>CM062818.1:235137464-235886724 GCA_031772625.1 Pinus tabuliformis
AAGTGTGAGCCTCTAGTTAATAACGGTTTTGAATGTTGGATCTGGATTTTTTGTGGTGATCGTAGGCACAAAGGCCTCTTTAAATGGTTAGATCTATCTCTTATTCATGTAGATCTAAGGTTTCTGGGTCGTGAAGTAGCGTCCTTTTATTCAAAGACTCTCCCAGATCTTTGATGGCGAGTTTATAAATGATGTCAACGGTCATGGATGGGAATTCTTATGATGCAATCCTTGTTTGGAGTGCATGGGAAAATGGGTTCTGTAGTTTAGGGATGGGCACAAACCTTTGTCTTGTCTTCGGTGAAACTCCAACAACCACTTGGAGGGATCAAAGGATCCTTCCAATTTTTTTGTGTTTGGATTTAAGGTTGTAGGAGGACATCTTCAAAACTCATGTCCTCAAGCAAAGAAAGACCCAAAAGAAACAAGAGACAAGCCCAAATGTCGATGGGATGACAGTTCTCATATTCAACGGATGAGGAAGTAGAGGAAGAAGAATCCCCAAAGAATACAACAATTATTGTTGATCATAAGTCCCAAGAAATTATAGAGAAGAGAAGGGAGGAGCAGGCAGCTTTGATGGTTCCAAATTCGTCCAAATTTAATTACCACAACTACAACTCACAAAAAGTAGATTGAGAAGACTATTTTTGAGAAAGAAGTGAGTAGCACCAAAATAATTCATGCATCACAAGTTTAGACTCTAACAAATAATTTTTTCTAATATAGAAGTGAGTCGATTGGCCATTATTGAAAATGCAACAAGAAAATCCTAATTTAATTTTGTCCTTGAATTAAATTGGGAATAAAATTGTAATTCCACATATCATGACAAGTTTTATTAGTTAAATAAGATAATTTGACTTAGCTGACTCAATTAATTCGAGTTTAGGGTCCAATTTGATTCATGCAAAGTGTCTCCTACTTTATAGGTGCTCTGATTGAGTTTATTTTGAGTTATAATTTAATTAATTTAGTCTAACTGAGTTAAAGTAAGTTAAACCAGTTCCAATCATTGGAGGACCTAGTGGGAGGTCTAGTAGTGCAGTGCTGCCTGTAGTGTAGTGTGGTGTTCCCTACAGTGATCAACCAGTAAATTGATGATTCACTCATAAATAACTCACGCATGTCAGATCTGAGAGCTACCTAGTTGATATTGGAGTTCAAGGATAGTGTACTATCATTTGTATAATTATCTAAATTATACAGGTGGTGCATGTAGTCAGAGGAAGGCCTATGAGGATAGTGCAATTCAAATTGAGGAATTTCCCTAATTAATAGGGGGTTAATTCCCAAGGAAACAACATAGGGAAATATAGACTTGGGAAAGAAGAAAATTGGTGAAATATTGGTCTGGGCTTGTCTATGAAATTGTGAGACAGATCGAGATAGTGCAAAGGTTGCTCGGTCTTGAGAAAAGCATTGTAATCTTCTCATATATTCTGACTAATACAATATATAGATAGCAGGGGGTGTTTGTTGTGGCTTTCCCCAGGAAATCATTGTGTAATGTGTTCATTGATTTCTTTCTCTTGTATGCTTCATGATTTCATGATTGTTTAATTGTTTTCGCTTATGAGTAGAGTAGATTCAGGTCTATTGTTTTAGAATATTACAATTAGAAGTTTGAATCTACAACAAATTTATACATGGTATCAAAGCAGAAATCACTCTAGAAGAGGAGAATATGAGTTTGTACTTTGTAGGTGAAATCAAATTTGTAGTATCATTCTTCAGAGCCAGTAGGATTTTGTTTTACGGATTGAAACTTGAATATTCCTTTGAGGGTAGTTCAAACGATATTGCTTGGAAGGAAAGTATGGAGGTAGTGTTGGAAGGCATCAAACTTAAGGAGTTCATAGACAAAGATATTCATAAGCCTTCAACAGTTGATGCTAAAGATTTGGCAGAGTGGAGAAAATGTGTTGCAAAGATGAGAAGGATTATCCTAGAGGGAGTTCGATATCATATTGCCTCGAACCTCCACTGAAAGGAAACTCCATATGAAATTTGGAAGGCCTCTACAGACATGTTTCAAAATAGCAGTGACCACAAGAAGCCAGCACTAAAGGACAAGCGCTAAAAAATCAAGATGGAGAAGGGCAACACACTACCAATGTACTTTACCATGTTCACCTAATGTTGGGATGAGCTTGGAAGTGTCAGTGTTATATTGTTGAAGATGATCTAGTCAACCTAGCACTTCTAGGCCTTCCTAAGAGCTGGAACAATTACCAGGACTCAGTAAATGGGAGGGAGAAGCTACCAGAGTGGGAGTGTTTGTGGTCTGACTTGGTGTAAGCAGAGATTTGGGGGAACACCAGAGATGGATCCTCATCTAATCATGATGATGAGGATAATTGTGCCTTAGCTATAAAGGAGAAGAAAGAGAAAGGGAAGCCATACCATTCCAAATTAGATTCTAGTCAGGGTGGCAAGAAGAAGGAATTGTTGAAGATTAAATGTTTCCACTGTTATGAGCTGGGACACTACGCCATGAAGTTTCGTACAATAAGGATGGAAAGAAGACATCAAGAGGAGTAGCAGGTGAAGCTCTTCCTTCACAATTCGAGTTGGATTTCACCCTCATCGCTTGCATGGTGACATCAATGATGAGTAGTGTGTAGTATCTGGATAGTGGAGCCTCATTCCATATGATCGAAAATAAAAAATTCCTCAATGACTTGGAGGAGAAGGACCTCCAGATGCACATTGAAATTAGAGAAGATGGGAGGTATAGCGTAATCAACATTGGTATTGTTACCTTTTAGAGGGACTCTAGTTCTCCTCTCACATTAAAATATTTCATGTATGTTTCGGGTTTGAGGAAGAATTTGGTTTTAGCTGCCATGTTGGAGGATCGTGGCTACGATGTGATATTTAGAAAAGGAAAGGCTTTCCTTCGTCACATAGCCTCAGGACAAGTGAAGCGGATTGGGGTAAGAACCTCTACAAATTGGATGTAGAAGATTATTTTTCTTTGAGGAGAAAATGAGAGAAGGTGCAAATCTGATATATTAGTGAGTTATGGCATAAAGATTGGGTCACTTGCACCACAATGCTTTGAATATCATGCAATAAATTTCTACAAGACTTCCCAAGGCTACACTAGAGTAGAGAGATACATGCAAAGCGTGTACATTGGGGAAGAACACCAAAGCTACCTTTCACAATAAGGATAGTCGAGCACAAGCAATTCTTGAAAGAGTTCACTCAGATGTGTGTGGACCATTCTCGATAGCCTCCACGACCAAGCATAGGTATTATGTAATACTTCTAGATGATTTTTCTCATAAGTGTTGGATTTTCTTCATGCAGAAGAAAGGTTAGACATTCGTGAAATTTTGTGAATATAAAGAACTTGTTGAGAATGATACTGGTAGGAAAATAAAATCTAAGTATTAGGGGTTTACGCAGTGCATTATATTAGATATCGTTTTTTTTTTTTTTTGGGATTCAACTGCGTTAAGTAAGTCATTAACATATGACCATTTCCATGAGAGGTAGTCGTAACTGACTAATTTCTCATGATTTTTGAATTGTTCACTTAGCACTCATTGCATTGGGTGATGCTCACAGGGGTGAAGAAGTGGGATTGAAACTAGTGAAATGAATCACATAGCATCAATCGTCACTTCCGGGGCTTGCACCCGGTAACCAGGACTTCCCGAGAGGTCACCCATCCCAGATCTCCTCTGGCTCAAGCGCGCTTAACTGTGGAGTTTTCCCCACAATCAAGCCCACTTAGCTTGCTACCCCATTTGCAAAACCTTAGCAAGTATTGTGCCTCATGAACCATTCATCGAGAGATCCCTTCACTCTTTTTGAATTTAAGTATTAGGGGTTTACGCAGTGCATTATATTAGATATCGTTTTTTTTTTTTTTTTCTGGGATTCAACTGCATTAAGTAAGTCATTAACGTATGACCATTTCCATGAGAGGTAGTCGTAACTGACTAATTTCTCATGATTTTTGAATTGTTCACTTAGCACTCATTGCATCGGGTGATGCTCACAGGGGTGAAGAAGTGGGATTGAAACTAGTGAAATGAATCACATAGTGTCAATCGTCACTTCCGGGGGCTTGCACCCGGTAACCAGGACTTCCCGGGAGGTCACCCATCCCAGATCTCCTCTGGCTCAAGTGCGCTTAACTGTGGAGTTTTCCCCACAATCAAGCCCACTTAGCTTGCTACCCCATTTGCAAAACCTTAGCAAGTATTGTGCCTCATGAACCATTCAAGTAGAGATCCCTTCACTCTTTTTGAATTTAAGTATTAGGGGTTTATGCAGTGCATTATATTAGATATTGTTTTTTTTTTTTGGATTCAACTGCGTTAAGTAAGTCATTAACGTATGACCATTTCCATGAGAGGTAGTCGTAACTGACTAATTTCTCATGATTTTTGAATTGTTCACTTAGCACTCATTGCATCGGGTGATGCTCACAGGGGTGAAGAAGTGGGATTGAAACTAGTGAAATGAATCACATAGCGTCAATCGTCACTTCCAGGGCTTGCACCCGGTAACCAGGACTTCCCGGGAGGTCACCCATCCCAGATCTCCTCTGGCTCAAGTGCACTTAACTGTGGAGTTTTCCCCACAATCAAGCCCACTTAGCTTGATTGTGGGGAAAACTCCAGGAGCAATAATGGTTGAGAATATTTGTCAAATGAATTCAAGAACTTCTTTTCTTCAGAATGCATTCGACGAGAATTAATAACACCCCATAACCCATAACAAAATGGGGTGTCTGAAAGGATAAAAATAAGTATTGTGGGAGTTGCACAGGCTATGTTACATGATTAGGGCCTATCGTTGCACTTGTGGGTTGAAGCATGAAACACAGTTGTATATGTGTAGAACAGGAGTCCTCATCGAATTCTCGAGATGAGTACACCAGAAGAAGATTTTTCAAGTAAGAAACTAGATGTGGCACACTTCATGTTCTTTGGTTCATCAGTGTATTGTCATGTCACCAAGGATGCAAGGAAAAAGCTAGAAGTAATAGCTGAGTTGGGCATATTTGTGGTGTACACAGATACACCTCAAAACTATTGGGTGTACTCACCATCTCATAAGATGACAGTGGTTTGTAGAGATGTGAAGTTTGAAGAAGAGAAGGCCATGAGATGTTCCCTTGATAGGGAGCTTTTAGTTGCATGGGGAAGAGGAGATTTTAGCTCCAAAATAATAATCTTAGGATGAGGTGGAGAATCACATGCAAAGGAGAAGAGAGTTGAAGAACCCACTTATGCAGAGACTTCCAGAGATGAAATGAAGTGCACCAGAGAGGCTGAAATATTGATGCATGATGCTAGAGTGAATGTGGGAGCATCCACATCATAGTGTAGGAAAATGAGGTCACCAAATTGGTACATTGGTTATATGGTTGTGATGAGAGAGAGTGTAGAGATTGATCCATCCTAATTCGAGGAAGTAGTGAAGAAACCAGTATGGGTTCATGCCATGGTTGAGGATTATGACTCCATTATCAAAAACAGTGTTTGGGAAGTGGTCCCAAGACTAACAGACAAGTTAGGGGTGAGTTCCAGATGTCTTTACAAGGTAAATCAATATGCTGATGGGGGTGTTGAGAAACACAAGGCCATATTTGTGGCAAGAGGGTTCTCTCACATGGAAGGAATTGATTATGAGGAGACCTTTGCTCCAGTAGCAAGGTACTCTTCAATTAGATCTATTTTATCACTTTCAGAATAGATGGGATGGAAAATACATTAGATGGATGTGAATACAACATTCCTCAATGGTGTTATTGAGGAAGATGTGTACATTGAGCAACCAGAAGGATTTGAGACCTTCAATAGAGAGCCGCATGTGTACAGACAAAGTGAGCATTGTATGGATTGAAACAAGCACCCCGTCCTTGGTACACCAGGATTGACAACTATTTCACTAGGTTGGGCTTCACCAAAACTGAAGTGGATGCAAAGCTTTACCATATTGTGGTTGAAGGTAAATTTTTTATTATAGTATTATATGTTGATGATTTAATTCTAACAGGTGTTGAGAAGATGGTAAAATATTGTAAAGAAGATCTTGCAAGAGAATTCAAGATGAAAGACTTGGGGCTCATGCATTATTTTCTAGGTGTGGAAGTATGGCTAGGAGATGGGGAATTGTTTGTCTCTTAGGGCAAGTATTCCAATGAGATACTGTAGAAGTTCCACATGGAGAGAAACAATCCCATGGAGACTCCTCTAACAGGGAATTGGAGGAAGGAAGATGCTACTTTAGGTGAAGTAGTGGAGGTTATTATTTACAGGTAGCTTGTGGGTTCACTTATGTACTTGGTGAAGACGTGAACACACATATGTTTTGTATTGAACCAACCTAGTTAAGAAATGGTTAATCCAACCAAACTCCATTGGAAGGCATCTAAACATGTGTTGAGATACCTTAGAGGCACCACTCAGTTTGATATTTGGTACAAACGAACAAAGGGAGTGAAGCTTCATGGCTTCACAGAAGCAGATTGGTTAGGGAGTCCATCTAACAGAAATAACACATTGGGGGAATCTTCACTATTAGGTCAACAATAGTTTCCTTGTACAACAAGAAGCTTAGATCAATTTGACTCAGTTCAGCAAAATCAAAGTACATGGTTGCTAGTCAAGCAGCTACGAGGCTATCTAGATTATGAAGATACTTGTTGGGTTATTTGGTTAGAAGATGGATCCTACATTGATTTACTGTGATAATAAAATTTGTATCAAACTCTTTGAGAATCCAGTTTTTCATGATCGGTCCAAGCATATGGACCTCTAGTATCCCCATCTATGAGATTGTGTGCAGAGGCAAATCATGTTATTGGAGTACGTTCCTACAAAGGAACACGATGCAGATATTTTGATAAAGGTATTTTCAAGATGAAAATTTGAGTTTCATAGAGGTAGGACCAGGGTAGCAAATAATCCCTTTCTTGTTGAGAGGTAGTGTTGAAAATGCAACAAGAAAATCCTAAGTTAATTTTTTCCTTGAATTAAATTGGGAATAAAACTATAGGTCCACATCTCATGAGAACTTGTATTAGTCAACTAAGTTAATTTGACTTAGTTGGCTTAGTTAATTTGAGTTTAGGGTCTAACGTGAGACATGTAGAGTGTCTCATACTTTATAGGAGCCCTGGTTGAGTTTATTTTGAGTTTTAATTAATTCAGTGTAACTGAGTTAAAGTCAGTTAAACTAGTTCCAAATGTTCGAGGAACTAGTGGAAGGTCTAGTAGTGTGGTGTTGTCTGCAGTGATCAACTAGTAAGTTGATGATTCACTCATAAATAACTAATGCATGTTAGATCTGATAGTTACCCAATTGATATTGGAGTTTAGGGACAATGTATTATTAATTGTATAATCATCTGAATTGTATAGGTGGTGCATGTAATCAGAGGAAGGCCTACGAATGTTGTGCTATTCCAATGAGGAATTTCCCTAATTAATAAGGGGCTAATTCCTAAGGAAACAAAGCAAGGGACTTGGGAAAGTATAAAATTGCTTAAGTATTGACTTGGTCTTGTCTAGGAAGCTGTGAGACAAATAGAGATAGTGCAGAGGTTTCTTGTGCTTGAGAAAGTAATTGCAATCTTCTAATATTTTCTGACTAATGAAATATTGTTACGGGTATAATCATCCTAGGGTCTTGGGTTGAGAACCCCAATAGGGCGGAGGGCATAAAACATAAAAAGGCATGCAAACAAACAGTCCTAATACTTAAACCACTGAAGTAGGAAGAAGAGGTATTACCTAGAGGTCCTACGTTTGAGGTCATTCCCGTAGGGTCAAAAACCTCAGCTTCTTCCAATGCCTTAAAACCTACAACTCATTCAAGCAAAGCATAGACAACAACAATAATTGAAAGAATGTTCATGATATAGGTGTTAGGTCATATAAGCATGTAAGCAAATAAGCATTAACATAATATTTTATAAGCAAATCATAACATAGGTTAATTCATAAAGACCATAAACATTAGGAATAAGACATCGCCTCTTTATTGATGTAAGCTAAAGAAATTACGGAAGAAATACAACTTGAGTCGTCCACTAACTCCAAGCGAAACCTTCCTCCGGATCCGTCCTGCCTAGGCCTCAGTAATACTCCTCCATAGGTATACACAAGGATGTCATGAAGGGATGAAGGACATCTCAAGAAGTAAACAAAGGTTTCCTATGATTTGGGAGTGAAGAAGACACAAGTATTTCTTCAAACTTGATCAGGGATGTAATCAACTATAATATCAATATCTAATATTTTCTCCTCCCTTAAGCCTTCCCATGGAGGTTTATTTATACTTCCCAAATTATTTTTTCCGATTGGGAAACAGTTGGGCGACGAGCTATAGTAGGTGAGTAACAGGTAAAACCCGTAAACTTTGCCCGAATTTAAGGAGATTATATATATTTTTAATATTTTAAAACATATACGCGGATTGGGTATAGACCGATCCATGTGTACATACTTTTTATACAGGAAAAAATAGTATATGAGATTTAAAACATTGTTTTTTAGAATTTGGACCAAGTCTGGAAAGGAAGGGTTGCCCTAGGCCATAACACAGAGAATCAAATCTACCAAGGGTGGTAAATGGTGCTATAATAGATGACCCCTAATATATGAGGCCAGGAGGGGTACATGATAGTCGAAATGTATTAAGTGTATTAAAGGAATCATGCCAAGGCCTGAGAGGAGTTCACCATATTTTAGCCTGCCAAGCTAGTGGAAGAGATCAGAAAGAAAGTTGTTGTTTAAGGCAAGCATAGCCATGCTCAGAGATAATAAAGCATGTTTGTATATCAAATATAAAAGCAGATCCAATATGTATACAAGTATAAAAGGACTAAAAATAAATAGTGGATCATCTGATCATATCCATAGAAGTAAATGTCACAATATCACATATAAAGAACTGAGCAATGATGCTGAAGTAGAAAGCTGATCACTAAACTCATAAAGCTGATCCAAAAAGTACCAAGTCAAATAGTGTAACAAATGCTACTACACGCAACTTGGGTGCCAAAATATAGGATGTTACTGTAATGAACTACAACATATAAGGTAGATGGTGTCACTAGTAGAAACAAGAGGGACTGACAAGTGAACCAACAAATGTTGATGCAAACCCGAGGTATTCACTAGCCACCGTGGTACATTTCTACACAATGGGAATAAATGATCTGATGTTGACCATGTGAGAAATCATTTGAATGCCGGTCATTGATGTACACCGTTAACAAATGCAAGACTACCCACCGATAATGATGATGAGAGCCAAGGTACCCAGTACAATCTAACAAGTGCGAATAAATGATCTGAAGTCGAACACTTGGAAGAATCTATCAATCAAGAGACAATGATGTTTTCCCACTCTCGATAGCAAAGGAATCTACCACTGATGACTACAAATCCCAAGGTACTGCCAAATGGACTCTAGACCTTGTTCCTAGAGAAATGAGTTGAAGCTGATGGGAAAATATCTGTTGGAAGGAAGGCATTAAGGCATCCTTCATCAATCAAGAATGAGTGTAAGCTGCAGGCCAATAATTTGGAAGGAATCGAATGAAGAAAGATTTAGTAACCAAACTAAAACACATTTATAGAGTACACAAGATGTAGCTAATGCATGATAGAAACCATATGAACCAACCGATAATGAAAGCTGACACAGAGGCAAGGAATCCACCAATAAGGTCAAATGGAAACCAAGGTACTGCACGAATCCCAATGTGTGATAATGAAATATGACATCGAACATAAGGGAAATCACTCAGTCAAAGACCCATGATACTGATTGATGCTGAGCACAAGGTGACCTATCAATAATGAAAATAGGGTGAGGGTGCAGATCTAGGTCTACTCTTAGAGCAATTTGTCGTAATCGATAAGAGCAAGACCCACCAACAAGAAGTCAATGGAGACCTTTCCAAACCAGAACGAGCAAAGGAACAAATAACCGATGTGATAGTGAACATGACTCTAACAACCAAGGATGGTCGACTGAAAATAAGTCAAGAGACACCGCATAAAGGAAGACTCAAGTTTACTTCCCTTGAACAAAAGCATGACTCAAATGTGACAATATGGAAGCATATGATAACTTTGTATAAGTTTTCCATGCAAGAGGGACAACAAAACTCTCCATATGATTGGAAGAGATAACAAACCAAAGGAGTACTGACTCAATAACAAGGTTAAGGCTCTCCTAAGTCAAACTAAAGCCCATCCCAATGGAGGAAAGACTTAATTTTGAGTGCTTTATTCAAGGGTGACACAACTGGCTCTAGCTTCCATCAATAATTGAAGTAATGTCCCATTCCCACTCTTTTTGAAGTTTTTTTTTTTTACTTTTTCATATTTAGAAAATATGAGAAGGAATAAAAGAATGCCTATGGTACAGTGGAAAGAACGAGTGTCCAAATACAGATGTGTTGGTTCCTGGGAGGGGAACGTTCCTATGCTCAATGCAAGGTGACAAAACTGGTCAATGAAACTCAAAGGAACATTCTTTCCACGGGTAAAAAGGTGTCAAGTGGCATAGGCTAAGTGATTGCAAGGTTGATTTCGCAAAATACATGGTCAAAAGATGGCTTAAACACGAGTCTAATTGAAGTCGGCTTAAGGCCAAAATATACAAATGGTCAACATTCAATGCAACAGTACAAATCAACACAAAGTAGCCTCTAGGGTATAAAGTGAGAAAAATAGCGAAGAAGTAAGAGAATGAATCTTTAATGCACAAGTCATGGTAGAACTAAATGAGACTCTTGAGCCTACACAATATAGCAACATGGGAAACATATGCTAGCGAGGATCTAACTAAAATTCCCATGCAAAGGTTGGATCTACCATCACATCATGAATTTATAAGTTGCTGAGTGAAAATGGTTTAAGAACCAAGACATGATGGGGTCGACCCTATGGCCAAAATATCGCATTATGGAGGCTAGTATGAAAAATGCAATGGAAAATGGTATTCCCTAACCTATATGCCAGTGAAAAAATAATACCTTCCATGACAGGTCCACAACCATGGAATTTGAACCAGTCTCTCAAAATCTCAAAATTATTCTGAAAAATGACCTATCCTAAGACTCCAAGCCAAAAAGTTCATAAAGATCATAAAGTTTTGAAAATAAAAAGTGAACTTTAGAAAAAGTGATTTTTACACGTCAACTTATATAAAGTCCTTTTGACTTATAATTCTTCATTTGTGTTATGATCAAGTGAGTGGAGGAGCTTTGGAGAAAAAACCCAAGCAAGCTCAATCCATCAAATTCATCCGTTCATTCAGCCTTCAACCCTTCATGTAACATTCTAACTGATTTTTTGATAATTTTTACTACTTTTTAAATGTTTTTGTTGAAAATTTCAGCATGGGAAATTAGTTTAAAAATTATGCTCTCCATACACGTGGGTTGGACATAGGTGCACCGCGTATAGAAAATCCCTACACGCGATTGTGTAAATACCAAATCCACATGTGCGCAATTTTAAAATTTGAAACACAGTTTTTAATGATTTGAAACACTTGTTTTGCAAAATGCCGATTACGTGGCGAGAAAGGGAGCATAGTGTAATTGATACTGAAGTGATGGAATATCCAATTGCATTAGATGCCTTACGAGCATGTGGATTATTGAAAATTTTCAAAATGCCAAAGATGAAGGAAAATACCAGATTGCTTGAGATGTTGATCCATTACTGGGATCCAGAAGAAGATGCTTTTATTATTTACCAAATGCCTTTGAGGATAGAAATAGAAGATATATGTTTTATCACTGGTCTTTCCCGAAGAGGAGACAAGGTCAACTCAACAGGAAGAACAAGAGGTAGCCTCAGTGTGGAGGACTATGGGTAAAATGAGAGTGAAACTTATGGTGTTATGACGCAAAAGAAAGCAATAGAAACTTAGCTATATGAAAATGAAACGATTTTTCTTTGATGAAAAGAGATTTCTGTGAGGTTCTATGAAAAAACTTATAAAAGCAATTTTTTTCTTTTCCAAAACCATGCTCCACACACTCGAAATCTAACAAAAACATTAGAATTCTTACAACGCAAACTAACTTAATGCAAACTATAATGATGATGGAAGATTCTACAGATGCTCAAATAATAAGAAAATGTGTTTCTTCACAAGATCAATAGGCCAACTTTACTACAAGGAGGGCATAAATTTTTTGAGACCACAAAATACTACTAAAATTCGAAGACCAAAAACAAGCGTAAAGAGTCCCAAAATTTGCAAGTTATGCACATCATTAATATAATGAAACTTGAAATGATAAAGGACTACAAAATTGCATAGATTAATTTGAACAACTGTATAAAGTGTTATAGACATATTTAGGCACTGCAACCCCAAACTCATATGTCCATAAACCAAGAGATCTTTAGTCCCTTAAAGTGTTGTTTCATACCCTAAAGGGTCATGGTCAACTGATTACATCATTTTCCAGAAATTCCACCTGAAAAACCACTCAGAACTGGCCAAAACTGGACCATGCTGACTGCTCCATGGTCAAGGTGCGATGCCTACTGGCTACCACACTAGCCAAGTGCAATGCATACTAAAAGAGCCTTTTGTGGGGTGTGATGAGCCAGAATAAACAAATGGCAGAGACAGTCTGCTAAGTGGATGATCATGGAATCTTCCAGAAACTTCTCATATGACACCTGCCTCTCTAAATTCGCCCAAGGATGAATAAGAGATCAATTAAATCTCCAAGTGGAACCAATAACTCTCAGTGGAATGACACTAATAAAAAACCCAGAGCTGACTCACACCCTTGCAAGGCATCTATAAATGGATCCCTCATCTGAGACATCTAGAGGCTGGAATTTTGTAATTTGTAAGGAAGCGTTGTTGGTTTATTTGTGAGAAGAGACATTGTATTGTTGGGTGATCTTACTTTTCATGAGGTGAAGAGGGCTTCTATGCTGGGAGGATGATGCCGAATCAGACAACTGGGTTGTAATCCTCTCTTCTACTATTAATAAAGTTCTTTGAGTTTTCCTCCATATAATCGTGTCTTTGTGAAACTTATTGTTTATGAATGCAATTGTATGGTCAATGTGTTTCTGATTTTGCATTGTTTATGATGTTTTAGATAGAGATGCTTTGATGGTTTTCTGTTACTTTGACTCTACAGGTACTATTTAAAGTAGGACAAGTAGGAGAGGAGTGGCAAATTCTATCAAGGGAAAGAGAAATCAAGCAAGGATCCAAGTGGAAGATCCAGGTTGGTCCTATTTTCTTCCCTCTTATCTATTACACTTAAAGGAAATCTCGAATTGCTTTGATTGTTTGTTTCTAAGATAGCTACCCATCTTAGTGGGACTAGCAGTTCGAATCGACACTAGTTTTCCCAGAAACAAAATGGTGACTCCACTGGGGAACAATAGTTTGTTTGTTTGTTATTGTTGTTTGCTTTATAAACTACAGACGGAGCCTGAAGTTAGCCAGATAGCCTTCGAACCGCCTTTGCTATGAAATTGCGAAGTAGATGAATGCTGCTTCAGTTAATCTCTGGGTTGGTTTATGAACTGAACATCTGACTTACAAACATTCCAAGCACCCTTGTGGTAGCTCAATAACCTCATAAGATCATACCCCTGTACTTTGTTCTTTACTATTCATAATAGCTTAGCCTTAATCCTTGAACTCAGCTGCAAATTTGACCAAAAACCCAACTCAGTTTCGCTCCCTGGCCCATCGCACTTTTTGTGAGTGGAAACCAGTATGCATCGCACCTCCCATGTGTAGCAGGTGAGATGCATCCCTGTTTCTCTAAAGGACAGGTGTGATGACTGAGTGATCTCATTTCTCTCTTTGAAATTTGGTTTTTTGTCCTTGTTTTCAGCTCTGTTTGATTGTGTTGCTGCTTATGATCAGTATATCATTGTTCAAACCTCTTTCCTTTACATGTTTTAGCCTCCATTGATTAGGATTTGTAAATGATTTTAAGTATTTGTCAATCATTTACAGTCCTCCTTTGTCGAAAGTAGCTTAATCGAACTGTCGTTTTGATGCAAAAAGTGTCGTAACTGTCATTTTGAGTCAAAAAGAAGAGTGTCGTAAAGTCTTCCTCCTCTAGATAGTTTATTGTACTTTTTTTCATTGTATTTGATTTGAATTGTTAATATTTGAAGTGTTGAAAGAAGTTTTCTATTCGAAATCGAAAAGTGTCATTTAGTCTTCCTTTCATTTTGAAAAGAAATTGTCGAAATGTCGCTTTGAAAAAAATAGTTCAGATCTATACTTAGTTTTCCTTTTGGCATTCTCACATTAAGGAAATGAAAAACAAATACATGCATTTGCATTTGCATTTAGACTGTGTGCGAAAATGATTTAGGAAAAGTGCATTTAGTGTGTGCTCTTTGCTCTCTGTTGAAAGAATCGTAATCTTCTTTCCTTAGTAGCTAGGATTTTCATTACTGAGAGAAAAATAAACGACTGTTTATCATTTTAGATTGCATATTTAGGAATTTTACATCTACATCACGCGATGAACCTTGAAAGACAAACTTCTAAACAAGATCAACTCTAAAATAAATCTCAATGAACATAAAAATGCTTTGGAACCTAACGCAACACATCTAGAAGTCTAGGCTAGAGACGTGTTCTGGCGTCGTAAAACCTGGTAACTATCATTTTCATCAAAGGTTGGGTGATTCCTCCTCTTTGATACAACAAGTGCTAGTATGGACTTGTGCTCCCCATACCATCGAGTATATATTGGGAGACCACAATAGGCTGATATCCTTTATCCATAGGAAGCCATGTCTACCACCCTATCGATCGCAATGCACTAAACACAACATTCAGGAAGATTGACTACCGCACATAAGTCCTTGGTAATTTCTCTTTAATTTATCACCAATGTGTATTTTTCAGTTTTGCGATTGGTTTGGTAATCCCTCTGTCTAGATTTCCAGAGTAGTCACTTTTGTTCCTTTTCGACTCCTTAAAAGAAAAGGTCCATTTGAGCACTTGTCACTTCAGGCTCATTAAAAATCGAAGGCGACTAGAGTCATCTTTAGCTTTTTCTTGACTCTTAAAAATTGAAAAAGCAAAGTTCTATGAAAGCATCATTAAAATTTATTTGAAATAGAACATCTTGTTCCCCTTTAATTTTGAGTTGATCAAGTAATTTTCAATCATGGAAGAAAGTCAATCAAAACCCTGTCGTTCGCAGAGACTAGCGAGTCAACCGTCTTTGACTCTGGAGACAAAACCATTCCGGGAAAAACAATCTCGTTTAGCTAAGTCCAATTCACCTAATTTATTTGAGACTTGTGTTTCAACATCATCAGAGACTACAGTTACTTCGATCATTTCTGGTACATCTGCCTTTACAGAAGAAGCTCCACGGTTACAAGATGACATTAGAACTGATCCTAGTGTAACGGTAGGCACTTCTATACCTGAGATAGCTCCATTTAGAGTTGAACCAGTTACTAAAGTTCACTTACCTGAACATCTGGAAGTTGAGTTCAAGAATTCAAAAGGTGTCACCTGTCTAGTATCTGTTACTGCAGAAGCTATACCTTCTTCGGCTCCAGAAATATTTTACGGACCTGACGGTCTACCTCTTCCACCTGGACTAATTGCCATAGAGGAGATCGTAGAGGATCTTCCATCCAGTCCTCCATTGCATTTTGGAACTGGGATCCACTTATATCCTTCTATTCCTGAAGTTAGTTCTTTTAATCATCCTTCATTGCAAGTTCCTATCGAATCGCTATGAAATCTTTTGGATAGAATAAATATGTCTGAGCAACCATCAACATCTAGGACTGTGTCATCTGACATAACTACGGCAGAGCTTCCTGTTGCTATTCCTACAATGTTTGCTGGTATACCATCTGTCCCGGCTAGTTATCAACCACTAGCTAGAGTCCACTCAGGGACTGTTTCGAGGACATGGTCTGTTCCTATTTCTTCATCTGGATTCTCATTTGGTATTTCTTATGTTGAAACTCAACAAGTTGATCCAATATGTCTTCAAGGTTGATCTACCCTTTAAGCACTAGATTGCCACCATATGGGGGGCAATATGTTTTTTCATTGAAAACCCTGTTGGGCAAAAGAAACCTCGTTATCCCTGTTACATATGCAATGACGAGCATTTCGAGAAAGATTGTCCACATAAAGCTGAGGTTATGAAATTTTTAAAAACTTCAAATACCCCAGTGGTGTTGACTAATCCATTTCCGAACCCAGAAAAAAACCTGGTTGCTATCGATCATGCTTCCCCATCCCAAGTGCTTATGTTATCCATCTCGAAACAACAAAATGATGCTTTGATATTGACAAGGAATAAAGATTATGGGAATCCACAGTCGTCGAACAACAAGGCTAAAAATCAACCCAGTACTTTGACAACAACTTCGCCTGAAGTTGTTCCACCCATCATTCTTGAACTGACTATAAAGCTACCAAAGGGAGTAGTACATAAATCGACATTTAATCCTCGTGCTCGAGCAACACTGAATTATAATATAGTGGAGCATTTGGCTCAATCGCCATCCACTATGTCGAAGCTTGAAGTACTGCAAAATTGCCCCTCACGAAAGCAGGCTTTGTTATCAGCAATAGGTGGGATTGACCCAACGGATTCCAATATTGTGGCCTTCAACCATAAAGGATATGAACCTCAGTTACTAGCCCAACTCGCTTTCCTCATACAGGTAAAATCCTTCAATAAAACTGTTCATCGAACAATCATTGATGAGGGGGCATCTACCTGTATTATGTCAATGAGTTGCTGGAAAACTTTAGGCTCACCACCCTTGTCATGATCATCAATGACATTAAAAGCATTCGATGGAAGAACATACACGCCGTATGGGATATTAAGTAACTTGCAAGTTGAACTTGGGGGCAAGATAATAGAAATTGAAGTCGAGGTCATTGATGGAAACCTTGACTACAATATCTTGCTAGGAAGGCCCTGGATTTATGCTATGGCCACCGTTGTGTCAACATATTTTAGAAAGATTGCATTTCCCTTCCAAGGTAAAATTACAATCGTTGACCAACTAACCTTTTTCCCCAACAGTTCACAAGCTACTGGAAGCATTCCATTGATCCATGGAAGTTCTCAATCGCTTCAAAATGTCGGAGTAGGTCTCCTAAAAGACCCTTCCTTAATGGGTACTTTTGCCCTCCCGCCTCCAAGTAATCTGGCAGAAGTGGCCATAGTGGAAACCTGTCTCCCTCCCCTTCTTCCTCTTCACTTGGTGAAGACAGCGATGCTAGTAACCAAGTGGCTGAGAAAGTGAGAACAATACCGTTAAAATTATTTTGTTACTTCAGAGTCCAATGAACTTGGGGGAAATCCACCTGTTCCCTTACAACAGGAGGAAAATTCCCCAATTCAAGGGGTTAATTCAACCGTTTATCCGGTAACCCCTCCAAGTAGTCGAGTCATTTCCTTGGATTAGAATCAACTAGCAAGACCCTGCCTTCCATCTAATGTACCATTCCGGATCATAGTACAAGTTTAAAAAATGATCGTGTCTGGCACTATCATAGATGAAGGGGCTTAAGTGAGTATCCTTTCTTCAACTGCTTGGAAAGCACTTAGTTCGCCATCGCTTACGCCTGGTATGCAAAATTTATCAGGTTTTAACAAAGGAACTAGTCGACCATTAGGGATGCTTCCTAAGTTGCCGATAACTTTGAGAAGGAAAAACGTTCACTTGAACGTGAAGGTGGTCCAAGGGCTGTTAAATTATAATCTACTCCTTGGACGTGACTATGTTTATAGCATGGAATCTATTGTTTCCACACTCTTTTGAGTGATGTGTTTCCCGCATGAAGGCAAAGTTGTCCAGCTTATCGACCAGCTTTCATTTCTTGGTTCAAACACAACTCCAAGTCAAACATCATCCCTAAATGGTCTCTTTGAGTCAATTATGACTCTTCAACCTTCATTCCATCCACCTAATTACCGCGAGTAGTCCGGTGAATGTAACATAGCTTAGGGGGCATGCACCCTTGTCTATTTTGTGGACAAACCCAGCTGTAGAGATAAGTTTCCCTGTAAGTTATGTGATCGGTTAGGTGACCTTTCACCTTTGTCTATTTGGTGGACAAAGTGTAGGAAGTGTTTTGTCTAAGTATTGATAGAAAATCATCCTGCTTAAGCGCAGTAAGTTTCCATATGGTTACTGAAGATTTTTTTTTTTTTTTTTTTTTATGCTGGGGGCATGCAAACCTTTTTATGCAAGCAAAAATGACCAATTTCATTTTTTAGCTTTTTAGCCTTATAGTTTGGTCATTCCTAGCTTACATAAAAAGGAAAATGAGCAATGTTTCTGCAAGGTTCAATCTTGTTAAAAAATAAACGTGCCAATGAGCAATGTTTCCGCAAGGTTCAAGCTCATTAAAAAATAAACCCGCCTACGAGCAATGTTTCCGCAAGGTTCAAGCTCATCAAAAAATAAACCTGCCAGTGAGCATAGTTTCTTCCGGTTCAAGCTCATTAAAAAATGAATCCACTCTCCGTAAATAACCTTTGTGATTTCCCTGCTATCACCCTTTTGAAACTTGGTTGTGTTCCTATCGTCACCTCCATTCTTTTGGCCAATCATATGCTTCCACTTTATTATTTACCCTTTTGAGGAACAGATTTGACAAGTGGTCCTGTTAGCCACCCTCTTCACACTGCCATGTTTTGAGAAGTTCTAAACTTACCTGGAACCAGTTGCTACCCGAAAACACCACTCGTTCCTAAAAAACGAGTCTCTTTTAAACTCTTTTTAGACTCGTTAAATATAAAAAGATTGTCGAGCTATTGGCTTTCCCAACTCGTTAAAGTAAGGGGAAGCGCCATCCCTCCTATATATTTTAATCTTTTTGGACCTGAGGGACTATCAAACAAAAAGATAGAGCGCTTGTCTTTTTCGGCTTGCTAAAGCGATCGAAAAGTCATCCTTTTCGTATTATTTTATACTTTTTCAGACTTAAGGGATTATGCTACGAAAAAGGACTGTTGGAGTTTCCTTTTCATCCCTTTTCAAACTCTCTAAACATGAAAAGGACCAAGTTATCTTTTTCGTTAAACTCGTTAAAACAATCGTGACAAACTTGTCCACCTAGACAAGAACGAGTCTCACTAATGCTAGGCTCGCTAAAACATAGCGACAGGTTTGCCTGAAGGGAAAATTATAGACCAAGCATATGTTATCTTCCTCAAGCTTGACAAAAGGAAAGAGGTACTGGTCAGCAATGACTGGGGAAAAAGGGAAGAAAACTTGAAGAATTTTATTGGTAGTAGGTCACTCTTGAACATCACACTTTCACTCCATCACCATGATTGAGTCAGGTTGGGTTATTCCGTTCACAGTAATATCACCATTGGTCCTCCATACCATCCATGGGGTTAACGCTATCAATCCATATCAGTGTCGCTGACATGTTCAAGAGAAGTGATTCAGAGAATTTACCATCCAGCTAATGCCTCATCCACTGTAATACCTTCACCCTTCATTTTTCATGACCGCCATTCCTGAACCTTGTATTGTCAAATCGTTTTCACCTCCAGAAAAATCATTTGCTTCATTTCATGTCGTAGATTTGGGATACATCAAGGCCCTCCTACGACAAGTCACTTCTTGTCGACATCAGCTCATTATCCAAGAAGTTGACTTAGAAACAACCCTTTCAGTACTTTGAAGCTTGCATGCCTTGATGGAAAGTTTCTCACTTCCAGCGATAGGTTTACATCAATGACCTTTGACCGAAAAATTTTGCGTGGTGTTCGACATCGGCTCCTATATTCACACCACGTGAATTGTACTATAGTACCTTGAGGGTCATTATCATTATCGGTGATCCCTCTCGCGCCTGTTAATAGCTTATATTATTGGTTGGTAATCAGGCGATGTATTTCCATGTTCAACTTCAGAACATCTTTTCACATGGATTGACTTGTACATCGGGCGAAGATTGAATGAGTTTGAAGACCACGGATCTAGTTTCATCCATTTGGGCTGTGATATATTCAGGAACATAAAGACAACAAATGTGCACAGAATCTACACAAATAGTCATATAAGCAAAAGAAGATGACTCTTCATAAGAAGAATCACTCTGTCCTATGTACATGAAAATGAATTTATGAAGCTGAGCATGGGAATGCCCGCCTCAGGTAGATCATGAAAATAATATGATGATGATGTATTGTACTGTATCTTACATAGGTCACCTTCCAGTTTGAATACCTCGGATCCTCATGATAAAGCATTTCATCCGACATCAAAAGATTTACGACCTCATGCTTTAGGGGGCAACTATTATAGACATATTTGGGCACTGCAACCCAAAACTCATATGTCAATAAACTAAGGGCTCTTTAGTCCCTAAAAGTGTTGTTTCATACCCTAAAGGATCATGGTCAACTAATTACATCATTTCCCAGAAGTTCCACCTGAAAAAACCACTCAGAACTGGCCAAAACTGGACCATACTGACTACTCCATGGTCAAGGTGTGATGCATACTAGCTACCACACTAGCCAGGTGTGATGCATACTGAAAGAGCCTTTTGTGGGGTGCGATGAGCGAGAATAGACAAATGGCAGAGACAGTTTGCTAAGTGGATGATCATGGAATCTTCCAAAAACTTCTCATATGACACTTGCCTCTCTGAATTCGCCCAGGGATGAGTAAGAGATCAATAAAATCTCCAAGTGGAACCAAGAGCTATCAGTGGAATGACACTAATCAGAAACCCAGAGCTGACTCAACCCTTGCAAGACATCTATAAATGGATCCCTCATCTGAGAGATCTGGAGGCTAGAATTTTGTAATTTGTAAGGAAGCGTTGTTGGTTTATTTGTGAGAAGAGACATTGTATTGTTGGGTGATCTTGCTTTTCATGAGGTGAAGAGGGCTTCTATGCTGGGAGGATGATGCTTGATCAGACAGTTGTGATGTAATCCTCTCTTCTACTATTAATAAAGTTCTTTGAGTTTCCCTCCATATAATCGTGTGTTTGTGAAACTTATTGTTTATGAATGCAATTGTATGGTCAATGTGTTTCTAATTCTGCATTGTTTATGATGTTTTAGATAGAGATGCTTTGATGGTTTTCTGTTACTTTGACTCTACAGGTACTCTTTAAAGCGGGACAAGTAGGAGAGGAGTGGCAAATTCTATCAAGGGAAAGAGAAATCAAGCCAGGATTCAAGCGGAAGATCTAGGTTGGTCCTCTTTTCTTCCCTCTTATCTATTACACTTAAAGGAAATCTCAAATTGCTTTGATTGTTTGTTTCTAAGATAGCTACCCATCTTAGTGGGACTAGCAGTCCGAATCGACACTAGTTTTCCAGGAAACATAAAGGACTTCAGCAAACCAAAATAACGTCAAGAAAGACTTTTAATATTTCCAAAGAGGCACTCAAAAACCATGAAAAAAAAAATAGGTTCACCAAAAAGGAAAGCAAAGAAAAGCAATCTGAAAATTTGGTTATAAAAAAAACTACAAGCAGTTTCTTGTTTCACAAAGTCAGAACAACCAAGAACTCCCACAAGAAGCCTTAAACCCAAGACCCAAACTGAAACCTTACTAAAAAAGAAAACCCCAGGTTAACTAGGTTTTTCAACAAGAAGAAAATTAGAAATTGAAAACTTGCAAGAAAGCAGAGCTTCATTGATAGTGAATGACTAGAAAACAAAAAAAAACCACTAGGAAACAATCTTAACTGGGGAAAAGAGTTTGAAAAAATAATTCAAAATAGGTATACATGACTTTGTAAAGATACATAAGCATATATACAGGACTAAAAAAGAGGAAAATCGTGTATACGCGAGTCTATTTGAAGAAACTAGCATGCATACGCTACTATATCCTCTGAGAAATGCGTATATAAATCTAAATCAAGAAAAAACAAAAAATCCAGGCTTGATCCAAAATATTAGACTTGATGTCTAGGAAGAAAATAGGTCACAGACACTATAAAATCAAGAAACCAATCAAAGAGACCCTCAAGAAGAAACAAACCAATCTAGGAAAAAAAAACAATGTTATCCCTAGCGGAGTCGCCAATTATGTTATGGGTAGAATCACCCTAGGGTCTTGGGTTAATAATTCCAATAGAGCAGAGGGCATACAACATAAAGAGGCATGCAAACAGGAAGTCCTAATACTTAAAATACTGAAGTAGGAAGAAGAGGTATTACCCATAGGTCTGACGTTTGAGTCATTCCCGTAGGGTCAAAACCGTCTGCTTCTTCCAATGCCTTAGAACATGCAACTCATTCAAGAAAAGCATATACAACAGTAGTAATAGAAAGCATGTTCATGATATAGGTGTTAGGTCATATAAGCATGTAATAAAATAACCATTAACATAATATTTTATAAGCGAATCATAACATATATTAATGCATAAATACCATAAACATAAGGAACAATACAAAGCCTCTTTATTGATGTAAGCTAAAGAAAATATGAAAGAACTAAACCTGAGTGGCAGGAAAATTTTAAGAAACCCCTATAAATATATAAATGAATCTCCATGGTATATAGGAAAAATGGAGGCTATCAATAATATAATATGTATATATAATGGCGAATCTCTCACCAGGCATGCGAATTTTCACTCAATTATAAATCTTGGCGAGTCTTTCACTAAATAATAAACTTTGTAAAGTCCTAGTGAATCTTAGCATTGTGAACTCTTAGATAAGAGTAAAAATGGATCTATGCTGGTTTAATCCATTTAAATAGGCCACATTCCAGGTGAATACCATGTCAATACCATGTGCCATGTGAATACCAAGAGTCAATACCAGTGCCATTTTTATTTTTAATAATTCAATATTAGGGTTAATAATGGTTTTTTGCATGGTATTAATAGCAATCTAGTCCATGGTATGTCCCATAGTATTTTCCCATAGGTTTCACCTAAATATAACCCATTTCTTGAGTGTTCTAAGGTGAATTATGGTAAATATAAAAAAAGTTTTATTTGTTTACATACCTCTAGTATTTTTAATTTACCATACCTCTGTTACAAATATGGTATTTGGCCCATAGGATTCACTTAAATTAAACCTCTTTCTTGAGCCTTCATAAATAGAATGATAGGACTAAATATAAAAAGAGGTTTTATATTTACCATACATCTAGTTTATTTATATTTTTATTTATTTACATACTTTTGAGTAAGTAAAAAGACATATTTACTGTACCTCCACTTTACTTATATTTTTAGTTTACACCATGACTTATGGTAAATATAAAAAATGTTTTATTTATTTACATACCTCTCATTTATTATATTTTTATTAATCTACCATACCTATTTTATAATATGGTATTGCCCATAGGATTCAATTAATAAAACCTATTCTTGAAAATCGAATGGAAGGTTGTAATCCTAATTTCAACTAAATTTACCACCCTCTCCTTAAAATAAGGTTATTTGAGGTGATGTAATGTACTATGATACAAAATATTCGCTAAAAATTTAAAACCTTAATTTCGCCAAACGAACATTCGAAGTTGAGTGGTGTTGGCTCCAAGCGAAACCATCCTCTGGATCCGTCCTGCCCAGGCCTCAACAATCCTCGTCCATAGGTATACACAAGGATGTCATGAAGGGATAAAGGACATCTCAAGAAGGAAATAAAGGTTTCCTATGACTTGGGAGTGTAGAAAGCACAAGGATTTCTTCAGAATTGATCGAGGATGTAATCAAATTTAATATCGATATCTAATATTTCCTCATCATTTAGGCCCTCCCATGGAGGTTTATTTATACTTCTCCAAATTAGTTTTTTTTTTTTTCAGTCGGGAAATAGTTGGGCCACGGGCTATAGTAGGTGAGTAACAGGTAGAACCCATAAACTCCGCCTGAACTTAAGGAGATTATATATATATATATTTTTTATGTTTTAACACATATATGCATGTTTGGTATAGATTGGCCCCCGTGCACACACTTTTTATACAGGGAAGAATATCGTATGGGATTTAAAACATTGTTTTTTAGAATTTGGACCAAGTCTGGAAAGGAAGGGTTTCCCTAGGCCATGACATAGAGCATCAAATCTACCAAGGGTGGTAAATGGTGCTATAACAAATATACATATAACATGGTTTTTTAGTTGTGGCTTTCCCTAGGAAATAATTGTATAATGTGTTGATTTACCTCTTTCTCTTGTATGCTTCATGATTTCAAGATCGTTTAATTGTTTCTGCTGGTGATTAGAGTAGATTCAAGTCTATTGTTTTACCATATTAAAATTAGCAATTTGAATCTACAACGAATTTCTACATGGTATCAGAGCATAAATCACTATAGAAGAGGAGAATATGATTTTGTCTTTGCAGGTGAAATCAAATTTGCAGTATCATTCTTCAGAGCTAGTAGGATGTCGTTTTACATATTGAGACTCAAATATGCCATTGAGGGTAGTTCAAATTATATTTCTTGGAAGGACATGATGGAGGCAATGTTGGAAGACAATGGGCTTAAGGAATTCATAGAAAAAAAATATTTCTAAGCCTACAACAGCTAATGCCTCGAACAACTAATGCTCAAGATCTGGTAGAGTGGAGAAAATGTGTTGCAAAGGCGAGAAGGATTATCCTAGAAGGAGTTTTAGATCACATTGTATCGAACCGCCATGGTAAGGAAACTCCATATGCAATGTGGAAGGCCTTAAAATACCTGTTTCAAAATAGAAGTGACCATAGGAAGCTGACAGTTAAGGACAAGATCTGGAAAATCAAGGTGGAGAAGGGAAACACAATACCAAAGTACTTTACCAATTTCACCCAATGTGGGGATGAGCTTCATAGTGTCGGTGTTATAGTTGCTAAAGATGATCTAGTCAGCCTAATACTTCTACGTATTCCCAAGAGCTGACAGAACTACGAGGAACTCATTAAATGGGAGGGAGAAGCTACTAGAGTGGGAGTGTTTATGGTCTGATTTGGTGTAAGAGAGTTGACATAACACAAAAGATGGATCCTCATCCAACAATGATGATGAGGAGAACTGTGCCTCAACTAGAGAGGTAAATAAAAGGAAATGGAAGTCATCGTAATCTAAAGTAGATTCCATTCAGGGTGGCAAAAAGAAGTACTTGTAGAAGATTAAATGTTTTAATTTTCATGATCTGAGACACTATGCCACAAAGTGTCCACACAGGAAGGTCAGTAAGAATCTCTTAGGAGGAGTGGCAGGTGAAGCTCTTGCTTCATAATTCAATCTTGATTTCATCCTCATCACTTGCATGGTGACATCGGTGATGGGTAGTTTGAATATACAAGGAATTTATACACCCTTTGCCACAATTATTTCTTTATACATTTCCACCTCACAAATTTCTATATACCTAATTCGATAAACCCATATACAACCAATGGATTTAACATTTGTTGAATAATCAACAATTTTGTGTCTTTCATTTACAATTGTCAAATCATACTCATCCAACATGGCTTGTGACAATTCCTTTGATTCATTTCTTTGATGCAAGTTATTGGTTTGATGGAATCATGAAGGAAAAGTAAAAATATGAGTGAGATGAAGGAGAAGTTCTAGTTCTTGTTTTATTTTGTTCATCTAGGTTAACATGTTTAAGTAGTTGTGTGAACCATTTTGGTCTATTGCATTGTTTCTATGGTAAATTTTTTACAATTGATATGACCTATATTAAAGAAATATCCTTTAAAGAATAATTATCTAACTCCTAAATATTTACAATGGGGTTAAGTCTTTACAAAATTTCCTACAAAGGTACCAAACTATAGAATAACGAGACTACTTGAAATATGTTAAAATGTTTTAACAATAATATTTTATTTTTACACACACACACATTAAATTGAAATATTTTATTTGTGATTCATATTGAATTTTTTACTATTTTTTAAGTGTTGCATTTCAATTTTATATTAGGAATTGAATGAATTATACACTTATTCATTTTTACTTGTAATGACTTCATCACTTTAGACATTAAAATATTTTAGTATGTTCAACAATTATATATATATATATATATATATATATATATATTATATATGGAAATTCAAATAAAGTAATATATTGAAATATTTTAAAAATATAATAATTATACATCTTCCACACACTTAAAATTTAAGTGAATATAAGATTTCATTTTAATCACATTATATCTCTAAATTTGATATAAAATTATGTTACTTAGTATAGGCATCATAACATGTTATTTACAGGTATGAGTGTGAAATATCTTTACCACAGTTCCTTCAAAATGGATTTTAATATTAACAACTAATAGAGTGGACGAAACTAGAATATTCATGTTTTAAAGTGCTTTTAATTAAAACCAATATTATTTTTTATTGAGAAAATATCTTATTGTATTTTAAAAGGAAATTTTAAATTGAGCATTGAACGAATTACACATCTCCATCATATTAAACTATAGAATATGTCTCTTACCTAAATAACTATAAATACAAAAAACAACAACTCAAATTTAAACTCTTATATCAAATCCATATGAAATTATTCTATGTTTTTGATAAAAATATACTTAATGTTAGCTTCTATAATAGAATATTACATATTTTGGGGAAGCAAGAGTGGAAGGGGTTATTTTTTGCCTCAAAGGAGAAAATGAGGTATTTTTCACTTCAAAGGAGAAAAGGAGACAAAATTTGCATGGGGATTAAGGGAGGCATCCAATAATAAGGCTAAATATTTAGCGTTATGGAAAGGTTTCTACTTGGCTTGCAACTTACGTATTCCTCATTTTCAGTTTTATGGTAATTCAATGATAGTTATAAACAAGATGAGAAAAACTATAAACAACTTTGAGCAAATTATGAGTCCAATGTTGCACACTATAAAGCTTCTTTTGTCCAAATTCGAAAGGATCAATTTTTTTCACATTAAGCGAGACTTAAATTGAGAGGCAGACTCCTTGGCTAAGAATAGATGGTGGGGCTATTGTTTACAAACCAATCCCATCAACTAAATTCTTAAGTATTATAATTGCAAAGCATCAATCATAGAACAACTCGGAGAATGGAGCCATAAGCATTTAATCTAAATTAATGGAACAATCATTTCTCTAGTGGATCTAGTACCAAAATACCTCATGCAGTGGAGGAGAATGATAGACATTGAGGATTGAAATAGTGATTGCAAAAGAAACATGTTCATCATGCAATATCAGACAACAGACAAGCGGAGGAGGCATAAACAAAACTAAAGGATTTGATCTAAGAAAGGTAAATGCTTCATTATAGGGAATTCATCTGAGTGTGTTTCCTTCTCGTTGATCTCAAGTCATAATGAAAATTGTATTGGCCATGACAAAAATGGATCTCTTCACTTTCCCTCGGCCTAGGAATGCTTGCAGCATTGAAGTAGTCATCGATACACACAGAAAGGATGGGAGAAATGGAAAATATAAAGCGGCGGTTAGCAGGTAGGGGAATTCAAAGCTAGAGGGCTATGCCATATCCCCTTGCAGAACAGGAAGAGTAGTGCAAAAGGAATCCACAATGGAAAAAAAAAAAAAAAAACGAAAACTCGAGGGAGCTAACTAGAGAAGGAAATCAACAAGAAGAAGCAATAGATTATGCAGTCAAACTTTCAATTTGTTCGACAAGAATGGTATTGAAGGAAATGCGGGCACATAGCACATTAACCAGGCAAAAAATTGGACTTTTGGAATCGAAATTGATAGGCTTCAGTTGGCAGTTGATAGGTTGATTTTTCAAGTGGAAGGGGCAGCAATTGTAGCCCAGGGTTCAACAACGGAGGATCATATCATTGCGCTAGAGGATATGATGTAGAGCCATCAAAATATGAAAAAGTAGAACAAAGATTCCCTCAATGGAAAATCAATCTGGAAGAGGCTACTCTACCTCAGCCCGCGAAGGAAGAAGAAGTCCAGGTCAATGTTGGAAATGGGAACCTATGGTTATTCTGATAGATTAATAAAGCGGGGGATGTTTTGCAAGTATGTAGATATTTTAGCTTTTTTTTGGAAATTGTATTAGTGGAACTTATTTAGAATAGATGTGTTTGGAACATGCATAAATTGTAATAGATGCCAAAAAACATTTTTAAATACAATATAGAACAAACATGGATAGACTTTGTAATATGTTCCCAAGACACTCCAAAGTTTTATTTAATAGAAAACCATGCCCGCTCTTTAAAAGAAAAAAATAGAAAAATAATCAACATCTAAAATTTTGTAAAACATTATTTTTCCACATCTAAAACACGAATTTTAGAATCCTTTGTCTACTTGTCTCAATATTTAAAAAAAAAAAAAATTAAATAAGTTTAAGGAAGTGTTTATCATTCAATTAATCAACATCTATAATTTTTTCCACATCTAAAATACAAATTTTAGAATGCTTTGTCTTGACATATTAATAAATGTGTTGATATAAATCATTAGACATCAATTCTTTTTTTAAATTAAAACCATTCGTTTTATAAACTGTTATTTTTATAAATAAATGTATTTATACATTGTAAAAATATATTAGTTAAATTTAAAAGGTAAATTAAAATTAAAACCATTAGTTTATAATTAACTGTTCCTTTTATAAATAAACATATAATTTAAAATTATATTAGATAAATATTAAAAGATAAATATATATTGAGATTCTAATTACATAATATTTAAAATGCTATTCACGAGATAACAAAAGCATGCATCCTGGACGCATGGAGTTAGTGTGTGCATGCATGGAATTGCATGGAACTAATTCGAAAGTATCAGTTGGAATTCGAATATGCATCCATGAAATTATTTTCTAAATTTATTTATTGAAAATATGCTCCAAATTAATTCGAAGTATGTAGGCTTGACAGCAATAATAGGGGCATGCATGGAATCGCACTCGCACTCGACTGGAGTTCATTTTGGCTTGATGGCAATTCATGGAATTAATTGATTAATTGCAGATTATCATCCGAATTAACTCAAACTGTATATACTCCAAATAGCAGGCAGCAGAGGGAGAGTTAACTGGGGTGCTGAATCAACAACTGCAACTATATATGAAATATCGCAATAAGAAGAGAGCGTTAGCTTGAGTTAACTGTGCGTGCTGAATCAACTGAAACTATGAAATATTGCAATAAAAAGAGCGTTGCAACTCCACTAAGCAAGAAAGGCAGGACGTGCATGGGATTGGAAAGCAAAAGTGGGATGGGTGGTAACTCGTGCAGAGAATTTTTGTTTTCTCATAATCTGAAGCCTCATGATCGACAACTGCAATCTGCCCCTGATCACATCTCAAACATTCATTCACTCATTATTATTACTGGAATGAATAAATAAATGTTCGAGACACTGGTCCGGGAGAGATATGCGAGTTGAAAAGTATGACGGGCAACGGAGAATTTGCGGAGAGTTTTCCCACCTCATGATCGATATGGCCTCAATGGTAACTGCAATCTTCCCATCTGTAACTGTTGATAATTTTGAAATTCGTCTACGAAATCCCAATTTTCACCCTGCCATTTCAGATTGGGGGTCTCGGACAAACCCTCAGTGGTGAAGGTCTCCTCAGAAGGTTCACAGACCTCGTCCTTAGAGTCCAGAACGGGGTACGACGGAATGCCGAGCTCGTCATCTGAAGCGTCGAGCAGGTAACTGCAATCTGCCCCTGATGACGGGCAACGGAGAATTTGCAGAGAGTTTTCCCATAATCTGAAACCTCATGAGCGATATGGCCTCAATGGTAACTGCAATCTTCCCCTGATTAAATAAACTGGAAACATTCGTTCACTCATTATTCGAGTGAATAAAGAAACGTTTCCGATATGTATTATTTCTTCGGAAAGACGATCCTATCTTACTAGGTTTAGTAAATGAGTACTGTATATTTTTGTTATTTTATTTCGAATTCAAAGTTGTTACAATCTGAATATTTTGTAGACTAAATGAATAAAATTATATTTTTCTATTATTTTATTACGGATTAAAAGTTAATTATAAATGTTTTGTGAGAAAGAGATGAATTAACCAGACGCAGACGCAGAAGTTTTTGAGAGAAGTTGAATATTTTGGGAGACGTTAATATTTTTACACCATGGCTTATTTTTTTAATAAATCTGAAATATAATCGCAATAAACAAAATCTTCTTTTAATAAATCATCTGAAAATAATAAACAAAATCTTCTTTTAATGAATCATCTTAAAATAATAAACAAAATCTCCTTTTAATAAATCTGAAATATAGCAGCAATAAACAAAATCTTTTTTTAATAAATCTGAAATTAATAAACAAAATTTTCTTTTTAGTATTTCTTTTAATAAATCTGAAATTAATAAACATAATATTCTTTTAATAGATTTAATTAATAAACAAATTTTTCTTTTAATAATTCTTTTAATAAATCTGAAATTAATAAACAGAATCTTCTTTTAATAAATCTGAAATATGGTATTCAGTTAACTAAATAAACATCAAACATCAAAACTCAGTTAACTAGATAAACATCAAAACTCACTAGAATTTCATGCATGCATGGTTTCAGTTAACTAGATAAACATCAAAACTGCACCCTACTATTTGACCTCCCACTAGTTCCTCCAATAGTTGGAACTAGTTTAACTAACCTTAACTAAATTTAACTCAACTAAATTGCTACAACTAAAATTTAGTCAACCTAGGCTTCCAAAATTTAGGAATCATTATACACAACTCAAGTTCAGCCCACAACTCGAATTAACTGAGCTAACTCAGTGATAATAAATCAATTAACTCATTCAAGTTGTCTAGTGATGTGGAATTGATTTTCTCCTAATTTAATTCAAGGGAAAATTAAATTAGGAATTTCTTGCTGCATTTTTAGCACTCCTTTTCAACAAGAAAGGGATTATCATATACCCCAATCTTGCCTCTATGGAACATGAATTTTCGTCTTGACAAAGCCTTTGTTAAAATATCTGCATCCTAGGAGTTCCTTTGTAAGAATGTATACCAATAACATGATCCACCTCTTCACACAATCTCGTAGATGGCGATACTTAGTGTCGATATGCTTCGATCGATCATGAAACACTCGATTCCCAAAGTGATTGACACAAATTTGATTGTCACAATAAATCACACTAGGATCTCTCATATCACCAAATAGCCCAAAAATAATCTTTCTCATCTTGACTAGCGACCACATACTCTACTTTTGCCAAGCTGAGTGCAATTTCTCTCTGCAAACTAATGCTGACCCAACACTAAAAATTACTCCTAAAATGCTCTTATGATCTCATGAAATCCCCGCCCAATCTTCATCTATGAAGCCTTGCAGCTTCACTCCTCTGTTCCTTTGTACCAAAGACCAAAGGGAGTAGTGCCTTTGAGGTATCTCCAAACATGTTTTTCCACCTTCTAATACAGTTTGGTTGGCTTAGCCATTTCTTGACTAAGCTATTTAACTTCATTACACGTGTATGGTTGTGTATTCACCAAATACATAAGCGAACCCACAATATGCCTGTAAATAATAGCCTCCAATTCCTCACCTAAAGTGGCATAATCCTTCCTCCAACTACCTGCTAGAGGAGTGTCCATGGGTTTTCTACTCTCCGTGTGAAACTTCTTCAACATCTTGTTAGCATATGTTCCCTCAGAGACAAATAGTTCCCCATCTCCTTTCCATACTTCTAAACCAAGGAAATAATACATGAGTCCCATGTCCTTCATCTCAAATTCTCTTACAAGATCGTCTTTGCAATATTTTATCAACTTATCATCATCGATAAAAATTAAATCATTGACATATAATACTATAATCAATAATTTGCCTCCAACAACAATATGGTAAAGCTTTTCATCTTCTTCAGTTTTGGTGAAGCCCAACCTGGTAAAATAGTTATCGATCCTTGTTTACCAAGCATGGGGCACATGTCTCAATCTATAGAATGATCGCTTGAGTATGCACACATGTGACTCTATGTCGAAGGTCTCAAATCCTTTTCCTTTTTCATTTTACACCTCCTCCTTAATCACTCCATTGAGGAATGTTATCCTAACATCCTCCTTAATCACTCCATTCTCATGGATCTTCCATCCCATCTGCGCTGCAAGTGCTAGAATTGATTTGATAGAATAATACCTTTTTACTAGAGAAAAGGTATTCTCGTACTGAATTCCCTCCACCTAAGAGAAACCATTGGGCACAAATATTGCCTTGTGTTTCTTGATTCTTCTGTTTGCTACCTGGTTCATCTTGTAGATCCATCTCAAACCCACTACTCACTTATCCACTGGCCTTGGGACCAGTTTCCAAACACTGTTTCTGACTGTGGAATCAAATTCCTCTAACATGGCATCAACCCACACTCGTTGATGCACAACTTCCTCGAATGAGAGTGGTTATTTCTCTACTAGTGATACATATCTCTTCATCTACTGAAATTAACCAAGGTCTTTTACTTCTATGATGTTAGCAGAATTACAGGTGAAAGAGTATAAAACAACCACATGTGCATACTTTAAAGAATATGAAACTTAGTGATGACCATAAAATCAAAAAACCCACACACATTGATATTGATAACGGAGTTCATCGAGTATGGGTTACATCTCCAGGCCTAGTGCCAAGAGTGGCAAGGTCGCTTCATCAAATGCTACAAAATGATGATGATGTACATAGTATATTATTTTTCATTACAAGGATAAACTCCCTCAATCACAGTGGCGTGTCTGTCCATGCCAACATGAAAGATCAACTTGAAAGGGAAAATGCATGGCTAAGGGTACAATTGCAGGAAAGAGAGAATCATCTAGCATGTATGGCCAACCTCTCCTTGGAAGCCATCCAAAGTAGGATTCCAGCTAAATCCTATGCTCTTTACCTTAGAGAACAATGGCGTACAATTTTAGATTAAAACACTAGCATAAAGGGGCACCATGCCATTTTAGGACTACAAGCAGTTTATTGATCTTTGTGATCAAAGTACACTAGAGGATAGGGCCAAAATGGCTGAATTTTACTTGCACAACATGGCCCTCATAGACATGAATTTTTGGGATCCTAATGCCAAGCTAGGAGATCTACAATTAATGGCTTTGGCATCATAGATGAACCATGAGGATTTAAGGGCTATAGAGATGAAAAGAATATTGGCCAGAGAGAAAAATGACCCTCTTTTCATCAAAGCTAAACAATCAAATCCCATGGCCCTAATCAGCGCCCATAATCTGATTGCAAATGATTCTCAATTGGCACCTAGATATGTTGCTGCGCAAGAGCAAGAAATTTCACATTTTGAGGATATGTTTAGGCTGCTAGGAGATGATAGTATACATGCCTACCTAAGGAGATGGAACACACTACCACACAACTTGAAGATGAGAGAATATCACTCCCCTCAAAGGTTGAGAGAGGCAATCAACATGACACCTATGTATAAGCAATCAATGAAAAGGTTGAAGGTCAATTGGATAGGCCTAAAACTTAGTCCACCACTACTCCTAAGGATGCTAGAAGGGAGAAAAGAAGAAGAGGAAAAGAGGCCGTGGGAATAAGTAGAAAATAAATTAGGCTTATATGAAAAAGAAGAGGATACCACAACAGAGGCATGGGATGTCACAGAGGCTACTGGAGCCATGAAGGACATGGACATTGACTAGGTTGCTTAGAGGATGAGAAACAATTTCAGTAGGGGGGTGATGATGAGCCTCATCATTGGGTAATTATATGGGCCTTAATTCACCTCCTAGCTTAGTCAAACTAACTATTCTCACAACGTATTGCATACTTTTGATTATACTTTTTTTATGAGATGAGTTAGAGTAGGATATTTTGCCTTGTGGTCTAATGTGAATTTAATGCAGGATTAATGGATAAAAGTAAGGAATTTGGGCAAATACCTTGGTCAAAACTCGAATGGGACAAGGGAGAGGAATTATAGGAGGTAAATCCTCCTCATTTACTACTCCTCCATTCAAGTACCCCCCCATCAGTTCAAAGTGCAAACAACCAAATCATGAGGACTGGAAGGCATCTGAGCAAGTGAAAGACGAAGAACCAGTTTATCTCGAGTTTGGGAGCCAAGCCTCCCTAATTTTAAGGAATTCATTTGAGACTTCAGATGTATAGCTAAAGAAGCATAGGACCTTAGTAGGATTCATATTTTTATTGTAAAAGTCTATTCTAATTTTGAGTTGCAAAACTTATGATAGTTTTTGATGTAATCCATGGTTTTGATAATAAGCATGAGTTTCGTTTTGAGCCAGAACAGAGTTAACTCAGAGGGATGAAACTCTTTGGTTAGGGCTCAACCCTAGCAGCCAAGGCTCCTCTTTATTTTACATGAATGCTAGCATAGATTCATAGTTTAATTGTTCATTTGCTTAAGTAGTTGCATTTCCGTTACAACAGTGTAGAGTAGATTAGTTGTGTTTTAATTTGCTCCCATTTGTACCTTATTTAAAATTTTTAGGTTAGCAAGGAAAAAAATATCACACATGGTTGTCAGCAAGTGTCTCGGCCTCACCTCCTCCCTTTGGGACCATGACTTGAAAAAGAGACCCTTCAGCAACCCCAAAAAAACAGATTTCTAGTTCTTTCATGAGCTTTGGAATTTGTTGTCTTGATTTAGCATTTGGTTCATTTCAATTTCATCCTTTCCTGTTACTCTATTGTTGCAATAATATCTCATTCATGCTTTCATTTCCTTCAGCACTTTCTTCATGCATAATATGGGTAATTGATTCATGTTTTTCTAGCTTATGAAAATGTATCTTGTTGCATAATTATTGGAAGGCACAAATGTTTTGAGAATTGCAGGTACTTTAGGAGGAGGTCTAGACTTCATCACCAACATCCATCTTCCACCTCATCCACCTCAACCATCTCTTGTTCCACCATCACCTTCACTAGTTTTTTTTTCATTTTTCATTGAAATTCCCCTAGACACATTGAGAAAATCTAGCCATCTCTTCTCTTTGATATTGACTCCTGAGTGTTCATAGACATTCTAACACCCTATCCCACTCATGACATACCTTTCCAAAGCTTCCCAATACCTCAAAGACCTCACAATTAGCTCTCGATTACATCCTGCAGGTTTTCTGTAATTCCTATAGGATCATCCTGTAGGTTTGTTATACATCCTGTAGCTTTTCTTGAAATGGCCTGTTTTGAGGCTGAATTGATGGGGAACCCCTAGGAAGTCACAAAAAGCCTCCTAGGACCCTTCCACACCATACAAAAACTCCATAGACCTTCTAGCCATCCTCAACCACCTTCCATCAACCTGTCACATCCACAAGAACAATTAACTGGTTAATTAGGATATGGTGTGATTTAGGATTACATGTTGTTTTCTTCATTACTGGAGTAGAGTATCTCTCTTAGAGTAGATTTTATGTTCTTCCATTAAAGGATCAAGCTTCTTCTAACTCTATATAATTCTGGCTTTGAACCCCTCGGATCTCTCGCGGGATGAACAATGACAACAGGAAAGACCTTCACTTTTACTTGTGCATATCACACTGTCACCTTCAAGTTTGTACAAACCCCGAGTTGATAAATAAAGCTAGTAGCCTAGGAGTTGCAGCGTCCTTGTTGCGATACTGGCACTCATCACTACTCTCTACAACATAATGACAGACTAGAATTTTATGTGTCATGTGAATGATTGGAAGTAGAAACATCTGGAAATGAGTTTTCATAGGGAGAATCAAAAGTGGAAAAATCACAAGGCATGTCATGATAGAGCAGATGATACACAGATGGAAGGGGGTCATTCTTCACTATGGGTTCTTCTTTAGTTTTCCCCACACACTCATCATGGATGATAGCGCAGGTTAGATGCACAACACTAACTCTCTTGACAACTTGATCCTTGTCAACAACAACTATGGAGACCGGAATGGAAGAACACAAGACTGTAGAATCTGGAGAATCAACAAAACATGGGGAAGAGGTTTGAGGTAACAAGTCCACATGACATCTAGCAGGATTGCAAGCTTAATCTACGTAGATATCAAGAGCAGGTGGGTTAGGAGGATATGACATTTCAACATATGTGTGCACACCTTCTCCCACCTCACACTATGGATCTACAACTATTTGATGAGAAGAAGACGAACAATCACTTGTGACAATGACCTTGTCTGTCTTAGATTTGGTATCTCTAACACTGAGGTGTGCTGGGAGGGGTTCGAATGATTCCAAGAATTGCATATTTTCAGATATGTAAAGAGGATAGTTAAATATTCCATTGATGAATTCCCAATAAATTTCATCTTCAGTAAATTGATATGAAATATTACAAAAGAGCATGTGAAATTGTTCAACGGATTCGTCAGGTGCTTTTCATAATTTTAGAATTTCTTTGTTCAGTGTTTTACAGTCAAAATGATTGAAAGCACGATCTATCTCTGTGATCACATGATGGAAATAATGAATATACTTTTCAGATAGAGTGGTATACCAATGCAGTGGGTTCTCTCGAAGCATGTACGAAAACAACACACAAGTCATGTAATTTTCAAAGATTTCATGCCTTTTGCAGGAGCCTACAATACCAATCGCATGTCTAACCAAGGCTACTTTGCCTCCATTGTCGCATGTTTTACGTGACAGGTTATTCTAGAGCTCTTCCGATATTTCACATTCGTTTCCATAAGACATACACTCTGGAAGAGAAATTATGTGTTTAGTCCTGAAAAGTATGTGGAGATTCAAAACATATTGTGAGGACTCAGCTTGTCATTTGGTCCCCCATCTAGCGCCAGAATGTTGACACTGCTAGACTCGCCAACATTCATGGGATCTCCCTGGTATGAAGTCTCAACTAGACCTCACACCGTTTGGCATAGGAGTCCCATTCAGTACGATGGCCCAGTTACCATTATATTAAATATTTGTCTTAGCCCTTACTTGTTAGCACATGAGAGTGGTTTACTTTGTCTTCGAACAGTGAGCTTCACGTGCCTAGTGAGTTCTTAGTGTCGCTTGAGTCAAATTTCTTCCATTGTAGAGGGAGAGGTTGGAAGTGAGTCTTGGGTTGAAAGCAAATAGTCCCAACTATGCTAGAGACACACAACACAATAAGACATGAAAAACTTCCAGTAGAGTAGTCGACATGGATGTTATAGTCACAAACATAAGGTGAACATATAGCACGTACAACACCCAGCGGAATAGTCCACAAGAGTGTGATGAGCATTATACCAAGTGTACAAGAATGAATCTGTTGAGTGTCGAGCATGATAGTCCACATGGATGATACAATGTTAGAAATTGATACAACAAATTTACCATAGCATATGTACTAAAAGAACCGAAATAGTTCAACTATCTTAATTTAGGTTAAAGCAACATGCCTTACAAGCATCCAAAGATTAGTCTTACAAACGAATATAATACATGTGTGAAAACATGTTGGCCTGTTGACACGCTATTGAATTAAGAGAAAGTTCAAAGACAGATTCGTACACTATTACATCACTAACTCTGATAGAGGGGTGTTGGAGTTATTGCACTCTCCTTAAAGAAAAGGTTACAAAATATCATGGCTATGTGGGAGAAGCCATGTTGAAAAGTCCCTTCAATGTAAAAATGAGGGGTATATATAGCCAAGGGTGAAATTGACCCTTCTTACTATTCGACATCCCTCATGACTGTTGACACCTAATCAGAAGGATTGGGTGAACAATTGTAATTAATGTAAATAAATAATAGCAGAGATAGAGAGTCATTGGGAGATGAACCGAACAGTCACTCCCTCTTGTATATAATAATGAACAACCTGAATGAATAATAGAGTTCTGATTTGAGGAGTTACCTCCTTCTCTGATACCATTTACCATTTTGTATCCGCCCGAAATCCCGCTTATCGCTTTAAAACTGCCCTTCGTCTTGGTTAATGCCCCAACTCGATTCGCTTTGGATGATCGTTGATCTTCCACCATCAACTGTCCCAGGAATCTCCATATTCCTTTCCGCTTGGACGAAAACTCATCTCTTCTGTTCATCTCTCCCTCGTTCATCTCTTAATGTCAAACTCTAGTATACAGGTGAAAGAAGGTGATACCAGGTTGAACGCTATTGGTATAACGATATGCATTCAATCATATCTATTGTGGGAATAGTTTTCACTTGCAAGGAGAACTATCCTGAGTGGTCCTGGAAGATAAAACACCCTCTCATTTTTAATGAGCTATGGAAATGAGTGTGTGTTGGAGAAGGAGACAAAGCACCAGAACAACCTACCTCAGACAAGGAGCTTGCAATTTGGGAAAATAAGAATAGCAAGGGCTATGCATTGATTGCAACATCCATAAGTGAAGAGGGGAGTCGACATATTTCGCCATTTTCAAATGCTTTTGAAACCTTACAAAAGCTGAAGGAACTCTATGACTGACACTCTGCACTTGAAGTTGTTCAACTCATGATTAAACTCTTTACCCTTGAATTACAAAATAATGATCCTCTTGCTCTTACATCCGAAGTAAAATCTATAATGCATGATATCAAAGTCACTAATGTTGAATTGGATATTCCTCTGATCACTTTTCTCAAGGAAATTTATCCTACTTAGTCCAATTATCTTGAGTCATTTCAAGCAAATGGAAATCTCAAAGATGTTACGTTTGACTCCCTTGTGAAAAAAATTGCCGAAAGAGAGAAAAATTTTGGGAAGAAGACAACCCCTGAATCTTCTAAAGAGGTTGTGTGCCTTGCTCAAGAAGAAAAGAATCTTTCCCAAGATTCTTCTAAAGGAAGCGGTGGTCGAGGAGGAAGAGGAAGCTATTTCATAGGCAGGGGGGCAGACACTCTCAAGGAGAAAAGTCAGATTTTCACTGCATACATTGCAAAATAGATGGATCACATGATGCCTCCACATGCAAGTTACCTTGGGACAAAATTAAGTAGCAAAGAAACCAACCCAAAGGTAAAACTAATGACAAAGACAAAGGTAAAGCACCTGAATCCGCTCACTATGTTGTGGAACAATGTAATAGTGGAGTAAATGAAGACTTATTTAATGCTTCACTTGCTTCTTCAAAAAATGATTGGTTGCCTGATTCAGGAGGAACTTGCCACATGACTCATAGAAAATATTTTTTTGAAGAATTTACTGACAATGTTGATGGAGCAGTATACTTTGCAATAAAGTTTGCCAAGAACCCAAAGTTCCATGATCGAACAAAGCACATCAATACTAAATATCATATGATTTGACATCATGTTGAGGCCAAAACAATCCATCTCTACCATTGTTCCACTAATGAGAAAATTGCATACATCTTCACGAAAGCATTTGGAAGAGAAAATATTGAAAGATTCAAAACGATGCTTGGACTCACCAACATCCCTTCATATTAAGGGGGGGAATGTTGACACCTAATCATAAGGATTGGGTGAAAAATTGTAATTAATGTAAATAAATAATAGAGAAGATAGAGAGTCATCGTGAGATGAACCGAATAGTCACTCACTCTTGTATATAATAATGAATAACCTCAATGAATAATAGAGTGTTGATTTGAAGAGTTACCTCCTGGTCTGAAAATGACTATTTGACTTAAATGACTTTTCAACTTTACATGACTCTTCATGTGGGTCTCTTGGAATTACTTGTTACATTACATTGATTAAACCAATATGGCCCACAGTAGTGATGTGGTTGAGATGACACATGACATGACTCAACACGACAGTAGTAGTATGTTCATGCTGATGGTGGTGTCCATGTTGAGATGTAGTGTTGCTTAGTGATGAATGTGCTTTAGGTGTATCATGGATTCATCTTTGCATGACCAGGTGTGTGAAGTCTTCGATGGTCATGGTGTTTGCTTCATGTTTCACATGCATGTCTCTCCTTTGCTTGTACTTGGCATGCTCCATGTGTTCATCCATTCATGAACAAGTCTTCTAGCATGCGCTCCTTATTCATCTAGTTCATCTTCACGCCATGTATCATCCATATACCTGTATCTATAGTCACTCATGATGAGACACCATCAAATCCAAAAATCACCTAGTCTACCATAATGCATAATGTTTCATTTTTGGGTGCAGGTGACTGAGAGAGGAGACACGTCTATGAAACCACATGGAGCAGATTTTAGGCCGGGATGAAGGCTATGGGCACTGTCAATGAAAATTGTGTAGAGGTCACTAGGAGGCTAAGATAGGTATTCTGGATCAACAATGACTGTCTGCAAGATTTGGCTCGACCAGAGGGGAAAACTATGAAATTTTTCTAGTGAGACAGTGCATGCAACGGGTGAGGGGCAGACACTTGTAGTCAAACTGTGAAGATTATTTGGGGAGGCTAGCAGTGAGCTATGGGAGCTCGCTGGAAAAAAACTATGCAAAGCTGGGAGGTTGGCCTGCAGAACACCTCTATGCAGTTTCTGGGTTGAGTGGGATGTCGGGTAGCTGGGAGACAACCCATGAAAATTACACAACTTTCAGGAGGAGCAACAGGTAAGCTGACTGGGTGACTAGATGAACGAAGTGCAAACTTTTCGAGGACAGTGTAGTGAGATGCATCAAGTGCTTGAATAAATGTATTACCCCCTTGTACCGGCGGGACCGAAGGTTCCGATGGGCTGGCCGAGGGGCTGGACGATGGGCCGAGGGGTTGCGCCTGGGTTGAGAGCCTGGGGCATGTCTATGTAATTCCTTCAGTCAGTGGAGGCGGGCACATTGGAAAATTCTGCGCAATTTTTTTCAGGAGTGAAGCCCGGGGTCACTTCCCGGTGAAGATCTCTCATTTACCAGCTAGAGGCTTGGTAGGTTTTCTTACATGCAATGTAGATTGAGATGACTTGTTAAGAAAATTCTGTGTTTTTCTAGGTGACATTCAGTCGAGTTGATTCCAGGGCTGCACAATGTAGACTTCCTGGGAGGTAGCCTCAATCTCTACACAATTCTGGGCAGAAGTACATGATCAATAAGGGAGGATATTGTGCATCGCAGCTTAGTGAAGGTCCAACTATTGGGGGTTGGTCCGATTGACAGAGTTGTAGCAAAATGACTAAGTGTGTGAGCAAGCAAACTTGTGCATAAACGACCTTGAGAACACACACACGACACGACTCGATAACAAGACACCTCGAACTAAAAAGACAACATGCTCAATGTGACTAATGGTGGTATCATTAAATGGTGAAAGCAAAAAGTGCGACACTTCATATAGACACTTTGATGAATGTGGTGACACTTGGATGATAATACTTACAACATCATGTGTGAATGCGATAAATGTTTACATAGCAAACACAACTCAAACGTACCCTTCAACATCACTAGAATGAGCATGTCATAAGCATGACATAAGAATGAACATGTAGAAGATGATAGTTGGTCGAACAAGTGAAAAGGAAACAAGACATGTAGAAGAAACACATAAAATGAATTTTTGTGTTTGCGCACATGCATGTTACTGAGGAGAGGATGATATGACAATGAAAAGTAGTCCTTCAAAACCAACTAAGAGGTGTACTTCGAAACGCGTTTTTACTTACCATACTTACCCTCAAGCTGATCATGCATCCGACGGAATTTCCATGCAGTCTTGATTTTTTCCATTACTTGGTTCCTTGGTCCTTCTCCTCAACTGCTTGGGAGTGATCTCAACATTTCACCTTTTCTTGTAGTCATTGAGAGGTAGATCTGTGCAATTTCAGCGAACAATGACTGCTACCAAAATGAGACCCTGGGAGGTCCTTCTACACAGTTTCTACATGCAAGATAGACAGGATAGCTTGAACAATGCTACAGAGTTTTGAAGCACAGGACACTGCTGCGGGATGGGGGTCCTGGGAGGATACCTCTGTGCAATTTTTGAGTGTAGTGCAGCTGGACTGCTCTGCATATTTCTAGAGAGAAGTGTTGGATGCTTGACTCCTCTGCTTATTTTTTGAGAGTAGTGTTGGCTGGTGTCTTCGAGGGCTGCACGGTTTCACCAGGCAAGGGAGGTTGGTGTCTCTGCGGGCTGCACAATTTTGGTAGGAAAGGGAGGTTTGTGTCTCTGTGCACTATGGGGTTTCAGTAGGTAAGGGAGGAATCTTGATGGTTTTAGAAGCAAAGCACACAATTTAGGGAAGATGGATGAGGCTAGGTTTCTCGGGAAAATGGCAAAGTGTGAGATCAGTGAAACATATGTAAACATGATAGGACTTGATTGTGATCGCACACAGACACTTAGTGACACAACATAGACCATCCATAATGCACAAGACATACTTTTCTTGATGCAACAACCTTGGTGACAAGATTGCATGAATTGAAAGTGAAACATGTTTATGTGATGATGAAGCAAAACAACATTCCCTTTTCATGAAGCAAAACAACCCCTATGCCGAAACATGACACAAGCTACATAAATATGGGAACACGGACAACTCTTAAGATCAAGAAGGGGAGCTTGAAATCATCATCTTACCAACAAGTGACCAAGGGTGATCGATCGTAGGAGCTAAGGTGGGCTTTGAAATTTGTATGCGACCGAAATTTTGGAGGGTGGTTGTAGCCTCTACAAGAAGTGTTTAGAGAGGTTGTGGTTGTTGCTTGAGAATATGGAGGTGTTGATCTTGGTGTTGAGACTAGAATAATAGGTCTTTCATGTCATTGACTCATTCTTAGCCTATTCATTAGTTTCATACTTATCAAAGTGGCTTGCGGGAGTGTTTAGATGCTTAAGAAGGTGTTCCATCAATTGACAAAGGTTATGGACTAAATATCCATTGGTTTTCTACATCCTTAGCCCCAATCGCATGGAGCCAAGCATGTGGGAGAAGCTGAAGAGTTCCAGTCACTCTCTCGCTATGTTGTGTGAGCGATCGGTCAAATCTTCTTAGTGTTGTGTGTGCAACTAAGGTTTTTCATGAGAATTTCTCTACATTCCTTGCATTGATAAGCTAATTTTTGTGTTGTGGTGACATTCTTGTGGTAGTTAGTTGGATTTTGGAAATTGTTTTCTCCTATTTTTTTTTCTATTTTTGTTGGATGTTTTGATTCAGAACTATGGTGTTGTTGTGATGTTCATGTTGAATGGATTGGGAGTCTAGTCTAAAATATTGTGAAATGATCCTCACATGGAGGAAGTGTAGGCATGGAGGATTCAAACTAGATAGTGACTTGGTAGATTCGGTAGAAGGAAGAGATTTATCCAACCAATGGTGGTTGGATAGTTCAACAAAAACTAGGTGAGGATCATTGGTCATGATAGCTACTAGTAGATCAGAGTTTGTAGAGTCGATTGTTAGCTTAGGAGTAACTAGGTGAGGATCATTGATCATGGTGGCCTTAAGTGGATGGTAGTCCATAGATATGTGGAATAAAATTTTCATGTATGATAGATGCCAGCATATTGTGAAAGAATTCAAGTCTTCTGACTTATGGGAGTACGCTGATCCATGAAAAAACATTTCAAAAATTATTAAAATATATTGAGAAATGCAACAACAGTAGGGGGATTTTTTCTCGAGCAATGGTTTTCTATCAGACATACTTTTATCCATTGTGTTGATTGATTTTATGGTTGCATGCTTAGTTTGAAGCTTTGATCTATGATTTTTGTTTCAATTTTTGCATGGTCAAATATGAATAATTTGGAGAAAATTTTTATATGTGCTCTTGTTACTGATATACACCACCATCTCAGTAGTGATCTAGTTTCCAACAATTGGTATCAAATAGGGGCTCTCGGGTGAAACTTGATCATTGGAAAGTGTATCTTGGAGATTTTGGCCAAAGTTTTGAAAATTTTATGAAATAGATTAGCAAGGTATTCCATTAGTTCACAAAGGCAAAATTTTCAGCTTCAAGAGTGAATTTGGATTCATATTTGTTATCCGTTGATGAAGATATTTTTCTATCGGTTGAGTATGGAGTTTAAGATGAACCTAATGATTTATCTAAAAATATTATTTTAAATAGCATCTAAAAATATATCAACATGTATGTGACACTATGTGAGACAAGCAAATAAATGTTGGATAGGTTGCAGGATTTGTAACTTGGAGGAAAGTCACATTTTTCAGAAATGGAGAAAAATGCAAAGGATTATACTTTTATTGCATTAACAAATCAATCATCCTCCCAAGAATAAGATGAAACCTCTAGTGGTTTCAAATATTATGCGAAATCCAAGATAATGGCCCTAGAAGTAGAAATCAAAAGACTCACAGCTGAAAGTAAAGATCAATGAATTCTGCTACAGATTTTTTGTGAAAAAAAGTGTGCCTTCAATGAAGAAATTTTAGATATGAAAATGTAGCTAGAAGAAGGAAGGAAAATATAAAATGGAATGAGGAAGTAGCATAAGGAGTTGGAGATCGAGTTTTAGAAATTGAAGGGTGAAGCAATTTTTTATGCAACCGGCTCACAAATAGAAGAAAAGATAGATCAATGACTTCAAAATCAGCCTCTTCGAGGGGAAAACCTCCTTTACATTACGCAAATGAACAATTCTTTGATGATACAAATGACAAAACGTCCTTTCTATATATAGGGTTCTAAGGGGTCACAATCTAATCAAAGCCAACATAACAATAATAATATAAGGGACAACAATAACAATAGTGGGCTTCTATTGGGCATAATAATAACAATACGGGGACAATAGGGGCACAACAATAACAATAAGGGATACAATGGCAATAGTAATGGGGGAATCACTAGTATTATAGGGACCCAATGTGCCCCTCTCCTTCAGAAAATTATTGTCCTCAATGCTTGAGTAGTTATGGATGCTTCTATATAAAATTATCATCCTCCCATGTGGAATCTTCAGCAGATAAGTTCTTCCACTTGATGAGATACTTTGAAATTAGTCAATTTCGTAACTATCAAGTTCTTGCTTCTGTGATTGCTTCAGGTTCCAATATGATTTTTCGTTCCTCATTAAGTTCTGGAAATATTGTTTGATCTAGGAGCTTGTCACCTATAATATTCTTTAAGCATGAAATGGGAAACTAGGTGCACTTGGGGAGCTGCAGGAAGCTCCAATTTGTATGCCATAGTACCAATCTTTTGTAAGACCTGTACGAACCATAATAATTTGGTCATAATTTATTATCCTTCTTACCTTGCTTCAGGGAAATTTGTTTATATGGTTGTAGCCATAGAAATACCCAGTCACCTACATCAAAACTTCTTTCACTGTGATGTTGATCTTCCTGTTGTTTCAATCTATTCTTTGCCAAAGTGAGGTTATGCTTTAAGAGTTGGAGAACTTGTTGTTGATGCTCGTTGTGATATTACATTGCTTGAACCTTAGAATTTTCTCTTAAATATGATGTGATGGATCGTGGATGATATCCATAAAGTGCCATAAATGGGGTCATTTTCATTTTTATTTATTTATTTATTTTTTATTTTTATTTTTATTGTTATTTTATTTATTTTTTTATTTTTTTTCCAGTATGGAAGGAAGTGTAATACCACCATTCAACCAGAGGAAACTGTTTGATCCATTATGTTTGTTTATCATATATAAAGCAACGAAGGTATCCTTCCAAACATTTGTTTACTATCTCAGTTTTCCCATTAGATCGAGGATGATAATATGAGCTATGAGCTAACTGAGTACCAAGACCAGAAAATAATTTTTTCTAAAAATTTCCAGTTAAAATGGGATCTCTGTCACTTACAATAATCTTTGGGTTTCCATGTATCTTTTGAATTGTTTCCATAAATACAGTAGAAATTTTAATGGATTTAAATGGATGAGATAATGCACAAAAGTGTGCATACTTGGTAAGTGTGTCAACTACCACCATGATCACACTCTTTCCTTTGGACTTGGGTAAACTTGTGATAAAATCCATTGAAACCTCTTCCCAACATTGGCTTGGAATGGATAAAGGTTGTAATAGACCTGGGGTCTTAATTGTTTCAACTTTATTTTGTTGGAAAACCAAATATTCCGCCACAAATTTCTGAATATCAGATTTAAGGCCATCCCAAAAAAATTCCTTCTTAACCCTAGGGTAGGATTTTAAAAATCCTGAGTGCCCTCGTAAGGGAGAGGTGTGGAATTCCATAAGAATATTTTGTTTCAGTTGGGAATTCTTACATAGGTATTTGTACCGTAACGAATCATTTTTCAAGCTAAATGTATCAGATGTAGTAGGATCATGTTGTAACTTTTGAATGAGTTCCCACACTTCTTCATCATTCTTCCATTCATCCTTTGCTTCATTTATCCAAACTAGTTGGATAATAGAAATGGCATAATGCAATGCTTCCACATCCTTATCCTTTCTTGAGAGTGCATCTACCACAACATTTTTCTTCCGTTTTTTGTAGATGATTTCAAAGTCATAACCCAACATATTTGTGACCCATTTTTGCTGCTCTTCTGAAGATAATCTCTGTTCTAAAAATTATTTAAGGCTATCATGATCCTTTTCTACCTTGAAGTGTCTTCCCATTAGGTAGGATAGCCATTTCTTAAGTGCATGTAGTATTTCCAACATTTCCTTCTCATAAACAGCTTTGTGTAAATACTTTCCTTTGATTGAACGTCTTTAAAAATCAATGGGTCTTTCTTCTTGCATTAAAACAACACCAATTCCATTTCCTAAGGCATCACTTTCCACAATAAAGGTTTTTGTGAAGTTCAGTATAGCTAAGGCTGGTGGTTGGCACATTGCCTCTTTAAGATGTTCAAAGGCCTTTGTTGCTTCTGGAGTCCATGAAAATGAACCTTTCTTCAATAATGTTGTTATAGGTGCTTCTATTCTCCCATAATTCTTAACAGAATTGCGATAATATCCTGTCAATCTGAGAAATCCTCACAGATTCTTTATGGATGTGGTGTTTTTCCATTCCTTAATGGATTTAATTTTACTAAGATCTACCTTAACACCTTCTTGAGATACAATATGACCTAGATATTCTACCTCTTCTACTATAAAGAGATGTTTGGATATTTTTGCATATAATTGTTTCTCCTCGAATAGTTTGACCACCCTGTCAACATGTTGAACATGATCCATCCAAGACTTGTTGTATATTAGTATATAATAAAAAAAAAAACTAACACAAATTTTCTAAGGGTTTGAAAATGGAATTCATCAAACCTTGAAATGTAGAAGGTGCATTGGTAAGGCCAAAAGGCATAACCAAAAATTCATAATGACCCTCATGAGTTCTAAATGTTGCTTTCAGAATGTTTTCAGTCTTCATTTTGATTTGATGATATCCTGAATGAATATCCAACTTGGTGAAGTAAATTGATCCATGCAATTCATCCAATAAGTCATCAATGACAACAATGGGAAGTTTATCTTTAATAGTGAGATTGTTGAGCTCCCTATAATCTAGACATATGCACCATGATCCATCCTTCTTTTGCACCAATACTACTGGAATAGAGAAAGAACTTTGACTGGGTTGAATTATACTAGGCTCTAGCATTTCTACAACCATACGTTCAATTTCACTCTTTTGGGCATAGGGATATCTATAAGGCCTTAGGTTTAGAGGAACACTTCCTGGAATCAAATGAATAGAATGATCATAATCACGAATAGGTGTGAGGTCTTTGGGAGTCTCAAATACCTTGGAATGATTTTCCAAGGCTCTTTGGAGATTTGGATAAATAGATGAATTCAATGTCAGAACCTCTAGCAAACACAATTGTGAAATTACACCTCTGTGTTATTTCTTTAGAAGCTTTGTCATTACATTAGAGCTTATTATATTTCCCAATTTTTCTGTGATACCCCTTAATACAACTTCCTTTCCTTCTGAAAAAAAATTAATGAAAAGTTCTTGAAAATTAAAAGCTATCCTACCCAAACATTGTAGCCATTGGACTCCTAGTACAACATCAGCACCACCCATCTGAATGGAAATGATTGGGCTATTCAATACATATTCTCCCATGGATAGCTAGATATTATGGCACTTTCTAGAGAAATTTATGGTTCCTCCACTTGCAACAATCACTTGACACTCTGGTGCTAGATATATGAAGAAATTCAATTCCTTGGCTATCCTACAATGAATAAAATTATGGGTACTTCCCAAATAAATCAACATTATTACATTTTTCTTCTTGATATGTCCTATTATCTTGATAGTTTGCGGAGTGGTAATTTTGACCAATGCATTATAAGGTATGGTCGGATTAATTTATTCTTTCTCTAGGGTTTCTTCCTGGTGTATATCCTCTCTTTTGACGTTTTTTTTTCCTTTTCTTCCTCCCATTCACAATCTATGTAAAATAATTTATTCTCAGCACACTTATGACCTTTAGTGTATTTGATATCACAATTGTAACAAATCCATTTTTCTATTTTTTATTCCAATTGTTTTGGTGCAAACCTTGTAGGTTGTGGAAGGATGGGGGCAACAATGCTTCCATCTTTATAGTTGTGAGTGGTAGGCTTCCTTGTTGCCATAATTTTTCTTTCCAACCTAAATGCCGTCTCCAATGAATCGAGTTCCCAAAGATGAACCTCATGTTGGATGTTATCCTTTAAAGTCCCTATGAACACATCAATCCTATGCTCCTCTAGAATATCCTTTACCCTTATATTCAATTTTTGGAAGTCCTCAATGTGCTTCATCATTAAACCCTTTGGTTTGAGATTTATCAGTTGGCTAAAAAAGTTGTTGCTTTTTTTATCCTCATAATGTGATATCATTTCTTTTGTAAAAATCGCCCAAGTGAAAATTTGTTTACGAGAGAAAATCGATCGAAACCATACAAACAGATTTGGTTCCAAATATAAATGTTTAATGCATACATTTTGTGTGTTTTTCACATTATGGAGATCAAAATATTGCTCCATTTGTAGTATCCATGTTATGAGATCCTTGGCATCAAACTTCCACATATCAATCTTTGGAACATAGTGGGTATTCAATCTGTGGAGCACCTGGAAGGTATGATTTTGACTAGCAATCTAGTGGTTTTTCAATAATAATTGTAACCTTTTCTGCATGAGAAATTCGAAGAAGATAAAGGATTTTTTTGAATTATTGACCGGAGAATCCACAGTTTTAACATCTTTGTACCAACGTTTCAAATCCCAAATGGGATCCATCATCAGGATATGAGAATGATGATTACAGAAGAGCAACAAAGAATTAATAAATAGTGATAAAACCTTTAGAATAATAAACTGTCGGCTCAAATAATTTTAATTAATTTAATATAATTTTTATATTAATTTGTTATTAAAATTTTTATATATATTAATTTGTTTTATTAATTTTATATAATATTAATTTGCTTTACTGTTTTAATATATATAATATTAATTTGTTTTAATATTAATTTAATTTGTTTTATTAATTTGATTTAAAATTGATTTGTTTTATTAAATCTAATATTAATTCTAAAATGAAATTAATTTTGTAACCAAGGAGATTTTAATACTAATATGAATTTTGATTTTATACCTAGGGAGTGTTAATACTAATATTAATTTTATATAATACTGCTAATAAACTAATATTAATTTTTATATACTACTACTATTAATTATAAAACTAATATTAATTTTATATAATACTAATATTAATTTTATTATAATATTAGTTTGTTTTAAAAATTTTTAATAAATATTAATTTGTTTTATTAGTTTTATAATTTTATATATAATATTAATTTGTTTTAATATTAATTTGTTTCACTATGCAATATTAATTGTTTTAATATTAATTTGTTTTATTAATTCTATACCTATAATATTAATATGTTTTAATATTAATTTGGTTTAATATTAATTTGTTTAATTTTAATTTGTTTTAATATTATTATTTTTTATAATAATAATATTAATTTTATATAGCAGCACTTCGGTGCACGATGTAATGGTGAGGGTGGTGCGCTGTAGCACCCCCCACCCAGGTTCAAATCCTGCCGAGGCAGGCGAGTATGATGTATGAGTCCCACCCCAGCTTACAAAAAAAAAAATATTAATTTTATATAGCACTAATATTAATTATATATAATTTTTATATAATTTTTATTAATTTGTTTTAGACCATATATATATATATATATATATATTAATTTGTTTTAATTAATTTTATATATATAATAATAATTTGTTTTAATATATAATATTAATTTGTTTTAATGATAATTTGTTTTATTAATTTGATTTATTAATTTGTTTTAATATTAATTTGTTTTATTAGTTTTATACCTAGATCAAATGAAAACAAAGACTGAAGACATGAAAGGAGAGGGATAACTTACCTGCTCAGGCCTTTACCAGGGGATGCGCTTGCGATTTTTATTTCCTTGATCAAGGGAAGCCAGCTCCCGCTAATCTCCACGCCATTATCTCTGTTCAGATTATGAGGATGTTTGATAATTTCAAGCGCTTCTCTGATCTTCCGTCTCTGGTGTTGCTCTTCCCTCGCGATAATTGATGCGCTTTCTAGACAGATATGGTGTTTAGTTTCTAAGGAGTGCTCTGCCAGGGCTGAAGTACGAGATCTTCCGTTCTTAATATCAGCGCCATGTTCTTTGAGTCTTGTCTGGAGGGAGCGACATGTTTCACCAATGTAGCTTTTTCCACAGGAACACTCTATTTTATAAACTCCTTTAAGCTGATGCTTGTCAATATCATCTTTAACAGACTTCAAACTTTGTCTGATAGTACCTGGAGCTGAGAAAAGAGTGATAATGTTTTTCTTTTTTAGGATTTTAGCGATTTTGTCCGTAATTCCATGGATGTACGGTAGAAAAACAATGCCACAATTGGGCTGGTCTTGAGCCTTAGGATCATGAGACAACAACTTTCTTTCAGCTTTCTCTATGGCCTTTTTAATTTCCTGGTCCTTGTAGCCTATACTTTTAAAAGAGGATGGCTCTTTGGGCCATAAGGTTTTCAGGAAATCAACCCACACAGAGAGTTACCTCCATGCTGATTCCCACCATCACCTCTCCAGATATAAAGTTTACAATGGAACTTGAAGAAAACAAGAGCATTCCGTTTTTAGACGTCCTAATCATCATAAAAGAGGATGGCTCTTTGGGCCATAAGGTTTTCAGGAAATCAACCCACACAAACAGTTACCTCCATGCTGATTCCCACCATCACCTCTCCAGATATAAAGTTTACAATGGAACTTGAAGAAAACAAGAGCATTTCGTTTTTAGACGTCCTAATCATCAGAAAAGAGGATGGCTCTTTGGGCCATAAGGATTTCAGGAAATCAACCCACACAGAGAGTTACCTCCATGCTGATTCCCACCATCACCTCTCCAGATATAAAGTTTACAATGGAACTTGAAGAAAACAAGAGCATTCCGTTTTTAGACGTCCTAATCATCAGAAAAGAGGATGGCTCTTTGGGCCATAAGGTTTTCAGGAAATCAACCCACACAGAGAGTTACCTCCATGCTTATTCACACCATCACCTCTCCAGATATAAAGTTTACATTGGAATTTGAAGAAAACAAGAGCATTCCGTTTTTAGACGTCCTAATCATCAGAAAAGAGGATGGCTCTTTGGGCCATAAGGTTTTCAGGAAATCAACCCACACAGAGAGTTACCTCCATGCTGATTCCCACCATCACCTCTCCAAATATAAAGTTTACAATGGAACGTGAAGAAAACAAGAGCATTCTGTTTTAGACGTCCTAATCATCAGAAAAGAGGATGGCTCTTTGGGCCATAAGGTTTTCAGGAAATCAACCCACACAGAGAGTTACCTCCATGCTGATTCCCACCATCACCTCTCCAGATATAAAGTTTACAATGGAACTTGAAGAAAACAAGAGCATTCCATTTTTAGACGTCCTAATCATCAGAAAAGAGGATGGTTGTTTGGGCCATAAGGTTTTCCGGAAATCAACCCACACAGAGAGTTACCTCCATGCTGATTCCCACCATCACCTTTGCAGATATAAAGTTTACAATGGAACTTGAAGAAAACAAGAGCATTCCGTTTTTAGACGTCCTAATCATCAGAAAAGAGGATGGCTCTTTGGGCCATAAGGTTTTCACGAAATCAACCCACACAGAGAGTTACCTCCATGCTGATTCCCACCATCACCTCTCCAGATATAAAATTTACAATGGAACTTGAAGAAAACAAGAGCATTCCGTTTTTAGACGTCCTAATCATCAGAAAAGAGGATGGCTCTTTGGGCCATAAGGTTTTCAGGAAATCAACCCACACAGAGAGTTACCTCCATGCTGATTCCCACCATCACCTCTCCAGATATAAAGTTTACAATGGAACTTGAAGAAAACAAGAGCCTTCCATTTTTAGACGTCCTAATCATTAGAAAAGAGGATGGCTCTTTGGGCCATAAGGTTTTCAGGAAATCAACCCACACAGAGAGTTACCTCCATGCTGATTCCCACCATCACCTCTCCGGATATAAAGTTTACAATGGAACTTGAAGAAAACAAGAGCATTCCGTTTTTAGACGTCCTAATCATCAGAAAAGAGGATGGCTCTTTGGGCCATAAGGTTTTCAGGAAATCAACCCACACAGAGAGTTACCTCCATGCTGATTCCCACCATCACCTCTCCAGATATAAAGTTTACAATGGAACTTGAAGAAAACAAGAGCATTCCGTTTTTAGACATCCTAATCATCAGAAAAGAGGATGGCTCTTTGGGCCATAAGGTTTTCAGGAAATCAACCCACACAGAGAGTTACCTCCATGCTGATTCCCACCATCACCTCTCCAGATATAAAGTTTACAATGGAACTTGAAGAAAACAAGAGCATTCCGTTTTTAGACGTCCTAATCATCAGAAAAGAGGATGGCTCTTTGGGCCATAAGGTTTTCAGGAAATCAACCCACACAGAGAGTTACCGCCATGCTGATTCCCACCATCACCTCTCCAGATATAAAGTTTACAATGGAACTTGAAGAAAACAAGAGCATTCCGTTTTAGATGTCCTAATCATCAGAAAAGAGGATGGCTCTTTGGGCCATAAGGTTTTCAGGAAATCAACCCACACAGAGAGTTACCTCCATGCTGATTCCCACCATCACATCTCCAGATATAAAGTTTACAATGGAACGTGAAGAAAACAAGAGCATTCCATTTTTAGACGTCCTAATCATCAGAAAAGAGGATGGCTCTTTGGGCCATAAGGTTTTCAGGAAATCAACCCACACAGAGAGTTACCTCCATGCTGATTCCCACCATCACCTCTCCAGATATAAAGTTTACAATGGAACTTGAAGAAAACAAGAGCATTCCATTTTTAGACGTCCTAATCATCAGAAAAGAGGATGGCTCTTTGGGCCATAAGGTTTTCAGGAAATCAACCCACACAGAGAGTTACCTCCATGCTGATTCCCACCATCACCTCTCCAGATATAAAGTTTACAATGGAACTTGAAGAAAACAAGAGCATTCCGTTTTTAGACGTCCTAATCATCAGAAAAGAGGATGGCTCTTTGGGCCATAAGGTTTTCAGGAAATCAACCCACACAGAGAGTTACCTCCATGCTGATTCCCACCATCACCCTGCACAGAAGTTTGGTTTTCTAAACACGCTGGCCATCAGAGCCCTTAGAATTTCCGACTCAGAGCACCTGGAAGAAGAGAAGAAGCATCTAATCTTAACTTTTAAAAGTATAGGCTGCAAGGAGCAGGAAATTAAAAAGGCCATAGAGAAAGCTGAAAGAAAGTTGTTGTCTCATGATCCTAAGGCTCATGACCAGCCCAATTGTGGCATTGTTTTTCTACCGTACATCCATGGAATTACGGACAAAATCGCTAAAATCCTAAAAAAGAAAAACATTATCACTCATTTCTCAGCTCCAGGTACTATCAGACAAAGTTTGAAGTCTGTTAAAGATGATATCGACAAGCATCAGCTTAAAGGAGTTTATAAAATAGAGTGTTCCTGTGGAAAAAGCTACATTGGTGAAACAGGTCGCTCCCTCCAGACAAGACTCAAAGAACATGGCGCTGATATTAAGAACGGAATATCTCGTACTTCAGCCCTGGCAGAGCACTTCTTAGAAACTAAACACCATATCTGTCTAGAAAGCGCATCAATTATCGCGAGGGAAGAGCAACACCAGAGAAGGAAGATCAGAGAAGCGCTTGAAATTATCAAACATCCTCATAATCTGAACAGAGATAATGGCGTGGAGATTAGCGGCAGCTGGCTTCCCTTGATCAAGGAAATAAAAATCGCAAGCGCATCCCCTGGTAAAGGCCTGAGCAGGTAAGTTATCCCTCTCCTTTCATGTCTTCAGTCTTTGTTTTCATTTGATCTAGGTATAAAACTAATAAAACAAATTAATATTAAAACAAATTAATATATATATATATATATATATATATATATATATATATATATATAAGGTCTAAAACAAATTAATAAAAATTATATATAATTAATATTAGTGCTATATAAAATTAATATTATTATTATAAAAATTAATAATATTAAAACAAATTAATATTAAAACATATTAATATTATATGTATAGAATTAATAAAACAAATTAATATTAAAACAATTAATATTGCATAGTGAAACAAATTAATATTAAAACAAATTAATATTATATATAAAATTATAAAACTAATAAAACAAATTAATATTTATTAAAAAAATTTAAAACAAACTAATATTATAATAAAATTAATATTAGTATTATATAAAATTAATATTAGTTTTAAAATTAATAGTAGTATTATATAAAAATTAATATTAGTTTATTAGTAGTATTATATAAAATTAATATTAGTATTAACACTCCCTAGGTATAAAATCAAAATTCATATTAGTATTAAAATCTCCTTGGGTACAAAATTAATTTCATTTTAGAATTAATATTAGATTTAATAAAACAAATCAATTTTAAATCAAATTAATAAAACAAATTAAATTAATATTAAAACAAATTAATATTATATATATTAAAACAGTAAAGCAAATTAATATTATATAAAATTAATAAAACAAATTAATATATATAAAAATTTTAATAACAAATTAATATAAAAATTAAATTAACATTAATTAAAATTATTTGAGCTGACAATTTATTATTCTAAAGGTTTTATCACTATTTATTAATTCTTTGTTGCTCTTCTGTATTCATCATTCTCATATCCTGATGATGGATCCCATTTGGGATTTGAAACGTTGGTACAAAGATGTTAAAACTATGGATTCTCCGGTCAATAATTCAAAAGATTCAAACCACAGATCTCTGAAATCCATAAAGGATTTTGATAAAATGTGCAAAAATAGACAAAGGAAGCTCAAGTACTAATAATTGGCGTTTTCTATGCAGGAAGACATGCGAGCAAGGAGTTCCCGCCCAAAAGCGAGAAGCAGAGGAAAAATAACTGCTGTTCCTCCAGTAGGGAACCGGATGTGGACACGATCAAGCAAAATCGGAATTGAATAGTCCAGGAAAAGAATGCGGGATACCGGCTCGGCAAATGCAGGAAAGATTGAACGATTAGCGAATCCCTCAGGATCTTCGATCCTGAGGGATCGCTGCTTTACTTATCTTTGATTATCTAGATATCTCCGTCATTTCTGTTATATAATGGCACAACATCATTAAGCAAGGGAAGGATTGTTTTTGTAATTTTACAGTTCCAGAACAAACTTTAATCATTGAGTCTCATTGAGACCTGATTTTGTTATACTTTTGTGGATGCGATTAATATAAAAGACCTCGTGTTTATTCCGTCTCTGCGTCTGGAGTAATTTAAGGCAGTGTACCATTGGCAGCTAAGGGCCCAGCTCCGAAGGACACTTGCTTTTGTATCATTATATGGTGATTCGTGTGTGGTTTGTTTATCGTTACTACTTAGCAGTCTGATGAATTCTTTATATGATACGCTATGCTCTGTTATGTTTAATGAATGAATGATTTCTCTAGGTAAAGATTCTGCACTGTATAACTGAATTTACACAGGGTCGGATTATATCTTTATTCAGCCATTTCTGTAACAGAGTATTGGTATGAATGTTACTGTCATTGGATTTATGTTAAACAATATTTGTGGGATTCGAGAGTAGCGTAATTCTATTTAAAAACATAGTTGTATCATTCAATACTCTCAGATTGCTATATTAATGTAGATCATGTACATGTGGGTGATGGTTGTTGTTTCGTAAACCATTTGATTATTTCTGTTCCATTTGATTATTGCTGTTCCATTTGAGCATTGCTGTTCCATTTTACTGCTATTCCATTTATTGCTGTCCCATTTCCATTTCGCTGTTCCATTTTACTTTCCGCTGATTTATTTACCTGCCTTTGTTGCTTTGGTGTGAGAGAAGGCCTAAGGCTGTAGTGAGCCTCAGCAAGACGCTGCTTAGCTCCCAGACCTATAAGTCCATGCTCTAATTTTCCTTCTTTCATCAGTTTCTAAAGGGATGGGATATTGTTTTCGTACCCTTGACTGATCAACTGTTTTGTGTGACTCTATCTTTTAGGATAGTTTAGTTACAACTTAGCATCTGTTTTCCTTTGATCTTCTCAACCCTGTACTACTAAGCATTACTCGGACAAATAGCCTCGGATTGAGCTACTTCTTGCAATAACAAAACGTTCCCGGATTGACTTATTAATGTGGAATAATTAGCGGTGTGAGAGACCCTAGTTGCAGCTCTACATTTTGGCGCCGTTGCCGGGGAAGGAGTATAGCCATTTGCCCTTTACAGAGTAGTGCGCAAAGCTGCTAGGGGGGAGTTGGATTTTAAAAATGGAAGGTAAGAACCTGCGTACGGAGCATGTAAAAGCCCTGCTCCACCGTCCGCTCTCTTAACAGAATTGCTGGTTGAATAGGACTTAGTAGTTTTTAGAGTGCATGACTAAGCAGAGAAAGCTAGAAAAGAATATCAAACCTCCAGTCAAACCTGAAAAAGCCAAAGGACCGGTGACCCTTGGCTGAACAACATTCATAGACGAAATCTATAAGAAACCCGAATCTCAGCCGTCAGTAGGCCTCAAAAAGACTCATTCTAAGCAGCTTACTAGTTCCCTTCAGGCTACAGCATCACCATCTGGAGCCTACGCTGAGGTGCATAGTCGGACCGATGAACAGGACTTCAAAGAAATTGAAAATTCTGTGTCAGAACGACTGCAAGAAGGGAATTTAAGTAATCTTTGTGAAGGAGAAGGGGAAACAGGGGAAATAGAGGAACCAAGGTCTCCTTCTAGGATAATCCAATTGTTAAACAACCCAGATAGGGGAAGCGCGGCCAAAATTAACCTTGAAGGCACCCCATTCCCTCAGACAAAGATCCCAGATAAGGGAAGTGTCATTAAAACAGTTCCCGCTAAGGCCGTCCCTTCTCAACCTAGGAATACCCTCCTAGAAATTCCGGAAGGATATTGGCACATATTTGATCCAATGGCGCAGAATCAGCCAAATGCTCAAACTTCTACATTGCAATATCCTATAGTAGATTCTACCACAAATGCACCCATGAAAGAAATACCTCTTCAAAACATCCCGACGTTTCATGGACTTACATCAGAAGACCCTGATGAATTTTTATTTGAATTCGATGTGCTATGTAGAGTGTACGATTACACCACTAACCCCCATAAATTAAAGTTGTTCCCCTCCACTTTAAAAGGAGCAGCTCTGAGATGGTTCATGGGTTTAGGTGGTGGAGTCATAAACAACTGGGAGCAAATGAAAGAATCCTTTCTTAAAAAATATCAGGATTATTGTAGATCGAGAGAGCTAAAAGATGAAATCTTCCAAATGACGGCCAGACCAAATGAAACTTTGGAAGAATACGTAGAACGTTTCCAGTATAATTTACAGATATCTCCCTATGCATCACTACCTCTGCCCGATAATGTGTTAAAAACTGCATTGATTAGATGAATGAAAGAGCAGTGGATTGAAACATTGAATATCATGGGAAAAGGGGATATTTACCAAGAGAATTTTGCTGATATCATTAATCTATGCATCAGGAGTTCAAGAGGCAGCACAAGGATAAAATCAACAGAATATGATAGGTTTGTTAAAGACAACAAAATATCAACAGAAGGGGTAACACGTGTAGAACTAGTGAATTTATTAGAAAATTTTAAAACTGACATTCTGGGGACACTAACTACTCAGCTTGATATTGTGCAGGCTAAATAAAAGCAAATGGAGGCGGAGCAAAATCTGGCAATTTTCTGCCCCCGATGCAGAAGAAAACACAGCCACAAGGAATGTCCGCTAGATACAGTTCAAGCATGTGCTATCTGTATGAAAGACCACCTTACTGAGAGCTGCCCCTCACTTCCTGGATTGAAGGCAGTATACAAGGAAGCAGAAGAAGAATCAGAACCAGCATACTTTGTTAACCAACGTCGCCAATGGCAACCTAGGCAATCTGGTATGTTTTCTGATCCAACTTCTTCTTTCCAGCCTCTGCAATACAGTGCTCAGAAATATGGTATATGGCAAAACCAATCTACACCCCCAATCCCGAATTGGTGATCACAGCCATTTCCTTCTCCAAATCCATGGATGAATCAGACAAGCCAATTCGGATGGACAAATTTTCCCTACACCCCACCATATTGGCAGAATAACTCATACCCTCCGCAATGGATTCCCCCTACTTCACAAGGTTCACCCTGGTAGACGAATTGGCCAAGATCGACATATCAGTCAACAGGAACTATTCCACTCCCTCAACCGACTCTGCCAGCCTTACAACAAAACCCCCAGTCTAATTTAAGGCCGCAACTCCCAGCCCAACCCAATCCCAATCCTAATAATAGACCAGTCCAATCCCTCCAAATTATAGAAACATCAGAAACTGGACTTGACTTAAGGGAGTGCAATGACCTTCAGTTACGATCTGGACGTATCATAGAAACAGAGGGAGACAAAACAGTTCACATTGAAGATCAGTTACCAATAGAACAACCACCACAACAAGAGGGTGTAAATAAGGAACAAACCCATCAACAAACAAATACATCCTCTCCTCCTTTCCCAGAACGATTAGTCATACCACGACCAGTACAACATCCAAACTTTGACATTCTGGGAGAGTTACAAAACCTATACGTAAAAATTCCATTCCTCCAGGCCATTCAAGATATTCCTATATACACAAAAACTATAAAAGAACTGTGCATAAAAAAAATCAAGGAGGAATACAACCACTAACCCAAGAGTCCAAGTCGTCGGCACCTTATCTGACTTATTATCAGGGAAAGAGACACCTATCAAATATGAAGATCCCGGAAATCCAATTGTGACTGTCCAAATCTATGGCCAAACCCTGACTAACGCTTTAGTTGATCTAGGAGCTGCAATCAATATTTTGACAACCTCTACCTGCCAAAAGCTTGGCATCACATCAGTAGAACCTACTTCTACTTTGCTAGAATTGGCAGATCGATCTGTAGTTCGACCAGAAGGCACTCTATACGATGTCATGGTTTCTATAGACTCTTGGGAATATCCAACTGATTTCCTGATAATTAATCCAAAAACCCGACTGGATGGACATCCGCTAATATTAGGAAGACCTTGGCTTACTACTGCCGATGCCTACATTGGTTGCCGGCAGGGAAACATGACTATAACTAAAGGGCCAGATGTTAAAAATCTAGTTCTATATCCTCCAGCACAGCCAAGCCTGCCAATGATCAAAACCAATCAGTATCCTGTGTCATACCTTACTAACAATATCAGAGCCCCATTGACTGTACAGAAGGCTTAGATTTTAAAGATCAAATAGAAGACGATGCCATCAATAACTTCATTAGTCAAACTGAATCTAGATCTCACACACAGTGTTTTATGATAGAGGCAGCATTTGATAGTGAGCTAGAGGAAGACCCTTTGAAAGACGCACATGACCAAACAATACCAGTGACTGTTGTTGCCAATAGTAAAGTAGTGGAAATTGAACTAGGTAAGGCCCTAAATATCAATGCCAACCTTACACCAGACCAAGAAGCAAAACTTGTAAATCTGTTACGAAAATATCAAGGAGCATTTGCGTGGGATTACCCTGACATAAAAGGGATCGATCCCCAATTATGCACCCACCACATCTACATAGAAAAAGATGCAAAACCTGTTCGTCAGCTGCAAAGAAGACTTAACCCCCATCTAAAAGAGGTAGTGAAAGCCGAACTTCAGAAACTTCTAGATGTTAATTTTATTTATCCCATCTCCGACAGTAAGTGGGTCTCTCCCCTGGTGGTGGTACCCAAGAAAAACGGAAAATGGAGGATTTGCGTAGATTACAGGGAGTTAAATAAAGCCACACAGAAGGATCACTTCCCTCTCCCGTTTATAGATCAAGTATTGGACACTTTGGCAGGAAAGAAATTCTTTTCTTTCCTGGACGGCTTCAATCGATATAACCAAATCCAAATTGCCCCTGAAGACCAGGATAAAACTACCTTTACTTACCCTTGGGGAACGTTTGCCTATCGAGTTTTGCCCTTCGGCCTATGTAACGCCCCTACTACATTCCAAAGGGTTGTCCTTAGTATCTTCGCAGATCTGATAAATGATGGACTTGAAGTGTATATGGACGATTTTACACCATATGGAGATGATTTTGACCCAGCTCTAGATACCCTGGAAAAAGTCCTACAACGTTGTATCGCTACCAGACTTTGTCTGAGCCACGAAAAGTGTTACATGATGATGACAGAAGGGCTCATTCTAGGGCACTACATCTCAGCAGCTGGCATCCAGGTAGACCCAGCTAAAATCCAGATTCTTTTGCTTATTCCTACCCCCACTACTCAAACAGAGGTACGCAGTTTTCTTTGCTTTTCTGGGTATTACAGACGATTTATAGAACATTACTCACGTATTACTGCACCTCTATATGCTTTAACTGGCAATGTTGATTTCTTGTGGACAGAAAAATGCGACCAGGCTTTTAGGGAATTGAAGAACCTACTATCAACAGCCCCAGTCCTTCGAGGACCCAACTGGAATTTGCCATTTCAAATCTCATCTGATGCCTCGGACACAGCAATTGGTGCAGTCCTAGGGAAAGAAGAGGATAAGAGACCATACGCTATCTACTATATCAGCAAAAATTTATCCTCTGCCGAACTCAATTATACTGTTACTGAAAAGGAATTCCTGGCTGTAATACATGCTGTTAACAAATTTAGACATTATATCACAGGCTATCCCGTTGTGTTATATACAGATCATTCCGCTATCAAATATTTGGCAAATAAACCTATTACGAAAGCTAGAATAACCAGATGGTTGATCTTATTGCAGGAGTTCGACATCACAATCAAGGATCGACCTGGCAAGGAGAACCCTGTAGCTGATTTCCTCTCACGAATACCGAAAGCAATTGAAACAGCAACAGTGGAAGATCAATTTCCTGGCGAGAACCTGTTTGTTGTTGCTGTTCGAACACCCTGGTATGTTGATGTCGCTAATTACCTTGCAGTCGGTAAGCTACCAAAACACTTAACCCCTCAAGAACGCAAGCAGATTGTTCAGAAGAGCACTCGGTTTTCGTGGATTGGAGGCCATTTGTTCCATACAGGGGCAGACATGCAAATCAGAAGGTGTATTCGAGAAGACGAAATCTTCGACATTCTAAAAGCTTGCCACGACGGGCCATGCGGGGGACATTTCGCTGAAAAAAGAACAGCACATAAAGTATTGCAGACCGGATACTATTGGCCTACAATTTTCAAGGATGCGAAAAAATTTGCACAAGCCTGTGACAACTGCCAGCGAGCAGGAAGACCTGGCCAAGCCGATGAAATGCCTCTGAGACCACAGTTGGTCATTGAGCCATTTGAACGATGGGCTCTGGACTTCGTTGGGCCCATCAATCCATCATCAAATCAGAGGACATACATTCTGGTGGCGACAGACTATGTTACTAAATGGGTCGAGGCCGAATCATTACCTAGGGCTACAGAAGACTCTGTGATACAATTCTTGTTCCATTTATTTGTACGTTATGGACTTCCGAGAGAACTAATCACCGATGGTGGACCACAATTTGTTGGAAATAAATTAGCTGCAACACTTAACAATTATCATGTCCAACATAAGATCACTACCCCATACCATCCGCAGGCAAATGGGCAAGTAGAAAGTAGTAATCAGGTAATAGAATCAATTTTAACAAAGACCATTGCATCGCATCGGCGAGATTGGGCCACTCGACTACCTGAGGCACTGTGGGCTTACAAAACCACATGGAGAAGTACTACAGGCTATTCACCTTATCAATTAGTGTTTGGAAAGCAGCCAATTTTCCCCATAGAATTCGAAATCCGAACGCTACGAACTGCACAGGAAGTCGGCCTAGATCTGAGTGAGGCACAAATCAATCGATTACAGCAGATTAATGAATTGGACGAAATCAGGCTCTCTGCATTACAAAATACAACATTAATTCAACAACAACGAGATAAATGGCATGATGCACTTATCAAGAATAAAGTCTTTCATGAAGGAGACTGGGCTCTGTTATATGACTCTCGATTTCAAGACTTCCCGGGGAAACTCCAGACTCGATGGTTAGGACCATACGAAATCCAGAAGGTACATGATAATGGGACCCTTACCCTGATCACAATTGACGGTTCTGGATATGCATTTAAAGTAAATGGCCACCGAGTTCGCCTTTATCGAAAGCCACTCACTCAGGAATCCTTCTGTCAACAGCTGCGACAAGACGCTGATATGGAAATCTTAGGAGAGGAAGCGAAATCTTCCTCACCTATAGCTTAAGAAATTCATTTTATAACTTGTACATAATATCTTGTATATATGTTTCCTCGATTTTTTTTACTCCAAGTGTTTTGCTGTTCCTTTGCGAAAAGGAACAGCACTTGTGTGTTTTTGTTGTTCCTTTGCGAAAAGGAACAACACTTGTGTTTTTTGCTGTTCCTTTGCGAAAAGGAACAGCACTTGCATGTTTTTGTTGTTCCTTTGCGAAAAGGAACAACACTTGTGTGTTTCTGCTGTTCCTTTCCGAAAAGGAACAGCATTTGTGTGTTCCTGTTGTTCCTTTGCGAAAAGGAACAACACTTGAGTGTGTCTGTTGTTCCTTTGCGAAAAGGAACAACACTTGTGTTTTTGTTGTTCCTTTGCGAAAAGGAACAACACTTGTGTTTTTTGCTGTTCCTTTGCAAAAAAGGGAACAACACTTGTGTTTTTGTTGTTTCTTTGCGAAAAGGAACAACACTTGTGCGTTTTTGTTGTTCCTTTGCGAAAAGGAACAACGCTTGTGTTTTTTGCTGTTCCTTTGCGAAAAGGAACAACACTTGTGTTTTTGTTGTTCCTTTGCGAAAAGGAACAGCACTTGTGTGCTTTTTGCTGTTTCTTTGTGAAAAGGAATAGCACTTGTGTGTTTTTGTTGTTCCTTTGCGAAAAGAAACAACACTTGTGTGTTTTTGCTATTCCTTTGCAAAAAGGAACAACACTTGTGTTTTTGTTGTTCCTTTGTGAAAAGGAACAACACTTGCGTGTTTTTGCTGTTCCTTTGTGAAAAGAAACAGCACTTGTGTGTTTATGCTGTTCCTTTCCGAAAAGGAACAGCACTTGTGTGTTCCTGCTGTTCCTTTGCGAAAAGGAATAACACTTGAGTGTGTCTGCTGTTCCTTTTCAAAAGGAACAACATTTGAGTGTCTTTGCTGTTCCTTTCTCAAAAGGAACAACATTTGTGATTTTCCGCTGTTCCTCTCAAAGAAATGGTATCCTACGAATGAATTCTTCTCTCAGGAATGCCATCGCCATGTTTTTGCCCTTATGGAGAATGCTCTACCCCATGTTCTCTTCAATCTTGTAGATACAGCAATGAACTTATGCGGTGAACATAAGCCATGATATAACGAAATCAGCACATCATAAATTGCTATCACTATGAAGCGAGTATGTATAAGAGGACAAGAGGAGGGACGTGAACTTTTCAGCTTCGCTGTCATTGTCATTTACCGGTACCATTGTCATTGGTGATATTTATCATGATGATTCCCCTAAAAATCTTTTTTTGATCATTACTGAGGAGTAAGAACGAACGATTTATATCTATCTGTTGGGATCGTAAGACTTCTTCCACCATTCCCCGCTCTTAAGGAGTGCGGAACCACCCTTATGTGAAAATAAACAAGAGAGGTGCTCTGCAAAAGAAAACAAAAGCAAAATATGAAAATTGTCAAATGCAAGATAGGGGGTCTCATTCAGAGCCGGCCTACCATGATCATAAGGGTGGAAGCGAAGTGGTATTCCCATAACGGCCACCACACCAGGGATATGGTCCAAAGGTAGATTAACAAGCAAATCTTGGAACAGGAGGTCTCATCACGAGTCGGCCTGACCACGTTTTGCGCCTACCTTGTGAATGGCATTATGGTTATCTAGTCACCAAGCCAGCATAATGGCCTGCATTTTGACAAAGCACTCTTCAGAATATACACAAAGGATCATGGTTCCGGAGGGTGAAATAAACAACTCTGCCAAGGTTATGAACACCTGTTGGCAGCAGAGCTCTGTTAATGGCATAGAAGTCGTAATAATTACACGAACAGGTATGATATTAAATTTTTCTGTCTCTTATCCTTTGCAAAGATCATATGTCACACCCGATGTATATATAGCATGAATATTTATTACCACCAATCATGGCAACGGAACTGACAGTGACCACTGGAGATTTCGTACGCTTGACAGACGTCCCATCCCCTAGCTCCTCATTATATCACGCAGGCTCTTATGCAAAACGCGATCTACCTTTTTGCCTCGGTTTCGGCATTTCGTTGTTTTTCTAAAACATGGCATAATTTCATATGTTGTACTTTATGATTGGACCTCCAAACTGGCTGCTGCTCCTCTCTTTGACGGCTGGGGACAGCCTATCAGATCGCGGGGGGGAAGGTAATCTCATTACTCCATGATTACGTGGCTGCACACCATTCGGGCAAGACAATGTATGAAGGAATGACATGGTTTAACGGTATGATGCTTCCATTCTACGGAAATTGCCATCCACGATCTTTTTTATTTTATTTTTGCATGCTCGGTGATCATCCTCTCTGCGTCGCAAACACCGCAAGCAGTTGTTGTTTCATTTCTGAGAAGAATCATGGGCGGAAAGACGGTCCGAAGTGAACCTCACAAGCTAACAGTTTCCGCTGCTTCTCGCGAAATTCTGGAAAACGTAGGGTGGTTGAATTACTTAAGCTGCCTGCAAGAATCAAATGAAGCCATGGCATTGGAATTCCTATAGAATTTGCATGAAAATTACTCCATAGTAGGAGGGAAGCGGATAGCGGTTACAGAGGATATTATCGCAGAAGTTTCAGGATTACCAGCTGCTGGACCCATATGGACGCCGAAGAAGGAAAGATTACAAAAAGCTATGGAAATTTTCCAGGACGAAGGCCAAAGCTTGACAGTCAAAGGGAAAGGAGTTCTGCCGGCAACACTAGGGGAACCCTGGACCGAGCTAGCAAAGACAGTACAAAGTTATATCACCTGCGAAGGGAGAAAAGACGTGGTAAGACCTCGTCACTTGAAACTTTTAGCTATTTTAAAAGGAAAATGTTTTGTAAATCTCCCTGCACTTTTAAATTCGCTACTACATGACGCGGCCCGAAACCTGAGAAAGGCCCAGCACATAGATGCAGTCGTTAGCCACCATGGGCTGATTCGGTTGATAGTGAGCCACAGTCTCACTCAACAGCAAAGCACTTGGGAGGAATTGATCACAATAGTCGAACGAGGATCGGCTGCACCACCCCCAAAACCTGAACAGTCCTCTAGCACGCCGGAACAATTAGAGAAACGCAAGAAGACAACAACAGAAAGACATGCCGCTTCAAAACGGAAACAACCTTCCGATACGCCAGAACGACCAGAGGAACCCAGAGAACCTGCTGGCACGCCCGACCTACCTGAGAGACCAAGGAAGTCAGCTCGGCTGGCCCGGATACGAGGAAGGTTGGAAAGAATTCAGGAAGCAACGACCCAACCAATTGAAATTGAGGACGAACCTCCAGAACCAGAAGGAGGACCTTCCGAAGGAAATGTGGAGCAATCAGGGCCTGGGACTGGCCAGCCGGAAGGGGAAGAAATGGTAATCGAATAGAACAATCAAGAAAATGAGCACTCTGAGGAAGAAAGGGTTACCGAACAGGGTAATCAAGAAGAAGAAATAGCACAGCCAGGGGGTAGCCCGTTGCAGGACCCTGTAGGTGAAGAGGAATTGGTAGAAGTTCTGGCCAATATGGGGGAATATGGCCAGCCCTCCAGCACAGCAGGCGTCCCTGACAGTCCCGCAGAGGAAGAACTACCCGAGGAAGCACATTCAGAAAAGGCAGGAGAAGAAAACCCGCCTGGTTATGATAATGAAATTGAAGACAACAATCAGGGACAGTCTGTCCCCAGGACGCCGAAAGATATACCAGATGAAGAAGGAGCGGGCTTAAGGGTCAAACCCTCTGCCGAGGCAAAGGAGATTAAGAAATTAAGAAAGAAACAGCAGAGGTTGTTGGGTACTATAGCCAGGCTCCAGCAGCAAATTTGAATTATGAAAGCCGATTTGAGAATACAAAGGACCTCAAGGAAAAGGAGGAGGGCCACTACAGCAAAAACCCCGAGGACAAGAACCCGTTTTGTTGGTCGAAACCCCATCAGAAGACCTACGGCGGAGCAACAGTCTGTTGTTCCAAATGTTAATGAGGAACAGGGTGCTGTTCCAAATAACATAGAGGAACAGATTGTTGTTCCATCTGACCCTGGAGAACAAACTGACATTCCAATTAAGAGAGAAGAACAGCAAGATGTTCCAATGGCAGGGGGACCTCTGCAGCCTTTCATTCATGTCAAGAAGGAGAAAGAGAATAAGAAGACCCAAACAGAGGCACCACCCTCAGGGGTTATTCGGGTTCTGAAATCCAAACAGCACAATAAAAAGTTGCAGGCAAAATTCCCGGCCTCCACAGATCAATGGAACAAGGATCCAAAAACGAGAAACTTACATAGGATGATGAATCAAGCCCAATAAGAAGATGAACAACTAAGAGAGCAAGCAATCCCCCGAGAGAAATATGAAGAATTACAACAGCAACTTCGGAATATTAGTCAATCTGAAAGCCAAGCCTTTGAGGGGTGGCAGAAGGAACAAGAAAAGGTTGCTAAGGTAACTCGTCGATTAGATAGTGTTGTTAAGTAGATGGACACTGTGTGTTCCTTATATAATGACGTTTTGACTTGTAGGGCCCCTGCTAAAAATTATGCTTTATTTTTGCTTGAAAGGTATTTGAGATTGAAAATAAAAGCCGTTAGGGCAGGAGCACCTATCCACATCAACACTGTTAATGATTTTATAGACTGTTGCAAGCATTATGGGGTTAAGGTTCAAAGGTTATTGTGCGAGTTTTACTTGCACAACCTTGTGCTAGACCAGGAAACTGATTTAAATCCTGGCCCTTTTGTTGGCAATATACAATTCCAAGCCTTCATCTCATTTGGGGTTAATCAGGTGAAGTGGCTCAGAGCTTATAACACCTTTCAGAGACAAGAAAATAGCCTAGACTTGTGGATACGAGCTGAACCTAGAGACCCAGTGACGCTATGGAGAGAACATAGGAGTCTTATGAGGATCCCAGGTGTCATTGAGATAATAGGACCCATGCACGAAGACTTGATCCGAAATGGTTTGGAATATTTCCTGACTATTAAAGCTCTTGCCCTCGATGCTGCAAAATTTCGATACCGGACCTCTAGTCCAAGCATCCATCTCAGGGAACCATTCAAATATGAGAATTTTGAGCTGGCTGCCAGCCGATTGAACCTTTATGGGGAACGGATTCTGTAAGCAGGGCCATCCTGGTTAGGGTATCGATTTCGCAGTCCAATTATTTGGCACCCTGCACCCGTATATCAGGCCTTGTATGAGATGCCTGCAGATCAAATAGATCAGTTCTTTGATAATCTAGTTGCTCATCACGGTTGTCGGCCTCCTCACGAGATCCCTTCTCTGGCCTATTCTCTCACCACCTTGCATGTCAACTACAATGTTTTCATGAGGCCATGAAACAGGGTAAGCAGGGGGGTGTGTGGAGCACCTGGAAGGTATGCTTTTGACTAGCAATCTAGTGGTTTTTCAATAATAATTGTAACCTTTTCTGCATGAGAAATTCGAAGAAGATAAAGGATTTTGATAAAATGTGCAAAACTAGACAAAGGAAGCTCAAGTACTAATAATTGATGTTTTCTATGCAGGAAGACATGCGAGCAAGGAGTTCCCGCCCAAAAGCAAGAAGCAGAGGAAAAATAACTCTTGTTCCTCCAGTAGGGAACCGGATGCAGACACGATCAAGCAAAATCGGAATTGAATTGTCCAGGAAAAGAATGCGGGATACCGGCTCGGCAAACGCAGGAAAGATTGGACGATTAGCGAATCCCTCAGGATCTTCGATCCTGAGGGATCGCTGCTTTACTTATCTTTGATTATCTAGATATCTCCGTCATTTCTGTTATATAATGGCACAACATCATTAAGCAAGGAAGGGATTGTTTTTGTAATTTTACAGTTCCAGAACAAACTTTAATCATTGAGTCTCATTGAGACCTGATTTTGTTATACTTTTGTGGATGCGATTAATATAAAAGACTTGGTGTTTATTCCGTCTCTGCGTCTGGAGTAATTTAAGGCAGTGTACCACTGGCAGCTAAGGGCCCGGCTCCAAAGGACACTTGCTTTTGTATCATTATATGGTGATTCGTGTGTGGTTTGTTTATCGTTACTACTTAGCAGTCTGATGAATTATTTATATGATACGCTATGCTCTGTTATGTTTAATGAATGAATGATTTCTCTAGGTAAAGATTCTGCACTATATAACTGAATTTACACAGGGTCGGATTATATCTTTATTCAGCCATTTCTGTAACAGAGTACTGGTATGAATGTTAGTGTCATTGGATTTATGTTAAACAATATTTGTGGGATTCGAGAGTAGCGTAATTCTGTTTAAAAACATAGTTGTATCATTCAATACTCTCAGATTGCTATATTAATGTAGATCATGTACATGCGGGTGATGGTTGTTGTTTCGTAAACCATTTGATTATTGATGTTCCATTTGATCACCGTTGTTCCATTTTACTGCTGTTCCATTTATTGCTGTCCCATTTCCATTTCGCTGTTCCATTTTACTTTCCGCTGATTTATTTACCTGCCTTTGTTGCTTTGGTGTGAGAGAAGGCCTAAGGATGTAGTGAGCCTCAGCAAGACGCTGCTTAGCTCCCAGACCTATAAGTCCATGCTCTAATTTTCCTTCTTTCATCAGTTTCTAAAGGGATGGGATATTGTTTCTGTACCCTTGACTGATCAACTGTTTTGTGTGACTCTATATTTTAGGATAGTTTAGTTACAGCTTAGCATCTGTTTTCCTTTGATCTTCTCAACCCTGTACTACTAAGCATTACTCGGACAAATAGCCTCTGATTGAGCTACTTCTTGCAATAACAAAACGTTCCCGGATTGACTTATTAATGTGGAATAATTAGCGGTGTGAGAGACACTAGTTGCAGCTCTACACAATCCAACTTTAGAGTCTATGAAATAATTATTAGCATTTATTTTGCTCTCATCATGACTTTTATTTACTACCCTTTCACCATTAGTAGACATTTTTTGTAGCAACATTTTCAAATCTATATTCAAATCTTCTTCGTTTCCTTTAAGTTTTTCTTCTATACCATCCATCTTAGCTTCCAGGCCATTCATCGTAGCTTCCACACCATCCATCTTAGCTTCCACACCATCCATCTTAGCTTCTCTTACTTTTTGATATATCATGTTGCATTTCTTCCTCTTCTTCATGAGTCATGCTAGATCTTTTAGGTTTCTTACTAGGTGTTTCTGTTTTCTTTCTGTTATGCTCCTATACCAATAGGTGTCATATATCATGATTGACTTGATGAGTTATGTAATATGTTCTTACCTTTCCTTGTTACAAAGGCTTTCCGTATTGTCAAAAAATCAAAAAATTTAACAAATGTAAAGAGGGTATACACTAAAAGAAAAATCAAAGGGTGAAAAGAATAATATGGTCAAAAAAGTGAAAGAAAATGAACCCCACAAAAAAGAAAGACCAAAGAAAGTGTGCAAGCCTAAATGCCACTACTTTTACTTTTGTGCAATAAAAAATTGTGTGCAGCTTGTTAATTTATGGCACAATTGATTAATAGTCAAACAGCTTAAGCTTCACTAGTTCATATTTGAATTTTTTGTTTTAAAGATAGAGAATAAAATTTGACCAAACTGTTTAAACTTGGAAGATAAATAGATAGGTAGAGTGAATAAAAGGAGCTCAACAGTTTAATCTAAGCCCTTGGATGTAATAAGGCTAGATTTAGATAGATATCTACATGTAAAAGAAAAGAAAAGTTGGATAAGGGTTTGCCAGTCTAAGTGCACCCAAATAAAGAAGAAAAAATGTTAGGTTAAAGTAGGTAGGGTAGGTAGATGATGTTGCAGAATTACATGTGATGAATAATGACTTTAAATGTGTTAATCTTTACTTTCATCACAAGTACAAGGCAGACATTCCACTGAAAGAATTTCAAGCAAAGCAAAGTCAAATACATAATTCCCCCCTTTTTCATTTTTCCCTAAATTCTCACTAATTTCCCCTAAGTACTAAGGCATTTGTTAAATTAGAGGGGCTTAGAGAATTTCTCTGACTTCTGGAGGGACCGGACCCTCGGCCCAATAGTTTATAAAGCCTAAAGTATGTAAAACTATTCATAAGATCACTCATTCACCTTCATAATTCTTTTCCTAAGAAAAATCCTATTTTACTTAGGAAAGTTGCAAATATTTCTCATATAAACCCTTTTTCATCCTAAGTCTAAGTTTAACTACACATGTCAAATGTTTTTATACTTAGTGCTTTCTTGAATTATTTAATATATTAAATATTCCTGAAATATTATATATCCCACCTTGGGTTTAATACAACCATAATTAGCGTTTAAAGTAGGATTAATGAGTTAATCCATAATTCATTAAGAACCGTAATCCCCCGCTACACAAAATGGGATTAATTAGCCCTCACGGTTAATTAATAACCTCATTAACCAATCCCGCCACTCCCGATATGATTAAATTAACTCTTAAATCTATCGGGCCCGCCTTTGTTAAAACTCTGCATATCGCTTCTTGCGTCAACCGTCCGATCAGGTCCTCAAGATCTGACAGCTATTATCAATATCGCGTGACCCTTTGTGACCGCACGTTAGCGCACGATCACAAAGTGGTTTTCTCCTAGCACCTCCACCATGCGTCAAATATTCTATGGAATCACTAGCTTAAGGTCTGTTACCACCTTTCCCCAAAAGTGGTGCGATATGAAACGGTTTACTGCCCTTCTGCATACAACAAAAATGTCACATATTTTGTCGCTGACGTCGCCCGCCCAAAATCCAAAACCCCGCCAACCTTTGACTTTGCAAATAAAACAAAAGGTCACTTTCGCTGCTTCATACTGTAAACCTATGCACCCATGCAAAAGAACATCGAGGTCAAATAGTTCAAGCTTCCAGTTGCCAACCTGCTCCAAAATCTTACAGTCGACGCTGACCAGAACCCTCCAATCGTGCCCAATACCCACATTTCATTACTCATTTCCCGAAAGAGGTATTTAACAAAATCCCAGCTAAACCCTATAAATACTTCTTTTCCACTATTCATTGAAGAAAAATCACAAAATTCATAGTATTTCAATCAATATTTTCATCACGTAAGTCTCCTACAGCTTCTGTGTTGCCTATTTTCACATAGAAAATCACAGTTTCCATCTGAATCCACAAGAACCAGACATGGAAACCCCTTTGGCTTTGAATGTTTCACCCCTAAATGCTCCCCACCGAGATTTAGACTATTTGCCTTTGGTTGATAAGGATTTATAGATAAAAGACCTTACCACTAACAAAAATCACCTAAGAGTCTTTTGCCAAAGAAGAGATAACTACTTGAATGGCTCTAATATCCTAAGAATATGGGAATCCAACCTTCCTATGTATTTTCTACCCACAGTTCATAATTTTCCAGAAATAATTCATCATTTCCATGCCAATTATGACCCTAATCACTGAGTAGTCATGTCCCCGAGCCAAACAATCCTTTTTCCAATAACTGTCAAGTCAATCAATGAAATGTTACAATTTCATTCTAGTCAAGCCCTGACTCCCCTCTCCATAGGAGATTTACTTGAGAAATCAACTAAATTTTCCCAAGACGAACTCAATCGCCTCTGTCAAACTTTCATGTCGCCAAAAGATCAGCCTCATGGCCCACCTCCTTACCTGCAAACTTTCTTTATAGATATGGGACAACTCATAATCAACATGATATCATTAGTAATGGGTTTCAATACTAGTGAATTTATTGATGAGTTAACCCTAGTATTGTTGTCAATTTTACTCGTGGATAACCCCCTACTGTCAAATATGACTTTGCCTCCTACATTGCTGACAAGATTCATGACTAGTTCATGAGATTGGAAAATGAAAGAGTTTTCAAATATACAACCTTTATATACCATCTCATGCTCTATTATCAGTCAGACAATTTCCCATTCCCTATCCTGAAACTTGACACCAGAGGAAATCCAAGGTCTGTAATCTTCTGGTCCGCAGTCTTCCATGATTCCTTTGAAACCCTCTACTACTATAATGAATTCATTGATCTATTTGTTCATCCAACAACTACCTTGTTGACAGGGGTTTCCCCTCCTAGGATCAGTGGTGACATTAAAAAGACCCTTCAAATTTCCAAGCAGTACAAAGTGGGAGACTAGTATCTATACTAGAATTTCATAGAATTCAGGATATATGGTTGTGAGCTTGCCCCCTTCAAGTTACCAAAGTATGTTCCAATGTGACTGTTTGCATTGGAGTACTATAGGCAGATGTGTAATTCAGATTTGATCCATTTTACCAAAGCCAAAAAGAAATCGCAGCTCAGGATCAAGCATCAAATAGGCCCTTTCGTCTGCAACAGTAGAGAAGCAAGGGATGCAGTAGAGAAAATTCTAGAAAACAACCTTAGATTGTAAAAAATATTTGGTTGGGCCCCATATGATCCTCATGGCTTTATCTGTGATAGAAGAATGAAGAATAGGTTATCTCATTACATGCATCATAGGATCCCAAAAATTGAACAATTTTCCAACATGGATGAATGGAGAGAGGGGACCTTAGTAGCTATTGATAGTGAACATGTGAATATAGAAAATGTAATGAGAGATCTTGAAAAGACTCTTGACTTAGATTCTTTTGGGTAGGTACATTATGATAGTTCTCAGAGATCAGCATCAGGAATAAGTGCCTCAGCAGCTGGGACCTCTGAAAGGCACTCATAGCAGACCAATACACCAGCCACAAGGACCTCCAAGGGTAAAGAAACAGAGACCAGTACATAGGCTACTAAAAAGTCCATAATGTCAAAACAACCTGAAACATCCAAAGAGCAGGCCAACATCTAGATTCCTCCAACTCAAGTCAATGTGGTAGAACCACCCATCTTGCAGACTCCTTTGAATGAGGAGAGGACTAAAAAGAGAGACAGGGAATTAGCTACCCCTGCCAGTGGACCCTCTGAATAGCCCGATGCTAAAAGGCACAAGCTGAATCCTCTTTCAGAAGAAGAATTCTATGAATAAAATACTAATAGCTAAAGAAGAGAAGGTATTGATAGTCATCAGACTTTTCCGGTAGGAGGGACACCTTCCAATTCACAAAGACATGAGTTGGAAAGACAACAGAGTGTAGAAGTGTCATCCTTTAGGCCTCTAGGAAAAGAAAATCTAGATATTAAGAAAAAGTTCAAAGAAATCAAAGCCAGAAATGAGCCATTAAGAATCCAAGTTTACCATCAGTATTTGAAAATGGCTCCCGCAAACTAGAATAGGTTGATGTCAGCCTATGACATCATAGAAGGAAAAATGATTATGAGTTTTTTCAAGCCCAAGGTGCAACAACCTAAAACAAATACAAATTACTTCAAAACTAATTTTGAAGTTATGGAAAAATACATCCATCCCCTGGACCAGATTGAATTTCACAAATAGACGGGAGAGATGGTCTACTCTACACTGACAAGTAAGGCCACGATGGCCCAAAGGCTAGAAAATTCTCCGAACAATACAACTGCCCAACTATAGCTGGAGAAAGCCTCTTCACAGGCTAAAGAAAACACGATTAAAACATTAGAATAATTTATCATTGGGTTGGGTCATGATCCTAAAGATGTGAAGGCCAAAGAAGCCTTAATTAAAAAGAAGGATGAAGACATCGCTGCATTGAGAAAGTAACTGAAATTGCCACCTTCATGGCACCCAAAAACAACCGAGGTTATACAAAAAAGAACTGAAGAAGAGCTAATGGATTTAGTTCTGAAACTTAATGAGCAGCTAAAGGAGATTGAAAAAGAATTAGAGAAATCATTGAATGACAAGCAGGGAGAGTCGACCTCTCAGCCTCCCAATGTGATTCCAGTAGTTTCCACTGCAGTCCCTTCCACCCTTGGAACAACTCTGGCACCTAATGTTCTAGTGGTCACAACAGAGGCAGTAACAACAACAGCACAAGCAAGAATTTCAAGTCTTAGCCCAGATGAATTAATAAAATCAATGGAGGAATTGAAGCTCCAAGTTACAGAACTGCAAAAGGTAAAAGAACAATTTGCTACCTTGGAGAAAAAGTATGATCTTTCAAAGATCAATTTTTTAGAGAAAGTGAGGGAAAACAAAGGATTAGAACAGAGAGTGAAATCATTAGAAAAGGATCTCACATTTGATAGACCCTTGGTAGAGATTAGAAAAATCCTTTGGGCCAACATCACTCAGTCAATAAATGATGTTTGGCCATCTATCCAAATTATTTTTGAACAGATGGAGTTGATAAAACTAGCTCTTGAAGAAGTCAAGAGAACAAAGGAAGAATTAGGAAGGATGCTTGAGTAGGCTACCAGACTAATAAATTTTTTGAATACTAAGAATGAAAATCAGCTTGAAGAACTAGGCATTAGAGACAGAACAGGGACAATTTTGGAAATAAAGAAAGTTTTGACTAAAAAGTCCTTTATGCAAAATTTAGAGAGGAGATGCCTAAACATGCAAGAAGAAATTGATGACTTTATGAAGAAGTTTGGTGTATTGCAAAGTAAAGGACTTCCCAGTCCTTTAGTTATCAATGACAAGCTGATTACTTAGACAACCAGGGCAACTCATCTTCTAATACAGCTAAAGCAATTCCTATAGGTAGAGTGCTTTTTGACAATCTTGAGAACCTATTCTATGTGGAGCACGAGATAAAACACTTGTTCCAAGTTCAGCCTGATTTTTTCAAATATACTGAGGCTGATGAAATCCTGAGAAAACTTCAAAGGACCAGAATACCGCAAGAAAACTGGTGGGCAAAAATGATAGAAATTTTGTGATTTACCTTTGGTAAAAAGGTAAATTTCCATTTTTACCAGATGGCAATGATGGTAACTGAAGATAAACAAGGATTAAACAGGTTAAAGAGTATCAGAGCAGGTAAAGAGTATCAATGAAAACAGGGCATCTAGCACAGAATTACAAAGAAGATAGCAGCATGCCCAATCATAGGGTTTGCCTCCAGCACATTCATGAGAATAGGAACAACAAAACATCATTTTGCCTTTTCTTCTATCTACGAGACCATCTGTCTCTATTTTTTATGTAACTTATTGATAATCAACCTACAATATATCTCACTTTCTTATGAGATATTTTTTGTAAGTCTTTTGTATAATACTCCCTCAATTGGAGTATTGTGTGTGGATTCTTAGACATTGTTGTATAACTGATTAATTTGGAATAAAGTGTTGTTGGACAAATTTTTGTATGGCTGGCTGGATGAAGAATTAATGCAAAGGAATTTTCACAGGATTCATGTGTCAAACACCGGATCAATAAGTATTCTATATCTCATGTGTTAATGTTTTCTGGTTTATTATTATCAACTGTGTTCCATATCTGAATAGTAAATGAAGAAGAATAATTCAGAAAGTGCTTAAGTGCAATCTGTTTTCAATCGTTTTTATTCTTAATGTTTTCCTCTAAACTAGCATAAGCAGTGAATTCTTAATTGCTCCTGTTTCCTAGTTTACTCATTTTTGATTATTTAGTAAAGAATTCTTAATTGCTCTTTATTGGTAATCATCCAAGTTCCCTCTCTTAAATATGTTGAAGGATTCTTAATTTCCCTTCATCCATTTTGAGTCCATTCCATCTTTTTAAGTCTCTATTTTCTCCCTGTTTAGCTATCTTGCCCTGTGAAACCATCCCTTGTTGAGAAACCAAATCCAGTTGAGCCATCTTCTTTGACTCCATTAGCCCAATGGCCTAAACTATTCAGTCCTACCCCTCTGCTATTGAATTTCACCACCAAAAACAATCAAAACCCCTAAACTTTCATAACTAGCCTAATATCTTTCAAAACAAAGCTAAAACTTAAAGAGAGAGCCCTCTTTGGGTACAAATTGGCTAGATTCTATACCTAAAAGTTGGTTTGTGGTTACCTTGGACCCATTTCCTCTTCCCAACAACTTCTAGGAAAATATGAGCAATAACACTTTCCTCGGTTCATCAATTAATGATAATTATGCTTCACTATTCCCTTTGAATTCCTTCAACTATGTTTTTAAACCAAACTTATTCAAAAAAAAAATAAAAAAATACAGACCTTTTTTCTCTTTTTAGGATCTCAATATTGAATATGTTTTATCTCTGCAATTTTGGATCTCAAAGGTCGGAAATTATGTCCTACGGTATCCCTCTGAGCCCTCTTTCCAACTCCGCAAGTCTAATCAAGATTGGATTCTCTATGAAAGAGTTGTGCCAACTCTCCCACGATGACCCGATTATAGACTAGTTGAGTAGATATAAATTGTAGGAAGTGCCACGTGTCACTTTTTTTACCTTCATACCTAAAACCGATACATAAAAATCTAAAGTCTCTCCTCTTTATGTAACATTTTACGAAATTTCAATCTAATTCTGGGAGGCAAAGTTATGATGATTTTCCCCAGGCCACCTATTTGAGATATAATTCAGGAACCTGCAGAAACCCCACCTTCTTTTGTTCGTATCTATGAAAATATAACGAGACAAGATCTGTAATTTTTACCCAAGGTTCATCAACATTTTGGTGCAAATTGATTTTAATTTTATCTTATGAAACATTGTAGAAAAAAAATTATAACAAAAATTCCATGATGACCTATTTGAAGCAAAGAAACCGTGGAATCCAAAGCTTTGATACCAATTGTTATGCACCCAGCTCACAAAATAGAAGAAAAGATAGATCAATGACTTCAAAATCAGCCTCTTCAAGGGGGAAACCTCCTTTACATTACATAAATGAAAAATAATTGGATGATACAAATGAGAAAACCTCCTTTATATATATATGAGTCTAAGGGATGACAATAGCCAACATAACAATAATAATATAAGGGCACACCAATAACAATAAGGGATACAATGACAATAATAATGCAGGAATCACTAGTATTATAGGGATCTAACACAATTTCTACAAGACAAGAATTGAAGTGGCTCAAAATTAGTGCTCAAGCATCTACAAGCAAATAAAAAATTGTTGGAGCACCTAGTTTCAGAAAAAATAATGAGATCCATGAGCCATGCAAGGACCAACTTAGCAATGAAAGAAGGCCCAAGAAGAAGAATAAAATTAGAAAGTGTAATAATTGTAGAATTTTTGGACACACAACAAATATTTTTGGTAATAGAGAGATAAAATCATATCAACAAAAGGAGCATCCAAAGGAGAAGCCACATCAAGCATGCATGCAAAAGAAATATCCATCTTTCAATTATAGTGCACTTTATTGTTATTGTTTCTCATGTAATTATTTTGGCGATAGGGTTATTGACTGCGGGGCACATGCAAGGAATGTAAATTATACCAATAGAAGACATCAACATATTCCTATATTCCTTGGTCACATTAGATGTTTTTTATGTGATAATATTAGCCATAAGCCCAAGGATTGCAAGATGCCCATGTGTTTCAAGAGATCCAACCAAAAAGAGGAGAACATGCAAGGCAACTGCATAAGAAGAAGAAGGATCAAGAGATGAAGGTTTGGAGTAGAAAAGAGCAACAAGAATCTCCCACCAAAATTTGAGGCTTGCATGGACCTGGAGGGAGAATATGTTGCATTATGAGTTGCATGAAAATTCTTGATTATGTAGCCATATAATAAAGTATTATTGTATGATATGCATGTTTTCAGGGGGAGACCATGAGGTTTGAAGTTCCCTTTTATTTTCAGCTCTATTTCTATTTTCAACTCTATTTTTATTTTAGTACATTTGCTGATATTTTTGGAGAAGCTATATGTTTTCATTTGGTTGATGCTAATGATGGTATGTAAATGACATGGTTGACTTATGCATATGTTCAAGGTGTGATGGAGGATCACACATTTAGGGGGAGCATATGTGCTTGCTAATGGATTTGCAGAATGTTGGCATTATTTTATGCAAGATGATTTTTGTTGCGGTTGTCATTTATTATGTTTCACTTCTAGATGAATCATGTATGTTGCTGATATATTTTTGATGGTTGGATTATATGTTACAATTGCATGGAGAGAGAGAGAACATGATGACGCTTATGATGTGTTGGATTGTCGATGTTCATGATGTGGATATGTATTTGATGACCCTATGTTGCGGCTACACATTGAGAGATTATGTATTGCTCATGGACATATTATAATTTGATGCACATGCCATGTGTTGCATTTTATTGATGCTTCCATATGGAGCATATTTATTTTCTCATTATTTTCATGTTCTCAAGATATTTCACGTTCTTGGGAATGTATTGATGAGAGAACCATTATGTGCAGTTGTAAAATCCATGTACTATGATTGCATCATATTTTGGGTGTATTACTCATGGAGAGACCCATGGTGTCTAGTGTGTCTTGACATTAGCTATGTGTTGGAGAGGTAAATCCCCTCTGCGGACAGAGGCGATCCCACTAGCCCAAAATGGGTCTAGCAACAATCAATTCACGCTACTATGCAAGTTCCTAGTTGCATACTGAAAGTGGATTACGAGAACCAACCTGGAGTCCAACGCTAATGTCGAAGAAGAGTTGATACTCCCGTTCCCTTGCTCCGGCAGGTCACAATCCTTGGGAACCCCGCATATGGATACCTGCACATGTAAAGAACGAAACGAGAACAAGCATAAAACCCACTAAAATACAACTATATTTCAGTCAGAAAGGAAATAGATCAAGCATTATCATAATGAACAGTAAGATCGAAACTGTAATAGTAGTCGTTTATTAATGAATAATGAACAGAGAAAGATACAACCAAGGTTCTGATGTTGAACATCTCCTCTGGCTGGGCAAGCAGCTATATATGTCTTGTACTAGACCTTCTCTCTCTCAGACTTCCGGCAGCATAACCTCCCTATGCTTCAAGACTCTTACTATCACTCAAGACAAGCGTTATCATGACTAGCATTACTGAAAGTCTAGCTTGTCAAATGCATGAGGACAGACTTTTATAGATGGAGAAGGGAGGAAGATACAATGCATCGGGACACCCATTGTGGATTGGTATTATCTCCAAAAAGCCGCTGTGGATAGATGTCAAGGATAGATGATGACTCTCGACCTCTATCAGATGAAATTTATCCTCAAAAGACTTTGTGATTTGAAGGGAAAAAACATATGGCCACGTGTTTGTCAACAATCATTACCAAACTTGGTTGGCGCGGGTGTTGTTCTAAGATAGAGCGCCAATGGTCGCACCTTCTTTTGAGGATCTCAGTGATTGGCACGAGTAGGACATTGTGGACCCGCGCTAATGGAAAAAGGGCACTGTTCAGGGATATTTTGCAGAAGGTGCCTTCAGGGAACATGAAGTACATACTCAGGGGAACATAATGCAAGTGTTTTTAGGTTATGTCACTGCTCACAGGTCCTGAAATGCGTCCTCCAACGTACGAAAACAGGGGTAACAGGGACGATGACGAATGGTGACAAATTATTGTGTAACAGATGCCCCCTAAAGCATGAGGCCCGAGAGAGAGAGAGGGGTGAAATGCTTTACAAGAACACATGTAGCTGCCACCGAGAATCTGCATTGAGGGATACAACTGATAGCTCAAGTACATGATGTATGTGGTATGGTCGTAGCCATCCATAAGAGAGTACATAATAATCTAGATCCATAGTATGGACGCAACCATCTGGTTAGGATCTATGAATCGACTCAGGTATGGTCGCATCCATCCAGTGAATGAGTCATGTATCAAGAATCACGCCTGGATTACAACAGACACAATCCAGGGTCTTGCGCTCCATCTCGACCCGAACAAAAGTACAAGATCAAGCATGCGAATTTATGAGCTGAAGTCGAACATGCATGAACATTGTCTGATTACCAGTCAATATTGAAAACTGTTAACAAACACGAGAGGTACCACCAATAATGACAATGGCCCTCAAGGTACTACAGGTACAATCTACAGCGTGCGAATTAGTGATCTGACGTCGAACACCCGTAGAATCATTCGATCGGAGGCCAATGATGAAAACCTCACGTCGAACATGAAGAACCTGCCATTGAGGCATGCAGGCTCCAAGGCACCGGAAGGGAGTCTCTAGATCAGCTTCCTGGATAATGAGCTGAAGTCGACAGGAAGTGACCTTGATTGAAGGTGGGCCATAATGTTTCCCACATCATCGACACGAGACAGATAGATAATGTTGTGAATCAAGATTGTGCGAGCTACCAGAGGGAGGTTGTTTCTTTGCAGAGGTCAACTTCTCTTGAACATATCGGCGGCACGACAGTGGAATTGTCAGTATTTGACATCAATGTATCAGAGGTCATGGTGACGAGGCAATGAGCAGATGAGAGGTCAAACAGGATTACCCAAATCAAAGGAGGCAAGTGAAAAAATGAGATGAGATATCCCCACCCAGACATGAAAGCCGAGAAGTGCCATGTTCAAGAGCGACATACTGCCGACAGGACGGTAATTATGGTTCCTTTTTCCCCCACCATTTCTGGCAAGTACCCCAATTATTTTTAACAAGCTTGATGGGGATAACATATGCTTGTGGTGTGTCATTTCGACAAAATCTGATGTCATTAGGTTTTAATGAGTCTGACAAAGGAAGAACTCGGCGTCTTTTCATGTTTAGAGAGTTTGAAAAGACAGCAGAAAAGGAAACTCCAGGGGTGTCCTTTTTCGTAAAGTTGTGTCTCTCGAGCCCGAAAAAGTATAAAACAATGCTCGAAAGAACCACCTGACCATTATGATCGAGGAGTACTTTTCATAAATAGTGATTTCGACCTGAAAAAGTAAAAAAGTGATCAAAACCACGTCGTTTCGTAACCATTAACGAGATTGAAATGACAAAAACCCGGTAATCTTTTTATGTTTTAACGGTCGACAAAAAGAACTTAAAACGACCGCCCCTTATTAACGTTTAACGAGTCAAGAGGAGTAACTCGGCAATCTTTTCCTTTTTAAATGGTCAGAAAAGAGCTAAAAGCAGACCTTAAAGTAACCTTTTCACATGTTTTACCGAGCTTGAAAAAGTAGAAAAAGGAGCTCGTTTCGTTGCTTGAGTTGCACCAACCCCTGTCATCATACAAAAAACAGCGTAAAACCCACTTCGACATAAATATATTTCAAAAATACCCAAAAAATATTATTTTTTAATGTATTTTTAGGTCAAAAAATGCTATAAATAGTGAAATGGTAAAAAATAAATTTACTTTTCACCTTTTACCTTGTGAGTTTACCATTGGAGGGTTTTGGGTGCAAACTTCAACTGCTGATTGCGATCAATCCAGGAGAGCATTCGAGCCGCCGTCTGAAGTAGGTAATAGGCCTCATCCTTAGCTTCATTTTCATTCCTTTTTTTTCAGTTTTTCATCCATAGATAAGTCCCCTGCCATAGGAATTGCAAATTCTTAGGGTTGCGCTATTGGCGCAAGTTTCCCCCTGGGGATCGCGCCAATGGGATTTTTTTCCCAAAGGAGGCGCGACCTTGGCGTGACTGTTTTTAAAAGCAGTCACGCCAACCGTGCGACCTAAATTTCCCACAAATTTGACTGTTGATTTTGCAAATTTCTCTCAATTTTGATTTCGCCAGTGATCTAATGATGAAAATTTCGACTTTATGGTTGCAGGGATTCGTCAGAACGGCTATAGAATGGAAAGAAAGAGAGCATGAGGCCATAGATGCCATGGAATTGGAGAATGATGCTTGCATGGATGCTTTGAGAGACTGTGGCTTGAAGAAATTCTTCCTCACCTCCTATTTACGTGCACAACCTGAGTTGCTACGATTCATCGTGGATGCTTGGGATACGGAGGATCAGGTATTCCGCCTGAAAGATCAGACATTAGAACTAGATGTTTCCGATGTCTACTTCATCACTGGACTATCGCGGAGAGGTGCACGGCCCATCTTGACTGGTAGTAGGCCCTCCGGGGAGAAGATGGGGGAGGTGATGGAACGAGTTTGTCCTGGGGCACAGTTTGGATCAAACAGTGCCAAAGTAGATATTATCACGGTTCCCGACCTGGTGCTACGAGTGATATTATTCACTATCACATGGACGGCTGGGGTACAGGCGCCCCACGAGGCCAGCAAGAATCATTTGCTGCTAGCAACCGAATGTCTCCAACCTACATTGTTTGATTGGGCCACGACAGTGACGACAAACATCAAGAGGCAACTTACCAAGTGTAAGCGTGATGGCAACAAACAGTTTGGATATGGATCTATCGTGGTATCTTTCTTCCTGCAGCAACTGTCGATATTACGGATTCAGGGAGGTATAGTGGCAGATCCAGTGCCACAGGAGCCTAGGTTGACTCGATGGGCAGCACTCATGCCCAGAGGAGGAGGGGGCCAGCAGATGGCCTGGAGGCCCGAGTTCTTCATTTGGGTCCGTCACCAGATGATCGTCATAGAGGACTGGCCCTATGCGGGCACTGATTTTACTGGAGATCTAGATCTCCCATTGCCTGCGGGAGAAGACTGGGACGAGGAGCTAGGTAAGAACTCTTTGTGTTTTTGGTGTTTTTTATGTATTTAAGTTTTTTTTTTTTTTGTAATACATGCCTGTTTCTGACAATAGCTATATATATGTATGCAGATGTGGGTGTAGAGCGACCAGATGATTTGTCTCACATAGCACAGAGGGCACAACCTGCAGCCGACCCTCAAGTAGAGGGTGGCGCGGGTGATGAGCTAGTACAGAACCTTGACGCACTCACTCGAGGGATTCCAGACTATGCCAGATTGGCAGACGTGCCCAGAGCGTACCAGAGGCACACAGTGGGAGTACCTACTCGCGTCCATCGTCTGTTGAGACGTTTGGTGCGAGCGCTGACATGCTATCATGAGCATCACCGTGATTAGATGCCTAGGTTTCATTTTTGCATATTTTGGAGAGACATGTTGTCAGCGGCCGTATGAGATTCGGACATGTATTATTTTTTGGATTATGTAATGCACGTGGCACAAAAATTATGACACACACGTATATATATACATATGCCTATGGTTTATTATTGTGTTTTCATGTGCTTGCTTGTATACTGTTTTGGTTACAAATTACGCAAATGTCTATTTAATACATGATTGGCCAATGCATCAGATAACGTGTTTAATTGTCGTGGAATATGTTGATATGTGATAAAATCAAATTTCCTTTCTAACAATCTCACACGCAAATACAACCTTAGAATGCGATGGTCTCTGACGGAATATTGCCCGTTGAGCTGGTGGACGACAAGTTGAGAGTCCAGGTTCACTACCAATGCCCGAATGCCGAGATTAATTGCTTCAGCAAGTAGCTCGATTATAGCACAGTATTCGGCGACATTGTTAGTAGTACGACCCAAACACACACCCTGAAAATCTATCAGCTCTCCATGAGGATCGTAGATCACCCGCGCCGCAGAGGACAAGTTGCGAGTACTGCGGTAGGCACCATCAGCGAAACCAACATAAGGTGCATCAGACATCTGCACAAGAAGCGAAAAAACACAATAAGTGGCAGTTACGCCTTTGAAACTGACACACATACACACACAACACACTTGCTAGAGTACATGTATGTACAAAATAAAATGTACCAGCATCACGCATAGTACTTTCTTAGATATAGCCCATTTCAGGGCTTCCCAAGAGGGTTCCCTTCATAATCAATTAGCTCGTAGGCCCCTTTCTGCAAAACTTTCTTGACAATGTAAGGGCCTAGCCACATAGACTCGAGCTTTCATGCTCCTAGCTTATCTTTTTCCTGATCATAGAGCAGGACTAAGTCTCCCTCAACAAAAGAACGTGGACGTACATTCTGATCGAAGTGAGTCTTGACTCACTTATTTTGTGTTTCGATGGCCAAAGAGGCCAGGCGACGAGTCTCATCTAGCCGTTCTAAGTAAAGAAGGCGTTCTTCTAACGGAGTGGTGTTGGGAAGTAGCTCGACAGCTAATTTTAATGAAGGGATTTCACATTCAATTGGAAGGGTAGCCTCTAGTCCATAAACTAGTTGAAATGGAGTGAAACCAGTGGCATCCTTCACAGAGGTTTGGTAGGCCCACAAGGCAAGGAATAACATCAAATGCCAGTTAGACTTATGCATGCCAACGGTACGTTAAAGCATTGTAACCAAAATCTTATTGATAGCTTCAACTTGGCCATTGGACTGAGGGTAGTATGGAGTTGAACTATCGTGTTGCAAGCCTAGCTAGGTTGTTAATTCCGACATCATATGATTACGGAAATGCTTCCCGTGATCAGTGACGATGGCTTGAGGGACGCCAAATCGCGAAATAACATGATTAAATAAAAATTGTGCCGTTGTGTGACCATCTTCAGTTAATGTAGGCATTGCCTCGGCCCATTTAGTAAAGTAATCGACGACAACGATAATAAACCCATGCCCCCCGGCCGAGCGAGGGTTACAGGTCATATAATCAATGCCCCATTTTGCAAAAGGGCCGACGGTGACAACAGGGTGCAACGGAGCAGGAGGCACTCGCATTTTCCGCTGCTACATCTGACACTCATGACAAGAGCGGACGACAAGGATGCAATCCTTGAAGATAGAGGGCCAAAAGTAGCCAACACGGAGGATTTTTTGGGCAGTAGCATATCCGGACATGTGACCACCACAGGCACCGGAGTGGTAGTCATTCAAGACCCGCTCAACCTCCTCGAGAGTAAGACAACGACAGAGAACAGAGTCCGCGCCGAGACGATATAATGTATCCCCAATGATACGGTATGGTTGAGATTGATGATGAATCCTTCGCCGAGCGTCTTTGGACACGCCCGGGCGAAAGGAGGACGTTTGCAGATATATAATTATATCTCCGTACCATGGATCGAGGGTGCTAATGAGGAATAAGGTCTCATCCGGAATTTGATCCTCTATGTAAGAGGTCGGGGAAGAAGATGGAAAAGAGCAAATTAACTCAGCAAATACAAGGGATTTCTTAGACTTGGCAGTGGTAAATTCCAAGTCAAACTCTTGGAGAATAACAATCCACTTTGAGTACTTGCCCCCCAGCAACTGGCGTGACAATATATACGTCATGGGGTTGCAGTCAGAAATCACAGTAGTAGTACGCAGTAGAATATAATGACGGAAACGTTGGACAGCAAAAACAATGGCCAAAGCCAACTTCTCGACATAAGCATATCGAGTTTCCGTATCTAAAAGGTTGCGGCTGAGATAATAGATAACATGCTGAGTGTCATCATCGTCAGTTTGGACAAGAACCATGCTGATGGTGGTGTCGGCGGCGGCCAAATACAGAGTGTAGTCGCGATAATAATTCGGAGGACAGAGCAATGGAGCAGAAACAAGGAGGCCCTTGAGACGCTCAAAAGATTCCTGAGCAGTGGTATCCCAATGAAAAGGGACGTCGCGCTTTAGTAATCGTGTAAAATCTTTGGCCACCTCGGCATAGTTTGGAATGAAACGACGAAAAAAATTTGCTTTACCCTGCAAGCTTTGCAATTGTTGTAAAGAAGCAGGGGGAGGAAGATTCACTATATCCTCGACTTTAAGGGGATCCAAACGGATGCCCTCTTGGGAAACGACAAACCCGAGAAGTCGGCCAGATTCAACGCAGAAGACACATTTGTGAGGATTAAACCTGATTCGATAGTATCGACAGTGAAGAAAGATTTCGCGAAGGTGCTTGGGGTGGTCCTGACATTTGGCTGAATGAGCAGGGAGATCATCTAGGTAAGGCTGTACAATGTGTCGAATGTCATGGAACGCATAAGACATTGCACGCTGGAAGGTAGCAACGGCATTTTTAAGATCGAAAGGGAGCTTCTTATAAGCAAAAGTGCCCCATGGACAGATAAAGGCAGTTTTGTGTTGATCAGCGGGAGCAATATTGATCTGGTTATAGCTAGAAAAACCGTCCATAAAAGAATACATTTCACTTCCGGCACACTCGTCAATAATTTGATCAATGAATGGTGTGGGAAAATTATCTTTAGGACAGGCTCGATTTATATCACGATAATCGACACAAACACAGATTGTACCCTGTTTTTTAGTCACAGGTACAATATTAGAAACCCAATCTGTGAGCAGAATAGGATAAATAAAACCGGCTTTAAGAAGCTTCTCTACCTTGGCCTTAATCGTTGCAGCCTTTCGGGGGTGTACAGGGCGTAAACGTTGACGAATAGGCTTAGCACTTGGGTACATGATTATCTCATTCACCACTATGCTAGGATCAATGCCGGACATTTCTTCATAGGACCATGCAAAAACGTCACGAAATTCGCGAAAAAGATTAGAATAAAGTTGAATCTCCTCCGGAGTACAAGTGAATCCAATATGAAGATGCTCGACAATCCCTGGTTTCACAGAGATGTCGATAGGCTGGGTTTGCGTAATATTTGCCATATTCCCTTCAGAAGACACCTGATAAATCTGAATAGGTGTTTGTAATGGGAGACAAGGAGCAAACCGCTCAAGGCAAGTAAGAATATCCTGAGGGGTAGGGAGAAACGAGGAACGATGGTGAGAATCATGCCAAGGAAGTTCCTCGAGAGACATAATCTCAATAATGGCTTCGTCAGAAGAGAATGTTTCTTGCAAAGGATCCAGAGAAGTCTCATCTACAAGCCCTGAGGATGGAACGAATGAGTGGAGAATCGTGCTCGAAGGAGCAAGTTCAGAAGAGGGAGCCGATGTAGCAATAATTTCAACGTAGTTGAGTTCGGCAGGACTCAACGGCATCTGGTCACCCCAAGAATCTACTTAGTCGGTGGGAGGAATAATACACGGATCAGAAAAAGTAGTAATCATATTAACAGAAGCGACATTAGGAGGTGAAAAACACCCATAAGGGCGGGATCTTTGAAAAGTCCGGCTCCCAGACCCTCCGATAATTTCGAGGTATGCTCCACAAAAGGGATGTTGCCTTCAGAAGAAGAAGCGAAGAAGGATAGCTGGTCTATGGTAACAATCTTCCCCTGATGAGGGAAACGGATGATACGAAACAGAGATGAAGCAACAACTTTCATCGCGTAGATCCAGCTACGTCCGAGAAGGAGGTTGTAGGTAAGAGTAGCATCAACGACTTCAACTTCCATTTCAACCATCTTCCCTTTCAAAGTGATGGGCAAGCATTGGAGTATACCATAAGGACGAGAGGCTCTTCCATCAAAAGCTTCCAAGGTTGTGGGAGACTGGCTCAGCATAGGAGATCCAATAGCTTTCTAACAGGCGACAGACATGATGCAAGTTGAAGCACCTTCATCAATGACTGTAAGATGAATCGTTTTGGAATCAATAATAACCTGTATAAGGAATGCGATTTGGGGAGGCAGTCTCTGCGTATGGCATTCTAAGTCAAAAGTAATTAAATCTGAGTCGGCCGGGTCTATGCCACCAATAGCAGATAGCAAGGACTTCCTCTAAGAAGGGCAGCTCTGGAGAACTTCTAAAGCGGACATAGCTGACGGAGTCTGCGCTAAGTCCTCAACGATATTGTAGTGCTGTGCAGCACGAGCATTTGGTTTGTAAGAAGATTTCCGGAGTACTCCTTTTGGAGGGGGTGGAAGAGGCGTCTTAGTAGTAGGTCTCTCAATGTGGAGCGGACCCAAACTGAATGGTGGAGCACTAGAGGGGATCTCAGGCTCCTTCCCGGCAGATGGCGGATAATCTTTTGTTCGAGTACTGATATTGACAGGTATCATTCCAGCCATAAACACTTGAGAACCGAAGGAAGAGGGAGGCTGAGACGGGTCAGCCACCATTTGGGTTTTTTGAGTTTGTTGTGAGGGAAAGGGTTCTTTAAGCACTGCAGGAGTCCCGGGAGCGCCTTTCAACAAACGACTAACTTCAGACCGCCTCGAGTAGTCCTTGATATAGTGATCCTCATCACAGATAAGACAAGGATACTTGGGTTTGCGTTTAGCGTCGTCCTCGAGCGGAGGTTTAGGGGAGTCCTGTTTAGGTGGATCTGGCTTATTCTTCGCTTTCCCTTTCTTTTTTCCTTTCGAGGTTTTGTTTGCCGTGGTGGATTGGACGGCATTGACCTCGGAAGTAAAATTCGAAGTGGGTATTACCTAGGAAGTGGGTTCATTCGAAATAGCTGGTTTTTGCTTCCCAGTGTTTGCGGAATTTTTCTTCGAGGATGAACTAACAGAACCAATAATCCCATCAACAGTTGGTGTTGGCGGGGGTTTAGATGTTCCTGGTCTATGGGCATCAGGCAGATAATCATACAATGTACCTGACTAAGAATAAACCAAGTCAAGGTACTGAGCTCGCGCGATAGCTTGCTCTTCAGTGACACACGCCCCCATGGCGATGTCCCGAGCTATTGGAGGAACGAACGAAGTCGTAAACCAATCGGTAAGAAGCTGGTCGGGAATCCAAAATTTGATCATATGTCTACGCCGTCTCCATTCATGGATATGATCAGAGATATGCGTAGCCGTCGTTTTTCTTAAGGATGTGAGGAGGTGTGTACCCGTTTCATATCGAACAGGCAACTGAAAATGAGTGAGGAATGCCATAGCCAGCGAGTTAAAATCCTGAAAGGATCCGCGATTGAGCTCTATATACCACTTAGCGGCAGAGCCGGTGAGAATCCTTTGAAAAAGGCGAAGCCGAATTGAATCATCAAGCCATGAATTGGATGAACACCATAGGTGATAGGTCATGACATGAGCTTGTGGATCCTCATTAGGTTTACCATCGAATTTTGGACAGTCACCGGGAATTTTCGTTGGAACCAGAGGCGAATATGGATTATGTAGAATAGGATCATTGGTTAATTTAGACACATCTGGTAATTCTAAAGTCGCTAAGAAAGGTAATTGAGGATTAAAGGACATCTGGGGCTACTGGTGGGATGGAGCACCAGGGTTCCAACCAACTGGCGGTTGCCCCCAAGGGCTTGGTCCGGACGGATTTGGCCCCATAGGGTTTTGTCCGTAGGGATTCGGGTTCTGCCCCCTAGCATTCCATGGATCACCAAACGGTCCTGCAGGAGCACCATATGGTTGCGGATAAGTCTGGTAAGGATTCGTTTGTAGTTTTTGATAATTTTGGTATGGGGCAAACAATGGTTGCCCTTGAGGTTACTGGTGACCATACGGTGGCTAGACTCCAAACTGAGTTTGAGAAACAGGTTGAGGTTGATAGGTCTGTTGAGATTGAACTCCAGCTTGCATTTGAAAACAAGATGGATTCTGGGGTCCAGCCTGGGGCAAAAAACCAGGTTGAGCAGTGCTAGAAGGATGTCCTGTAGGTTGGGCTATCAGGCCGGAAGGATAACCTTGTTGATATTGAGGTTGACCTCCCTGCCCAGAAGGTTGTACCTGCTGGGAATGGAGTTGTTGTTGCACAACTGAAGGTTGTCCTAACGGACTAGATGGTTGAGTGGGCTGGGCAGTTGGTTGGCCTGATTGGATTTAAGGCTGACCGACTTGCCGAGAAGGTTGACTATACTGGACGATAGGCTAACAATGTGGTTGAACAGCTTGTCCAGATATTGGACCATACTAGATATTGGATTGGTTTGGGTTAACATATGATTGACCAATTTGTCCAGTAGGATAACCTTGCTGGGTACCAGGTTGGGCTTGTTGAATAGAAGATTGACCTGAGTTACCAGAAGGTTGAACATAAGAGGAGAAAAACGGACCACCCGAAGCAAAAGGGTTTCCATGGAAGGATTTCCCTTGTTGGTCTTGAGGAGGTTGTTTTGGAGATTGCGCAGATGATACTTGACAACCATGAAAAGAGGTGGAGCCCCAATCAATTGACAACGGAACTGAAATCTCAACCATCGGTTGAGATGGCAAATATCGATCGTATGGCCCCTCGGTTGGGACGTTTGACATAGGATCAAAGACTCCGAATAAGGAAGCTGAAGGATGACTAAAAATAGGAGTCGAAGAGGCTGCACATACCATTGGAGCGGTTGTGATTGAGGTAACAGACGTACTGCGACTTTGTGGAGTAAAAGGCTCCGTGGTAGGAAAAGCAAGTGGTGACCAAATAGAACCCGTGAAAGGAGTTCAAGAGGGCATAATATCCCTTAGTGCTTTATAGCCTGGTGGTAGGTTTACAGTAGTGGGAGTGCTACTAATAGGTGTAGGTTCCGTTGCGGTGGGAATTTCACCGCTCGTCGCAACGGACTCGTCAGTCATAGTAGGGGACAAGTCCTCCATGTCAGAGGAAGAAGGTGGGACTGAAACACGAGGAGAAGTATAGCCCCAAAAAGGGACACTGTCCTCAGAAGGTTCCCAAACAGGGTTCCAATGAAACTCGTAAGTCTCGTCCCCTGGGGGACGAGAACTAATTGGTTGTATACTCGGAACCACAAGAAGACTCACAACCGGTATCTTGGAAGAAGACGAAATTGGTAATTCCGCCAAGATGAAACTTCACAAAACCTAGGGAATCTACCGAGACAAAATCCCTACTCAAACTAACGCAAACAAAATCTAAACGGGTAAATGTTATCGTGGCCGAATAAATTTTAGGACGCAAAGACACAACTTGACCTTTTCATGTTTTAAGAGTCGAGAAAAGGACAAAAATATGACTCTAGTCTCCTTCGAATGTTTAATGAGCACGAAGTGACAAGACGCCCACTGGCACCTTTTCTATTAAGGAGTCTGAAAAGGATCAAAAGTGACTACTCTGGAGACTCTAGGCAAAGGGTTTACCAAACAATCCGTAAAACTGCTTATACACCTTGGCAATCAGATGAAAACCAAGGACTTCCCGTATGGCAGTCAATCTTCCTGAATGCTGTGTTCAGTGCATTACGGCTTGTAAGGTGGCAGACACGGCTTCTTGTGGATAAAGGATGATAGCCTAGTGGGGTCTCCCTTATATACGTGACGGTACGTGGGAGCACAGTCCGTGCTAGAACACTATCGAGTCACAAGAGGAGGAATCACCCAACCGTAGTGTGAAACAATAGTGACTAGGTTTAACGACGCCGGAACACGTCTCTAGCCTAGACATCTAGAATATGTGCATTAGGTTCCAATGCGTTGTTAGATTCATTCGGTTTATTTTACAGTTGATCTTCAATTAAGTTTCAGTTTTTTGGTCCTACCGTATGTGATCTCTCAAAACTTCCTAAATGCAAACTATATGCCAAAATTATATCATTTCGTTCAATGAATTCTAACTACAGGAGAGTTGAAATTTTCAAACAAACAAAATGAACAATAAACAATCAACAAAGATCCTAATGCAGCTAATAACAAGAAATGAAACTTTTTCTTTTCTTTTCTTTTTAAAAGCGACAAATAACAATAAATGCTAACTAATATAATGCAAAAAGATCTTTTGTTTTTTCTTCTTTTAAAATGGCATAATGCATTTAAACAAATCTCAAGAGATATTAACAAGCATAAACAAACAAAATTCACTCAATGCAAATAGAACCAACTCTGAAACACCAAGATGAACTGTCAAAACAAGGAAAAGCGCAAAGACCTTCAATGAACCATGTGATCTAAGTTCAAATGAAGTAAAGAAAAATCCAAACAAGCTAGAGGTGAATTGCTCAAAGCACAGAATAACAAGCTTTAACAACCACTAGACAGGTGCGGAAAACAACCAAAGAGTTGACTGGACAATCAAAGAACCGAAACTTCCCACAAAAGGCTTGATATGCGAAGCCACTAGATGTTCTAGGGCTGGGATACAAAATCGATAGAAATAAGCAAACGACTGAACGATAAAGGTAAAAACCAGTCAAACAGAGGTCCAACACACTTCCAGAAGCTGCAAAGGATATAAAAAGACAAAAATCTGAGTTTAAAGAGCTTCCAACAAACACACTGGCAAAATTCACAGGACTGGCGCGACTGTCAGCCTGCAACTTGCGCTATTAAGGAATTGGCGCGAGTTGTTGTTGTGCAACATGCGCCAACTGGCGCGACTGTCAGGGAGAAAAACGCGCCAACACAGTTTGCTGGCCCAAAAAACAAATAAGACAGCCCAGGGTCTGGTCAACAGTACTCAGACATATCTAACATCAAGAAACAACTTTAAAGCTGACCCAGAAAGCTCATTTATGCAAGCAGGCAAGAGAAAACTAACATGCAAGACAAACTCCAAGTCGTTCGGTTCATAAACCAAACCAGAGATTGACTGAAGTGGCATTGATCTACTCCGCTAATGCAAAGCAATATCGTTTCAAAGGGTGCCTGGCCGTGCTTCAGACTCCGTCCAAGGTTTATGAATCAAACAACAAATAGCTCCTCCCTAGTGGAGTCGCCAAATTGTTGGAGAGGTAAATCCCCTTTGCGGACAGAGGCGATCCCACTAGCCCAAAATGGGTCTAGCAACAATCAATTCACGCTACTATGCAAGTTCCTAGTTGCATACTGAAAGTGGATTACGAGAACCAACCTGGAGTCCAACGCTAATGTCGAAGAAGAGTTGATACTCCCGTTCCCTTGCTCCGGCAGGTCACAATCCTTGCGATCCCCGTGTATGGATACATGCACATGCAAAGAACGAAATGAGAACAAGCATAAAATCCACTAAAATACAACTATATTTCAGTCAGAAAGGAAATAGATCAAACATTATCATAATGAACAGTAAGATCGGAACCATAATAGTAGTCGTTTATTAATGAATAATGAACAGAGAAAGATACAACCAAGGTTCTGACGTTGAACCTCTCCTCTGGCTGGGCGAGCAGCTATATATTTCTTGCAATAGACCTTCTCTCTCTCAGACTTCCGGCAGCATAACCTCCCTATGCTTCAAGACTCTTACTATCACTCAAGACAAGCGTTATCACAACTAGCATTACTGAAAGACTAGCTTGTCAAATGCATGAGGACAGACTTTTATAGATGGACAAGGGAGGAAGATACAATGCATCAGGACACCCATTGTGGATTGGCATTATCTCCAAAAAGCCGCTGTGGATAGATGTCAAGGATAGATGATGACTCTCGACCTCTATCAGATGAAATTTATCCTCAAAAGACTTCGTGATTTGAAGGGAAAAAACATATGGGCGCGCGTTTGTCAAAAATCATTACGAAACTTGGTTGGTGCGGGTGTTGTTCTAAGACAGAGGGCCAATGGTCGCACCTTCTTTTGAGGATCTCAGTGATTGGTGCGAGTAGGACATTGTGGACCCGTGCTAATGGAAAAAGGGCACTTTTCAGGGATATTTTGCAGAAGGTGCCTTCAAGGAACATGAGGTACATACTCAGGGTAACATAATGCAAGTTTTTTTAGGTTATGTCACTGTTCACAGGTCCCAGAATGCGTCCTCCAACGTACGGAAACAGGGGTAACAGGGACGGTGACCATTGGTGACAAATTACTGTGTAACACTATGTATGGGTCAATGGATGTCCAAGTCATGTATGACCTTGTATATCATTGATGTAGGCCTAATTCATTGGTTGCATGTTGTAAAATTGGCTCCATAGAGTCATGGTTAGTGATAGCTATAGAGGGTTTTGTTGATGGTGCTGGACCCACTAACATTTAAGGGATCTCCCAGATATTAAGTTCCAACTAGACCTCACACCATTTGATGTGGCAGTCCCATCCAATATGATGGCTCGATTGACATTATCTTAAATATTTGCCTTAGATCTTGCTTGTCAGCACGCGAGATTGGTTTTCTTTGTCTTCAAACAATGAGGTTCTCATGCGTGGTTAGTGCTTAGTGTCAGCACGCGAGATTGGTTTTCTTTGTCTTCAAACAATGAGGTTCTCATGCGTGGTTAGTGCTTAGTGTCACTTGTGTCAAGGTTCTTTCACTCAAGATGGAGGGAGAGGTTAGAGTGAGTCTTAATTCGAAAGGGAATAGTCCCAACTCTGTTAGAGACACACCACACAGGGGGACATGTGCAACTTTTGACAGAGTAGTACACACAGATGCAATAGTCACAAAAACAAGGTGAGAAGATAGTATGTACAACACCCAGCGGAATAGTCCACATGAGTGCAAATATTGTTATAACAAGTTTACTGAAATGAGTCTTTCGAGTATGCAGTGGATAGTCCACATGGGTGAGATAGCGTTAACAACTGATGCAACACATTTCCAACAGCATATGTACTAAAACGACCGAAATAGTTCAACTTCCTTAATACTGATTAAAGCAACATGCATTATAAGCATCGAAAGAATAATCTTACAAACGAATACAATACATGTGTGAAAACATGATGGCCAGTTAAAAGGCTTCTAAATCATGAAACAATTCTAAGACACATCGGTACACCATTACATAGCTAACCACAATAGCGAGCAGATGGAGCTACTTCTCACTCCTCAAAGAAGATACTACAAACACTCAAGGCCATTTAGGAGGAGCCAAGCTGAACAATCCATTTTCATGTACAAATGAGGGGCATATATAGACAAGGGTGAAACTGACCCTTGTGACTGTTCCACTTCCCTCATGACTGTTTGACTTACATGAATCTTGATATTTACATGACTCTTCAACTTTACATCTGGGTCTCTTGGACTTCCATGTTACATTACATTTATTACAACAGTATGGCCCACAATAGTGATGTGGCCGAGATGAATCATGACATGACTCAACACGACACTGCTACTATGTTCATGCTTATGGTGGTGTCCATGTCGTGCTCCAGTGCTGCTAAGTGATGAATGTGCTCTTGGTGTATCATAGCTTCACCTCCACATGGCAAGGTGTGTGAAGTCTTCGTTGGTCTTGGTGTTCACTAGATGTTGCACTTATGCACATGCGTCTCCTTAAGTTTCTACTTGGTATTCTTTGTGTATTATTCAAACCACAAGCAATTATTCTAGCATGTGCTCCTTGTTCATTCTATTTGTTGCTGCGCCATGTATCATCCATTTACATGTATCTGCAGTCGCTCGTGATGAGATGACATCAAATGAAAAAATATCTTAGTCTACCATGATGCATCATCCCTCGTTTTCGGGTTCATGTGACCAGGGGAGAGGAAAAGGCTCTGAAATTGGGTAGAGCACATTTTAGGTCGGGATGCGAGCACCAGGGCGCAAGCAAAGGAAAATTACGCAGAGATCACTTGGAGCCTGAGATAAACAATACGGAACAACAGTGACCATCTGTGATATCTGGCTCAGCCAGAGGGCATAATTGTGCAAATTTTCCAATGAGACAGTGCAGGAAATAGGGAGGATGTTGGTAATGAAAACTTCCAAGGAGATGCTGCAGGCAATAGGGAGGATGTTGGTAATGAAAGCTTCATAGATTCTCTTGGGAGGTTGGCAACGGGTTACAGGAGCTTTCTAGTGAAAACTACACAAAATTAGTAAGATGGCTTGCAAGACATGTCTGTGAGGTTTCCGAACTGAGCGGGGTGTGAGGCAATGGGAGGATAGTCGAAGAAAACTGTGCAATTTTTAGGAGAATAAGGATTCTGATTGATAGGGGGAGTAACCCATAGAACTGAACAACTATCACAGACACTACAGTGGCAGGGAGTGGGTGATTTTCCTTCATGTCTACAAAAATTCTTCAGTCAGCAGAGGCGAGCATGTTGGAATTTTTTGCACAATTGTTTGGAGGAGTGAAGCCTGGGGTCACTGCCCATTCAAACTCTCTAGTTGAAGAGTAGGAAGCTTAATATATTTTCTTGTGGATGACATAGATTGAGATGCCTTGCTGAGGAATTTTTGCATTGTTCTAGGTGATAGTCAACTAGATCGGCTCCATGATTGTGGAGTGTAGACTACATGGGAGGCATCCTCAAGGTCTGCAAAATTCTGGGCAGTAGTACTTGGTCATTTGGGGCTAATACTATGCAGTGAAATTCAACAAAGGTTCTGCTAATGGAGGGTGGTCTGGTCGAAAGATCATCGACACAATGACTAAGTGTGTGAATGAGTGAATGAGTGCATGGATGACCTTGTGAACACACACTCAACATGACTTGAGGATAGGACACGTATAACCAGCAAGACAACATATGCTCAGTGTGACTGACTATGGGGTTTTCTAATGATGAAAGTGACAAGTGCGAAACTTTAGATATACCTTCGGATGATCGTGACAACACTTGCACAACAATGCTTACAACATCATCTGTGAGTGTGATAGATATCTACATAGCGAACACAACTCACACGCAACCTTCAACATAAACAGAATGAGGTCGCAAGCATGACATAATAATCAACATGCCAAAGATGACAGTTGGTCAAAGAGGTGAAATTGAAGCAGGACATGTAGAGGAAACACATGAAATAACTTTGTGTTGTGCACATGCATGTTACTGAGAACATGACGATATGAGAATAATAAGAAATCCTGCAAACTCAACTAAGAGGTGTACTTTGAAAGTTGTTCTTTACTTACCATACTTACCCTTGAGTTGATCATGCATCCGACAGAGTTTGCATGCAGTCTTGATATTTTCCATTACTTGGTCTCTTTCTCCTTTTCCCTGACTCCTTGGGAGTGATCTTATTATGTTACCTTTTCCTATGGTCACTTGGCAATGGATAAGCATGGTTTCAGCGAGAAGTGACTGTTGTCAGAAGAGGGATATGGGAGGCCCATCTGTGCAGTTTCTGCATGCAAGACCAATGGATAACTTGGATAAAACTGCAAAGTTTTCATGCTCAGGACACTACCGCGGGATGGGGGTCCTCAGAGGACACCTCTGCACATTTTCTAAATGTAGGGTAGCTGGAATACTTTGCTCATTTTTGGAGAGTAGTGTTGGCTTCCTTACTGCCCTATGCATTTATGAAGAGGAGTAATTGTTGGGTCTCTGTGGCTGCGATGTTTCTATAGGAAAGGGAGGGAGTTTTATGGTTGTAGAAGCAAAGTGAAAAGTTCCAGGAAGCTGAATGAGGCTAGGTTGCTTGGGAAATGGCTAAGTGTGAGATCAGTGACATAGATGTAAACAGTGATATGACTCGACTGTGAGCATACAAAGATACTTAGTGACATAACATAGACCATCCACAATGCATAATACATACTTTTCTTCATGCAACAACCTTCGTGACAAGAGTGCGTGAAGCGAGTGTGAAAGATGTCTTTGTGAGGAAAACCACTCATATGCACACAATTCCCTTAAAGTAGAACCACATTCCCTTTGCAAGACAAAAAACGACCCCTATTCCCAAAGTTAACACATGCTGCATAAAGATGAGAACATGAACAACTCTTATGATCGAGGAGAAGAAGCTTGATATAATCAACTTACCAACAAAGTGACAAAGGACGAATGATCATAGGATCCAAGGTAGGCTCCAAAAAGTGCATGTGAGCCAAAATTTTAGAGGGTGGTTGTAGTCGCTACAACACTTGGCGGCACCCTAGTAGAATTCCAACTCTCTATATGAACCTTGTTTCGTGAAAAGGGAGTCTAACCCTTCCAGAACTATTGTTCGATTCTTTGAGCTTGATATCTTCTCTACTAGCTTGTGTGAAAGATGTAGTCCCTACCATTCTCTTCATCACTCCACATGCATTCCAAGCTAGGTCAACCTAGTTGTTTCGATTGGGGATGAGGGGTGTATTGATGCACATATAATATAACTGTCAAAGTTTAAGTTCATCTCTAGTGATTCTCTATTGCTAGTAGGTTTGGAAAATACCCTTATGGAGTCACACAGGAACAGAAGCATCACTCTGCTGCCAGTGAGCCTGGTCAGTACTCGGCGGAGTTACTGGTATCATCTCTTTGCACATGAATCCTTTCTCTTCATTTTCCTTATTCATATTTCATTTTTTTTAAAGAACTGTGCATAGGCACTTATTTATTTTAGAGGTGGAAGAGGGATCCTGACTAATTGAGAGTAGAACAGGTTGTTCCTTCAGATACGTATGTTATTTATACCACTAACATGTTAACGTTTTCCCCCTCACCTTACTTTATTTGACTAATATGAGAAAGGTTAACGGAAGAGAATTGATTAGAGTAGGCATAACTAGTTAACAATGCAAGCGTTGTTTTTTCACCAAGACTCACTCTTAACTAAACACATTTTCCAACAAGGCATCATCGACTGATGACAACAATTTCTTCATAAAGAGAGAGGACAAAAAATAACAAGAAAGAAAAGAAAAGAAAGCAAAAACAAAAAAACATAAGTAAAGCAAAGGAAAAATTAGGCAAATCAAGCAAGCAAGAAAATCAAACCAAGTAAGCAAGCAAATAAACATGCAATCCAAAAGAGAAAGCAAGGGAAAGATGCAAACACTACCCCTACTCCTATGCTAAAAAGTACATGGGCCTACTCATGTAAATTGATATTTCAAATGTAGCAATCAGCGCATTGGCTGGCCCATGTTGGTAAATGCATGAAACATATGCATGTGAACAAGTGAAGAAGAAATATTCAAAAATCAAGGCCAAAACACTCTGAGTTCTAAAACATCCACAGAAAGGTAAAGAGCGTATTCACAAGATAAACATACTACAGACTTAACATGGTGTTGTGACACACTAAAAATGTGCACTCTCTCGACTGTGACAGAAAAGAAATGATGAGAAGGAGAGACAAATTACGCCTTGCAAATGTTCTTGTTGTGTATGATTCCTCCAGTGCATAAGTGATGGGATCATGTGATTCGAGTGGAGGAAGCAAAACCTGCGTGTTTGGTTGATATTTAATATAAAGCATAGAGTGATGAGGAGCCTTGGGTGTTTCAAGAAAAATCTGATTGGAAGTCAAACTATCCTCATGACAACAAGGACCTGACATAACCATCGGCCCACACTCAAGTGGCTCAACAACCTATGGGGTTTCCACTCCGTGAGTAGATAGATCATCAGAGACCAGGGACTTAGACATATTAATAGTGAGTGAATCAACATTGTGATCAAATGAAGAAGTACATATATCATGACAACCACAATCAGAAAATTCAGGATGTTTGTCGGCATCCTCATGATTTGATGAATCATGTAGAGGGGTAGATGAGAAATACAGCTGTTCACCTTCTGTGTTTCTAAAAATGACAGGTGGGATGGAGTTAAGAGGAAGATGTGTCGTCTCCACAATGTAATAACATACTCACATCTGGTGTGTCCCGTGAACGATAGGAAGTAGAAATATTCAAAAATGAGTTTTCACAGGGGGGATCAAAGGTTGCAGAATCACAAGGGATCTCAAGATAGAGCGGATGAGGCACGAATGGAAGGGATTCATCATTCACTACACGTTCTTCTTCTGATTCCCACACACACTCATCATGAATTATAGAAGAGGTTTGTTACACAACACCAACTTCGTTGACAACTTGATCCTCATTCACAAAGTGTGTGGAGTCTGGAATGGAAGAACACAAGACAGTACAATCTGAGGATCAACCGAACGCGGGGATGGAGGTTGAGGTAACAAGTCCACATGAAAACTATTAGGCTTGAAAGCTAAATCTACACAGGTATCAAGAGTAGGTGGGGTAGAAGGATGTGACAGTTCAACAAATGTGCATGCATCTTCTCCCACCTTGCACTACGGAGGTAGAGATGTTTGATGGGAAGAGGACGAATAATCACTTGTGACAGTGACCTCGTCTATCTTATATTTGGTAGCTCTAACACCGAGGTATTTTGGGTGGGGTTTGAATGATTCCAAGAATTACATATTTTCATATATGTAAAGAAGATAGTTAAATATTCCATCGAGGAATTCCCAATCAATTTCATGTTCGCGAAATTGGTATGCATGATTACAAAAACGTGTGTGAAATTTCTCAACAGATTCATCACGTGCATTCTGTAGCTCCATAATTTCTTTATTGAGTTCTTCACGGTCAAAATGATTGAAAGCACATGATATCTTTAAAAATTAATGATGGAAAGAGTGAATATATTTTTTGAGCAGCGTGAAAATCCATTTCAATGGGCGCCCATGAAGCATGTATGTGAACAATGCAGAGGTCATGCAATCTTCATGGTTTTCATGCCTTTCATATGAGCCTACAACACCATTTGAATATCTAAGTATGAGTGTTCTGCCCTCACCATCGTAGGTATTACGTGACAAGTCATTCCTGAAATCCTTCAGGATTTCAAGGTCATTTATAGAGGACATACATTCCAGAGAACTAAGTGTAACGTAAGACATGATAGATGTGGGAAGATTCAAAACAAACTTTGAGGACTTAGCTTGTCATTAGGCCCTCCTTCTAGCCCTAGAAATGTTGACGGTAGTGGACCCACCAACCTTTAGGGGATCTCCCCAATACAAAGTCCCAACTAGATCTCACACCATTTGTTGTGGTAGTCTGATCTGGTACGATGGCCTGATTACCATTATCTTAAACATTTTCCTTAGCTCTTGCTTATGAGCACATGAGAGTGGTTTTCTTTGTCTTCAAATAATAAGGTTCATGTGCCTGGTGACTTCTTAGTGTCACTTATGTCAAGGTTCTTTCACTGTAGAGGGAGAGGGTGAAAGTGAGTCTCAAGTCGAAAGGGAATAGTCCCAACTATGTTATAGGCACACCACATAGTGAGACATGTGCAACTTCCAACAGAGTAGTCCACATGGATGCGACAGTCACAAAGACAAGGTGAGCATATATCAAACACAACACCCAACAGAATAGTCCACATGAGTGCGACGATCATTATAACAAGTTTACAAAAATGAGTCTGTCAAGTGTCTAATGAAATAGTCCACATGGGTGAGACAATGTTAACAATTGATACAACACATTTCCAATAGCATATGTACTAAAACAACTGAAATAGTTCAATTGTCTTAATATAGGTTAAATCAACATGCATTACAAGTGTTAAAAGAATAGTGTTACAAACAAATACAATACATGTGTGAAAATGTACTGGACTGCTAACAGGCTTTTGAATTAAACAAATTTCCAAGACACATCAGTAGACCATTACCTCACTAACCCTAATAGTGGTGCATTGGACCCACTGCTCACTCCTAAAAGAAAATACTATAGACTCTCAAGGTTATGTGAGAGGAGCCAAGGTGAAAAATTCATTTGCATGTACAAATAAGGGGTATATAACAAAGGGCGAAACTGACCCTTGTAACTGTTCGACTTCCCTCATGACTGTTTGACCTACAAAAAGCTTCCTCTTTACATGACCCTTCAACTTTACATGTTGGTCTCTTGGACTTCCACGTTAAATTAATTTGATTACAACAATATAGCCCATAGTAGTGATGTGGTTGAGATGAGTCATGACATGACTCAAAATGACAGTGTTGGTATGTTCACGTTAATTGCGGTGTCCATGTCGAGCTGTAGTGCTATCTGTTGTTGGGAAAAGTATCCAATACGGAATGACCCTATCCCACTCTAAGGGTGATAGTACCTCAGCAACAACCGAATGCAAAGCTATTCAATATTACTTCTTAATGAGATGTAAGAGAGAGGAGAAAGAGATCCACTAACCGTTATCTTCCGCTAATGATTGATCCAATCTTCCCTCTTTACTGCTTGCTCCCAGATCCTTGCTCTTTCACTGGCCCAGCTACACAAAGATCCTGCAAAAGCACAAGAAAAGGAAACTACAAGAAGCATACATCCATAATTGATTCAAGGATTAGAATAAATCAAATATACAAGCATCAATACGCCACAGAGACGCATGCATATAGAAGAACCTCAAATGCTTTATTAATGGAAGAAGTAAAGTTCTGAGAGTGTTACAACCATAAGAGGCCCAATCCAGCAACACCTCCCAGCAGAAAGAAATCTCCTCTTCACCTCCTTCAAGCAAATCACCCAATAGTTCTATACTCAAACCAACAACACTTCCTTACATTCACAAGATTCCAGCCTCCCTTAGACCTCATGAGAGAGCTCTATATATAGGAGTTTTGGAGAAAGGATGAGTCAGCTTGAGGTTGGCATGAAGCTGACTAGTGTCCTCTCCCACTTCAGTTATTCTTCAGTTCTTGAGTCCACTTGGAGTTTCTTGCTTCCACTTGAAGATCTAGATCCTCTTACTCATCACAAGGCGAATTCCTTGATCCAAGTTTCATTTTGGAAGCTTCCTGGGCATTTGACACATTGAGGAATGACTGTGCCACTTGGCCAATCTCGCCCAGCGCAGGTAGCCTTAATTGCTTTTGACATTCAGCGCAGGTACAAAGTGGAGTAGTTGACATTCAGCGCAGATGCTCAGTGGAGCAGTTGACATGATCCAGAATTAGCTTGTTTTTGAGTGTTTTCAGGTGGAGAACTGATTTTCAGTGCTGTGGTTTGCTGACCTTGTTCCTCTAGGGGTAGGAACAACATGTTTAGGGACTTTGGATCCCTTAGATTATCGACATTTCATGCTTCATGCTGTAAGGCACAAAAATGTCTATAATAGTTGCCCCCTAAAGTATGAGGTCGTTTATCGGGTGAAATGCTTTATCAGGAGGATCCGAAGTTCATTCAATCGCTGAGAGGCGCCCTGTAATAAAATACAATATAATACATTATTTTTCATTCTACTTTCATGATCTAGCTGAGGCGGGCATTCCCATGCTCAGCTTTATAAATTCATTTTGGTACATAGAACAGACAATCGTTTGATGGCAGACTGATAATTCTCTGCTGAAATTATCATCCTTTGAGTAGGATGATCATCTGCTGCAATGATGTACATATCAAATGTCTTTATATTTCCTGAATATATATCGCAGCCCGGATGGATGAAACTAGATCCGGGGTCTTCAAAACTCGTTCGATCTTCACTCTAAGTACAAGTCGATCCATGTGAGAATTGTGCTGAAGTCGAACATGGAAAGACATCGCTTGATTACCGGTCAATAATGTAAACCGTTAACAAGCGCGAGAGGAATCACCAATAATGACAATGACCCTCAAGGTACTGCAGTACAATTCACGTGGTGTGAATAAAGGACTTGGCGTCAAACACCACGCAAAATCTTCTGGTCGAAGGTCATTAATGTATACCTGTCGCCGGAAGTGAGAAACTTGCCATTGAGGCATGCAAGCTTCAAAGTACTGGGGGGTTTGTTCCTAGATCAACTTCCTGGATAATGAGCTGAAGTCGACAAGAAGCGATCCGTCAAAGGAGGGCCTTAATGAATCCCACATCAGTGACACGGAACGGAGCTAATGATTTTAGTGGAGGTGAAAACAATCTGTGAAATATGATTAAGGGTGGCGATCATGGGTGGATGAAGGATAATGTATGGCAGTGGATGGGACACGGTTGACTCTTTCTGAACAACACCTCTTGAACATATAACGACACTGATGTGATGGATCGGTAGCATTACCCCAAATGTGGATGGTTTGGCGAAGACCATGGTGATGAGACCGGTGAATGAAACAACCCAACCCGATGTGATACGGAGGACAAAGTGTCATGTTCAAGAGCGACTTGCTACCATTAAAGCTTCGAGGTTCTCCCAATTTTTCCCCAGTCATTTCTGACCAGTACCTCTTTATTTTTGTCAAGCTTGAGGAGGATAACATATGCTTGTTCTATAACCTGCCCTTCGGGCAAGCCCATCGCTATGTTTTAACGAGCCTAGCGATAGGGAAACTCGCTCTCGTCTAAAGACAAGTTTGTCGCTGTTTAATCATTTTAACGAGTTTAACGACAATGAAAACTCGGTCCTTTTCATTTTTAGAGAGTCTGAAAAGGTACAGAAAGTCAACTCCAAAACTCCTTTTTCGTCATCTAATCCCTTAAGTCCGAAAAAGTATAAAACAATACAGAAGGGATGAGTTTTCGATTACTTTAACGAGCTAAATAAAACAAGCGCTCGACCTTTTTGTGTAATAATCCCTCAGGTCCAAAAAGATTAAAATCTAGAGGAGGGATAGCTCTTCCGATCATTTTAATGGGCTGGAAGGCCAAAACTCGGCAAACTTTTCATATTTTACGAGTCAGGAGAAAAGAGCTCAAAGAAGACTCGTCTTTTGAGGAACGAGTGATAAACAGGGATAGCAGCAGATTCTAGGTACAGGTTGGAATTTTCCAATCATAGCAGTGTCACAAGGATGGCTAAGTGAAATCACTCTTCGCAGCTGTTCCTCAAAATGGGTAAACAATCATATGGGGGTGAATGATCGGCCAAATGGAATGGAGGAGGTAGGTGCAAACACGACCAAGGCTTTTTATGGCTAATAAATTTACGATCACAATGGTTATTTACCGGAATATGTTTATTTTTTAACGAGCATGAACTATGTGCTAAAACTGCTCGGATCTCGCTTTTCTATTTTTTAACGAGAATAAATTCCGTGGTAAAACTGCTCGATATACCAGTCATAAGATAAGAAATGTCTCCTGTGAGATCTCTATTTTTTATAGAGCTTCGTCTTCACTAAGCTTTGCTCCATCTCATCCTTTCTTTATACAAGTTCGGAAACGGCTAGTCCCAAAAACAGATAAATAACCGCTCCTATCTTGCACTCCAAAAGGTTTGCATGCCCCCAGGTATAAAGTACAATTTCAAGGCTGCCCCTACTTATCCGATAAAACATTTGTTTTAAAGGGTGAGGCTTGCCTCTTTCTGGTTACCCAAAGATTGTTTCGTTAATCTTTCAAACAAAACATTTCCTCGGCACTATCTACCGAAATAGACAAGGGTGAATGACTGTTGTCAAACACGTGACCTTGACAAAAGAATCTTATTCCAGAACAACCCCTCTTCCATCCACGGATGGGGTACGGACTAGTCATACTCTCTCGCGGAAATTCTACCTTATACCCAAGGTTTCCTCTGCCCGAAGCAGACAAGGATGCATGCCCCCTGGGTTCCAGTCCCATCTTTCCGAATCACTCGCACTCATCGGGAAGGAGGACTGGGGGTGGAGACATTTCTTGGGTGAATAGACCATTGAGGGTTGGTATGTGACTATTTGCGATGCGTGATCCCGGAAATGAAAGTTGGTCTACGAGCTTGACAATTCTTCCTTCGTGTGGAAAACACATTACTCTAAAGAGTGAGGAGACTATAGCTCCCATGCAATATATATAGTCTCGTCCAAGGAGTAGGTTATAATCCAAGGGTCCTTGAACGACCATCACATTCATTTGAACGGTCTTCCCTTTCAACGTAACAGGTACATTGGGGAGGATCCCTAATGGTCGACTGGTTCCTTTATCAAAGCCCGAGAGATTTCTTATCTTAGGCAAAAGCTCTGGGGAACCCAGTGCTTTCCAAGCAATAGAGGAAAGGATACTCACAGATGCCCCTTCATCAATGATAGTTCCAGCCATTACCATTCTGTAGATTTGGACTATGATTCTGAATAGTATACTGGCTGGTAACCGGGGTCTGCCTAGTTGGTTCCAATCAAAGGACACAACCAGGTTGCTCGGTGGTGGGACCGAATATACGGCCGGATATGACCCTGACGATGTTCCTTCCTGCGATAAAGGAATTGGTGCATTGCCCTATGCTCATCAGAGTCTGTGTTGATGAAAAGAATCTGGATGGTGTCATCCTTATTCTCTTCAGTGAGGGTGTCATTTGAAGATGAACCTTCAGTGACGGTGTCATTTGAGGATGAAACCTCTAAAGGAAGAACCGAGTCAACTGCCGTATCGACCTTTAGACTTTCGTCTGGTCTAGATTCAGTGGGTTCATTTTCAATGACTGACTCTTCAGCTGACCACTTAAGCGGGCCAGCTATATTTTCAACCAACGAAGGACTTGGCACGAGTTTTTTGTATCCAGGAGGAAGCATTACCGGTGAAACCGGACGATCTTCTAAAACTCTCTTCGCTTCGTCTAAGAAGGGACAACAGTGGATGGCATGATCGCCTTTACACAGTTTGCAGGGGGATCTTGCTCCCCCTCTTTTTCTTGAACCTTCACTTTCGTTGGTTGACGGTAAGCATTCAACATGGCTATCAGAGGTTGATGCTCCCGAATTGTGCAAACGAGGTGACCAGTCCCTTAGTATCCGGGGAATACAGGGACAATCTCTATGGAAATGGTCTCCTCTACATATGACACATGGCGATTTAGACCTGGTCTGTGCTGTGTGTGGATTTTTGTTAGATGTCTTTTGCTTGCCCCCAGGCGCCTTAGGCTCCTTCTTCTTCTTCTCTCTCTCCTTCTTCTCCTTTTTCTTCATGGGAGCTTGGCTTTTGCCGGCTCTACCTTGCGAAGATGAAGGATTAGAGGAAGAGTTATAGGAAGTGGAAGGCTGGTGGGCAGCTCTAGACTCATCTAACTGTTGACTCGACTATTCAAGAACCATGGTGGTCTGAACTACATTGGTTGAGAATAGCCAAATAGGTAGGCCAATTGTCAGTCCTGGAAGCGACAATGTGGCCATGTGGGGCGCACCAACTTCTCCCCAAGAGGAGAAAGGACTAGGATTTCCATCATGTGGAATTCCTTGGTTGGGGCATTCCATGTTCTCAACTTAAGATCAACGTGGGAATAGGAGGTTATTATGTTCCGTTTAAAATAAATTTTATAATGACGCTTTAGACACAACTTGCTTTTTCACTTTTTAAGAGTCGAGAAAAAGCTAAAGATGACTCTAGTCTCCTTCGATGTTTTAACGAGCCCGAAGTGACAAATGCTCGGATGGACTTTTTCAGTTATAAAGTTTGAAAAAGGCCAAAAGAAACTGCTCTGGAGTTCTAGGCAGAGGGTGTGCCAAACTTTTCGCAAAACCACAGAATATGTTTTACGGTACGAGTGGTCGATCTTCATGAATGCTGTGTTCACTGCATTGTGATCAGTAGGGCGGCCGACACAGCTTCCTATGGATAAAGGCTTTGTTCCTATAGGGTTCTCCCAATATATATGCGACGGTACGTGGGAGCACAAGTCCGTATTGATACTTATCACTTCACCGTGGAGGAATCACCCAACCACTCAACGCTAAGATATCACGTTTAACGACGCCGGAACATGTCTCTAGCTTAGACCTCTATGTGTTTGCGTTATGTTTCAATGCGTTGTTATGTAAATTCAATTTATTTTAAGGTTGATCTTGTTTAGCAGTTTGCCTTTATGGATCACCACGAGATGTATGATAACACTCCTAAATGCAGTGTAAGATGATAAGCAAGCTTTTCAATATTTCAACTTTGAAAATCTTAACTACTGAGGGAAAAGAAAGATAACATCTTTTCACACAGATCATAGAGCACACACTAATGCACTTTTTCCTAAATCAACATGCAAACTGTCATAATGGACATGCACAATGCAGGTATTTATTTTCTCTTTCTTAATGTTTGTGCGACACAAAAAGAAAGCTGTTGTATAACTTTGAATTCAATTTCAAGTGAAAGCAAACAAGCTTGTCCAAAATCAAAATACACCTTAAGATTTACTTGTTTCGACACTAGAAATATATAAACTCAAACCATATGACGAAAGCAAAAGCTCAATCAGCTATGAACAGCAAACAAACTAACTCTTAAGATCAAAATGACACTTAATCACAGGTCTAGATCTAAGAGGCCACAACAAGACTAGTTCACTTTTCGTTATGGGAAACTGTAAATGGCATAAGAAATACACAAAGAACAAATACAGTTTCTTTATACAACCGAGGTGGAATAGTGGCAAGGAAGGTTGGTTTCAGATAGGTACATTGATTGCTAACAGGCAGCAAAACAAGAGTGAAAACAGGGCAAGAAACATCAGGAAACCCCAGTAGCACAAGGCAAGACTGGTCCAGTGCAGGTGGTACAGAGGTAGTGTGACCTTCAGCACAGGTAGCCCCTTCGGGAACTGCGCTGAAATGCAGACATCCTTCACACAGCCTGCACTGAAGAATGAAACTTTCGTTTCTCTTGGTTTTCGAGTCACAGATTGCTCAAAAATTCACAGTTTTTGGCCAAATCAGAAGCTATCAGTCAAGGACACACTAAGGGATGACAAGGAGGATGAAAAGCTATCACTAAGAGCTTATTAGAGTCCTTGTGGATCAGCTCTTCAAATCATAAACTTGCCCAGAAACTGAGCTAGAGTAGCTGCCCTCTACTTTGCATTTGAAAGATTCAAATGCAGTTCGATTCAGTACTCCCTGTGTTTATGAAATGAATAGCAAAAACACAAACAACCAACAAGATACGATCCCCAGTGGAGTCACCAATTTGTTGTTGGGAAAAGTATCCAATACGGAATGACCCTATCCCACTCTAAGGGTGATAGTACCTCAGCAACAACCGAATGCAAAGCTATTCAAGATTACTTCTTTATGAGATGTAAGAGAGAGGAGAAAGAGATCCACTAACCGTTATCTTCCGCTAATGATTGATCCAATCTTCCCTCTTTACTGCTTGCTCCCAGCTCCTTGCTCTTTCACTGGCCCAGCTACACAAAGATCCTGCAAAAGCACAAGAAAAGGAAACTACAAGAAGCATACATCCATAATGGATTCAAGGATTAGAATAAATCAAATATACAAGCATCAATACGCCACAGAGACGCATGCATATAGAAGAACCTCAAATGCTTTATTAATGGAAGAAGTAAAGTTCTGAGAGTGTTACAACCATAAGAGGCCCAATCCAGTAACACCTCCTAGCAGAAAGAAATCTCCTCTTCACCTCCTTCAAGCAAATCACCCAATAGTTCTATACTCAAACCAACAGCACTTCCTTACATTCACAAGATTCCAGCCTCCCTTAGACCTCATGAGAGAGCTCTATATATAGGAGTTTTGGAGAAAGGATGAGTCAGCTTGAGGTTGGCATGAAGCTGACTAGTGTCCTCTCCCACTTCAGTTATTCTTCAGTTCTTGAGTCCACTTGGAGTTTCTTGCTTCCACTTGGAGATCTAGATCCTCTTACTCATCACAAGGCGAATTCCTTGATCCAAGTGTCATTTTGGACGCTTCTTGGGCATTTGACACATTGAGGAATGACTGTGCCACTTGGCCAATCTCGCCCAGTGCAGGTAGCCTTCATTTCTTTTGACATTCAGCGCAGGTACATAGTGGAGTAGTTGACATTCAGCGCAGATGCTCAGTGGAGCAGTTGACATGATCCAAAATTAGCTTGTTTTTGAGTGTTTTCAGGTGGAGAACTGATTTTCAGTGCTGTGGTTTGCTGACCTTGTTCCTCTAGGGGTAGGAACAACATGTTTAGGGACATTGGATCCCTTAGATTATCGACATTTCATACTTCATGCTGTAAGGCACAAAAATGTCTATAACACTATCGAGTGATGAGTGTGCTCTCTGTGTATCATAGCTCCACCTTCGCATGGCAAGAAGTGTGAAGTCATTGATGGTCTTGGTTTTCACTTGATGTTGCATGGATGCACGTGTGTATCCTTCACTTGCTACTTGGTATGCTTCGTGTGTTCATCTAACCATGAGAAAGCCTTCTATCATGTGTTCCTTTTTCATCTCGTTCGTCATTGCACCATGTCTCATCCATGTACCTGTATCTATATTCACTCATGCAGATACGACATGAAATCCAGAAATATCGTAGTCTACCATGATGCATCATCTCTCATTTTCGGGTGCAGGTGACTAGGAGAGAGGACAAAGCTGTGAAACTATGCAAAGAACATTTCAGGTTGGGATGCGAGATGCGGGCTCCTATGCAAAGGTCACTAGGAGGCCAAGATGAGAAGTACGAAACAACAGTGACCATCTATAAGATATGGCTCAGCTGGAGGGAAGAACTGCAAAAGTTTTCCAGGGAGATAGTGAAAGGAAAAGGGAGGACACTAGTAGTCGAAACTGCGCAGATTCTCTGGGGAGGCTAGCAACGGGCTACGGGAGATTGCTAGCCAAAACTGTGCAGAACTCGAAGGCTGGATTGGAGGACATGTCTACACAGTTTCTAGGTTGAGCAAGGTGTCAGGAAATGGGAGGCTAGTCCAAGAAAACTATTCAGTTGTCAGGAGGAGCAGTAGGTCGGCTAACAAGGGGACTAAATGATAGAACTGTGTATTTTTCAGAGACAATAAAATGATAGGAAGTGGGTGCCTGTCCTTCATGTGTATTGCAATTTCTCCAGTTATTGAAGGCAAGAATACTCGCACCTTCGACATAATTTTTTGGAGGAGTGCAGCTCGAAGTCCTTGCTTTGTCAAACTCTTTGGCTGACCAATAGGAAGCTTGATATATTTTCTTGCAGGCAGCGTAGATTGAGATGGATTGCTAAGAAACTTCTATGTTGTTCTGGGTGATAGTCAGCTAGGTCAATTCCAGGATTGCACAGTGTAGACTGCCTAGGAGGTAACCTCAAACTTTGCATAATTATAGCCAGTAGTACTTGGTCAGTGAGGGATAAGATTGCATAGTGCATCTCAGCAGAGGTTCGATTGATGGAAGGTCATTTGGTTGAAATATCATCAACAAAATGACTAAGTGTGTGAATGAGTGAATGAGTGCATGCATGACCTTATGAACACATAGTCAACATGACTTGATGATAAGACATCTTGAACCAACAAGACAACATATGCTCATAGTGACTTACTATGGGGCTATATAATGATGAAAGTGATAAGTGTGACACTTCGGATATACCCTCGAATGATTGTGACAACACTTGTGCGATAGTTATTACAACATCGTGTGTGAGAGTGCTACATGTCTACATAACAAACAAAACTCAAACACAACCTTAAATATAACCAAATTGAGGTCGTATGCATGACATAACAATCAACATGATTGGGACGACTATTGGTCAAATAAGTGAAAATGAAGCAAGACATGCAGAAGAAGCACATGAAATAACTTCGTGTTGTGCACATACATGTCACTTAGGACAGGATGACATGATAATGACAAGTAGTAATGCAAACTCATCTAAGTGGTGTACTTCAAAAGGTGTTCTTTACATACCATACTTACCATCGAGATGATCATGCATCCAACAGAGTTTGCATGTGGTCCTTATATTTTCCATTACTTGGTCTCTTGGTCCTTCTTCCTAACTCCTTGGGAGTGATATCAGCATGTCACCTTTTCCTATGGTCAATTAGTGATGGATCAGCGTGGTTTCAGTAGGAAGTGACTTATGTCAGAATGAGGCTATGGTAGGCCCATCTACGTAGTTTCTGCATACAAGACTGATGGGACAAATTGGACAAAACTGCATATTTTTTAGGCTTAGGACACTGTCGCAGGATGGGGGTCCTTCTAAGATACCTTTCTGCAGTTTCTGAATGCAGGGCAGTTGGACTACTCTGCACATTTCTGGAGGTCAATGGTGGCTTCTTGACTCCTCTATGCATTTTTGGAGAGTAGTGTTAGCTGCTTGACTAATTTTGGAAATTCGGGAGAGAAATGTTGGTTGGGTCTCTATGGGTTGTATGGTTTCCGCAGGAAAGGGAGGGAGTTTGATGGTTGCAGAAGAAAAGAGCAATGTTCTAGGAAGCTGAATGAGGCTAGGTTTCTTGGTAAATTTCTATGTGTGAGATCAGTTACACAGATTCAAATAGTGATAGGAATCAACTGTGATCTCACAAAGACACTTAGCGACACAATGTAGACCATCCAGAATGAATAAGACATACTTGGCTTGATGTAACAAACTTCATGACAAGAGTGGGTGAAGTGACTATGAAACATGTCTGTGTGATGAAAACCACTCACACACACACAATTACCTTGAAGTAGAACAACATTCCATTTTAATTACAAATAAAAACCCCTATGCCCAAGTATGACACATGCTACATAAGTATGAGAAGATAAAAAACTCTAAGACCGGGGAGGGGAAGCTTGAGATCATTAGCTTACCAACAAGTGACCAAGGATGATTGATTGCATGATCCAATGTAGGCTCTGAAATTTCCATGCAAGCCAAACTTTTGGAGGGTGGTTGTACCAACTACAATAGATTCATAGGTCAGTCCTATGTACTTTTCACAACTATGTATTTTCTCCACGAAGCTTTGTATGTATTGTAATTCATTAGATATCATTGCCCATAGTTAGTAGAAGTCATGGTTATGAGGATTAGTCTCTTGCACTTGGAAAGGAGGCTTATTGTAGTAGGTAGAGTGTATGACTGTAACACCATTACATGCTTAGGGAGAACATGTTCAATTCAAAGATGGCATGGCATTGGCAGAGACATGATTGGCAGCTAAGTTTTTTGTGTACATCAGCCTTGCATTACCATGATGCTATGTAACACATTATTAGAATTTCAATTTGGTGCTCATATGGCCCTTTTCCATTGATGTCTAAGGGGGAGATATTTTAGATTACATGTTCATTCTCACATGTTGTATTGAGGTTGAAATCAATGCAAAAGGGGGATTTTTTTGGCATTGTAGTGTTGCCATTCATGTGCGATGAGTTCTTGGTGATGGAAGATTCACTTGATGGCCTTTTTAGCAGGAATTGATGTCAACATACTTATGACTAGAACTACTGGAAGTGACTTGGAGATGCATTCCACATGTGATGACTGGATTGAAGTTGACATGTTGTGTTTATTGGAGATGTTGTTTCTATAGGTGGTTGAAGTGCTACTATATGTGTTACATATGATTCTACATATGTTGGAGGCATTGGATATGTTGCTACATGTGTTGAGGTGTTTCTACTAGTAGTGGAGGCAATTGTATAACATGATGTTGCTACTGTAGGATTCAAAGGTGGTACTAAGGGTATTGGATTGTTTATATAGGTTGTGGTTGCTGCTTGAGAAGATGGATGTGTTGGTATTGGTGTTGAGATTGGCATAATAGGTTTTGAAATTCAATGACTTGTTCTCAACCTATTCATCAGTTGTAGACTAATCACACTGGCTTGGAGGAGTGTTTAGGTGCTGAAGAGGGTGTTCCATAAGTTGGTAGCAGTTTTGGACTAAATATCCATTCATTTCCTCATCCCTAGCCTCATTCGCATGGATCCAAGCCTGTGGGAGTTGATAAAATGCTCCATTTGTTGGCTTGTTGGGTTGTGCAAGTGACCGTTCGAATATGCTCAGTGTTGTGCATCTAACTGAGACTTTTCATGAGAATTTGTCTGAATTCCTCATGTTGATCAACTAATTTTTGTGTTGTGGTGATATTCTTGTTCAGAACTTTTCATTTTATGGTCAGAAAAGTTTTTGGGACCTCTAGAAGCTGATTAATGTTGAAAATATAAAAAATGCAAGTGGAATTAATGGTTGATTAAGTCATTGAGTTGAATCCAAATCAAATCAAACATATGAACATAGTTGTGAAGTTGAGTAGTTATGATTAATTATTGAGTTGAGAACATCAGTCTATCTATATATTGTATATAGCTCAATGATATTTTGGTTGGATGAGTTGTGTGTGTGATGTGAGTGTGAGTTTAGACAAGATTTTGCAAGGTGTGTGAGTTGTCTATGAATATTTTCTAAACGGTTTGAAATTGTAGCAGCAGATAGTTGGAATTTATTTTAGTCACTATATGATGCAGTGAGTGAGGCATTGATGTATGGATTGGAGTAGTGAGAATGTGTGGAATATAATGTGATTTTGGAGATTATTTTCTCCTATATTGTTTGTTAGTTTTTGTTGGCGATTTTGATTCAGAAAGATGGTGTGGTTGTGATGTTCATGTTCAAAAAATTCAGAGCCTAGTTTGAAATATTGAGAAACAAGGATCACATGGAGGAAGTGAAGGAATGGAGGCTTTAGAGTAGATAGTTACTTGGTAGATTCAATAGAAGGAAGGGATTTATCCATCCAATGGTGGTTGGATAGTTGGGCAGAAACTGGGAAAGGTTCGTTGGTCATGATAGCTCCTGTGAGATCAGAGTCTGCAGAGTCGATTGTTAGTTCAAGAGTAATCAAGGGAGGATCATTGATCATGGTGGCCTTTAGTGGATGGTAATCCATAGATCCATGAGAGAAACATTTTATTTTCTAATAGGTTCGATGATACTGTGAAATAAGTTGAGTCTTCTCGCTTTTGGGAGTAAGTTGATCCATGTACAAAGTTTTCAACAATTAAATATAATTTATTCAGAAATGTAGTAGTGTAGGGTTGTTTTTTTATCGGGGAAGGGTTTTCCATGAGACATACATGTCTCCATTGAGTTGATTTGTTTTACGGTTGCATGTTTATTCAGATTCTCTGATCTATGATTCATGTTTCACTTTGTGCATGGTAAAAGATTAATAAGTTGGAGAAATTTTTTATTTGTCTTGTCACTACAGATTCACCCCCCCCACTCTCTGTAGTGATCTATTTTCCAAGACCATTGGTCATTTCCTCTTATCTATGACTGATCATGAGTGATCCCTATCTCTATAAATATGATAAACACTGAAGAATCACTGCATTGACCTTTGGTTGCTTCTCCTCATCACCATGCTCCTCATATGATCTATAGGGAGAATAACGTGAACTATAGTCCACCATTTTTCTTGTCGTATTTGATCTTATTGTTGTAAACATACCATGTCAAATAAACCAAATACAAACATAATCAACATACCTTAGTGAAGTTCAGGGGAGGCTATCTCATCTGCAAAATCAATCCAGATTACCACAACATAGATAAATATATAATGAAATCATCATATCAATCATCTCAACATCAACATCATCAACTTCTACATGACGACACAAGTGCAAAAATTATCATCACCGTGCATACATAAAAGTCTTCGACTTCCCTCATGACTGTTTGACTTACACAAATCTTCCTCTTTACATGACCCTTCAACTTTACATGTTTGTTTTTGGGAAACGTGCCTATTCAGAATGACCCTATCCCACAGGGTTGTGACAGAGACCTCAGAAACAAACAAGGAAAACTACTCTTGTATTCTTCTTTATGAACTATAAACGAAGATGATTAAGATGAACTGACCTGTGTCTTGCACTAGTTGTTCGATCCAATCTATCCTCTCTTTTCCAGCTTCCACCGATCTGCTCCCTCACTTGCCCAGCGTCACGAAGTTCCTTCAAGTTCACAGAAGAGAGAAACTACACAAAGACATAGATTTATGTTCATAAAAAGCTTAGGATCAGATTTAAGCTAAACATGCAAATATAACGCACATCAGATATACAAGCATGTAGGAGAAACTCAAGTAGTTTTATTGATAAAACAAGAAGATCCAGGAGGAGTTACAACCGATGAGTCCTGATCTAGCATCAACCTCCCAGCATAGAATCCCTTCTTCACCTCCAACAAAGCATAAATCACCCAATACTCTGATATCAATCACAAAACCAACAGCAATTCTCTGCAATGTACAAAATTCCAGCCTCTTGATCTCTTGGTGAGGGATCCATATATAGATGTATGCAAAGAGGATGAGTCATCCCATGAGTTGATTAGTGGCTTCTCTCTGTCAGTTCTTGCTTCCACTTGGAGACTGAGAGCCTCTTACTCATCACTGGTCGAATTCAGTGAGGCAAGTGTCATTGGAGAAGATTCTGGAAGCTTCCATTGTCTCTCCACCTCGTTGAATGACTCTGCCACTTGTCATTTCCCACTTAACGCACCCTGGTAGTGCATTCAAGTGCGTTGCAATGCAGCTAGCCAGTGTATTTGGGTGCTTTCCAATGCAGTCAGCTAGTGGAGCACTTGAAATGATCCTGTTTTGACTAGTTTTGAGTAGTTTCTGGTGGAGAACTTCTGGGAGAAGCTGTAATTTGTTGACCTTGTTTCTTTAGGAGCTGGAACAACATCTTTAGGGACTTAGGATCCCTTGGTTTATGGTCATTTCATGCTTATAGCTGTAAGGCACAAAAATGTCTATAACAGTTGCCCCCTGGAGTATGAGGCCGTTTATCAGGTGAAATGCTTTATTAGGAGGATCCGAAGTTCTTCTAATGCTAGAGAGGAGACCTGTAATGAGATATAATACAATACATTATTTTCATACTGTTTTCATGATCTAGCTGAGGCGGGCATTCCCATGCTCAGCTTTATAAATTCATTTTCATGTACATAGGACAGACAATCGTCTGATGGTAGACTGATGATTCTGGTGAAGTCATCATCCTTTTGGTAGGATGATTATCTGTGCTGCAATGCTGTACATTTCAATGTCTTTATTTTTCCTGAATATATATCGCAGCCCGGATGGATGAAACTAGATCCGGGGTCTTCAATCTCATCCAATCTTCACTCTAAGTACAAGTCGATCCATGTGAGGAATGTTTTGAAGTCGAACATGGAAAGACATCGCTTGATTACCAGTCAATGATGTGAACTGTTAACAAGCACGAGAGGAATCACCAATAATGATAATGACCCTCAAGGTACTGCAGTACAATTCACATGGTGTGAATAAAGGACTTGGCGTCGAACACCACACAAAATATTTCGGTCGAAGGTCATTGATGTATACTTGTTGCCGAAAGTGAGAAACTTTCCATTGAGGCATGCAAGCTTCAAAGTACTGAAGGGGTGTTCCTAGATCAACTTCTTGGATAATGAGCTGATGTCGACAAGAAGCGATCTATCAAAGAAGGGCCTTAATGAATCCCACATCAATGACACGGAATGGAGCAAATGATTTAGATAGAGGTGAAAACGATCTAATGACATACGGTTCAGGGTGGCGGTCATGAAAGAGTGAAATATAATGTATGGTAGTGGATGGGACACGGGTGACTTCTCTAGATGACTTCTCTTGAACATGTCGGCGACACTTATGTGATGGATCGGTAGCATTTACCCCAAATGTGGATGGTATGGCGTGACCATGGTGATGTGGCCGGTGAATGAAACAACCCAACCCAACTCTGGCATGGAGTGGAAGTGTCATGTTCAAGAGCGACTTGCTACCAATAAAGTTTCTTTGAGTTTTCTTCCCAATTTTTCCCCAGTCATTTCTGACCAGTACCTCTTTATTTTTGTCAAGCTTGAGGAGGATAACATATGCTTGTTCTATAACCTGCCCTTCGGGCAAGCCCATCGCTATGTTTTAACGAGCCTAGCGATAGTGAAACTCGTTCTCGTCTAAAGACAAGTTTGTCGCTATTAATCTTTTTAACGAGCCTAACGACAAAGATAACTCGGTCCTTTTCCTTTTTAGGGAGTCTGAAAAGGTACGTAAAGATAACTCCGGAATTCCTTTTTCGTCATCTAATCCCTTAAGTCCGAAAAAGTATAAAACAATACAGAAGGGATGAATTTTCGATAGTTTTAATGAGCCGAACAAAACAAGCGCTCGATCTTTTTGTGTAATAATCCCTCAGGTCCAAAAAGATTAAAATCTAGAGGAGGGATAGCACTTCCTGTCACTTTAACGAGCTGGAAGGCCAAAACTGGGCAATCTTTTCATATTTTACGAGTCAGATGAAAAGAGCTTAAAGAAGACTCGTCTTTTGAGGAACGAGTGATAAAACGGGTAGCAGCTGATTCCAGGTAAGGTTTGGAATTTTCCAATCACGACAGTGTCACAAGGATGGTTAGTTAAATCACTCTTCGCAGCTGTTCCTCAAAATGGGTAAACAATCAAATGGAGGTGAATGATCGGCCAATGGAAAAGTGGAGGTGACGGTGCAAACATGACCAAAGCTTTAATGGCTGAAAATGCTTCATTCACGGTGGTTATTTACCGAAGGATAGTTCATTTTTTAACGAGCTTAAACGCGGGTGGAAACACTTGTTCGATCTCATGTTTATTTTTTTTAACGAGCTTGAACTATGCGCTAAAACGGCTCGATTAAGTGGTCTTATTTTCATTTTTACCATAGATAGCTCTGTCCTTCCAAAGATAGTACTATATTTTTCAACTGCTTCATCAAACTAGTTAGAAACATTTGCTTTGAAAATGATATTAAAACACTAATACCTTACTCTGAACTACGTGAAAGTAATTAAAAAGTGTTTTTTACCTCTCATTTTACCATTTCATTTTAGCTTGGTTTGTTGGAGATTTGGAGGTGTTTTCCCCCTCGATTTTCATCAGCTGATTTCGGGAGATTCTGTGGATGATTCTCGGCGCCGTCTGGACCAGGTAGGAGCTAAACCCGAGCCCTTTCATTTCATGGTTTCCTTTTTGTATTCTGTGCCCTGTTCCTTTCTTTTCTGAGCCCCTGGGGTTTTATGGGCTCGTTCTGCCATCAACGCACCCTGGGTACATCGAAACCTGCGCTAAATGTGTGTCCTCATGAAGGTAACTTGACATTAAACGCACCTGTAACACATGTGTAGATGCGTTGGGTGCAGAAAGGAAAGTTGTTGCACAGTTTTTAATGGAATTTTTCCCTGTTTCTCATCAAAATCAGGATCTAATCTCCTCTCTTGTTTGTTTTTGCAGAGATATTGGAGCAAAATGACCCTTACATGGCGAGAACGAGAACATGAAGAAGAGGACATGATTGCCCTACATGATCCTGTTACAGTGAATGCGCTGCGAAACTGTGGCTTGTTGAAGTTCTTCTGTATCTCTAGCATGAGACAACAGATTAACTTGCTGAAGTATTTTCTTGACTCTTGCGACCCTGTCACCCAGTTTTTCCAGATTAGGGGCAAATCTATCCCCTTGACTGTAGTAGACATCTATTTCTTGACTAGCTTGTCGAGGCAGGGTGCCCCTATCTCTTTGTCAGGTTCGGTCCGAGGAGGCGATTTTGTGAGAGATTATGTCCGTCAGTATTGCAGGGAAGGATCTCAGCCGAGTAAAGATGGCAAGATCATCATCCGTGAAGTCACTGATAGGTCCCTTAGGACTATCCTATTTACTTTTGGTAGGATGGCCGGTAGCGCATCTCTTCATGTAGCCAACAGATCTTATATGCAGCATGCCTTGGAATGCCTTCAACCGAAGGTGTTCAACTGGTGTGATGCAGTACTTCTTGTTATGAAAGAGCAGTTGACCAAGATAAAGAACAGGAAGTTGAAAAACTTTGGTTTCGGTTCCATTTTGACCACCTTTGCCTTGGAGAAGATACCACTGATGCAGCCGCAATACATTGCACTCGACTTACCTTCTCCTACTGAACCACGCATGCAGAGATGGGTTGACCATATGTCTAGGCATGCTGGTCAATCTTAGATTTCATTTTCTGATACCTTCTTCAGGTTGTTCGATCGTCAGGAGATGGTCTATTCCGAGTATCCATATGCCAGTATGGACTTCCAGGGTGATCCAGATTTGGTACTGCCGAATGGCGAGCAGTGGGATGCTATTGGTAAAATCTCTGACCATATTGTTGTTTACTGTTTTTGTCTATAATGTCCTTGTGCTTTGTTCTATCAAGACTCTAATCAAACTCATGTGTACATGCAGATGTCGGTCCTGTTCGTCCAGTAGCTCGCGTGAGAGTACCAGCTGTTGTTCCAGGAAGAGAGGCCACCGGAAGGGTCATTCTTCGTGACCTTGATGTGGTCGAGACTCTTACAGCTGTGCAGTAGTAGGTGTAGAGCCTTACTTTCGGTATCCCGGATGTGAGGATTGACGAGCTACCTTTGCAGTTACAACGGCATACTACTGGTGTGCCTCGATGATGGACTCGTCTCTTACGCATGATCGCACAGGTTGTGACTTGCTATCACGAGCATCATTAGACTAGGGTGCCCCCTAGCATTTTGATGGGTCGTGTGACCGATTTTTTGTCTTGGTTACAGAACATTATGTGTAAACCATAAACAGCTATATATGTATTTTTGATTTTCGGAGTTTTATTCTGATTGAGTTATGTGATCCACATGTAGAACATTGATGATGTGTTTCTTTTTATAAATGTTGCAAATGTCTATCTAACACATAGTTTGCTAATGAGTCGATTAATGTGTTTAAGTTTCTGGAAATATGCTGGTATTGAATAAGATCAAATTGTCTTTCCAAAATCTTAACCCTTAGGAACATGCGATAAGTAGCTGGGTTTCAGACGGAATATATACCATTGAGCTGTAGTATTACGAGCTGTGAGTCTAGCCTGATGATTAGCCGGTGTATACCATGAGTGATGGCATCAGAGAGATGCTCTATCAACACACTATATTCAGTGATATTGTTTGTTGATTGACCAATACATACACCTCTGAAACTTACTAACTTGCCGCTTGGATAAAAAATGGCCCAGGTTGCGGAGGACAGGTTCCGCGAACTACGACTCGCTTCGTCGGCATATCCAACACATGGTTCCAATGGGTTTGACATATGCAATAAATGTAAAAAGGTTGATTACTCGACCAAAACAAACACTCTTAGTGAAAACAAAAATATAACAAAAACATATTGGTCACTACTAGGCGTAGTAACGCTTGAGGTACAACCCATTACGAGGTTTCGCCAGTGGAATCCCGTCGTAATCCATCAACTCGTAGGCTCCTTTTGCTAGCACCCACTTAACAATGTAGGGGCCCATCCATAAAGAGTTAAATTTACCTGCTCCCAATTTATCGGATTCTTGGTCGTAAAGCAGGACCAAGTCACCTTCCGAGAAGACACGGGGTTTGACATTTTTGTCTAACTGCACCTTGACTCGTTTCTTATGGGCTTCGTTAGCCAACGCGGCATCACGACTGGTTTCATCCAATTGGATTAATTCCAAGAAATGAGCTTCTTCTTCTGAAGTTCCAGGGAGGAGATCGATTACGAGTTTGAGAGACGAGATTTCACACTGGACTGGTAAGACTGCTTCCAGGCCATATACTAGTTGGAAGGGCGTGAACCCGGTCGCATTTCTTACTGACGTTCGGTAAGCCCACAAAGCTGAGTACAGGATTAGGTGCCATCTTCTTTTGTGAACTCCAATCATCCTTTGCAGAGTGCGTTTCAGGACCTTGTTGATCGCTTCAACTTGTCCGTTGGCCTGCGGATAATATGGAGTAGAGCTGTCATGAGATAGCCCTAGTTTGGAAGCTAATTCAACCATCATGTGATTGCGAAAATGCGATCCATGATCTGTGACTATAGCCTGTGGTACACTAAATCTGGCGACTACATGATTGAAAAAGAAAAGGGCATCTGTTTCACCAGTATTATCTAATGTAGGCATCGCCTTGGCCCATTTGGTAAAATAGTCCACGGCAACTATAATATACCCATGCCCCCCGGTCGAGGTGGGGTTACATGTCATGAAATCGATGCCCCATTTGGCGAATGGACCAACAAGAACTATTGGCTGTAAAGGTGCGGGTGGTCTTCTGGTTTTGCTATCAAAAATTTGACAGGCATGGCAACTTCTGACCGCGGTTATGCAATCCTTGAACATGGTTGGCCAGAAGTATCCCGCTCGTAAGATTTTTTGTGCTGTAGCATATCCAGATTGGTGCCCCCCAAATGCACCTGAATGACACTCATTCAAGGCTTTTTTGGCTTCCTGATGGGTGAGGCACCTCCTCAGAACTGTATAAATACCACGGCGGTAAAGTGTATCACCGACGATCATGTAGTCTTTTGCTTGGTATCGAATACATTTTTGTTCAGAATGAGAGGTATTTGGCCTGAATTTTTGGGTTTGGAGATAAATGATTATATCTCCATACCATTCATTGCTTGCAGATATCAGAAACAAACTTTCATCCACGATTGTTTCTTCGGATGTTTCATCGTTGGACGACGATGGGAGATCGCACAATAATTCTGTGAAAACTAGAGCTTTCTTTGACTTGGATTTTACAAATTCCAGATCAAACTCTTGAAGGATTGCTATCCATTTTGAATATTTGCCCCCCAGCAACTGTCGCGACAATATATAAGTCATGGGTTTGCAATCTGACAGAATGGTAGTTTTCCAAAAGAGGACATAGTGTCAAAATCTTTGTATTGCTTGAACCGCTGCAAGCGCTAGTTTTTCAACATAAGAATATTTGCTTTCTGTATCATTTAAGTTACTTAAATAATAAATTGGATGTTCTATTCCATCGACTTCTTGAACTAAAACCATTGCTATGGTCGTATCTGCTGCAGCCAGATACATGTTAAAGTCTCTTTGATAATCAGGGGCATACATTAATGATGCTTTCATTAGGGAATCCTTTAAAGCATCAAAGGAAGCTTGCACGACCTGATCCCAGTTAAAGGGTCCCCCTTTTTTCAAAAGATGTGTATAACCTTTAGCAAGTTCGGCGTAATTTGGAATGAACCTCCTCAGAAAGTTTGCTTTCCCTTGGAGTTTCTGAATTTGAAGCAAATTCGAAGGTGGAGGCAAAATTATGATTGCCTGTACCTTACAAAGGTCGAGACGAATCCCATCCTTGGAGACTACAAAGCCAAGTAAATGATAAGAACTGACGCAAAATACACATTTGTGCGGATTGATTCGTATCTTGTAGTGTCGACAACGTAGAAATATCGCTCTTAAATGCTGCGGATGATCAGTCCACTTTCGCGAATGAGCCGGAAGGTCGTTGAGATAAGGTTGAACGATGATTTTGATGTCATGGAAGGCATAATTCATTTCCCTCTGAAACATCGCCCCCGCGTTCTTTAAACCAAAGGGTAATTTTCGATATGAAAATGTGCCCCACGGACAAATGAATGCAGTCTTTGACTGGTCTTGTGGGCGGATATTTATTTGATTATACCCCGAAAATCCATCCATGAATGAAAAGATTTCGCATCCGGCGCATTCATCAATTATCTGGTCAATGAAGGGTGTAGGGTAGTTGTCTTTTGGACAAGCTTGATTTACATCCCTATAATCGACGCACACTCTAATTGTCCCCTGTTTTTTCATAACTGGGACAATGTTTGATACCCAATCGGTTAACGGAACCGGGTAGATGAAACCAGCATGCAAGAGTTTTTGGACTTCTGCCTTAATGGCAGCGGATTTCTTGGGGTGCACCTGCCTCAGTCATTGCCGTACCGGTTTAACATCTGGATACATCTTGATTTCGTGTTCAACGATACTCGAGTCGATGCCTGGCATTTCACTGTATGACCAGGCAAAGACATCTCTGAATTCGCAAAAAAGAGCGTTATATATTTCCAGCTCTGAAGGAGAACAACATTTGCTGACATAAATATTCTCTACAATATCCGTTTTGGTCGAGATATTTATGGCTATAGTCTCTTCAATGTTGGACAAGTTTCGCTCGGAATCCACCGTACTTACAGTATTTGATAGAAAATCAATTACTGAAGGATGGTAGAGGTCATTTTGAGTACCTTCTTCGTAATTTGGAAGAAGAGAACGATGGTGGGAATCATTCCATGGCGCTCCTTCAACTACCATTGCCTGGAGAATTCCTTCGTCAGTGTCATGCACTTGCGACCAAGGATCTGAAGGAGTACCATATTCTCTTGACCTATCCATCCAAACGATTGACGAGCATTAGTTTGGGTTTGCCTCCCATGCCAGAAACATTGATTGCTATAATATTTCTATTGGGCTTGGGGGCAAAACCATTGCATGATCCATGTTGATATCGTTCTCTAAGATCTTTGTGGAAGATATCATATTGCAGGTTCCGATCGACGCTACTTCCGCTAAACCATTTGGAGGTGGAAGAGCGAAAGTTCCCATTAGTATAGGATCTTTTAGTAGGCCTACTCTGATATTCTGAAGCGAATGGGGGCTTCCATGGATCATGGGAATGCTTCCTGTAACTTGTGAACCATGGGGGAGGAAGTTTTGTTGGTCGACGATTGTAATCCCCCCTTGAAAGGGAAATGCAATCTTTCTAAAATAGGTCGACACAACAGCTGCCATGGCATATATCCACAGTCTTCCTAGTAGGATGTTGTAATCAAGATTCCCATCGATGACTTCAACATCTATTTCTACTGTTTTTTCTCCTAGTTCAACTTTCAAGTTATTTAGGATACCGTACGGGGTATACATCCTTCCGTCGAATGCCTTTAATGTTGTCACAGATCGTGACAAGGTTGGAGATCCTAAAGTTTTCCAGCAGCTCATCGACATGATACATGTAGATGCTCCCTCATCAATAATCATTCAGTGAACATTTTTGTTGAGGGCTTTCACTTGAACAAGGAAAGCTAATTGGCTGGTAACTGAGGATCTTACCCTTTGTGGTCAAAGGATACAAGATTGGAATCCTTTGGATCAATCCCACCAATGGCTGATAACAAAGCCTGCCTTTGGGATGGGCAATTTTGCAGTACTTCAAGAGTCGACATAGCGGATGGCGATTGGGCCAAATCTTCCACTATGTTATAATGCTGCGCCGCTCTAGCGCGATGATTAAATGTCGACTTGTGTACTACTCCCTTTGGCGGTTTTATTGTTAATTCAAGGATGGTGGGTGGTACAACTTCTGTCGAAGTTGTTGTCGAACTACTTGGTTGATCTTTATCCTTGTTGTTCGACAGTTGAGGATTCCCGTAATCTTTGTTCCTTGTCGAAATCAAAGCATCATTTTGTTGCTTCGAAATCGACAACATTAGTACTTGAGATGGGGAAGCATTTCCACTTTCAACCAGATTTGTTCCTGGATTCGGAAACAGATCGGTTAACACTGCTGAGCTTTTCGAACTTTTAAAGAATCTCTTAAGCTCAGCTTTGTATGGACATTCTTTCGTCCAATGATCCTCATCACATATCATGCACCCTGAAGGTGGTTTCCTATTTCCAGGAGGGTTTGAAGAATATTTTTCGGGAGATTGCTCATCCTGTTTCTTCTTCTTCCCTTTTCCTTTCTTCTTGCTTCCTGGTTGTTTGGTTTCTTTGCCTTTATCTATCGATACGGCATTTACTTCCGAAGCAAGAGGTTCATCTTTTGCATTTTGACTTGAAACCTTACGGGCCTTTTTGGATGTGGCCCTTGTCGATTTCGCGTCTGTTGTGCCAATCACGCCATTGCCGGCATGAGAGTCATTGTTTGATTTAGGAAGAGGAGGAATCGAGGATTCCAGTCTAGGGGCGTCAGGTATTTTGTCGTAGAGCATGCCGGACTGAGTGTAAATCAAATCCAGATATCGTGCACGAGCGATCACTTGCTCTTCTGTTACGACTCCCCCCTTTGCCACATCTTCCGTGATGGAAGGCAGTAATGACTTGATAAACCATTCAGCTAATAGCTGATTGGGAACGTACGTTTTTACCATCCTACGACGACGCTGCCACTCATGTATATGATCGGATATGTGAGTGACTGTTGTCTGTTTAAAGTTGGTAAGCAGTTCTGTTCCCGTTTCATACCTTATCGGTAAATGAAAATGGGCTAAAAAGGTTGTGGCTAAGGTGCTGAAGTTGTCGAATGAAGCTCTAGGAAATTCAATGTACCATTTTTCCGCCGGACCTGTTAATGTCCTTTGAAAAAGGCGAAGTCTTATCGAATCATCATTTAAAGTGTTTGATGAACACCATAGATGAAATGTCATCACGTGATTCGATGGATCTTCACCCGAATTTCCATTAAACTTAGGAATATCTGATGGAAGTTTGTGTGGAATCGCTGGCCACCAAGGGGCGTAAGCAATTGGATCGTTTGTTAGCCGGTTTAAATCAGGTAACTCTAACGTTGCCACGAATGGTAACTGTTGATTCAGGCTAGGTGAAGCATACACAGGATACGACGGAATCGCCTGAGCAGTTGGTCTTTGCATACCAGCATAATGCATTTGATGCTGATATGTTTGGTAAGGTTGGTGGACTTGACCATTATAAAATGGTTGATTTTGACCATTTTGAATGTACGGTTGTCCACTGTTTGCAAAGATCTGTTGCTCAGCACCTTGCTATACTTGTTAGAATTGTGGTTGTTGGTATTGTACCAGCCACGGTTGTGAAGCCATGTGATATTGACCGATACTAACCGTTTGACCAAGGTGAGGGGTAATCGTACCCATCTGGGCCTGTGTCGACTCATTAGTAGGCGATTGTGGTTGAGTCGCAGGGTCAATAGGCTGTTTCATTACAACCTGAGAAACTTGAGGTGGACACACAATAGGCAATGCTTGAACTTGCGACACAGTCACAATAGCTGGCGTAGTGGGTATGTTCGACACAGGTACGCATTGTTGCATCGAATATACAACCCTTGGTTGTTGGGGTAGTATAGGTACCCAACCACTTGATGTAATTCCAGTATAACCTGAATACTGTTGTGAACTCCCGTATGGATATCCTCCCGGAGGTGGTAATGAAAGGGCGTACTGCCCCCCATACGGTGGTAATCCAGAACTTAAGGGAATTGTTTGCCCTTGGGAACCGGACTGCCCAAATTGACCTCCAAATGGATCAATTTGTTGAGACTCAACATAAGAGTTTCCGGGTATAATTCCGGATGAACAAACAGGAACAGACCAGACTGTCGAAATAGCCCCTGGATGGACTCCTTCTAGCGGTTGTGAGCTAGTCGGGACAGATGGTATGCCGACAAACATTGTCGGAGTGACAGCAGGGAGCTCCACCGTCGCTGTGTCAGAAGACACAGTCCTAGATGTTGATGGTTGTTCAGACATTTTTAGTCTATCCAAAAGATTACCTAGCGATTCTACAGGAACTTCCGCTTGTGGTAGACTAACTTCTGATGTCAAAGGAAATAGAGTGACCCCGACTCCAAAATGTGTTGGAGTACTTGCTTGCGGATCTTCTACAATTTCCTCTATCGCAATCAAACCAGGTGGAAGGGGAAGACTGTCAGGTCCGTAAAATATTTCTGGTGCCGAAGAGGCAGCGACAGAGGTTTGAAAAGTAAGACTCTCTGAATCGGTTATGGATGGAACTGGTTCAGTGACACAAGTGCTTGTTCTCAAACTAGGATCAGTATCACTGTCCTTCTGTGGCTGTCGAACTTCTTCTGTTGAGGCAGGGATTCCAGAAATTCTTGGAGTAATCGGAGTCTCTAATGTCGTTGGAACACTTGTTCTAACTTTGATTGGAGACTTGGATCCGGCTAAACGAGTCCGCTTTGTCCGTACTGGTTTTGTTTCCGGAGACAAAGACGGTCGACTCGTAAGCCTCTGCGAATGACGAGGTTTCAATTGACTTTCTTCCATGATTGTGGATTACTCGATCAACTAAAATAAAAGGGAAAGAATGTTTCCGTGTTAAATGAATTTTAGACGCTTTTGACACAACTTTGCTTTTTCAGTTTTAAAGAGTCGAGAAAAAACAAAAGATGACTCTAGTCTCCTTCGATTTTTAATGAGCCTGAAGTGACAAGTGCTCAGATGGACCTTTTCCGTTAAGGAGTCTGAAAAGGAACGAAAGGGACTGCTCTGGAGGTCTAGGTAGAGGGAGTGCCAAACCAATCGCAAAACCGCAGAATACTTTTTAGGGTACGGGCGGTCAATCTTCCCGAATGCTGTGTTCAGTGCATTGCGATCAGTAGGGCGACCGACATGACTTCCTATGGATAAAGGTTTTATGCTTATAGGGGTCTCCCAATATATACTCAACGGTACGTGGGAGCACAAGTCCATACTGGCACTTATCGTCTCAAAGTGGAGGAATCACCCAACCAACAGTGAGGACAACAGTTACCAGGCTTTACGACGCCAGAATACGTCTCTAGCCTAGACCTGTAGATGTTGTGCGTTAAGTTACAAAGCGTTGTTCAGTTCATTGAATTTATTTTAGGTTGATCTTTCTTATGAAGTTTGCCTTTTGGGTTCACCACGAGATGTAGATGTAATTCCTAAAATGCAATCTAAAGATGATAAGCAAGCTTTTATCTCTTTTCAACAATGAAAATCCTAGCTACAAGGGGAAATGAAAGACACAATCTTTTCTCAAAGAGCAAAGATCACACCGTAAATGCACTTTTCCTAAATCAAGCCATACAAACTGTCAAAATGCAAATGCACTTGTGCATGTATTTGTTTTTCACTTTCTTAATATTGATGCCTAAAAAGAAAGTTGTTGCACAAATTTGAATTCGATTTCAAGTGAAAAACACAAACAAGCTTCTTTTTGAAATCAAAAAGTAGAGACGATTACGACACTTTATGATTTTGAAGTAAACACTTGTTTCGACACTAGAAATTCACAAATTCAAACCGAAGACAAAAGTAAAAGCGTAATCAACTGTTAACAGCAAACAAACTTTCTCCTAAGATCAAAACGACACTTACGACAGATCTAGATCTAAGGGCGACAGTATGACCAGTTTACTTTTGCAATGGGAAACTGTAAATGACGTAACAAATACACAAAAAAAAATACAGTTTCTTTTATACAACTGAGGCGGAATTAAGGCAAAGAAAAGGGGCTTTTAGACAGACAAACACACTGATCACAGGCTGCAAAAATCAGAGGCAAAACTGGAAAAAGTGAGTAAAGAACCTCAGCTAGGCAGGGCTAGGTTGATCAACACACCTGCTACATAGACAAACTGAATTGCAACGCAGGTAGCCCTCTTGGGAACTGCGCTGAAATGCAGAGTCTCTTCACAGAGCTTGCGCTGAAGCAGAAACGAGAATTTTCTCTGGGTTCTGGGTCACGGTTTGCAGTTTAATCTATCGTTTTTGGCCGGATAAAAGCAATCAAATGTGTACAATCAGAGGGTTGATTTACAAGAGGTTTGAGAGCTATCACAAAGGGTAATCAGATCATTTGTGAGTCAACTTTTCAGATCATAAACAGGCCCAGTGAATGGACTAGAGTAGCGGATCTCTACTTTGCATTTGTAAATGGCAAATGCAGTTCGATTCGCCACTCTTAAGTTTATGAGATGAACAACAATAGAAACACAAATAAACTAACTAGACACGATCCCCAGCGGAGTCGCCATTTTGTTTTCGGGAAAAGTGTCTATTCAGAACGACCCTATCCCACAGGGTTGTGACAGAGAGCTCATAAACAAACAAGGAAAACTACTCTTGTATTCTTCTTTATGAACTATAAACGAAGATGATTGAGATGAACCGACCTGTGTCTTGCGCTAGTTGTTTGATCCAATCTATCCTCTCTTTGCCAGCTTCCACTGATCTGCTCCCTCACTTGCCCAGTGTCACCAAGTTCCTGCAAGTTCATAGAAGAGAGAAACTACACAAAGACATAGATTTATGTTCATAAAAAGCTTAGGATCAGATTTAAGCTAAACATGCAAATATAACGCACATCAGATATACAAGAATGTAGGAGAAACTCAAGTAGTTTTATTGATAAAACAAGAAGATCCAGGAGGAGTTACAACCGATGAGTCCTGATCCAGCATTAGCCTCCCAACATAGAATCCCTTCTTCACCTCCAACAAAGCATAAATCACCCAATACTCTGATCTCAATCACAAAACCAACAGCGATTCTCTGCAATGTACAAAATTCCAGCCTCTGGATCTCTTGGTGAGGGATCCATATATAGATGTATGCAAAGAGGATGAGTCATCCCATGAGTTGATTAGTGGCTTCTCTCTGTCAGTTCTTGCTTCCACTTGGAGACTGAGAGCCTCTTACTCATCACTGGTCGAATTCAGTGAGGCAAGTGTCATTGGAGAAGATTCTAGAAGCTTCCATTGTATCTCCACCTCGTTGAATGACTCTGCCACTTGTCATTTCCTGCTAAACGCACCCCAGTAGTGCATTCAAGTGCGTTGCAATGCACCTAGCCAGTGTATTTGGGTGCTTTGCAAAGCATTCAGCTAGTGGAGCACTTGAAATGATCCTGTTTTGACTAGTTTTGAGTAGTTTCTGGTGGAGAACTTCTAGGAGAAGCTGTAATTTGTTGACATTGTTTCTTTAGGAGCTGGAACAACATCTTTAGGGACTTAGGATCCCTTGGTTTATGGACATTTCATGCTTATAGCTGTAAGGCACAAAAATGTCTATAACAATGTTGGTCTCTTGGACTTCCACGTTAAATTACTTTGATTACAACAATATGGCCCATAGTAGTGATGTGGTTGAGATGAGTCATGACATGACTCAAAATGACAGTGTTGGTATGTTCATGTTAATGGCGGTATCCATGTCGAGCTATAGTGCTATCGAGTGATGAGTGTGCTCTCTGTGTATCATAGCTCCACCTTCGCATGGCAAGAAGTGTGAAGTCATTGATGGTCTTGGTTTTCACTTGATGTTGCACGGATGCACATGTGTATCCTTCACTTGCTACTTGGTATGCTTCGTGTGTTCATCCAACCATGAGAATGCCTTCTATCATGTGTTCCTTTTTCATCTCGTTCGTCATTGCACCATGTCTCATCCATGTACCTGTATCTATATTCACTCATGTAGATACGGCATGAAATCCAGAAATATCCTAGTCTACCATGATGCATCATCTCTCATTTTCGAGTGCAAGTGACTAGGAGAGAGGAAAAAGCTATGAAACTATGCAAAGAACATTTCAGGTTGGGATGCGAGATGCGGGCTCCATGGAATTTTCAAGGAAGATTATGCAAAGGTCACTAGGAGGCCGAGATGAGAAGTACGAAACAATAGTTTCCATCTATAAGATATGGCTCAGCTGGAGGGAAGAACTGCAAAATTTTTCGAGGGAGATAGTGTAAGGAAAAGGGAGGACACTAGTAGTCAAAACTGCGCAGATTCTCTGGGGAGGCTAGCAACGGGCTACGGGAGATTGCTAGCCAAAACTGTGCAGAACTCGGAGGCTGGCTTGGAGGACATGTCTACACAGTTTCTAGGTTGAGCAAGGTGTCAGGAAATGGGAGGCTAGTCCAAGAAAACTATGCAGTTGTCAGGAGGAGCAGTAGGTCGGCTAACAAGGGGACTGGATGATAGAACTGTGTATTTTTCAGAGATAATACAATGATAGGAAGTGGGTGCCTGTCCTTCATGTGTATTTCAATTTCTCCAGTTATTGAAGGCAAGAATACTCGCAGCTTCGGCATAATTTTTTGGAGAAGTGCAGCCCGAAGTCCTTGCTTTGTCAAACTCTTTGGCTGACCAACATGAAGCTTGATATATTTTCTTGCAGGCAGCGTAAATTGAGATGGATTGCTAAGAAACTTCTATGTTGTTCTGGGTGATAGTCAGCTAGGTCAATTCCAGGATTGCACAGTGTAGACTGCCTAGGAGGTAGCCTCAAACTTTGCATAATTATAGCCAGTAGTACTTGGTCAGTGAGGGATAAGACTGCATAGTGCATCTCAGCAGAGGTCTGATTGATGGACGGTCATTTGGTTGAAATATCATCAACAAAATGACTAAGTGTGTGAATGAGTGAATGAGTGCATGCATGACCTTATGAACACATAGTCAACATGACTTGATGATAAGACATCTTGAACCAACAAGACAACATATGCTCAGAGTGACTTACTATGGGGCTATATAATGATGAAAGCGATAAGTGTGACACTTCGGATATACCCTCGAATGACTGTGACAACACTTGTGCGATAGTTATTACAACATCGTGTGTGAGAGTGCTACATGTCTACATAACAAACAAAACTCAAACACAACCTTAAATATAACCAAATTGAGGTCGTATGCATGACATAACAATCAACATGATTAAGACGACTATTGGTCAAATAAGTGAACATGAAGCAAGACATGTAGAAGAAACACATGAAATAACTTCGTGTTGTGCACATACATGTCACTTAGGACAAGATGACATGATAATGACAAGTAGTACTGCAAACTCATCTAAGTGGTGTACTTCAAAAGGTGTTCTTTACATACCATACTTACCATCGAGATGATCATGCATCCAACAGAGTTTGCATGTGGTCCTTATATTTTCCATTACTTGGTCTCTTGGTCCTTCTTCCTTACTCCTTGGGAGCGATATGAGCATGTCACCTTTTCCTATGGTCAATTAGTGATGGATCAGTGTGGTTTCAGCAGGAAGTGACTTATGTCAGAATGAGGCTATGGTAGGCCCATCTACGTAGTTTCTGCATACAATACTGATGGGACAACTTGGACAAAACTGCATATTTTTTAGGCTTAGGACACTGTCGCAGGATGGGGGTCCTTTTAAGATACCTTTCTGCAGTTTCTGAATGCAGGGCAGTTGGACTACTCTGCGCATTTATGGAGGTCAATGGTGGCTTCTTGACTCCTCTATGCATTTTTGGAGAGTAGTGTTAGCTGCTTGACTAATTTTGGAAATTCGGGAGAGAAATGTTGGTTGGGTCTCTATGGGTTGTATGGTTTCCGCAGGAAAGGGAGGGAGTTTGATGGTTGCAGAAGAAAAGAGCAATGTTCTAGGAAGCTGAATGAGGCTAGGTTTCTTGGTAAATTTCTATGTGTGAGATCAGTTACACAGATTCAAATAGTGATAGGAATCAACTGTGATCACACAAAGACACTTAGCGACACAATGTAGACCATCCAGAATGAATAAGACATACTTGGCTTCATGTAACAACATTCATGACAAGAGTGGGTGAAGTGACTATGAAACATGTCTGTGTGATGAAAACCACTCACACACACACAATTCCCTTGAAGCAGAACAACATTCCATTTTAATTACAAATAAAAACCCCTATGCCCAAGTATGACACATGCTACGTAAGTATGAGAAGATAAACAACTCTAAGACCGGGGAGGGGAAGCTTGAGATCATTAGCTTACCAACAAGTGACCAAGGATGATTGATTGCATGATCCAGTGTAGGCTCTGAAATTTCCATGCGAGGCAAACGTTTGGAGGGTGGTTGTATCCACTACAATAGATTCATAAGACAGTCCTATGTACTTTTCACAACTATGTATTTTCTCCACAAAGCTTTGTATGTATTGTAATTCATTAGATATCATTGCCCAAAGTTAGTAGAAGTCATTGTTATGAGGATTAGTCTCTTGCACTTGGAAAGGATGCTTATTGTAGTAGGTAGAGTGTATGACTGTAACACCATTACGTGCTTAGGGGGAACATGTTCAATTCAAAGATGGCATGGCATTGGCAGAGACATGATTGGCAGCTAAGATTTTTTGTGTACATTAGCCTTGCATTACCATGATGCTATGTAACGCATTATTATAATTTCAATTTGGTGTTCATATGGCCCTTTTCCATTGATGTCTAAGGGGGAGATATTTTAGATTACATTTTCATTCTCACATGTTGTATTGAGGTTGAAATCAATGCAAAAGGGGGATTTTTTTGGCATTGTAGTGTTGGCATTCATGTGCGATGAGTGCTTGGTGATGGAAGATTCACTTGATGGCCTTTTTAGCAGGAATTGATGTCAACATACTTATGACTAGAACTATTGGAAGTGACTTGGAGATGCATTCCACATGTGATGACTGGATTGAAGTTGGCATGTTGTGTTTATTGGAGATGTTGTTTCTATAGGTGGTTGAATTGCTACTATATGTGTTACATATTATTCTACATATCTTGGAGGCATTGGATATGTTGCTACATGTGTTGAGGTGTTTCTACTAGTAGTGGAGGCAATTGTATAACATGATGTTGCTACTGTAGGATTCAAAGGTGGTACTAAGGGTATTGGATTGTTTATATAGGTTATGGTTGCTGCTTGAGAAGATGGATGTGTTGGTATTGGTGTTGAGATTGGCATAATAGGTTTTGAAAGTCAATGACTTGTTCTCAACCTATTCATCAGTTGTAGACTAATCACACTAGCTTGGAGGAGTGTTTACGTGCTGAAGAGGGTGTTCCATAAGTTGGTAGCAGTTCTGGACTAAATATCCATTCATTTTCCTCATCCCTAGCCTCATTCACATGGATCCAAGCCTGTGGGAGTTGATAAAATGCTCCATTTGTTGGCTTGCTGGGTTGTGCAAGTGACCGTTCGAATATGCTCAGTGTTGTGCATCTAACTGAGACTTTTCATGAGAATTTGTCTGAATTCCTCATGTTGATCAACTAATTTTTGTGTTGTGGTGATATTCTTGTTCAGAACTTTTCATTTTATGGTCAGAAAAGTTTTTGGGACCTCTAGAAGCTGATTAATGTTGAAAATATAAAAAATGCAAGTGGAATTAATGGTTGATTAAGTCAATGAGTTGAATCCAAATCAAATCAAACATATGAACATAGTTGTGAAGTTGAGTAGTTATGATTAATTATTGAGTTGAGAACATCAGTTTATCTATATATTGTATATAGCTCAATGATATTTTGGTTGGATGAGTTGTGTGTGTGATGTGAGTGTGAGCTTAGACAAGATTTTGCAAGGTGTGTGAGTTGTCTATGAATATTTTCTAAACGGTTTGAAATTGTAGCAACAAATAGTTGGAATTTATTTTAGTCACTATATGATGCAGTGAGTGAGGCATTGATGTATGGATTGGAGTAGTGAGAATGTGTGGAATATAGTGTGATTTTGGAGATTACTTTCTCCTATATTGTTTGTTAGTTTTTGTTGGCGATTTTGATTCAGAACGATTGTGTGGTTGTGATGTTCATGTTGAAAAAATTCAGAGCCTAGTTTGAAATATTGAGAAACAAGGATCACATGGAGGAAGTGAAGGAATGGAGGCTTTAGAGTAGATAGTTACTTGGTAGATTCAATAGAAGGAAGGGATTTATCCATCCAATGGTGGTTGGATAGTTGGGCAAAAACTGGGAAAGGTTCGTTGGTCGTGATAGCTCCTGTGAGATTAGAGCCTGCAGAGTCGATTGTTAGTTCAAGAGTAATCGAGGGAGGATCATTGATCATGGTGGCCTTTAGTAGATGGTAATCCATAGATCCATGAGAGAAACATTTTATTTTCTAATAGGTTCGATGATACTATGAAAGAAGTTGAGTCTTCTCGCTTTTGGGAGTAAGTTGATCCATGTACAAATTTTTCAACAATTAAATATAATTTATTCAGAAATGTAGTATCAGTAGGGTTGTTTTTTTATCGGGGAAGGGTTTTCCATGAGACATACATTTCTCCATTGAGTTGATTTGCTTTACGGTTGCATGTTTATTCAGATGCTCTGATCTATGATTCATGTTTCACTTTGTGCATGGTAAAAGATTAATAAGTTGGAGAAATTTTTTATTTGTCTTGTCACTACAGATTCACCCCCCCACTCTCTGTAGTGATATATTTTCCAAGACCATTGGTCATTTCCTCTTATCTATGACTGATCATGAGTGATCCCTATCTCTATAAATCTGATAAACACGGAAGAATCACTGCATTGACCTTTGCTTGCTTCTCCTCATCACCATGCTCCTCATATGATCTATAGGGAGCATAACGTGAACTATAGTCCACCATTTTTCTTGTCGTATTTGATCTTATTGTTGTAAACATACCATGTCAAATAAACCAAATACAAACATAATCAACATACCTTATTGAAGTTCAGGGGAGGCTATCTCATTTGCAAAATCAATCCAGATTAGCACAACATAGATAAATATATAATGAAATCATCATATAAATCATCTCAACATCAACATCATCAACTTCTACATGATGACACAAGTGCAAAAATTATCATCACCATGCATACATAAAAGTCACATATACAACCTACATCCGTGCATGATAAAGAAATTCCAGTCATCCAGTCCATGTGTTGAACCTGAGAGCTGTGATACCATACTGTAACCTCCCCTCCCATATGTAACCAGTTCCACCTACCTACCATGGTAGACATCACAGGAGTGGATACTATGACATGAATAAACCTCATAAGTACATTTAAGAAAGTGTAATCGACAAATAGAAATTATATTGACCTTCCATGAGCCAAACAATCACTCTAGGTCCAATAATCCTAAGTTAACTTACCTTTTTATTGATGTGGACTCCTAGTCACTCGTAAAAGAAGGAAATATAGTATTTATTACCCTCTAGTCACATGGATAACCATGCCTCCTAAAGACTGTGGTCTACATTTCATAGTTTTGAGCAAGAAACCCTAGAATATGAGCCACTTTTTGAGGACTAGTATCTAGGACTCTGACCAAAACTTTATGGAACTTTTGAGAATGATAAAGGAAACTAGGACAAAGCCATTAACACAAAACTTAGAAAATAACTTTACCTCTCTAGGCCTAACGATGATAGAAATTTCATTAAACACATTGTGAACATGTAATCTACAGGCCATAAATGCATATTTGAACATAGGGGTCTCATATTTATTTGAAAACCATCAAGACAGTCTTATGCCCTCTCATAAAGGTTGTGAAAAAATCTATTAGTTCATGAAATCAATAACTATTCATTTGCCAATCAAAATATATTAAGAGCCATATTTGGAATATATCATGAAACCATGCTTTTAACCAACATATAACCAGAATAATAACAATGATAGTACAACCATTAAAGCCACATAATAACAAGTATAGATACTCATGAAATACAAGAGAAAATAAATCTTATTAAGATATGAAAATCCAACCATGTCAGGGACTTCGACATAGCACCAACCATAGATTGGGATGAAATAAATATCTATTTTAGTCAATCACCCTTGTGCCATATCCGAAGCATGAATGTGGGATCGCATGGAATAAACCAAGAAAAACAAAAACCATGGCTTCCATTGGAAAAACCACCTCAACCATCAACTAGTGATTCCAACTAAGGTTGGACATCACTAACCATCACCATATCGGTATCTACCCAAGTTTTCTAGGGCTCCAGAGTGTTTGTTCCAACTCGGATCCATGAGTAGTAACTCAATGCACAACTTCTGCAAGGCTCCAAATCATTTTTTTAATGATTGCTCCAAGATTAGCAACTCAACCCACCAAGGGCTCCAGAGCATTTGTCGAGCAAAGGCTCTAGGAACTCATAACGAAACCCATAGCCATATGAATATGAACACCAATTAGAAAAAAATCATGTGGGAAACCCACCACACCATGGCTATCAACGAAATGGCAAGACTAGGAAAACCAATATCAATCTAGGAAATCCTCCATGTCAATGACACATCATAACCAAATAACCAAATGTGTATACCACGCATGCCGAAAATAGCAAGGAAATCATACATCGAACTTGGTACCTAGAAAGAAAACTAGTTGTAATTATTGATCAGGCTCTCCCCTTGTAGTTTCATATTTTTCCTTTTCCTTCTTTCTCCAAATCCAAAGTATGACAAAATCCTCCAAGAGTGCTCGAAGAAACATCTAAGTGTGTAAGAGTATGAGAGAGAGAATAGAATGAGAGTGCCAAATACTAAACTAAAAATGGCTCTGAACTGATGCTTACAATTCTTTTTATCATTGAGGTCTCTATTTGTTTCATTTTCTTTTGGTTTTACTTCAATTTCCCTCACATGAAATTTTGCTACCTTTCACCTTCCTTTTCTCCTATTTTCCATTATTTTCATAAAAAAAAATGCCAATTAATGCCTCTTGTCCTTTTTCATTGCCTTTGCCAATTCTCATAACCATTTATTAATAAAAAATGATCCCCATCACTATGTTTTCACCCAACATTAAGATTGGAATACATATCCCATGACCTTGGTCTAATTTTTCTTCTATTAACTTTATTACATGGATTTTTAACAGGGGTTGTTACATGGTTGTTCAATGATTTTTATTGATGAGATGATATATTCAACGATATTGTTTGATAACAGTATTTAGTGTTATTTCATGGAAATATTGAATACATTATTTTCAAATTACTTTGATAATTATAGAATGTCTTTGCGTATATTAGTTATTGTCTTCTTATTTATTTAAAAATATTTAATGAAAATATGAAAGTATTTGTCGCTTGAAGATATTGGACCATATCACACCTTAGTTTAATGGAGGTATGCATACCTAAACAAATGCATAGTGTAGGATTTTACCAGACTGCAAACCCATGGGGAGGTGCATTGATTTGAATTTAAGAGACATTGTAGCACATGGAAGCTGACATTTTTAAATTCTAGTGGAACTACAAAATTTCCACTACTAGGGATGTGGTAGTACCATGGCAAAAATGGGTAGAGTTCTTATGAACATTCTAACCCTGTAGGGAGGTGTATTTGTACGAACTTACTAATTTATCATTAGAGGCATTCGCTAGTTAGCAAGCCACAATGTCTTACATTAGCCCATTCGAAGTGTTTTGATACCATAGCCAAGGGAGTGAATTATTCCTTATGACATTATAACCTTTTGGGGAGATGATATTCCATTGGAGGTTGTGGTCTTGTACTTATTAAGGATTTATATTTTGGGAGATATTATAACCTACTAGACGTGAAGACCACCACAACTAGAAGATGTGGACCATTTATCATGCCATGATATTTCATATGTTTCTCCATTGATAAGGAATTAGAACATATTGAAAATTAGATTTGATAAATATCATTCCTATCCATATTCTTTCTTCTAAAAATTCGGAATAGTAAATATTTAAGATGCATACAAAAAAAAAACTGAATCTTAGAGAACTATGAGAGATGATAGGGTTGATGTCAATTGTATTGAGGAGGAACATAAGGCCCCTTATGAGCATAGTTACCTTGCATATTACAACATCTCATTTATGATTATATTTATATGAATCCTTGAAAATTATTATATTAGCTTCTTAGATTATTAATGGAAAAATATGCTTGATTATGTAAACTTCTCATTGCTTTGCTCTAGGATATGCACTAACCAAAATTAATTTTCAATAGTATCTCAAAGAATTTTATAAGGAATTAATTTATGTCAATACTAACATTAACTACAAGAGTATGGTTTTCATGATCCACACTAACTTAAGCCGAAGGTTGGGAGAAATCTAAAAGGTTATTAATCTTGTTGTGGTTTGAAATCTAAAGTGAAGGACTTTAGTGCAACATAGATGACTTAGCCTCTTTGTTATTAATTATTTTTTAGGTATAAAATTCAACTCAAGCTTCGATTGGGAAACAATATTTTTGTGATATGTTATTAGTATTTGTAGCCCGAAGGGAGATGGGATTAGAACAATAAGTGAATATCATATGACATATAAAAATTCACACTAACACTAGTTCTCCCTAAACCCTATTTATTATTTCTAATTAACATTTTATGGGGGTTAATTGGATTAGCTTATGAGACAAAAACAATTTTTCTTGATGTGCTATGGTAAAAAAAAAAGAAATTACTATATTTCAGAGTCTAAGTTTTCTATAAAATCATACTTGTATGTTCTTAGGAAAAGTGGTGGTCTATTCACTCGATTGTGGAATAATTATGATAGACTAAATACCACTAAAAAACTTTTTGGCGATATAATAATTTCCCCAAATTAATCACCAACTCTACAAATCATGATGATTCATTAAATTTCTCATTATATGAGTTTGCTTGAAATTTTCAAGTATTTGAAATTAGTAAAAACACCAAATTTCTCTAGATATATGTCCATAATTTTTTTAAATAAAAATATGAGTATGGAGGCAATACAATTCTCTACAAATCTTGCTTTTACTATAAAGCAAAATATTTTAACAATAATTTCTTTTCCAATTTCTTTTCTTGCATATCGTGTTTGTTAATCATTGTGTGGTCATGTGAACTATGGTTATCTTATAATATAGGGTTAATGGATTGGGGTTTCTAAATGTTTTGGTATGTATATAATGTATTGTATATTTGAAAGGAATATAATGAAAAGTCAATCTGGTTTTCTCAATTTATTTTGTGGTCAAGGGAACTATGGTTATGCTATAATATAGGGTTAATGGATTGGGGTTTATGAATGTTTTGGTATGTATATAATGGATTGTATCTTTGAAAGGAATATAATGAAAATTCAATGTGGTTTTCTCAATTTTGGGTTTCACCATAAATCTTTGTGCATATTTTTATGTTTTTGAAATTGTATATTTATTGTTTTTGTTGTATTTGTTGCAAGTAATTTTGTATCGGGTTAAAACCTACAATATTGAAATATTTTTAAAATAGATAAGAATTATACATCTTCCTTAGTAAATAAATGAGGAACAAAAAAGAATATGTTATACGAATATGTTTCTTGACTAAATAAATACGGAAAAAAAAATCTAGACTTTAAACTCTTATATGAAATTATGGAATTATTCCATGATTTTGATTAAGATATACTTAACATTAATTTCTATAATGGACATTCACTGTCTAAAAATACCTCCAAAAGATAAGCACAATATTTCTCTTCCTATGTGGGCCTACAAGGTGATATAATGGCTCATGTCAAATCACTCAAGAAGACACATCCATTTAGTGCTCATGACATTGTAATATATATGGACCAATCACTATAAATAGGGTGGAAACACTTCACATAAAACACAGTTCACAATTTCGGATCCTTATATTGTGTTGGAGGGAAGTTACAATGAAGTATTTCAGATGTCTATTCACAGTGCAAAATTCAGATAAGGGTAAGGACAATGAGGAGATCTAGGGATAAAACCTCATCAATATTTATGATTTTTAGATGGGTAGTAACAGAGGAAATTTCTGGTATATATCTCTAAAATTTTGGTGAATAGATACATCAAAGATTCAGATCATCTATATTCTCGGTGAAAGGACAAGACTACAATTTCGTGGAAGGGAATTAGAACCCATATCTGAAGTAGATCATAGTGGCAATGAAGTAGTATATTGGTGGATGTATAGACCACAGTCCAAAGCTGTTGAAGTAGTTACAAATTTGTGTTATGCTACAGTGATAGGGCACTATCACTACTTGAAGAATTTGATCTCTCACAAAGGAAAGGTCACAATAGATCTCATTGTTGTTATATGGAAGGAAGGATTCCTTGGTATATTAGAAGGTGAAAGATATGGTCCAGTGTATAAAGTTTAAGGAACCCAGAAAAAGTAATCAAAAAGGAGGGGGAATTTTTCTTGATAAGGGAGTGGCTAATAAGCCAAGGGTCTTGGTATTGGTATTGGTCAATTGGAATATCTATAAGAAGAATTTGCGTTGTTTTTACTCTCAAAGAATAATGTTGTGTCTCTTGGCGATTTATGTTCTTTCATTGGTCATTGTTTGGTAAAGAAGAAAATTAATAATATAGCATAAAGAATATCCTAATCTAATCAAGTAAAAAGAATTCACTAGCAATCACCAAGAAGAGAGAACAACTAATACTAACGCACTAGATTTCTCATAAAAAAGAGGTAATCATTTTCCTCCTAACCAATGTAGAACCATGTAAAAATGACTTTTAGGCTTCTTATACATATTTGATTTACACAACCCATTAGTAGCTTTCAATCTCCCATTACTTGAAGCTTTTGTAGTGTTTTTCTATAACCAGTTTTAAAACAATCCAAAGAGCATAAAATTCAACACTATTATTTGATCCATAACTAGCAACATATTTAAGAGTTTAAACATGTAAAAACAATTGTTATAAAGAAAGGTCCCAACACCAATTATACCTAGGGTTCATTGGATTATCCTAGCACAAAATTCGTAGATATTAACATGGTTGATGGAGATATCTTTTATTGCCATTAAAGATTTGGAAATATGAGGCTTCTAACCATTCTCATATGAAATCCTAATTTTGTGAGAATTGATTAATGGAAAGACATTATCCTTTGAAAATCGTTTTGGATGTGGAAAGATAATTACGAGAGTGCAAAGAATGATAAGACTGTAAATAATGTTGTAGTGATGATGTATGTCCAAACAATAATTGTTTCCTACGTTACATGATGATTGATTATTCTATGTTCAATTATTGTTATGAAATGATTTTTTTTAATGAGATTGTATGATTGATTACATAAATTATTCTATGTTCATGTGTGGTTATTCAATGATTTTTGTTTATGAGATGGTATATTCAATAATATTGTTTGATAAGATTATTTAATGTTATTCCATGAGCTAGAGATCATGTATGATAATTGATGGGAATATTGAATACATTATTGTGAAATTACCTTGATAATTATAGAATGTCTTTGAATATATGAGCTATTGTCTTCTTATTTATTTAAAAATATTTAATAAAAATAGGAAAATATTTGTTGCTTAAAGATATTGGACTGTATCACACCTTAGTTTAATGGAGGTACGCATACCGCAACTAGTTGATGGCTTAGGATTTTACCACACTACAAACCCATGGGGAGGTGCATTGATATGAATTTAGGAGACATTGTAGACCATGGAAGATGGAATTTTAAAATTTTTGGGGTACTACAAACTTCCACTACTTGGGGTGTTGTAGTACCATGGCCATAATGGGTAGAGTTATTATGCACATTATAACCCTGTAGAGAATTCTATTTGTAAGAAGGTCTTGATTTATCATTAGAGGTATTCACTAGTTTGCAAGAAACAATGTCCTACATTAGCCCATTGGAAGTGTTTTGATACCATAGCCAAGGGAGTCAATTATTCCTTATGACATTGTAGCCTTTTTGGGAGATGTTGATATTCCATTGGAGTTTTTGGTCTTGTACTTATTAAGTAATTATAATTTGGGGTTATATTGTAACCTAATAGAGGGGAAGATCACCGCAACTAGAAGAGGTTTGAGCATTTCTCATGTTATGATATTTCATATGATTCTTGATTGATAAGGAACTAGACCAAATTGGACATTCTATTTGATAAATATCATTCTTATACATATTCCTTCTTCCAAAAATTTAGAATAGTAAATGTTTAATATGCATACAAAAAAAAATCTTAGAGAATTATGAGAAATGTTGGGGTTGATGTCAATTCTAGTGAGGGAGGACATAACACCGTTCATGAGCACTACTTATAGAGCATATTACAACATCTAATTTACGATTATATTTATATGAATCTTTGAAAATGATTATATCAACTTCTCATATTATTAATGGAAAAATATCTGAAAGAATTTTATAAGGAATTAATTTATGTCAATACTAACATTAACTGCACAATTATGGCTGAGAGAGAGAGAGAGAGAGAGAGAGAGAGAGAGAGAATTATACATGTGAAACAAAATCATAGACTTTAAACTCTTATAAGAAATTATGAGTTATTTCATGCTTTTGATTAAAATATACTTAACATTAATTTCTATAATTTACATTTAAAATTTTGTAAAACATTAGAATTTCTACATTTAAAATGCAAATTTTAGAATCATGTTTGTCTCAATATTTTTGAAAAAAATGCTTTTAGGCTAATAAATTGTCTTAATATTTTTGAAAAAATGCTTTTAGCCTAATAAATTGTCTTAATATTTAACATTATTTTTCATATAAATTTAAAATTTAATTTTTTTGATTACAATATACTTTACATTAATAAAATATATAAATTTTAAATTTAAGTATTTTAATTAATATGTATTTAACATTAACTTTCATCATCAACATTTTAGTTTAGTTTAGTTAATATTGTATAACATTCCCTTTTCAACCTACCACACAGATCCAAATTGTCCTTGCTTATAAAAAACAATTAATTGTTTTAATATTTGTATAAACTAATATTTTATTATCAAAATAATTTTAGGTTGGTTCGATGGCATCGAACTACACACATCAAGAACAATGGGAGTTGCATTGGACGGTACTTTATGTTTTAAGGTGGCAGTCCATGCATGGAACTAATTCCAAAGTATGAGGTCCATGCATGGAAGTAATTGAAAGAATCAGTTGGAATTTGAATATGGATGCATGAAATTAATTCATTCAAAATATGCTCCAAATAAATTCAAAGCATGCTCCGACTAGAAGCTTAATTCCATCCACAACACGTAGTTCCATATCAGCATAAGTTGGAATTGCTCTCGACTGGAGTTCATTTAGTCTTGATAGCGCATTCATGAAATTATCTCAAATTAAATAAAATTTTACTCCAAATAGTAGGCAGCAGAGGGAAAGTTAACTGGAGTGCTGAATCAACTGCAACTATGAAATATCAAAATAAGAAGAAGAGTGTTAGCTTGAGTTAACTGGGGGTGCTAAATTATCTTCAACTATGAAATATTGCAATAAGAAGAGGAGCGTCAATTAGATTTCAACTCCACTAAGCAAGCCAAGCAATGCGTGCATGGGATTGGGAGGCAAAATTCAGATGGGTGGTAATGCCTCATGATCTGGTGGAGTTGCCGGATGGAAGGAAACCCATTGGAAGTAAATGGGTGTTCAAGAAGAAGATAAATGTAGAAGGAAAGGTGGAGAAATAAAAAAACTCCCTTGGTAGCAAAAGGTTATTCCCAGGTGCCAGGAATTGATTTTTGTGATATTTTTTTTCCTGTTTCTAAGGTAGCTTCTATTAGACTACTTTTATCTATTGCCGCTGATTTTAATTTTGAGGTAGAACAGATGGATATGAAGACAACATTTCTTCATGGGGATCTAGAAGAGGAGATCTGCATGATGCAACCTGAAGGCTTTGTGGTGAAGGGTAAGAAAGAACTGGTATGCAAGTTAAAGAAGTCAATGTATGGGTTAAAACAATCACCAAGGATGGGGTATAAAAAATTTGATACATTTATATGGGGACTTGGATTCAAAAGAAGCAAAGCAGGTCACTATGTGTATTTAAATTACTTGGTGACCGTGTTATTTATCTGGTCTTGTATGTGGATGATATGTTGCTGGTTGGAAATGACAAAGAAATTATCCAGGATTTGAAGACCTAATTTTCCTCCAAATTAGACATGAAAGATCTTGGTGTTGCAAACTATATTTTGGGCATGGAAATTAAAAGAGATTGAGCAAAGAGGAAGCTCTGGATAAACCAAAGGAGGTATGTCGAGACAATACTGCATAGGTCTAATATGCAGGATAGTAAACCGGTGAAGGTTCCTATTCCTGTAGGTGTGAAGTTATCTATGGAACAGTTTCCCAAGACACAATATTAGGAAGAGGACATGTCCCATGTTCCATATGCAAGTGCATTCAGTAGCCTAATGTATGCAATGGTTCGTACTAGACCAGACATTACACATGTAGTGGGAGTATTGAGCAGGTTTATGTAAAAACCAGGGAAGGATCACTAGACAACAGTGAAGCAGGTTTTGAGGTATTTGTGTGGCACTAGTGATTATGGTTTGTTCTACTAAGGAAGACCAGGATTGGATAGAGTGTTGGATATTCGTGGCCTTGTTGATGCAGACTCGGTTGGAGATTTGGACTAGAGAAGATCTACAAATGGGTATGTGTTTAACCTATCTGGAGGTGTAGTCAGTTGGATAAGTAAGAAACAATTTTTAGTGGCATTATCAACTACAGAGGTAGAATACATGGCAGCCACTCATGCAAGCAAGGAAGCAGTTTGGTTGTAGAGATTGTGTTCAAGTATGGGGTTAGTACAGGGAGCTATAAGGATAGACTATGATAGCCAAAGTGCATTTTTCTTGGCAAAGAACCCTGCTTACCATTCAAATACAAAGCACATTGATGTTCAATATCACTTTGTGAGGGATATGATAGAAGACAAAAAGGTGTTGATGGTAAAGCTGGACCCTTTGAAGAATATTGCAAATGCATTGAAAAAAATCTGTGAGCACTGAGAATTTCTCTTGGTGTAGAGAAACAATGGGCATTTCAGGGCTGGATAAATGACTAAGCTCTCTAGTGGCCCCCTGTGGAAAGAAAAAAACAAGTGGGATAATTTTGGGTTGTGTTATATTCTTTCCATGACTAGCCCACATACTTAACCGGTGGGGGGGGTTAGAGGGAGGGTGGAGCTCCCCCTTCGTTGCGCCGATTGCACAGCGGCGGGGTCATGGGGGGGTGGCAGCGCCCCAAGATTTTTTTTTTTGCATCCTATATTAGGTTGGGCAGACCTACCTATGATTTTGTGCATGGTTTTCACACCTGGTTTTGGACGCAATGGTTTTTGGTCCATGGTTTTGGACGCGATGCTTTTCAGTCAATGGTATTGGATGCTTCAGATGTATAAATATGTATTGTAACATTGAAAGGAACATAATGAAAAATCAATCTGGTCATCCCGGTTTTGGGATCCAGGGGAAAATATCTGTGTATATGTGTTTTATGTGTTATTCTCTTAGATTGTTTATTTTCTGTGTTTTATAATTCATATGTAGGTGAGAGATAAGGTAAGAGATAATTTTATTATGTATCAATAAAAAATGAAGGGTATTTTTGAAAGAAAAGTGAAGGAAATCGGTTTTAAAGATGGAGACTTGGTGTTAAGGTGGGATACCAGGAGATAAGACAAGGGAAAACATGGGAAATTTGAACCGCTCTGGTATGGCCTATTCAGGATTACAGAGGCAAGGGAAAATAATACACTTTTCCTAGAAAACCTTGATGGTGATACTTTACAACTCCCTTTCAATGGGTAGTATCTCAAACATTATTTCCAGGTCTAAGTCACATACACCTTGTCATTGAAAATACTAGGGCGAATCCATTATAGATTTTTCATAAAGCTGAATTTGGTGAAGCAATACATGACTCCATGCCCGAAGTGAAGGAACTAATCTGTGGTCCTTAGTGTTTCCGTGACAAAAGCATTATCCCCAGGTGAAGCTAGGTGTTGTAACCTACTCTGTCATTTAAATTTTCATTTTTTATATTACTCAAAATTCAGAAAAATGGATTATTAAGTTTTGAAAATCAAAAGAGAATTACAAATTTTAGAGTATTTGTTAAAGTGGGCCCGATCCATTGGTTAAAGCCCAAACATGTCAGCGAAGTGTGATAAAAGATCAGCAAGGGAGACAGGTAAAGTGTTCTGTGGGGGAACAAGGAGCAAAGGTTATAATTTAGAGCCCAACCCCCGTAGTTGACCGTTACATCAAAATGGCTGACTGAAATCAACGGCCCATGATCACTTTGGGGGTTCAACCTTGATCAAACTCCCGTACACTCCCTACCCCCAGCGGGCCACCCAGCATTGTTTGCTCCACATCACCTCTGCCACGCCATCCACCACTCCCATTCATTTTCATCTAGCTAACCCACCATGCCTCATCACCTCATCTGCCACTCCATTAATTCATTACATTAATTGCAAGTTTCCCTCCATTTTGCTTACCATATATAAAAGGAAAGTAAAAACTCCATTGCATTAGTCATTTTATTTCAGTATCAAGCAATTTCATCCCAATTCAACATTTCGAGTCAGCAACTATCATTCACAGACGCCATGGCCAAACAAGTAAGTTCCTCCTCTGTCATCTATACATTGTTAATTGGCATTGAACATGATATGTCTGACACCTTTTATATATTTAAGAACCTTTCCCTGTTCAAGATGTCATTCTAAACAATAAAAATTCCCCTGCATTCATGGCAATGGTTAGGTCAGGTGTTTTAGCAGCATTTGTCCCAAAAAATCACTTGTTCCCTGAATTTATTTAGTGGTTAGCCTCATCAATGTACCCTAAGAAGTGTTTTGTAATGAATCAGTCTCGGGGAAAATGTTTTCCAAGTAACCTCTTAGTTAATTCACCAAGCTTTGAATTAACTTGTATTTGGAACTTATACCACCTTTACTAAAGAGTCCTTGGTCTCATATTATGATAACCTGTCATCCCAGGAGTTTTCTTATGCTACCTCATTCTTAGCTCCTAAATCTGGACAATTCTCTCTAGATGGAAATGTGTTTTCTTTAGACATCTTTGCAACAGATATAAGACCAATCTTGCAGGTGATTTCTAAGATTTTGGGGAAGGAGGACTCTAGACGGGTTGATAAAGTAGTGTTGGGATTTTTCTCTTTGATGATGAAACCATAAGTAGTACTAGATATTCAAACATTTTGGGTAGACATTATTAATACTCAATTCATGAATCTATCACTTATTAGATCCTTCAAGTTTCCTTCAATTATTACTTATGTATTTCTGTATCAAAATGCTAAACATTTTACAAGTTTGGAACTAAATATTGTTGACATAAACAAAATGAAGTAGTTAGTGGTATTCTAGACAGACCTGATAAGGGGTCATCCAGGAGATGGTGGCCTCTTTGAATCCACTTCCTTATTCCTTCCAGTGGCTTACAAGATCTTGAATGTGACCTTGCCCCCTACATTTCTCCCTAAGGCTCAAGAATTCCTTCGATTGAGCAAGGATGTAAGGTGTGGAGATTGGTTCGTATTTGAAGGACATGCAGAGATTAGGCTTTATGGAGCCCCAATCAAACCATATAGGTTATCGAAATTTGTGCCAATGAGGCTCTTTTCTTTTTGGTTTATTAGACAGAGCTTGAATGTGGATCACGTTCATTTTTTTTCCCATGAAGAAGGGCTATTTCTTTAAATTGCCCAGAGTAGTAGGACCCTTCATTGTGAACATTGGATAGGCTGCTCAAGAGGTTGAGAAGTTATTGAATGAGATGTGTCTCTTACAGATGGTTGAGTGGGCTTATGACCTTCATCAAATTATTTCAAATAGAAGGTTAGAGAATGGATATTCAGCCTTTGTGCATGAAAGTAGACCAGAAATGGAGAAAATGGCCAATGGGGGTCTACAGAGAACCAAAGGGGCAGAGATTGAAACCCCTAGTATTTCAGAAAAAGGTGCCAAGAGGGCTATAAAATATGTTATTGATCTTGATGAAGAAGAATTAGAAGCAGCAAAAAGGACTAAACTTTTGGTTGCAATGTATTCATCACAACCTGGTTTAGTAATCCAATTGGGAGAAGCAGAGGGTGCACCAGCTACTCCATCCTCCAAAGAACATGTTCATGATTAGGTTCCTCTGATTCAAAGCATGTTTGCTCAGATAGCTAAGAGAAACTAGAAATTAAAGTCAAATATGGAGGCTCAGGTTGAGTCTCAAGTTGTTTCTGAGAAAACCCATTATTGTCTGATATGGACTTAGAGAAAAGCCATTTTAAAATTACATTCTATCATCCTACTGAGATGTCAGTTGGGTCCACCAGTGATTTCAAAACTATTAATTTGACTGTTGATACTCATGAGCTTCCTATGCTTGAAAAAATCAATTTGCACATGCAGACTGGGAAATTTATTGTTAGTGATTTACATAAGACAGATGCAGCTGCTATTAAAGCAGAGAAAATGTTACATAAATTAGTTTAGCAATTAATGATGGAAAAAGCCAATGCCAAGGCTCTGAATGTGCAGGTGGATGAATTGAAGAAGATTATTATTAAAATAGGAGTCAACCCTGATGATCAACCTGCAATGCAAAAATTGTTGCAATCTGCTAAGTCAGAGATTGGAATTTTAACGAAGAAGTTGAATCTTCCCGCAGGTGAGCATCCTATGGTTGCAGGGACAGCTGAAGTTGAGAATGAAAATGAAAAGCTGCTATAGGATGTACTGCAAAAAATTGAAGAAGTTTCTTTACTTAAAGAATCATTGGATAAGCTACAAAAATAGGTGGATACTCATGTCTACATAGTAGTGATGCCAACCAATACAGAGGATACAGTAGCATAGATATTAAAGCTAGGGACAGAGTTAAATATAATCGAGCATGATGTGGAGAAAGCACAAAGGGACATGGAAACAACCTATAAAATCTTAAACCTAAGCGAAGGAGAAGCTAGAATGTACAAGGAAAACATAAAGAAATACAGAGAAGACCTTTTGAGGGCTGAAGAGGAAATTAAAAGGCTGAAGGAGAAGATGAAGGGAAATATGTCCTTAATTCAAGCTAGGGAGATTTTATGGGATGAAATTATTGTAGTTATGAGGAGGATCTGGGAGTTCCTTATTGTTATGTGTGATGAAAAAGAAATTGTGAGAGATATGGAAAGTGTGGTTATGTAGGACAAACATAAAGCATTAGACAGATCAAAGTTTTCGAAAAGAATGATTGATTTTATTAATTCTAAGTTTGCTTTAGAGCTAAAGGAGCATGACATTATAGACAAAACACTATGCACAATAGATATTAATAAGATGATTGTCAAAAATATTTACCGAAATACTACTGAAAAGAAAATAAATGAGATAAAAGAAGCAGTTTCCAAGTTTAACATCCTGTTTGATAAAAGAGTTAGAGCTAGGCTTCCCTCTTGCTGGGATTTACAGGGAAACTTGTTGCCATGGAAAACATATGAGACCTTGCTAGTTGAGGTGAAAAGAAAAGTTGACAACACCCATGAGAAGACAACAATATTGAAGGGAGAAACTATTGTGAATTATCTTAATAAAGATTTTAAGCTTCTGTGGATGGTGAAGACTTTGTTTACAGACAAGCCTACTTATAGTAGGATTACAACATGCAGAATGGCACTCAACAAATTGGAAGAAGCACCAAAGTCACATGTACCATTGTGGAGAAAATGCAAAGAGTGGATGATAGAGCAGACAAAAGATGCACCAACAGGACCATCTACTCAAGCTACTGATTTGAACAGTGACCAATAATCACCAATCATAATTTAATTCCTTTCCATTTTATGTTATCTTATTTCTTGAGGAAAATGAGGTGGCTTTTACCCTCCAATGTAATGTTCTGAAATGACTTTTTACTTTAGGCAATTAGAAAGTAGTTAAGTAGTTTGACAATTTTGGTAGTTACCAACTGTCCTATGATGTATAAAAAGAGGAAAAATCAAAGAAGAAGGGTCCGATTTTTGGAGAATCTGAAGACTACACATTTTGTACTTGATAAATTGATGATTAATGAAATAATTAGGAGTTTTCCATACAGTGTTGGGTATGACTTGCAATCTCTCTATTATGTGTCATTTGTTTCTTCCTCCCTTTAAATATGGTAATGAAGCTACAAGTATTTGTTTACCTCTGTGAACAAAGTTAAATTTCCTTAAAATAATGCTTCTATGTTTAAAACCTCTTTATCTCTATTTCCTCTAAGTTAAAGTTAATAGTTTCTATCAAACGCAACGTATTACCTTTTAACTTCTCAAATTATTCTTCACACAACATTTATATCTAGCATTGCATGACATCTTGGGGCTTTCACATCAACTATATATTAAGGGTTTAAGATCATGTTCTTCATACTCCTCAAAATGAAGACGTGTTATACAAATAAGTGACATGCATAACAAAATTTTAATGTCTTAAGCACAATTTCTCCACAGCCTAGAAATTGATTTCTTAAGGGACAACAACAGTTATGAGTGTGAAATATATTTACCATGACTCCTTCAAAATTGATTTTAATATCAACAACTAATAGAGTGAACAAAACTAGAATATCCATGTTTTATAGTGCTTTTAATTAAAACTTATATATATTTTTTTATTTAGAAAATATCTTATTGTATTTTAAAAGGAAATTTGAAATTGAGCATTGAACGAATTACGCATCTCCGTCATATTAAACTATAGAATATGTCTCTTACCTAAATATCTATAAATACAAAAAAAAAATTCCTTAACTTTAAACTCTTATATCAAATCCAATATGAAATTATTCTATGTTTTTGATAAAAATATACTTAGCATTAGCTTCTATAATAGAAATTTAAAATTTTTTGGGAGGTAGGAGTGGAAGGGACTACTTTTCACCTTAAAGGAGAAAAGGATGTATTTTTCACTTCAAAGGAGAAAAGGAGACAAAATTTGCGTGGGGATTAAGGGAGACATCCAAAAATAAGGCTAAATATTTAGCATTATGGAAAGGATTTGACTTGGCTTGCACCATAGGTGTTCCTCATTTGCAGGTTTATGTCAATTCAATGATAGTTATAAACCACGAAATAATAACTATAGGCAACTTTGAGCAAATTATGAGTCCAATGATGCACATGATAAAGCTTCTTTTGGCCAAATTTGAAAGGACCAATTTTTTTGACATTAAGTGAGACCTAAATTGAGAGGCACACTCCTTGGATAATCAAGGAGTGCAATTAGAACAAGGTCATTTGAGAATAGATGGTGGGGCTATTGTTTACAAACCAATCCCATGAAATAAATTCTTAAGCATTATAAGTGCAAGGCATCAATCATAGAACAACTCAGAGAATGGAGGGAGAATAATTTAATCCGAATTAATGTGACAATAATTTCGCTCATGGATCTAGTACCCAACTACCTCGTGCAGTGGAGGAGAATGATAGACATTGAGGATTGAAATAGTGATTACAAACTAAACATGTTCATCATGAAATGTCGAACAATAGGCAAATGGAGGAATGAATCAATGAAACTAAAGGATTTGATCTAAGCAAGGTAAATGCTTCATTGCAGAGATTTAATCCAAGTGTGTTTCCTTATCGTTGATCTCAAGTCATAATGGAAATCGTCTTGGCCATGACAAAAATGGATTTCTTCAGTTTCTCTCGGGTTGAGGATGCTTACAACATTAAAGTAGGCATCAATCCACAAAGAAAGAACGGGAGAAATTGAAAATATAAAGAGTCGATTAGCAGGTAGGGGAATTGTAAACAAGAGAGTTATGGCATATCCCCTTGCAGAACAAGAAGAGTAGTGCAAAAGGTGTCTGCAATGGCAAACAACGAAAGCTCCATGGAGGTAACGAGAGAAGGAAATCAACAAGAAGAAGCAATGGATTATGGAGTAAAATATTCAATTTGTTTGGCAAGAATGATATTGAAGGAAATGCGGGCACATAACACATTAACTGGTCATAAAATTGGACTTTTGGAATCGAGAATTGATAGGATTCAATTGGTAGTTGACATGTTGATATTTCAAGTGGAAGGATCAGCAATTGTAGCCCAATATTCAACAATAGAGGATTAGATCATTACACTAGAGGGTATGATGTAGAGCCATAAAAAAATTTAAAGAGTAGAACAAAGATTCCCTCAATGGGAAATCAATCTAGAAGAGGCGACTCTACCTCACCTGTGAAGGAAGAAGAATAAGTCCAGGTCAATGTTGGGAATGAGAGCCTTTGGTTATTTTGATAGATTAATATAGCAGAGGATGTTTTGCAAGTACGTAGATATTTTAGATGTTTTTTGGAAATTGTATGAGTGAAACTTATTTAGAATAGATGTGTCAGGAACATGGATAAATTATAATAGATGCCAAAAAAGGTTTTTAAATACAATAGAAGAAACATGGATGGAATTTGTAACATGTTCCCCTCCACTCCAAAGTTTTATTCAATAGAAAATCATGCGAGTTCTTTAAAAGAAAAGAATAGAAAAAATAATCAACATCTAAAATTTTGTAAAACATTATTTTTCCACATTAAAACACAAATTTTAGAATCCTTTGTCTGCTTGTCTCAATATTTTTGAAAAACATACTTTAAATAAGTTTAAGAAAGTGTTTATCATTCAATTAATCAACATCTATAGTTTTTCCCACATCTAAAATAAAGACACGTGTTTATTTATGTAAAAATGTTAAAAGATAAATATATATTGAGATTCTAATTAAATAATATTTAAAATGCTATTCACGAGATAACAAAAGCATGCATCGTGGACGCATGGAATTAGTGTGTGCATGCATGGAATTGCATGAAACTAATTCGAAAGTATTAGTTGGAATTCGAATATGCATCCATGAAATTATTTTCTAAATTTATTTATTGAAAATATGCTCCAAATTAATTCGAAGTATGTAGGCTTGACAACAATAATAGGGCATGCATGGAATCGCACTCGCAGTCGACTGGAGTTCATTTTGGCTTGATGGCAATGCATGGAATGGATTAACAAATTGCAGATTATCTTCCGAATTAACTCACACTGTATATACTCCAAATAGCAGGCAGTAGAGGGAGAGTTAACTAGGATGCTGAATCGACAACTGCAACTATATATGAAATATCGCAATAAGAAGAGAGCGTTAGCTTGAGTTAACTGTGCGTGCTGAATCAATTGAAACTATGAAATATTGCAATAAAAAGAGCGTTAGCTTGAGTTAACTGTGCGTGCTGAATCAACTGAAACTATGAAATATTGCAATAAAAAGAGCGTTAATTGGATTTGAAACTCCACTAAGCAAGAAAGGCAAGACGTGCATGGGATTGGGTGGTAACTCTTGCAGAGAATTTTTGTTTTCCCATAATCTGAAGCCTCATGATCGACAACTACAATCTGCACCTGATCACATCTCAAACATTCACTCACTCATGTGATCCTGGAGAGATATGCGAGTTGAAAAGTATGACGAGTAACGGAGAATTTGCAGAGGGTTTTCCTATGATCGTCGACAACTGCAATCTGCCCCTGATCACATCTCAAACATTCATTCACTCATTATTATTACTGGAATGAATAAATAAATGTTTGAGACTGTGGTTCGGGAGAGATATGCGAGTTGAAAAGTGTTGGCATTATGGCTAAAGTGTTGTCCTTGATGGCAACCCATTCAGGTGATAGATCACTGTACTTCAAGTCAGCAGCAGAGATTGATGATCAGCTACCAAATATTGAAGAAAATAAGGGGTACGCAGGTACACCTTACATAAGGTGCGTACACGCAGGTCGGTGTTACATAAAGTGCGTACATACCCGCAGTTGTCCCGTTCAGGAAGTGCGTACCCCCAATGCACACATTTCAAGGCAAAGAAAAGCACACGTGGGGTTTCTTATGTTTAACCCTTGGTATTTAGCCGACGGTATTTGTGTTATTACGGTTTTGGCTCGTGGTATTGATCCATGATTTTAGGAGAAGCTTGCCTATATAAAGCAAAGGAGATCATTTGGCTTGAGTAGGCTTTTGGGTTGAATATCTTATGAGAGCTAGATCTGAAATACTATGATCTCTTGGGAGTAATATCTAGATCTAAATAAGGTGAATCTACTGATGGGTTGAGATCACTTCGGCGCATGATCAGATCTGTAGATCTGACAGTCTGGGTTATTATTGAAGTCTTGAAATTATCTATACCCAAAGGTACGTAGGTACAGTGAAAGAAAAGTGCGGAGATACGCAGGCACAGAAGCGTTGCAGGTGCGCAGATACGCAGGACCAGAAGCGCTACAGCTACGTAGGTGCGCAGGCAGTTCATTGGACACAGAGCGCAGGTACGCAGGAAGTCTTTGAGGCACAGTGCGTGGGTACGCAGGTGCGCAGTTGGGAACAGTGCGTACTTGTACGCAGGCAGTACATGGGTGAAGCTGCGTACTTCTCTTGAAATCTATTTAAGTTGTCCATGTTTATCATTGCTGTGTTCTGGGTTTTGAAGTGATGTCTGGTTTCTGGTATTATGTTCTGATAACAGCAGTGATTGATTGAATATTCATGATTAGCGTCGGTATTGATAGATGAATGGATCAGGTGGACTAGATCTGGTTGATAACTCTCATTGTATATATCTAGTGATTGGGTGATTCAAAAGGTTGTTTATGAGCTTCAATGTTGTTGTTGGGTCCAGTATGAAAATTGGATGAAATGTGGCCTTTCAGATTATGTGTTGTGCTTCAGTGTATCCAGTATGAAAATTGATGAAACGTGGTACCTGGAGGAGAGAAGATTGTAGGTCAGCACCTACGTACTAGTATCTAACCTAGTACAAGAGCTAAAGGAAACCTTTGGAGCATTGTAGCAGGTAGTAGCCTGCGTACTAGTAAATGGATCGGCTAGTACCAGAGCAAAGGGGGTTGTAGCTCCCGTGCTAGTATAAGACTGCACCAGTACAAAATATTGTAAAAGGATTTTCTTATTAAAGAAGATTGAGATGACTTGCAGTAGGTGGTTTTCTCCCGCATTGGGTTTCCACCTTATATCATGGTGTTCATGTGTGTGCCTTATGTGTGATGATCTATTCTATGTTACTGCATTTGTTAACTGATAATATGGTTGATAAAGTTCTAATGCACTCATTAAACATTAATTAACTTAATCATAAGAAGTTGTGGAAGTAGCACATATGAATCTGATTATGGAAATGAAAAAGTTTTATTAATGTGATAATACTGATTCACCCTCCCTCTCAGTATTATTTCCAACGATTGGTATCAGAGCAGGTCCTTTGATAGAAGCTTGATCGCTTGAAGGAGATCCGTGGAACAATGGGAAAGAAGCTTAAGAAGAAAGCTCATAAGAAAAAGAAGTCATCTCAGAAGAACTATGACAGTGGAAGAATCGATTGGGGATTAGGCATAAGAAGCTCTTCAGATTCAGAATCAAATTCAGAATCATTATCAGGTATGAATGTGTTACCCTCTGATGTTCTAGCTATCTTTCCTTGTGAAAGAGATGAAAGTGATAGCGAAACTACTAAATTAGCTCTTATGGGTGAACAAGAAAGAAATGAGATAGAAGCAGAATTTATAAGACTAACAAGCAACATTAGAACTCAAGAAGATCTTCTGAACATAAAGGATAGTACTGCTAAGGCTCAATGAGAATTATTCAAGGAGAAATATCGAAAGTTGCAGGATGAAGCAACATCTCTAAGAAATGAAGTCATTGAAAAGAACACAACAATCAAGGAGCTCAAAGATCGATCCAGTTATTATGAAAGTCTTCAAGCCACGATCCTCTCACTAAAAGGAGATCTTGAAGAATCAAAGAAGCAGAATACAGATCTACTCCAAGCTATTGCAAAACAAGAAAACGAAGTCACCAGCTTAAAATCTCAACTAGAATGTGCCTTCCGAGTTCGTCAAATGCAGCAGGATCTGAATGAAGAACAAGAAAAGGAGATTCTCAAACTAAGGGAACAAATGGAAGAAGGAAGGAAAGCTGAAGAAGATTTGAAAAAGCAATCTCTTGAAAAGGAAGAACAGCTTCAGGTTGAGGTAAATATCTTGAAAGGTAAACTAGAAGAAAAGGATAAGCTTTTACGATTTCAAGATAGTTCTAAAGTCTTGGATGATATTCTTAGTAGTCAAAGGTCTCCTGCTATAAAGACTGGTATTGGTTTCCATGAATCTGTTGAAGGTGATTCTAGTTCACAAGGTGAGGCAAGGAACTCTAAAGAGAAATCTAAAGTGATCAACAAAGAAATGAAAGATCAATCTCATCATCAACCAAGAAAAGAGATTCCTCAAAGAAAATCCTTTACTCCTCCTATGAATAATGTTGAGTGTTATGTATGTAATAATCTTGGACATGTTGCAGCTAGATGTAGAAGAAGAAGGGTTCAAGACCATTATGCAGAAAGATCATCACAATCAAGGTATTTTTATGGATATTGCTTTGCTTGCAATATGTTTGGTCACAAAGTTGCTGATTGTTACAGGAGGAATATGAAACATGTAATATGTTATGCATGTAACAAGCTTGGACATATAGCTAAGGAATGCAGGAACAAAGTGTGGGCACCATATCAAAAGGAGAAAATGTCATCATCACGCTTGAAGATATGGAGGAAAAAGGAAGTACAGTCAGAAAAAGGTGGCACAGCACAATGTACAGACATACCAGAATCAGAGGGAGCTGAAAGTACAAAACTTCAGTGTCCTGAATCTCATATGCAAACCTCATAAAGGAAAGTCGCATATATACGCGAGTTGGATACTGCACAATCGCGTATATGCTTGTTTGAAGGCAGTAGGCAAGTGAAGTTGGAAGTGAATCTATTAGATCTGGGAATCTGACTGTCAGTGGCACAAAGGAGGGCTGTTAATTTGGCCCTAATCAGAAGTACGCAGATCATTAACTGTGAAAGTGCGGGCGTACGCAGCAGAGCGTAAGACTGGGTGCGGATGTACGCAAGTGAAGGCACAGTCCCTGTGCGGAGGTACGCGGCTTATCAGAAGAGCATATGCGGACGAGCGCGGCGAGACAGAAGAAAAGGTGCATATCATGATCCGTGGTACGTGGCGCGACAGAAGGATAACCTGCGTAGGTACATAAAAGTACGCGGCGTGATGGAAGCAAAGGCTGCGTGGGGTACGCGGCGCATCTGATGGAACAGCTGCATGGGTACGCGCTGTAGTAGAAGACTGTCTGCGTACATGTGCAGTGCAGCAGAAGGATCTCTGCGGTTGTACGCAGGGGAGCAGAAGCTGAAGTGCATGGCTACGTAGGGCAGATAAAGAAAAACTGCATACCTGTCTTAAAGCATTTATTGGCTGACTCTTCTTATTGATATGCATGATCAGATCTGACAGATGGCACAGGTTTAGGGGGAGCATATGTTCTTAATGCATTGTTGGCATTATGGTCCTTGGTGATGATACTTATGATTCATCTTGCTATGGTTATGAGCTGGTCACATGGTTCTTGGATCAGATTTGTGGTTGATTCTCTAATGGTGCTTGCATGGAGTCTTTATTGTTCTTGGCACATATATGGATGAAGATTTTTGGTTGGATACATGGATGATTATTCAAAGTTGCATTGTTGGAGACATGATGATGATGAGATCTTACCTATATGATGATAGGTTTCATTCATATGTTGATTGATGCAGATACTCCCATTTGATGACTCTTAGTTCATGCAAGATCTGGATGGCTATGGTGTTTCTCATACCTTGGAGATTCATGCACTAATGCAAGTTGATGTTGACAGATACTATGAAGCAGATCATACAGTTTTGATTGCTGATATTTATCTTGGGTGATTGGTCTTTACTCATGATGTAATAGTGGGTCTCTTTTGTAGTTATCTCTTCAGGTCATGTAACGGCCTTTGTTTCCCCACTATGCCTGGGATGAATGATATCATATGTAAACTTTTGATGTATCACCATTGTGATAAATGTATGTATTGAGTCTTTTAGGGATAGGAAGGTCATTTATGATATATAGAGTCATGTTCTTCTTGTAGAACATCTTTTTGCAGTCAGGGGGAGCTTGAGCATGGATAACACTATATAGAAGAGCAGACATCTCAGCTTGTTCTCAGAAAGAGCATTATCAGATTGGAGCACCATGGCATATACAAAGGGGGAGTTCATTCAGAGACTTCAGCTGATCTGGTTTATAGAGAATGTTCTTAGGGGGAGCATAACCCTTTGCCCTTGATGTCAAAGGGGGAGAGTGATTTGGTGTTGTTGCCATCAAGTCCAAAGGGGGAGATTTTTGGAATTATGATGCATGTGTTGTACTTGATGGCAACCCTCTCATAGAATATCATCTCACTTATATACATTCAGATGAATTTACAGAAGAGATATCAGATGTGACACAATACATAGATGCAGGACAGCTCAAAGGAATCAAATGGCAAGTTCTTAGTAAGCTTTGCCATCAATTCCAAAGGGGGAGATTGTTGGCATTATGGCTAAAGTGTTGTCCTTGATGGCAACCCATTCAGGTGATAGATCACTGTACTTCAAGTCAGCAACAGAGATTGATGATCAGCTATCAAATATTGAAGAAAATAAGGGGTACGCAGGTACACCTTACATAAGGTGCGTACACGCAGGTCGGTGTTACATAAAGTGCGTACATACCCACAGTTGTCCCGTTCAGGAGGTGCGTACCCCCAATGCACACATTTCAAGGCAAAGAAAAGCACACGTGGGGTTTCTTATGTTTAACCCTTGGTATTTAGCCGACGGTATTTGTGTTATTACGGTTTTGGCTCGTGGTATTGATCCATGATTTTAGGAGAAGCTTGCCTATATAAAGAAAAGGAGATCATTTGGCTTGAGTAGGCTTGGGTTGAATATCTTATGAGAGCTAGATCTGAAATACTATGATCTCTTGGAGTAATATCTAGATCTAAATAAGGCAAATCTACTGATGGGTTGAGATCACTTCGGCGCATGATAAGATCTGTAGATCTGACAGTCTGGGTTATTCTTGAAGTCTTGAAATTATCTATACCCGAAGGTACGCAGGTAAAGTGAAAGAAAAGTGCGGAGATACGCAGGCACAGAAGCGTTGCAGGTGCGCAGATACGCAGGACCAGAAGCGCTACAGCTGCGTAGGTGCGCAGGCAGTTCATTGGACACAGAGCGCAGGTACGCAGGAAGTCTTTGAGGCACAGTGCGTGGGTACGCAGGTGCGCAGTTGGGAACAGTGCGTACTTGTACGCAGGCAGTACATGGGTGAAGCTGCGTACTTCTCTTGAAATCTATTTAAGCTGTCCATGTTTATCATTGCTGTGTTCTGGGTTTTGAAGTGATGTCTGGTTTCTGGTATTATGTTCTGATAACAGCAGTGATTGATTGAATATTCATGATTAGCGTCGGTATTGATAGAAGAATGGATCAGGTGGACTAGATCTGGTTGATAACTCTCATTGTATATATCTAGTGATTGGGTGATTCAAAAGGTTGTTTGTGAGCTTCAATATTGTTGTTGGGTCCAGTATGAAAATTGGATGAAATGTGGCCTTTCAGATTATGTGTTGTGCTTCAGTGTATCCAGTATGAAAATTGATGAAATGCGGTACCTGGAGGAGAGAAGATTGTAGGTCAGCACCTACGTACTAGTATCTAACCTAGTACAAGAGCTAAAGGAAATCTTTGGAACATTGTAGCAGGTAGTAGCCTACGTACTAGTAAATGGATCGGCTAGTACAAGAGCAAAGGGGGTTGTAGCTCCCGTGCTAGTATAAGACTGCACCAGTACAAAATATTGTAAAAGGATTTTCTTATTAAAGAAGATTGAGATGACTTGCAGCAGGTGGTTTTCTCCCGCATTGGGTTTCCACCTTATATCATGGTGTTCATGTGTGTGCCTTATGTGTGATGATCTATTCTATGTTACTGCATTTGTTAACTGATAATATGGTTGATAAAGTTCTAATGCACTCATTAAACATTAATTAACTTAATCATAAGAAGTTGTGGAAGTAGCATATATGAATCTGATTATGGAAATGAAAAAGTTTTATTGATGTGATAATACTGATTCACCCCCCCTCTCAGTATTATTTCCAACAAAAAGTATGACGAGCAACGGAGAATTTGTGGAGAGTTTTCCCGTAATATGAAACCGCATGATCGATATGGCCTCAATGGTAACTGCAATCTTCCCCTGATCACATTTGAAACATTCATTCACTCATTATCCTAGTGAATAAACAAACGTTTCCGATCATGTATTATTTCTTCTGAAACACGATCCTATCTTACTAGGTATAGTAAATGACGATTATGTAATTTTGTTATTTTACTTCCAATTCAAAGTTGTTACAATCTGAATATTTTGTAGACTAAATGAATAAAAATATATTTTTCTATTATTTTATTTCGAATTAAAAATTAGTTATAAATGTTTTGTGAGAAAGAGATAATTAACCAGAAAAGTTAGTTATAAATGTTTTGTGAGAAAGAGATGAATTAACCAGACGCAGAAGTTTTTGAGAGAAGTTCAATATTTTGGGAGAGGTTAATATTTTTACACCATAGCTTATTCTTTTAATAAATCTGAAATATAATCGCAATAAACAAAATCTTCTTTTAATAAATCATCTGAAAATAATAAACAAAATCTTCTTTTAATGAATCATCTTAAAATAATAAATAAAATCTTCTTTTAATAAATCTGGAAAATAACAGCAATAAACAAAATCTTTTTTTAATAAATCTGAAATTAATAAACAAAATTTTCTTTTAATATTTCTTTTAATAAATCTGAAATTAATAAACAGAATCTTCTTTTAATAAATCTGAAATATGGTATTCAGTTAACTAGATAAACATCAAACATCAAAACTCAGTTAACTAGATAGACATCAAAACTCACTCGAATTTCATGCATGCATGGGTTCAGTTAACTAGATAAACATCAAAACTGCACCTTACTATTAGACCTCCCACTAGTTCCTCTAATAGTTGGAACTAGTTTAACTAACCTTAACTAAATTTAACTCAACTAAATTGCTACAACTAAAATTTAGTCAACCTAGGCTTCCAAAATTTAGGAATCATTGTACATAACTCAAGTTCAGCCCACAACTCGAATTAACTGAGCTAACTCAGTGATAATAACTCAATTAACTCATTCAAGTTGTCTAGTGATGTGGAATTTTGATTTTCTCCTAATTTAATTCAAGGGAAAATTAAATTAGGAATTTCTTGCTGCATTTTCAGCACTCCCTTTTAACAAGAAAGGGATTATCATATACCCCAATCTTGCCTCTATGTAACATGAATTTTCGTCTTGACAAAGCCTTTGTTAAAATATCTGCATCCTAGGAGTTCCTTTGTAGGAATGTATACCAATAACATGATCCACCTCTTCACACAATCTCGTAGATGGCGATACTCGGTGTCGATATGCTTCGATCGATCATGAAACACTCGATTCCCAAAGTGATTGACACAAATTTGATTGTCATAGTAAATCACACTAGGATCCCTCATATCAGCAAATAGCCCAAAAATAATCTTTCTCATCTTGACTAGCGACCACATACTCTACTTTTGCCAAGCTGAGTGCAATTTCTCTCTGCAAACTAATGCTGACCCAACACTGAAAATTACTCCTAAAATGCTCTTATGATCTCATGAAATCCCCGCCCAATCTTCCTCTATGAAGCCTTGCAGCTTCACTCCTCTGTTCCTTTGTACCAAAGACCAAAGGGAGTAGTGCCTTTGAGGTATCTCAACACATGTTTTTCCACCTTCTAATACAGTTTGGTTGGCTTAGCCATTTCTTGACTAAGCTAGTTAACTTCATTACACGTGTATGGTTGTATGTTCACCAAACACATAAGCGAACCCACAATATGCCTGTAAATAATAGCCTCCAATTCCTCACCTAAAGTGGCATATTCCTTCCTCCAACTACCTGCTAGAGGAGTGTCCATGGGTTTTCTACTCTCCATGTGAAACTTCTTCAACATCTTGTTAGCATACGTTCCCTCAGAGACAAATAGTTCCCCATCTCCTTTCCATACTTCTAAACCAAGGAAATAATACATGAGTCCCATGTCCTTCATCTCAAATTCTCTTACAAGATTCTCTTTGCAATATTTTATAAACTTATCATCATCGACAAAAATTAAATCATTGACATATAATACTATAATCAATAATTTACCTTCAACAACAATATTGTAAAGCTTTTCATCTTCTTCAGTTTTGGTGAAGCCCAACCTGGTAAAATAGTTATCGATCCTTGTTTACCAAGCATGGGGCACATGTCTCAATCTATAGAATGATCGCTTGAGTATGCACACATGTGACTCTATGTCAAAGGTCTCAAATCCTTTCCCTTTTTCATTTTACACCTACTCCTTAATCACTCCATTGAGGAATGTTATCCTGACATCCTCCTTAATCACTCCATTCTCATGGATCTTTCATCCCATCTGTGCTACAAGTGCTAGAATTGATTTGATAGAATAACACCTTTTTACTAGAGAAAAGGTATTCTCGTACTCAATTCCCTCCACCTAAGAGAAACCCTTGGGCACAAATATGGCCTTGTGTTTCTTGATTCTTCTGTTTGCTACCTACTTCATCTTGTAGATCCATCTCAAACCCACTACTCACTTATCCACTGGCCTTGGGACCAGTTTCCAAACACCGTTTCTGAGTATGGAATCAAATTCCTCTAACATGGCATCAACCCACACTCGTTGATGCACAACTTCCTTGAATGATAGTGGTTATTTCTCTACTAGTGATACATATCTCTTCATCTACTGAAATTAACCAAGGTCTTTTACTTCTATGATGTTAGCAGAATTACAGGTGAAAGAGTATAAAACAACCACATGTGCATACTTTAAAGAATATGAAACTTAGTGATGACCATAAAATCAAAGAACCCACACACATTGATATTGATAACGAAGTTCATCGAGTATGGGTTACATCTCCAGGCCTAGTGCCAAGAGTGGCAAGGTCGCTTCATCAAATGCTACAAAATGATGATGATGTACATAGTATATTATTTTTTATTACAAGGATAAACTCCCTCAATCACAGTGGCGTGTCTGTCCATGCCAACATGAAAGATCAATTTGAAAGGGAAAATGCATGGCTAAGGGTAAAATTGCAGGAAAGAGAGAATCATCTAGCATGTATGGGAAACCTCTCCTTGGAAGCCATCCAATGTAGGATTCCAGCTAAATCCTATGCTCTTTACCTTAGAGAAGAATGGCTACAATTTTAGATTAAAACACTAGCATAAAGGGGCACCATGCCATTTCAAGACTACAAGCAGTTTATTGATCTTTGTGATCAAAGTACACTAGAGGATTGGGCCAAAATGGCTGAATTTTACTTGCACAACATGGCCCTCATAGACATGAATGTTTGGGATCCTAATGCCAAGCTAGGAGATCTACAATTAATGGCTTTGGCATCATAGATGAACCATGAGGATTTAAGGGCTATAGAGATGAAAAGAATATTGGCCAGAGAGAAAAATGACCCTCTTTTCATCAAAGCTAAACAATCAAATCCCATGGCCCTAATCAACGCCCATAATCTGATTGCAAATGATTCTCAATTGGCACCTAGATATGTTGCTGCCCAAGAGCAAGAAATTTCACATTTTGAGGATATGTTTAGGCTGCTAGGAGATGATAGTATACATGCCTACCTAAGGAGATGGAACACACTACCACACAACTTGAAGATGAGAGAATATCACTCCCCTCAAAGGTTGAGAGAGGCAATCAACATGACACCTATGTATAAGCAATCAATGAAAAGGTTGAAGGTCAATTGGATAGGCCTAAAACTTAGTCCACCACTACTCCTAAGGATGCTAGAAGGGAGAAAAGAAGAAGAGGAAAAGAGGCAGTGGGAATAAGTAGAAAATAAAGTAGGCTTCTATGAACAAGAAGAGGATACCACAACAGAGGCATGGGATGTCACAGAGGCTACCAGAGCCATGAAGGACATGGACATTGACTAGGTTGCTTAGAGGATGAGAAACAATTTCAGTAGGGGGGTGATGATGAGCCTCATCATTGGGTAATTATATGGGCCTTAATTCACCTCCTAGCTTAGTCAAACTAACTATTCTCACAACGTATTGCATGCTTTTGATTATACTTTTTTTATGAGATGAGTTAGAGTAGGATATTTAGCCTTGTGGTCTAATGTGCATTTAATGAAGGATTAATGGATAAAAGTAAGGAATTTGGGCAAATACCTTGGTCAAAACTCGAATGGGACAAGGGAGAGGAATTATAGGAGGTAAATCCTCCTCATTTACTACTCCTCCATTCGAATACTCCCCCATCAGCTCAAAGTGGAAACAACCAAATCATGAGGACTAGAAGGCATCTGAGCAAGTGAAAGACAAAGAACTAGTTTATCTCGAGTTTGGGAGCCAAGCCTCCCTAATTTTAAGGAATTCATTCGAGACTTCAGATGTATAGGTAGAGAAGCATAGGACCTTAGTAGGATTCAGATTTTTATTGTAAAAGTCTATTCTAATTTTGAGTTGCAAAACTTGTGATAGTTTTTGATGTAATCCATGGTTTTGATAATAAGCATGAGTTTCGTTTTGAGCCAGCACTGAGTTAACTCAAAGGGATGAAGCTCTTTGGTTAGGGCTCAACCCTAGCAGCCAAGGCTCCTCTTTATTTTACATGAATGCTAGCATAGATTCATAGTTTAATTGTTCATTTTCTTAAGTAGTTGCATTTCCGTTACAACAGTGTAGAGTAGATTAGTTGTGTTTTAATTTGCTCCCATTTGTACCTTATTTAAATTATTAGGTTAGCAAGGAAAAAAATATCACACATGGTTGTCAGCAAGTGTCTCGGCCTCACCTCCTCCCTTTGGGACCATGACTTGAAAAAGAGACCCTTCAGCAACCCCAAAAAAACAGATTTCTAGTTCTTTCATGAGCTTTGGAATTTGTTGTCTTGATTTAGCATTTGGTTCATTTCAATTTCATCCTTTCCTGTTACTCTATTGTTGCAATAAGATCTCATTCAGGCTTTCATTTCCTTCAACACTTTCTTCATGCATAATATGGGTAATTGATTCATGCTTTTCTAGCTTATGAAAATGTATCTTGTTGCATAATTATTGGAAGACACAAATGTTTTGAGCACTGCAGGTACTTTAGGAGGAGGTCTAGACTTCATCACCAACATCCATCTTCCACCTCATCCACCTCAACCATCTCTTGTTCCACCATCACCTTCACTAGTTTTTTTTTCATTTTTCATTGAAATTCCCCTAGACACATTGAGCAAATCTAGCCATCTCTTCTCTTTGATATTGACTCCTGAGTGTTCATAGACCTTCTAACACCCTATCCCACTCATGACATACCTTTCCAAAGATTCCCAATACCTCAAAGACCTCACAATTAGCTCTCGATTGCATCCTGTAGGTTTTCTGTAATTCCTATAGGATCATCCTGTAGGTTTCTTATACATCCTGTAGCTTTTCCTGAAATGGCCTATTTTGAGGCTGAACTGATGGGGAACCCCTAGGAAGTCACAAAAAGCCTCCTAGGACCCTTCCACACCATCCAAAAACTCCATAGACCTTCTAGCCATCCTCAACCACCTTCCATCAACTTGTCACATCCACAAGAACAATTAACTGGTTAATTAGGATATGGTGTGATTTAGGATTACATGTTGTTTTCTTCATTACTGGAGTAGAGTATCTCTCTTAGAGTAGATTTTATGTTCTTCCATCAAAGGATCAAGCTTCTTCTAACTCTATATAATTTTGGCTTTGAACCCCTCGGATCTCTCGCCGGATGAACAATGACAACAGGAAAGACCTTCACTTTTACTTGTGCATATCACACTGTCACCTCCAAGTTTATATGAACCCCGAGTTGATAAATAAAGCTAGTAGCCTAGGAGTTGCACCGTCCTTGTTGCGATACTAGCATTCATCAGTACTCTCTACAACATAATGACAGACTAGAATTTTATGTGTCATGTGAATGATTGGAAGTAGAAACATCTGGAAATGAGTTTTCATAGGGAGAATCAAAACTGGAAAAATCACAAGGCATGTCATGATAAAGCAGATGATACACAGATGGAAGGGAGTCATTCTTCACTATGGGTTCTTCTTTAGTTTCCACCACACACTCATCATGGATGATAGCGCAGGTTAGATGCACAACACTAACTCTGTTGACAACTTGATCCTTGTCAACAACAACTATGGAGACCGGAATGGAAGAACACAAGACTGTAGAATCTGGAGAATCAACAAAACATGGGGAAGAGGTTTGAGGTAACAAGTCCACATGACATCTAGCAGGATTGCAAGCTTAATCTACGTAGATATCAAGAGCAGGTGGGTTAGGAGGATATGACATTTCAACATATGTGTGCACACCTTTTCCCACCTCACACTATGGATCTACAACTATTTGATGAGAAGAAGACGGACAATCACTTGTGACAATGACCTTGTATGTCTTAGATTTGGTATCTCTAACACCGAGGTGTGCTGGGAGGGGTTCGAATGATTCCAAGAATTGCATATTTTCAGATATGTAAAGAAGATAGTTAAATATTCCATTGATGAATTCCCAATAAATTTCATCTTCAGTAAATTGATATGAAATATTACAAAAGAGCATGTGAAATTGTTCAACGGATTCATCATGTTCTTTTCATAATTTTAGAATTTCTTTGTTCAGCGTTTTACAGTCAGAATGATTGAAAGCACGATCTATCTCTGTGATCACATGATGAAAATAATGAATATACTTTTCAGATAGAGTGGTATACCAATGCAGTGGGTTCTCTCGAAGCATGAACGAAAGCAACACACAAGTCATGTAATTTTCAAAGATTTCATGCCTTTTGCAGGAGCCTACAGTACCAATCGCGTGTCTAACCAAGGCTACTTTGCCTCCATTGTCGCATGTTTTACGTGACAGGTTATTCTAGAGCTCTTCCAATATTTCACATTCGTTTCCATAAGACATACACTCTGGAAGAGAAATTATGTGTTTAGTCCTGATAAGTATGTGGAGATTCAAAACATATTGTGAGGACTCAGCTTGTCATTTGGCCCTCCCTCTAGTGCCAGAATGTTGACACTGCTAGACTCGCCAACATTCATGGGATCTCCCTGGTATGAAGTCGCAACTAGACCTCACACCGTTTGGCATAGGAGTCCCATTCAGTACGATGGCCCAGTTACCATTATATTAAATATTTGTCTTAGCCCTTGCTTGTTAGCACATGAGAGTGGTTTACTTTGTCTTCAAACAATGAGGTTCACGTGCCTAGTGAGTTCTTAGTGTCGCTTGAGTCAAATTTCTTCCATTGTAGAGGGAGAGGTTGGAAGTGAGTCTTGGGTTGAAAGCAAATAGTCCCAACTATGCTAGAGACACACAACACAATAAGACATGCAAAACTTCCAGTAGAGTAGTCCACATGGATGCTATAGTCACAAACATAAGGTGAACATATAGCACATACAACACCCAGCGGAATAGTCCACAACAGTGCGATGAGCATTATACCAAGTGTACAAGAATGAATCTGTCGAGTGTCGAGCATGATAGTCCACATGGATGAGACAATGTTAGAAACTGATACAAAAAATTTACCATAGCATATGTACTAAAAGAACCGAAATAGTTCAACTATCTTAATTTAGGTTAAAGGAACATGCCTTACAAGAATCCAAAGATTAGTCTTACAAACGAATATAATACATGTGTGAAAACATGTTGTCCTGTTGACAGGCTATTGAATTAAGAGAAAGTTCAAAGACAGATTCGTACACTATTACATCACTAACTCTGATAGAGGGGCGTTGGAGTTATTGCACTCTCCTTAAAGAAAAGGTTACAAAATCTCATGGCTATGTGGGAGGAGCCAAGTTGAAAAGTCCCTTCAATGTAAAAATGAGGGGTATATAGAGCCAAGGGTGAAATTGACCCTTCTTACTATTCGACATCCCTCATGACTGTTGACACCTAATCAGAAGGATTGGGTGAACAATTGTAATTAATGTAAATAAATAATAGCAGAGATAGAGAGTCATTAGGAGATGAACCGAACAGTCACTCCCTCTTGTATATAATAATGAACAACCTGAATGAATAATAGAGTTCTGATTTGAGGAGTTACCTCCTTCTCTGGTACCATTTACCATTTTGTATCCGCCCGAAATCCCGCTTATCGCTTTAAAACTGCCCTTCGTCTTGGTTAATGCCCCAACTCGATTTGCTTTGGATGATCGTTGATCTTCCACCATCAACTATCCCAGGAATCTCCATATTCCTTTCCGCTTGGACGAAAACTCATCTCTTCTGTTCATCTCTCCCTCGTTCATCTCTTAATGTCAAACTCTAGTATACAGGTGAAAGAAGGTGATACCAGGTTGAATGCTATTGGTATAACGATATGCATTCAATCATATCTATTGTGGGAATAGTTTTCACTAGTAAGGAGAACTATCCTGAGTGGTCCTTGAAGATAAAACACACTCTCATTTTTAATGAGCTATGGAAAGGAGTGTGTGTTGGAGAAGGAGACAAAGCACCAGAACAACCTACCTCAGAAAAGGAGCTTGCAATTTGGGAAAATAAGAATAGCAAGGCCTATGCATTGATTGCAGCATCCATAAGTGAAGAGGGGAGTCGACATATTTCGCCATTTTCAAATGCTTTTGAAACCTTACAAAAGCTGAAGGAACTCTATGACTCACACTCTGCACTTGAAGTTGTTCAACTCATGATTAAACTCTTCACCCTTGAATTACAAAATAATGATCCTCTTGCTCTTAGATCCGAAGTAAAATCTATAATGCATGATATCAAAGTCACTAATGTTGAATTGGATATTCCTCTGATCACTTTTCTCTAGGCAATTTATCCTACTTAGTCCAATTATCTTGAGTCATTTCAAGCAAATGGAAATCTCAAAGATGTTACGTTTGACTCCCTTGTGAAAAAAATTGCTGAAAGAGAGAAAACTTTTGGGAAGAAGACAGCCCCTGAATCTTCTAAAGAGGCTATGTGCCTTGCTCATAAAGAAAAGAATATTTCCCGACATTCTTCTAGAGGAAGCGGTGGTCGAGGAGGAAGAGGAAGATATTTCATAGGCAGGGGGGCAGACACTCTCAAGGAGAAAAGTCAGATTTTCACTGCATACATTGCAAAATAGATGGATCACATGATGCCTCCACATGCAAGTTACCTTGGGACAAAATTAAGTAGCAAAGAAACCAACCCAAAGGTAAAACTAATGACAAAGACAAAGGTAAAGCACCTGAATCCGCTCACTATGTTGTGGAACAATGTAATATTGGAGTAAATGAAGACTTATTTAATGCTTCACTTGCTTCTTCGAAAAATGATTGGTTGCTTGATTCAGGAGGAACTTGCCACATGACTCATAGAAAATATTTTTTTGAAGAATTTACTGACAATGTTGATGGAGCAGTATACTTTGCAATAAAGTTTGCCAAGAACCCAAAGTTCCATGATCAAACAAAGCACATCAATACTAAATATCATATGATTCGACATCATGTTGAGGCCAAAACAATCCATCTCTACCATTGTTCCACTAATGAGAAAATTGCATACATCTTCACGAAAGCATTTGGAAGAGAAAATATTGAAAGATTCAGAACGATGCTTGGACTCACCAACATCCCTTCAGATTAAGGGGGGGAATGTTGACACCTAATCATAAGGATTGGGTGAAAAATTGTAATTAATGTAAATAAATAATAGAGAAGATAGAGAGTCATCGAGAGATGAACCAAATAGTCACTCACTCTTGTATATAATAATGAATAACCTCAATGAATAATAGAGTGTTGATTTGAAGAGTTACCTCCTGGCCTGAAAATGACTTTTCAACTTTACATGACTCTTCATGTGGGTCTCTTGGAATTACTTGTTACATTACATTGATTAAACCAATATGGCCCACAGTAGTGATGTGGTTGAGATGACACATGACATGACTCAACACGACAGTGGTAGTATGTTCATGCTGATGGTGGTGTCCATGTTGAGATGTAGTGTTGCTCAGTGATGAATGTGCTTTAGGTGTATCATGGATTCATCTCTGCATGACCAGGTGTGTGAAGTCTTCGATGGTCATGGTGCTTGCTTCATGTTTCACATGTATGTCTCTCCTTTGCTTGTACTTGGCATGCTCCATGTGTTCATCCATTCATGAACAAGTCTTCTAGCATGCGCTCCTTATTCATCTAGTTCATCTTCATGCCATGTATCATCCATATACATGTATCTATAGTCACTCATGATGAGACACCATCAAATCCAAAAATCACCTAGTCTACCATAATGCATAATGTTTCATTTTTGGGTGCAGGTGACTGAGAGAGGAGACATGTCTATGAAACCACATGGAGCAGATTTTAGGCCGGGATGAAGGCTATGGGTACTGTCAATGAAAATTGTGTAGAGGTCACTGGGAGGCTAAGATAGGTATTCTGGATCAACAATGACTGTCTGCAGGATTTGGCTCGACCAGAGGGGAAAGCTATGCAAGTTTTCTAGTGATACAGTGCATGCAACGGGTGAGGGGCAGACACTTGTAGTCAAACTGTGAAGATTATTTGGGGAGGCTAGCAGTGAGCTATGGGAGCTCGCTGGAAAAAAACTATGCAAAGCTGGGAGGTTGGCCTGCAGAACACCTCTATGCAGTTTCTGGGTTGAGTGGGATGTCGGGTAGCTGGGAGACAACCCATGAAAATTACACAACTTTCAGGAGGAGCAACAGGTAAGCTGACTGGGTGACTAGATGAACGAAGTGCAATTTTTTCGAGGACAGTGTAGTGACATGCATCAGGTGCTTGAATAAATGTATTACCCCCTTGTACCTGCGGGACCGAAGGTTTCGATGGGCTGGCCGAGGGGCTGGACGATGGGCCGAGGGGTTGCGCCTGGGTTGAGAGCCTGGGGATGTCTATGTAATTCCTTCAGTCAATGGAGGCGGGCACATTGGAAAATTCTACGTAATTTTTTTGAGGAGTGAAGCCCGGGGTCACTTCCCAGTGAAGCTCTCTCATTTACTAGCTAGAGGCTTGGTAGGTTTTCTTGCGTGCAATGTAGATTGAGATTACTTGTTAAGAAAATTATGTGTTTTTCTAGGTGACATTCAGTCGAGTTGATTCCAGGGCTGCACAATGTAGACTTCCTGGGAGGTAGCCTCAATCTATACATAATTCTGGGCAGAAGTACATGATCAGTAAGGGAGGATATTGTGCATCGCAGCTTAGTGAAGGTCCAAATATTGGGGGTTGGTTCGATTGACAGATTTGTAGCAAAATGACTAAGTGTGTGACCAAGCGAACTTGTGCATAAACGACCTTGAGAACACACACACGACACGACTCGATAACAAGACACCTCGAACTAAAAAGACAACATGCTCAATGTGACTAACGGTGGTATCATTAAATGGTGAAAGAAAAAAGTGCGACACTTCATATAGACACTTTGATGAATGTGGTGACACTTGGATGATAATACTTACAACATCGTGTGTGAGTGCGATAAATGTTTACATAGCAAACACAACTCAAACGTACCCTTCAACATCACCAGAATGAGCATGTCATAAGCATGACATAAGAATGAACATGTAGAAGATGCAATTTGGTCGAACAAGTGAAAAGGAAACAAGACATGTAGAAGAAACACATAAAATGAATTTTTGTGTTTGCGCACATGCATGTTACTGAGGAGAGGATGATATGACAATGAAAAGTAGTCCTTCAAAACCAACTAAGAGGTGTACTTCGAAACGTGTTTTTACTTACCATACTTACCCTCAAGCTGATCATGCATCCGACGGAATTTCCATGCAGCCTTGATTTTTTCCATTACTTGGTTCCTTGGTCCTCCTCAACTTCTTGGGAGTGATCTCAACATTTCACCTTTTCTTGTAGTCATTGAGAGGTAGATCTGTGCAATTTCAGCGAACAATGACTGCTACCAAAATGAGACCCTGGGAGGTCCTTCTGCACAGTTTCTACATGCAAGATAGACAGGATAGCTTGAACAATGCTACAGAGTTTTGAAGCACAGGACACTGCTGCGGGATGGGGGTCCTGGGAGGATACCTCTGTGCAATTTTTGAGTGTAGTGCAGCTAGACTGCTCTGCATATTTCTAGAGAGAAGTGTTGGATGCTTGACTGCTCTGATTATTTTTTGAGAGTAGTGTTGGCTGGTGTCTTCGAGGGCTGCACGGTTTCACCAGGCAAGGGAGATTGGTGTCTCTGTGGGCTGCAAAATTTTGGTAGGAAAGGGAGGTTTGTGTCTCTGTGCACTGCGGGGTTTCAGTAGGTAAGGGAGGAATCTTGATGGTTGCAGAAGCAAAGCGCACAATTTAGGGAAGATGGATGAGGCTAGGTTTCTCGGGAAAATGGCTAAGTGTGAGATCAGTGAAACATATGTAAACATGATAGGACTTGACTGTGATCGCACACAGACACTTAGTGACACAACATAGACCATCCATAATGCATAAGACGTACTTTTCTTGATGCAACAACCTTGGTGACAAGATTGCATGAATTGAAAGTGAAACATGTTTATGTGATGATGAAGTAAAACCACATTCCCTTTTCATGAAGGAAAGCAACCCCTATGCCGAAAGATGACACAAGCTACATAAATATGGGAACACGGACAACTCTTAAGATCAAGAAGGGGAGCTTGAAATCATCATCTTACCAACAAGTGACCAAGGGTGATCGATCGTAGGAGCTAAGGTGGGCTTTGAAATTTGTATGCGACCGAAATTTTGGAGGGTGGTTGTAGCCTCTACAAGAAGTGTTTAGAGAGGTTGTGGTTGTTGCTTGAGAATATGGAGGTGTTGATCTTGGTGTTGAGACTAGAATAATAGGTCTTTCATGTCATTGACTCATTCTTAGCCTATTCATTAGTTTCAGACTTATCAAAGTGGCTTGCAGGAGTGTTTAGATGCTGAATAAGGTGTTCCATCAATTGACAAATGTTATGGACTAAATATCCATTGGTTTTCTACATCCTTAGCCCCAACCGCATGGAGCCAAGCATGTGGGAGAAGCTGAAGATTTCCAGTCACTCTCTCGCTATGTTGTGTGAGCGATCGGTCAAATCTTCTTAGTGTTGTGTGTGCAACTAAGGTTTTTCATGAGAATTTCTCTACATTCCTTGCATTGATAAGCTAATTTTTGTGTTGTGGTGACATTCTTGTGGTAGTTAGTTGGATTTTGGAAATTGTTTTCTCATATTTTTTTCTTCCATTTTTGTTGGATGTTTTGATTCAGAACTATGGTGTTGTTGTGATGTTCATGTTGAATGGATTGAGAGTCTAGTCTAAAATATTGCGAAATGAGCCTCACATGGAGGAAGTGCAGGCATGGAGGATTCAAACTAGATAGTGACTTGGTAGATTCGGTAGAAGGAAGAGATTTATCCAACCAATGGTGGTTGGATAGTTCAACAAAAACTGGGTGAGGATCATTGGTCATGATAGCTACTGGTAGATCAGAGTTTGTAGAGTCGATTGTTAGCTTAGGAGTAACTAGGTGAGGATCATTGATCATGGTTGCCTTAAGTGGATGGTAGTCCATAGATATGTGAGATTAAAGTTTCATGTATGATAGATGCCAGCATATTGTGAACGAATTCAAGTCTTCTGACTTATGGGAGTATGCTGATCCATGAAAAAACATTTCAACAATTATTAAAATATATTGAGAAATGCAACAACAGTAGGGGGATGTTTTCTCGGGCAATGGTTTTCTATCAGACATACTTTTGTCCATTGTGTTGATTGATTTTATGGTTGCATGCTTAGTTTGAAGCTTTGATCTATGATTTTTGTTTCAGTTTTTGCATGGTCAAATATGAATAATTTGGAGAAAATTTTTATATGTGCTCTTGTTACTGATATACACCACCATCTCAGTAGTGATCTAGTTTCCAACAATTGGTATCAAATAGGGGCTCTCGGGTGCAACTTGATCATTGGAAAGTGTATCTTGGAGATTTTGGCCAAATTTTTGAAAATTTTATGAAATAGATTAGCAAGGTATTCCATTAGTTCACAAAGGCAAAATTTTCAACTTGAAGAGTGAATTTGGATTCATATTTGTTATCCGTTGATGAAGATATTTTTCTATCGGTTGAGTATGGAGTTTAAGATGAACCTAATGATTTAGCTAAAAATATTATTTTAAATATCATCTAAAAATATATTAACATGTATGTGACACTATGTGAGACAAGAAAATAAATGTTGGATAGGTTGCAGGATTTGTAACTTGGAGGAAAGTCACATTTTTCAGAAATGGAGAAAAATGCAAAGGATTATACTTTTATTGCATTAACAAATCAATCATCCTCCCAAGAATAAGATGAAACCTCTAGTGGTTTCAAGTATTATGAGAAATCCAAGATAATGGCCCTAGAAGTAGAAATCAAAAGACTCACAGCTGAAAGTAAAGATCAATGAATTCTGCTACAGATTTTTTGTGAAAAAAGGTGTGCCTTCAATGAAGAAATTTTATATATGAAAATGCAGCTAGAGGAAGGAAGGAAAATATAAAATGGAATGAGGAAGTAGCATAAGGAGTTGGAGATCGAGTTTTAGAAATTGAAGAGTGAAGCATTTTTTTATGCAACCAGCTCACAAATAGAAGAAAAGATAGATCAATGACTTCAAAATCAGCCTCTTCGAGGGCGAAACCTCCTTTACATTACGCAAATGAACAATTATTTGATGATACAAATGACAAAACGTCCTTTCTATATATAGGGTTCTAAGGGGTCACAATCTAATCAAAGCTGACATAACAATAATAATATAAGGGACAACAATAACAATAGTGCGCTTCTATGGGGCATAATAATAACAATACGGGGACAATAGGGGCACAACAATAACAATAAGGGATACAATGGCAATAGTAATGGGGGAATCACTAGTATTATAGGGACCCAATGTGCCCCTCTCCTTCAGAAAATTATTGCCCTCAATGCTTGAGTAGTTATGGATGCTTCTGTATAAAATTATCATCCTCCCATGTGGAATCTTCAGCAGATAAGTTCTTCCACTTGATGAGATACTTTGAAATTGGTCAATTTCGTAACTATCAAGTTCTTGCTTCTGTGATTGCTTCAGGTTCCAATATGATTTTTCGTTCCACATTAAGTTCTGGAAATATTGTTTGATCTGGGAGATTGTCACCTATAATATTCTTTAAGCATGAAATGGGAAACTAGGTGCACTTGGGGAGCTGCAGGAAGCTCCAATTTGTATGCCATAGTACCAATCTTTTGTAAGACCAGTACGAACCATAATAATTTGGTCATAATTTATTATCCTTCTTACCTTTCTTCAGGGAAATTTGTTTATATGGTTGTAGCCATGGAAATACCCAGTCACCTACATCAAAACTTCTTTCATTGTGATGTTGATCTTCCTGTTGTTTCAATCTATTCTTTGCCAAAGTAAGGTTATGCTTTAAGAGTTGGAGAACTTGTTGTTGATGCTCGTTGTGATATTACATTGCTTGAACCTTAGAATTTTCTCTTAAATATGATGTGATGGGTTGTGGATGATATCCATAAAGTGCCATAAATGGGGTCATTTTCATTTTTATTTATTTATTTATTTATTTATTTTTATTTTTATTTATTTTTTTATTTTTTTTCCAGTATGGAAGGAAGTGTAATACCACCATTCAACCAGAGGAAACTGTTTGATCCATTATGTTTGTTTATCATATATAAAGCAACGAAGATATCCTTCCAAACATTTGTTTACTATCTCAGTTTTCCCATTAGATCGAGGATGATAATATGAGCTATGAGCTAACTGAGTACCAAGACCAGAAAATAATTTTGTCTAAAAATTTCCAGTTAAAATGGGATCTCTATCACTTACAATAATCTTTGGGTTTCCATGTATCTTTTGAATTGTTTCCATAAATGCAGTAGAAATTTTAATGGATTTAAATGGATGAGATAATGCACAAAAGTGTGCATACTTGGTAAGTCTGTCAACTACCACCATGATCACACTCTTTCCTTTGGACTTGGGTAAACTTGTGATAAAATCCATTGAAACCTCTTCCCAACATTGGCTTGGAATGGATAAAGGTTGTAATAGACCTGGGGTCTTAGTTGTTTCAACTTTATTTTGTTGGAAAACCAAATATTCCGCCACAAATTTCTGAATATTAGATTTAAGGCCATCCCAAAAAGATTCCTTCTTAACCCTAGGGTAGGATTTTAAAAATCCTGAGTGCCCTCGTAAGGGAGAGTTGTGGAATTCCATAAGAATATTTTGTTTCAGTTGGGAATTCTTACATAGGTATTTGTACCGTAACGAATCATTTTTCAAGCTAAATGTATCAGATGTAGTAGGATCATGTTGTAACTTTTGAATGAGTTCCCACACTTCTTCATCATTCTTCCATTCATCCTTTTCTTCATTTATCCAAACTAGTTGGATAATAGAAATGGCACAATGCAATGCTTCCACATCCTTATCCTTTCTTGAGAGTGCATCTACCACAACATTTTTCTTCCGTTTTTTGTAGATGATTTCAAAGTCATAACCCAACATATTTGTGACCCATTTTTGCTGCTCTTCTGAAGATAATCTCTGTTCTAAAAATTATTTAAGGTTATCATGATCCTTTTCTACCTTGAAGTGTCTTCCCATTAGGTAGGATAGCCATTTCTTAAGTGCATGTAGTATTTCCAACATTTCCTTCTCATAAATAGCTTTGTGTAAATACTTTCCTTTGATTGAACGTCTTTCAAAATCAATGGGTCTTTCTTCTTGCATTAAAACAACACCAATTCCATTTCCTGAGGCATCACTTTCCACAATAAAGGTTTTTGTGAAGTTCAGTATAGGTAAGACTGGTGGTTGGCACATTGCCTCTTTAAGATGTTCAAAGGCCTGTGTTGCTTCTAGAGTCCATGAAAATGAACCTTTCTTCAATAATGTTGTTATAGGTGCTTCTATTCTCCCATAATTCTTAACAGAAATTACGATAATATCCTGTCAATATGAGAAATCCTGACAGATTCTTTATGGATGTGGGGTTTTTCCATTCCTTAATGGATTTAATTTTACTAAGATCTACCTTAACACCTTCTTGAGATACAATATGACCTAGATATTCTACCTCTTGTACTCTAAAGAGATGTTTGGAGATTTTTGCATATAATTGTTTCTCCTCGAATAGTTTGACCACCCTGTCAACATGTTGAACATGATCCTTCCAAGACTTGTTGTATATTAGTATATAATAATAAAAAAAAAAACTAACACAAATTTTCTAAGGGTTTGAAAATGGAATTCATCAAACCTTGAAATGTAGAAGGTGCATTGGTAAGGCCAAAAGGCATAACCAAAAATTCATAATGACCCTCATGAGTTCTAAATGTTGCTTTCAGAATGTTTTCAGTCTTCATTTTGATTTGATGATATCCTGAATGAATATCCAACTTGGTGAAGTAAATTGATCCATGCAATTCATCCAATAACTCATCAATGACAACAATGGGAAGTTTATCTTTAATTGTGAGATTGTTGAGCTCCCTATAATCTATACATATGCACCATGATCCATCCTTCTTGTGCACCAATACTACTGGAATAGAGAAAGAACTTTGACTAGGTTGAATTATACTAGGCTCTAGCATTTCTACAACCATACGTTCAATTTCACTCTTTTGGGCATAGGGATATCTATAAGGCCTTAGGTTTAGAGGAACACTTCCTGGAATCAAATGAATAGAATGATCATAATCACGAATAGGTGGGAGGTCTTTGGGAGTCTCAAATACCTTGGAATGATTGTACAAGACTCTTTGGAGATTTGGATAAATAGATGATTTCAATGTCAGAACCTCTAGCAAACACAATTGTGAAATTACACCTCTTTGTTATTTCTTTAGAAGCTTTGTCATTACATTAGAGCTTATTACATTTCCCAATTTTTCTGTGATACCCCTTAATACAACTTCCTTTCCTTCTGAAAAAAAATTAATGAAAAGTTCTTGAAAATTAAAAGTTATCCTACCCAAACATTGTAGCCATTGGACTCCTAGTACAACATCAGCACCACCCTTCTAAATGGAAATGATTGGGATATTCAATACATATTCTCCCATGGATAGCTAGATATTATGGCACTTTCTAGAGAAATTTATGGTTCCTCCACTTGCAACCATCACTTGACACTCTGGTGCTAGATATATGAAGAAATTCAATTCCTTGGCTATCCTACAATGAATAAAATTATGGGTACTTCCCAAATAAATCAACATTATTACATTTTTCTTCTTGATATGTCCTATTATCTTGATAGTTTGCGGAGTGGTAATTTTGACCAATGCATTATAAGGTATGGTCGGATTAATTTATTCTTTCTCTAGGGTTTCTTCCTGGTGTATATCCTCTCTTTTGACGTTTTTTGTTCCTTTTCTTCCTCCCATTCACAATCTATGTAAAATAATTTATTCTCAGCACACTTATGACCTTTAATGTATTTGATATCACAATTGTAACAAATCCATTTTTCTATTTTTTATTCCAATTGTTTTGGTGCAAACCTTGTAGGTTGTGGAAGGATGGGGGCAACAATGCTTCCATCTTTATAGTTGTGAGTGGTAGGCTTCATTGTTGCCATAATTTTTCTTTCCATTTTTCTTTCCAACCTAAATGCCTTCTCCAATGAATCGAGTTCCCAAAGTGAACCTCATGTTGGATGTTATCCTTTAAAGTCCCTATGAACACAACAATCCTATGCTCCTCTAGAATATCCTTTACCCTTATATTCAATTTTTGGAAGTCCTCAACGTGCTTCATCATTAAACCCTTTGGTTTGAGATTTATCAGTTGGCTAAAAAATTTGTTGTTTTTTTTATCCTCATAATGTGATATCATTTCTTTTGTAAAAATTGCCCAAGTGAAAATTTGTTTACGAGAGAAAATTGATTGACACCATACAAACAGATTTGGTTCCAAATATAAATTTTTAATGCATACCTTTTGTGTGTTTTTCATATTATGGAGATCGAAATATTGCTCCATTTGTAGTATCCATGTTATGAGATACTTGGAATCAAACTTCCACATATCAATCTTTGGAACATAGTGGGTATTCAATCCAACTTTGGAGTCTATGAAATAATTATTAGCATTTCTTTTGCTCTCATCATGACTTTTATTTACTACCCTTTCACCATTAGTAGACTTTTTTTGTAGCAACATTTTCAAATCTATCTTCAAATCTTCTTCGTTTCCTTTAAGTTTTTCTTCTATACCATCCATCTTAGCTTCCAGGCCATTCATCGTAGCTTCCACACCATCCATCTTAGCTTCCACACCATCCATCTTAGCTTCTCTTACTTTTTGATATATCATGTTGCATTTCTTCCTCTTCTTCATGAGTCATGCTAGATCTTTTAGGTTTCTTACTAGGTGTTTCTGTTTTCTTTCTGTTATGCTCCTATACCAATAGGTGTCATATATCATGATTGACTTGATGAGTTATGTAATATGTTCTTACCTTTCCTTGTTGCAAAGGCTTTTCGTATTGTCAAAAAATCAAAAAATTTAAAAAATGTAAAGAGGGTATACACTAAAAGAAAAATCAAAGGGTGAAAAGAATAATATGGTCAAAAAAGTGAAAGAAAATGAACCCCACCAAAAAGAAAGACCAAATAAAGTGTGCAAGCCTAAATGCCACTACTTTTACTTTTGTGCAATAAAAAATTGCGTGCAGCTTGTTAATTTATGGCACAATTGATGAATAGTCAAACAGCTTAAGCTTCACTAGTACATATTTGAATTTTTTGTTTTAAAGATAGAGAATAAAATTTGACCAAACTGTTTAAACTTGGAAGATAAATAGATAGGTAGAGTGAATAAAAGGAGCTCAACAGTTTAATCTGAGCCCTTGGATGCAATAAGGCTAGATTTAGATAGATATCTACATGTAAAAGAAAAGAAAAGTTGGATAAGGGTTTGCCAGTCTAAGTACACCCAAATAAAGAAGAAAAAATGTTAGGTTAAAGTAGGTAGGGTAGGTAGATGATGTTGTAGAATTACATGAGATGAATAATGACTTTAAATGTGTTAATCTTTACTTTCATCACAAGTACAAGGCAGACATTCCACTGAAAGAATTTCAAGCAAAGCAAAGTCAAATACCTAATTCCCCCCTTTTTCATTTTTCCCTAAATTCTCACTAATTTCCCCTAAGTACTAAGGCATTTGTTAAATTAGAGGGGCTTAGAGAATTTCTCTGACTTCTGGAGGGACCGGACCCTCGGCCCAATAGTTTATAAAGCCTAAAGTATGTAAAACTATTCATAAGATCACTCATTCACCTTCATAATTCTTTTCCTAAGAAAAATCCTATTTTACTTAGGAAAGTTGCAAATATTTCTCATATAAACCCTTTTTCATCCTAAGTATAAGTTTAACTACACATGTCAAATTTTTTATACTTAGCGCTTTCTTGAATTATTTAATATATTAAATATTCCTGAAATATTATATATCCCACCTTGGGTTTAATACAACCATAATCAACGTTTAAAGTAGGATTAATGAGTTAATCCATAATTCATTAAGAACCTTAATCCCCCGCTACACAAAATGGGATTAATTAGCCCTCACGGTTAATTAGTAACCTCATTAACAAAATCCCGCCACTCCCTATATGATTAAATTAACTCTTAAAACTATCGGGCCCGCCTTTGTTAAAACTCCGCATATCGCTTCTTGTGTCAATCGTCCGATCAGGTCCTCAAGATCTGACGGCTATTATCAATATCGCATGACCCTTTGTGACCTCACGTTAGCGCACAATCACAAAGTGGTTTTCTCCTATCACCCCCGCCATGCGTCAATTATTCTATGGAATCACTAACTTAAGGTCCATTACCACCTTTCCCCAAAAGTGGTGCGATATGAAACCGTTTACTGCCCTTCTGCATAAAACAAAAACGTCACATATTTTGTCACTGACGTCGCCCGCCCAAAATCCAAAACCCCGCCAACCTTTGACTTTGCAAATAAAACAAAAGGTCACTTTCGCTGCTTCATACTGTAAACCTATGCACCCATGCAAAAGAACATCGAGGTCAAATAGTTCAAGCTTCCAGTTACCAACCTGCTCCAAAATCTTACAGTCGACGCTGAACAGAACCCTCCAGCCGTGCCCAATACCCACATTTCATTACTCATTTCCCGAAAGAGGTATTTAACAAAATCCCAGCTAAACCCTATAAATAATTCTTTTCCACTATTCATTGAAGAAAAATCCCGAAATTCATAGTATTTCAATCAATATTTTCATCACGTAAGTCTCCTACAGCTTCTGTGTTTCCTATTTTCACATAGAAAATCACAGTTTCCATCTGAATCCACAAGAACCGGACATGGAAACCCCTTTGGCTTTGAATGTTGCACCCCTAAATGCTCCCCACCGAGATTTAGACTATCTGCCTTTGGTTGATAAGGACTTCTAGATAAAAGACCTTACCACTAACAAAAATCACCTAAGAGTCTTTTGCCAATGCAGAGATAACTACTTGAATGGCTCTGATATCCTAAGAATATGGGAATCCAACCTTCCTATGTATTTTCTACCCACAGTTCATAATTTTCTAGAAATAATTCATCATTTCCATGCCAATTATGACCCTAATCACCAAGTAGTCATGTCCACGAGCCAAACAGTCCTTTTTCCAATAACTGTCAAGTCAATCAACGAAATGTTACAATTTCATTCTAGTCAAGCCCTGACTCCCCTCTCCATAGGAGATTTACTTGAGAAATCAACTAAATTTTCCCAAGACGAACTCAATCGCCTCTGTCAAACTTTCATGTCGCCAAAAGATCAGCCTCATGGCCCACCTCCTTACCTGCAAACTTTCTTTATAGATATGGGACAACTCATAATTGACATGATATCATTAGTAATGGGTTTCAATACTAGTGAATTTATTGATGAGTTAACCCTAGTATTGTTGTCAATTTTACTCGTGGATAACCCCCTACTGTCAAATATGAATTTTCCTCCTACATTGCTGACAAGATTCATGACTAATTCATGAGATTGGAAAATGAAAGAGTTTTCAAATATACAACCTTTATATACCATCTCATGCTCTATTATCAGTCAGACAATTTCCCATTCCCTATCCTGAAACTTGACACCAGAGGAAATCCAAGGTCTGTAATCTTCTGGTCCGCAGTCTTCCATGATTCCTTTGAAACCCCCTACTACTATAATGAATTCATTGATCTATTTGTTCATCCAACAACTACCTTGTTGACAGGGGTTTCCCGTCCTAGGATTAGTGGTGACATTAAAAATACCCTTCAACTTTCCAAGCAATACAAAGTGGGAGACTAGTATCTATACCAGAACTTCACAGAATTCAGGATATATGGTTGTGAGCTTGCCCCCTTCAAGTTACCAAAGTATGTTCCAATGTGACTGTTTGCATTGGAGTACTATAGGCAGATGTGTAATTCAGATTTGATCCATTTTACCAAAGCCAAATAGAAAGCACAACTCAGGATCAAGCATCAAATAGGCCCTTTCGTCTGCAACAGTAGAGAAGCAAGGGATGCAGTAGAGAAAATTCTATAAAACAACCTTAGATTGCAAAAAATCTTTGGTTGGGCCGCATATGATCCTCATGGCTTTATCTGTGATAGAAGAATGGAGATTAGGTTATCTCCTTACATGCATCATAGGATCCCAAAAATTGAACAATTTGCCAACATGGATGAATGGAGAGAGGGGACCTTAGTAGCTACTGATAGTGAACATGTGAATATAGAAAATGTAATGAGAGATCTTGAAAATACTATTGAATTAGATTCTTTTGGGTAGGTACATTATGATAGTTCTCAAAGATCATCATCAGGAATAAGTGCATCAGCAGCTGGGACCTATGAAAGGCACTCATAGCAGACCAATACACCAGCCACAAGGACCTCCAAAGCTAAAGAAACAGAGACCAGTACATAGGCTACTGAACAGTCCATAATGTCAAAACAACCTGAAACATCCAAAGAGCAGGCCAACATCCAGATTCCTCCAACTCAAGTGAATGTGGTAGAACCACCCATCTTGCAGACTCCTCTGAATGAGGAGAGGACTAAAAAAAGAGACAGGGAATTAGCTACCCCTTCCAGTGGACCCTCTGAATAACCCGATGCTAAAAGGCACAAGCTGAATCCTCTTTCAGAAGAAGAATTCTATGAACAAAATACTAATAGCTAAAGAAGAGAAGGTATTGATAGACATCAGACTTTTCTGGTAGGAGGGACACCTTCCAATTCACAAAGACATGAGTTGGAAAGACAACAGAGTGTAGAAGTGTCATCCTTTAGGCCTCTAGGAAAAGAAAATCTAGATATTATGAAAAATTTCAAAGAAATCAAAGCCAGAAATGAGCCATTAAGAATCCAAGTTTACCATCAGTATTTGAAAATGGCTCCCACAAACTAGAATAGGTTGATGTCATCCTATGACATCGTAGAAGGAAAAATGATTATGAGTTTTTTCAAGCCCAAGGTGCAACAACCTAAAACAGCTACAAATTACTTCAAAACTAATTCTGAAGTTATGGAAAAATACATCCATCCCCTGGACCAGATTGAATTTTACAAATAGATGGGAGAGATGGTCTACTCTACACTGACAAGTAAGGCCATGATGGCCCAAAGGCTAGAAAATTCTCCGAACAATACAACTTCCCAACTATAGCTGGAGAAAGCCTCTTCACAAGCTAAAGAAAACACGATTAAAACATTAGAATAATTTATCATTGGGCTGGGTCATGATCCTAAATATGTGAAGGCCACAAAAGCCTTAATTAAAAAGAAGGATGAAGACATCGCTGCTTTGAGAAAGTAATTGAAATTGCCACCTTCATGGCACCCACAAACAGCTGAGGTTATACAACAAAGAACTGAAGAAGAGCTAATGGATTTAGTTCTGAAACTTAATGAGCAGCTAAAGGAGATTGAACAAGAATTAGAGAAATCATTGAAGGACAAGCAGGGAGAGTCGACCTCTCAGCCTCCCAATGTGATTCCAGTAGTTTCCACCGCAGTCCCTTCCACCCTTGGAACAACTCTGGCACCTAATGTTCTAGTGGTCACAACAGAGGCAGTAACAACAACAGCACAAGCAAGAATTTCAAGTCTTAGCCCAGATGAACTAATAAAATCAATGGAGGAATTGAAGCTCCAAGTTACAGAACTGCAAAAGGTAAAAGAACAATTTGCTACCTTGGAGCAAAAGTATGATCTTTCAAAGATCAATTTTGTAGAGAAAGTGAGGGAAAACAAAGGATTAGAACAGAGAGTGAAATCATTAGAAAAGGGTCTCACATTTGATAGACCCTTGGCAGAGATTAGAAAAATCCTTTGGGCCAACATCACTTAGTCAATAAATGCTGTTTAGCCATCTATCGAAATTATTTTTGAACGGATGGAGTTGATAAAACTAGCTCTTGAATAAGTCAAGAGAACAAAGGAAGAATTAGGAAGGATGCTTGAAGAGGCTACCAGACTGATAAATTTTTTGAATACTAAGAATGAAAATCAGCTTGAAGAACTAGGCATTAGAGATAGAACAGGGACAATTTTGGAAATAAAGAAAGTTTTGACTAAAAAGTCCTTTATGCAAAATTTAGAGAGGAGATGCCTAAACATGCAAGAATAAATTGATGACTTTATGAAGAAGTTTGGTTTATTGCAAAGTAAAGGACTTCCCAGTCCTTTAGTTATCAACGACAAGCTAATGACTCAAACAACCAGGGCAACTCATCTTCTAATACAGCTAAAGCAATTCCTATAGGTAGAGTGCTTTTTGACAATCTTGAGAACCTATTCTATGTGGAGCACGAGATAAAACACTTGTTCCAAGTTCAGCCTGATTTTTTCAAATATACTGAGGTTGATGAAATCTTGAGAAAACTTCAAAGGACTAGAATACCGCAAGAAAACTGGTGGGAAAAAATGATAGAAATTTTGTGATTTACCTTTGGTAAAAAGGTAAATTTCCATTTTTACCAGATGCCAATGATGGTAACTGAATATAAACGAGGATTAAATAGGTCAAAGAGTATTAGAGCAGGTAAAGAGTATCAATGAAAGCAGGGCATCTAGCACAGAATTACAAAGAAGATAGCAGGAAGCCCAATCATAGGGCTTGCCTCCAACACATTCATGAGAATAGGAACAACAAAACATCATTTTGCCTTTTCTTCTATCTACGAGACCATCTGTCTCTATTTTTTATGTAACTTATTGATAATCATCCTACAATATATCTCACTTTGTTATGAGATATTTTTTGTAAGTTTTTTGTATAAATACTCCCTCAATTGGAGTATTGTGTGTGGATTCTTAGACATTGTTGTATAACTGATTAATTTGGAATAAAGCGTTGTTGGACAAATTTTCGTATGGCTGGCTGGATGAAAAATTAATGCAAAGGAATTTTCATAGGATTCATGTATCAAACACTGTATCAATAAGTATTTTATATCTCATGTGTTAATGTTTTCTGGTTTATTATTATCAACTTTGTTCCATATCAGAATAGTAAACGAAGAAGAATAATTCAGAAAGTGCTTAAGTGTAATCTGTTTTCAATTGTTTTTATTCTTAATGTTTTCCTCTAAGCTAGCATAAGCAGTGAATTCCTAATTGCTCATGTTTCCTAGTTTACTCATTTTTTATTATTTAGTAAAGAATTCTTAATTGCTCTTTATTGGTAATCATCCAAGTTCCCTCTCTTAAATATGTTGAAGGATTCTTAATTTCCCTTCATCCATTTTGAGTCCATTCCATCTTTTTAAGTCTCTATTTTCTCCCTATTTAGCTATCTTTCCCTATGAAACCATCCCTTGTTGAGAAACCAAATCCAGTTGAGCCATCTTCTTTGACTCCATTAGCCCAATGGCTTAAACTATTTAGTCCTACCCCTCTGCTATCGAATTTCACCACCAAAAACAATCAAAACCCCTAAACTTTCATAACTAGCCTAATATCTTTCAAAACAAAGCTAAAACTTAAAGAGAGAGCCCTCTTTGGGTACAGATTGGCTAGATTCTATACCTAAAAGTTGGTTTGTGGTTACCTTGGACCCATTTCCTCTTCCCAACAACTTCTAGGAAAATCTGAGCGATAACACTTTCCTCGGTTCATCAATTAATGATAATTATGCTTCACTATTCCCTTTGAATTCCTTCAACTATGTAAACCAAACTTATTAAAAAAAAAAAAAAAAAAAATACAGACCTTTTTTCTCCTTTTAGGATCTCAATATTGAATATGTTTTATCTCTGCAATTTTGGATCTCAAAGGTCGGAAATTATGTCCTACGGTATCCCTCTGAGCCCTCTTTCTAACTCCGCAAGTCTAATCAAGATTGGATTCTCTATGAAAGAGTTGTGCCAACTTTCCCACGATGACCCGATTATAGACTAGTTGAGTATAGATAAATTGTAGGAAGTGCCACGTGTCACTTTTTTGACCTTCATACCTAAAACCAATACATAGAAATCTAAAGTCTCTCCTCTTTATGTAACATTTTACGAAATTTCAATCTGATTCTGGGAGACAAAGTTATGATGATTTTCCCCAGGCCACCTATTTGAGATATAATTCAGGAACCTGCAGAAACCCCACCTTCTTTTGTTCATATCTATGAAAATTTAACGAGACAAGATCTATAATTTTTACCCAAGGTTCATCAACATTTTGGTGCAAATTGATTTTAATTTTATCTTATGAAACATTGTAGAAAAATCATTATAACAAAAATTCCATGATGACCTATTTGAAGCAAAGAAACCGTGGAATCCAAAGCTTTGATACCAATTGTTATGCACCCAGCTCACAAAATAGAAGAAAAGATAGATTAATGAATTCAAAATCAGCCTCTTCAAGGGGGAAACCTCCTTTACATTACATAAATGAAAAATAATTGGATGATACAAATGACAAAACCTCCTTTCTATATATATGAGTCTAAGGGATGACAATAGCCAACATAACAATAATAATATAAGGGCACAACAATAACAATAAGGGATACAATGACAATAATAATGCAGGAATCACTAGTATTATAGGGATCTAACACAATTTCTACAAGACAAGAATTGAAGTGGCTCAAAAGTAGTGCTCAAGCATCTACAAGCAAATAAAAAATTGTTGGAGCAACTAGTTTCAGAAAAAATAATGAGATCCATGAGCCATGCAAGGACCAACTTAGCAATGAAAGAAGGCCCAAGAAGAAGAATAAAATTGGAAAGTGTAATAATTGTAGAATTTTTGGACACACAACAAATATTTGTGGTAATATAGAGATAAAATCATATCAACAAAAGGAGCATCCAAAGGAGAAGCCACATCAAGCATGCATGCAAAAGAAATATCCATCTTTCAATTATAGTGCAGTTTATTGTTATTGTTTCTCATGTAATTATTTTGGCGATAGGGTTATTGACTGCGGGGCACATGCAACGAATGCAAATTATACCAATAGAAGACATCAACATATTCCTATATTCCTTGGTCACATTAGATGTTTTGTATGTGATAATATTAGCCATAAGGCCAAGGATTGCAAGATGCCCATGTGTTTCAAGAGATCCAACCAAAAAGAGGAGAACATGCAAGGCCAACTGCATAAGAAGAAGAAGGATCAAGAGATGAAGGTTTGGAGTAGAAAAGAGCAACAAGAATCTCCCACCAAAATTTGAGGCTTGCATGGACCTGGAGGGAGAATATGTTGCATTATGAGTTGCATGAAAATCCTTGATTATGTAGCCATATAATAAAGTGTTATTGTATGATATGCATGTGTTTAGGGGGAGACCATGAGGTTTGAAGTTCCCTTTTATTTTCAGCTCTATTTCTATTTTCAACTCTATTTTTATTTTAGTACATTTGCTGATATTTTTGGAGAAGCTATATGTTTTCATTTGGTTGATGCTAATGATGGTATGTAAATGACATGGTTGACTTATGCATATGTTCAAGGTGTGATGGAGGATCACACATTTAGGGGGAGCATATGTGCTTGCTAATGGATTTGCAGAATGTTGGCATTATTTTATGCAAGATGATTTTTGTTGCGGTTGTCATTTATTATGTTTCACTTCTAGATGAATCATGTATGTTGCTAATATATTTTAGATGGTTGGATTATATGTTACAATTGCATGGAGAGAGAGAGAACATGATGACTCTTATGATGTGTTGGATTGTCGCTATTCATGATGTGGATATGTATTTGATGACCCTATGTTGCGGCTACACATTGAGAGATTATGTATTGCTCATGGACATATTATAATTTGATGCACATGCCCTGTGTTGCATTTTATTGCTGCTTCCATATGGAGCATATTTATTTTCTCATTATTTTCATGTTCTCAAGATATTTCACGTTCTTGGGAATGTATTGATGAGAGAACCATTATGTGCAGTTGTAAAATCCATGTACTATGATTGCATTATATTTTGGGTGTATTACTCATGGAGAGACCCATGGTGTCTAGTGTGTCTTGACATTAGCTATGTGTTGGAGAGGTAAATCCCCTCTGCAGACAGAGGCGATCCCACTAGCCCAAAATGGGTCTAGCAACAATCAATTCACGCTACTATGCAAGTTCCTAGTTGCATACTGAAAGTGGATTACGAGAACCAACCTGGAGTCCAACGCTAATGTCGAAGAAGAGTTGATACTCCGATTCCCTTGCTCCGGAAGGTCACAATCCTTGCGATCCCCGCGTATGGATACCTGCACATGTAAAGAACGAAATGAGAACAAGCATAAAATCCACTAAAATACAACTATATTTCAGCCAGAAAGGAAATAGATCAAACATTATCATAATGAACAGTAAGATCGGAACCATAATAGTAGTCGTTTATTAATGAATAATGAACACAGAAAGATACAACCAAGGTTCTAACGTTGAACGTCTCCTTTGGCTGGGCGAGCAACTATATATGTCTTGCAATAGACCTTCTCTCTCTCATACTTCTGGCAGCATAACCTCCCTATGCTTCAAGACTCTTACTATCACTCAAGACAAGCATTATCACGACTAGCATTACTGAAAAACTAGCTTGTCAAATGCATGAGGACAGACTTTTATAGATGGAGAAGGGAGGAAGATACAATGCATCAGGACACCCATTGTGGATTGGCATTATCTCTAAAAAGCCGCTGTGGATAGATGTCAAGGATAGATGATGACTCTCGACCTCTATCAGATGAACTTTATCCTCAAAAGACTTCATGATTTGAAGGGAAAAAACATATGGGTGCGCGTTTGTCAAAAATCATTACCAAACTTGGTTGGCGCGAGTGTTGTTCTAAGATAGAGCGCCAATGGTCGCACCTTCTTTTGAGGATCTCAGTGATTGGCGCGAGTAGGACATTGTGGACCCACGCTAATGGAAAAAGGGCACTTTTCAGGGATATTTTGCAGAAGGTTCCTTCAGGGAACATGAAGTACATACTCAGGGGAACATAATGCAAGTGTTTTTAGGTTATGTCACTGCTCACAGGTCGCGGAATGCGTCCTCCAATGTACGGAAACAGGGGTGACAGGGACGGTGACCAATGGTGACAAATTACTATGTAACAGATGCCCCCTAAAGCATGAGGCCCGAGAGAGAGAGGGGTGAAATGCTTTACAAGAACACATGTAGCTGCCGCCGAGAATCTGCATTGAGGGATACAACTGATAGCTCAAGTACATGATGTATTTGGTATGGTCGTAGCCATCCATAAGAGAGTACATAATAATCTGGATCCATAGTATGGACGCAGACATCTGGTTAGGATCTATGAATTGACTCAGGTATGGTCGAAGCCATCCAGTGAATGAGTCATGTATCAAGAACCACGCATGCATTACAATAGACACAATTAAGGGTCTTGCGCTCCATCTCGACCCGAAAAAAAGTACAAGTTCAAGCATGCGAATATATGAGCTGAAGTCGAACATGCATGAACATCGTCTGATTACCAGTCAATATTGAAAACTGTTAACAGACGCGAGAGGTACCACCAATAATGACAATGTCCCTCAAGGTACTACATGTACAATCTACGGCGTGCGAATTAGTGATCTGACGTCGAACACCCATAGAATCATTCGATCGGAGGTCAATGATGAAAACCTCACGTCGAACACGAAGAACCTGCCATTGAGGCATGCAGGCTCCAAGGCACTGGAAGGGAGTCTCTAGATCATCTTCCTGGATAATGAGCTGAAGTCGACAGGAAGTGACCTTGATCGAAGGTGGGCCATAATGTTTCCCACATCATCGACACGAGACAGATAGATAATGTTGTGAATCAAGATTGTGCGAGCTATCAGAGGGAGGTTGTTTCTTTGCAGAGGTCAACTTATCTTGAACATATCGGCGGCACGACAGTGGAATTGGTAGTATTTGACATCAATGTATCAGAGGTCATGGTGATGAGGTAATGAGTAGATGAGAAGTCAAACAGGATTACCCAAATCCACGGAGGCAAGTGAAAAAATGAGATGAGATATCCCCACCCAGACACGAAAGCAAAGAAGTGCCATGTTCAAGAGCGACATATTGCCAACACGACAGTAATTATGGTTCCTCTTTCCCCCGCCATTTCTAGCGAGTACCCCAATTATTTTTAACAAGATTGATGGGGATAACATATGCTTGTGGTGTGTCATTTCAACAAAATCCGATGTCATCAGGTTTTAACGAGTCTGACGAAGGAAGAACTCGGCGTCTTTTCATGTTTAGAGAGTTTGAAAAGACAGTAGAAAAGGAAACTCCAGGGGTGTCCTTTTTCGTAAAGTTGTGTCTCTCGAGCTCGAAAAAGTATAAAACAATGCTTGAAAGAACCACTCGACCATTACGATCGAGGAGTACTTTTCATAAATAGTGATTTCGACCTGAAAAAGTAAAAAAGCGATCAAAACCACGTCGTTTCGTAACCATTAACGAGCTTGAAACGACAAAAACCCGGTAATCTTTTTATGTTTTAACGGTCGACAAAAAGAACTTAAAACGACCACCCCTTATTAATGTTTAAGGAGTCAAGAGGAGTAACTCGGCAATCTTTTCCTTTTTAAATGGTCAGAAAAGAGCTAAAAGCGGACCTTAAAGTAACCTTTTCACATGTTTTACCGAGCTTGAAAAAGTAGAAAAAGGAGCTCGTTTCATTGCTTGAGTTGCACCAACCCCTGTCATCATACAAAAAACAGCGTAAAACCCACTTCGACATAAATATATTCCAAAAATACCCAAAAAATATTATTTTTTAATGTATTTTTAGGTCAAAAAATGCTATAAATGTTGAAATGGTAAAAAATAAATTTACTTTTCACCTTTTATCTTGTGAGTTTACCATTGGAGGGTTTTGGGTGCAAACTTCAACTGTTGATTGCAATCAATCCAGGAGAGCATTCGAGCTGCCGTCTGAAGCAGGTAAGAGGCCTCATCCTTAGCTTCATTTTCATTCCATTTTTTAGTTTTTCATCCATAGATAAGTCCCCTGCCAGAGGAATTGAAAATTCTTAGGGTTGCGCCATTGGCGCGAGTTTCCCGCTCGAGATCGCGCCAACGGGATTTTTTTCCCAAAGGAGGTGCGACTGTTTTTAAAAATAGTCTCGCCAACTGCACGACCTAAATTTCCCACAAATTTGACCGTTGATTTTGCAAATTTCTCTAAATTTTGATTTCACCAGTGATCTAATGATGAAAATTTCGACTTTATGGTTGCAGGGATTCGTCAGAATGGCTATAGAATGGAGAGAAAGAGAGCATGAGGCCATAGATGCCATGACATTGGAGGATGATGCTTGCAGGGATGCTTTGAGAGACTGTGGCTTGAAGAAATTCTTCCTCACCTCCTATTTACGTGAACAACCTGAGTTGCTACGATTCATCGTGGATGCTTGGGATACGGAGGATCAGGTATTCCGCCTGAAAGATCAGACATTAGAACTAGATGTTTCCGATGTCTACTTCATCACTAGACTATCGCGGAGAGGTGCACAGCTCACCTTGACTGGTAGTAGGCCCTCCGGGGAGAATATGGGGGAGGTGATGGAAGGGGTTTGTCCTAGGGCACAGTTTGGATCAAACAGTGCCAAAGTAGATATTATCACGGTTCCCGACCTGGTGCTACGAGTGATATTATTCACTATCACACTAACAGCTGGGGTACAGGCGCCCCACGAGGCCAACAAGAATCATTTTCTGCTGGCAACCAAATGTCTCCAACCTACATTGTTTGATTGGGCCACAGCAATGATGACAAACATCAAGAGGCAGCTTACCAAGTGTAAGTGTGATGGCAACAAACAGTTTGGATATGGATCTATCGTGGTATCTTTCTTCATGGAGCGACTGCCGATATTCCGGATTCAGGGAGGTATAGTGGCAGATCCAGTGCCACGGGAGCCTAGGTTGACTCGATGGGCAGCACTCATGCCAAGAGGAGGAGGGGACCAGCAGATGGCCTGGAGGCCAAAGTTCTTCATTTGGCTCTGTCACCAGATGATCGTCATAGAGGACTGGCCCTATGCGGGCACTAATTTTACTGGAGATCCAGATCTCCCATTGCCTGCGGGAGAAGACTGGGATGAGGAGCTAGGTAAGAACTCTTTGTGTTTTTGGTGTTTTTTATGTATTTAAGTTTTTTTTTTTTGTAATACATGCCTGTTTTTGACAACAGCTATATATATGTATGCAGATGTGGGTGCAGAGCGACCAGCTGATTTGTCTCACATAGCACGGAGGGCACAACCTGCAGCCGACCCTCAAATAGAGGGTGGCGCGGGTGATGAGCTAGTACAGAACCTTGATGCACTCACTCGAGGGATTCCAGACTATGCCAGATTGGCAGACGTGCCCAGAGCGTACCAGAGGCACACAGTGGGAGTACCTACTCGCATCCATCGTCTGTTGAGATGTTTGGTGCGAGCGGTGACATGCTATCATGAGCATCACCGTGATTAGATGCCTAGGTTTCATTTTTGCATATTTTGGAGAGACATGTTGTCAGCGACCGTATGAGATTCGGACATGTATTATTTTTTGGATTATGTAATGCGCGTGGCGCAAACATTATGATACACACATATATATATACATATGCCTATGGTTTATTATTGTGTTTTCATGTGCTTGCTTGTATACTGTTTTGGTTACAAATTACGCAAATGTCTATCTAATACATGATTGGCCAATGCATCAGATAATGTGTTTAATTGTCATGGAATATGTTGATATGTGATAAAATCAAAGTTCCTTTCTAACAATCTCACACGTGAATACAACCTTAGAATGCGATGGTCTCTAACGGAATATTGCCCGTTAAGCTGGTGGATGACAAGTTGAGAGTCCACGTTCACTACCAATGCCCGAATGCCGAGATTAATTGCTTCAGCAAGTAGCTCGATTACAGCACAATATTCGGCGACATTGTTAGTAGTACGACCCAAACACACACCTTGAAAATCTATCAGCTCGCCATGAGGATCGTAGATCACCCACGCTGCAGAGGACAAGCTGCGAGTACTGCGGCAGGCACCATCAGCGAAACCAACATAAGGTGCATCAGACATCTGCACAAGAAGCGAAAAAACACAATAAGTGGCAGTTACGCCTTTGAAAATGTCACACATACACACACAACACACTTGCTAGAGTACATGTATGTACAAAATAAAATGTACCAGCATCACGCATAGTACTTTTTCAGATATAGCCCATTTCGGGGCTTCCCAAGAGGGTTCCCTTCATAATCAATTAGCTCGTAGGCCCCTTTCTGCAAAACTTTCTTGACAATGTAAGGGCCTAGCCACATAGACTCGAGCTTTCCTGCTCCTAGCTTATCTTTTTCCTGATCATAGAGCAGGACTAAGTCTCCCTCAACAAAAGAACGTGGACGTACGGTCTGATCGAAGTGAGTCTTGACTCGCTTCTTTTGTGTTTCGATGGCCAAAGAGGCCAGGCGACGAGTCTCATCTAGCCGTTCTAAGTAAAGAAGGCATTCTTCTAACGGAGTGGTGTTGGGAAGTAGCTCGACAGCTAATTTTAATGAAGGGATTTCACATTCAATTGGAAGGGTAGCCTCTAGTCCATAAACTAGTTGAAATGGAGTGAAACCAGTGGCATCCTTCACAGAGGTTCGGTAGGCCCACAAGGCAGGGAACAACATCAAATGCCAGTTAGACTTATGCATGCCAACGGTAAGTTGAAGCACTGTAACCAAAATCTTATTGATAGCTTCAATTTGGCCATTGGACTGAGGGTAGTATGGAGTTGAACTATCGTGTTGCAAGCCTAGCTGGGTTGTTAATTCCGACATCATATGATTACGGAAATGCTTCCCGTGATCAGTGACGATGGCTTGAGGTACGTCGAATCGCGAAATAACATGATTAAATAAAAATTGCGCCACTGTATGACCGCCTTCAGTTAATGTAGGCATCGCCTCGGCCCATTTAGTAAAGTAATCGACGGCAACGATAATAAACCCATGCCCCCCGCCGAGCGAGGGTTACAGGTCATATAATCAATGCCCCATTTTGCAAAAGGGCTAACGGTGACAACAGGTACAATGGAGCAGGAGGCGCTCGCATTTTCCGCTGGTACATCTGGCACTCATGACAAGAGCGGACGACAAGGATGCAATCTTTGAAGATAGAGGGCCAAAAGTAGCCAGCACGGAGGATTTTTTGGGCAGTAGCATATCCGGACATGTGACCGCCACAGGCACCGGAGTGGCAGTCATTCAAGACCCGCTCAGCCTCCTCGAGAGTAAGACAACGGTGGAGAACAGAGTCGGCGCTGAGACGATATAATGTATCCCCAATGATACGGTATGGTTGAGATTGATGACGAATCCTTCGCCGAGCGTCTTTGGACACCCCCGGGCGAAAGGAGGACGTTTGCAGATATATAATTATATCTCCGTACCATGGATCGAGGGTGCTAATGAGGAATAAGGTCTCATCCGGAATTTGATCCTCTATGTAAGAGGTCGGGGAAGAAGATGGCAAAGAGCAAACTAACTCAGCAAATACAAGGGATTTCTTGGACTTGGAAGTGGTAAATTCCAAGTCAAACTCTTGGAGGATAAAAATCCAGTTTGAGTACTTGCCCCCCAGCAGCTGGCGTGACAATATATACGTCATGGGGTTGCAGTCAGAAATCACAGTAGTAGTACGCAGCAGAATATAATGACGGAAACGTTGGACAACACAAACAATGGCCAAAGCCAACTTCTCGACATAAGAATATCGAGTTTCCGTATCTAAAAGGTTGCGGCTGAGATAATAGATAACATGCTCAGTGTCATCATCGTCAGTTTGGACAAGAACCATGCTGATGGTGGTGTCGGCGGCGGCCAAATACAGAGTGTAGTCGCGATAATAATTCGGAGGATGGAGCAATGGAGCAGAAACAAGGAGACCCTTGAGACGCTCAAAAGATTCCTGAGCAGTGGTATCCCAATGAAAAGGGACATCGCGCTTTAGTAATCGTGTAAAACCTTTGGCCACCTCGGCATAGTTTGGAATGAAACAACGTAAAAAATTTGCTTTACCCTGCAAGCTTTGCAATTGCTGTAAATAAGTAGGGGGAGGAAGATTCACTATAGCCTCGACTTTAAGGGGATCCAAACGGATGCCCTCTCGGGAAATGACAAACCCGAGAAGTTGGCCAGATTCAACGCATAAGACACATTTGTGAGGATTAAGCCTGATTCGGTAGTATCGACAGCGAAGAAATATTTCGCGAAGGTGCTTGGGGTGGTCCTGACGTTTGGCTGAATGAGCAGGGAGATCATCCAGGTAAGGCTGTACTATGTGTCGAATGTCATGGAACGCATAAGACATTGCACGCTGGAAGGTAGCATCGGCATTTTTAAGACCAAAAGGGACCTTCTTATAGGCAAAAGTGCCCCATGGACAGACAAGGGAAGTTTTTTGTTGATCAGCGGGAGCAATATTGATCTGGTTATAGCCAAAAAAACCGTCCATAAAAGAATACATTTCACTTCCGGCACACTCGTCAATAATTTGATCAATGAATGGTGTGGGAAAATTATCTTTAAGATAGGCTCGATTTATATCATGATAATCGACACAAACATGGATTGTACCCTGTTTTTTAGTCACAGGTACGATATTAGAAACCCAATCTGTGAGCAGAATAGGATAAATAAAACCGGCTTTAAGAAGCTTCTCTACCTCGGCGTTAATCGCTACAGCCTTCCGGGGGTGTACAGGGCGTAAATGTTGACGAACAGGCTTAGCACCTGGGTACGTGATTATCTCATGCACCACTATGATAGGATCAATGTCGGGCATTTCTTCATAGGACCATGCAAAAACGTCACAAAATTCGCGAAAAAGATTAGAATAAAGTTGAATCTCCTCTGGAGTACAAGTGACTCCAATACGAAGATGCTCGACAATCCCTGGTTTCATAGAGATGTCGATAGGCGGGGTTTGCATAATATTTTCCATATTCCCTTCAGAAGACACCTGATAAATCTGAATAGGTGTTTGTAATGGGAGACAAGGAGCAAACTGCTCAAGGCAAGTAAGAATATCCTGAGGGGCAGGGAGAAACGAGGAACGATGGTGAGAATCATGCCAAGGAAGTTCCTCGAGAGACATAGCCTCAATAATGGCTTCGTCGGAAGAGAATGTTTCTTGCAAAGGATACGAAGAAGTCTCATCTACAAGCCCTGAGGATGGAATGAATGAGTGGAGAATCGTGCTCGAAGGAGCAAGTTCAGAAGAGGGAGCCGATGCAGCAATAATTTCAACGTAGTTGAGTTCGGCAGGACTCAACGGCATCTGGTCGCCCCAAGAATCTACTTGGTCGGTGGGAGGAATAATCCACGGACCAGAACAAGTAGTAATCATATTAACAGAAGCGACATTAGGATGTGGGAGCGGAAAAACACCCATAAGGGCGGGATCTTTGAAAAGTCTGGCTCCCAGACTCTCCGATAATTTCGAGGTATGCTCCACAAAAGGGATGTTGCCTTCAGAAGAAGAAGCGAAGAAGGATAGCTGGTCTATGGTAACAATCTTCCTCTGATGAGGGAAACGGATGATACGAAACAGAGATGAAGCAACAGCTTTCATCACATAGATCCAGCTACGTCCGAGAAGGAGGTTGTAGGTAAGAGTAGCGTCAACAAATTCAACTTCCATTTAGACCGTCTTCCCTTCCAAAGTGATGGGCAAACGTTGGAGTATACCATAAGGACGAGAGGCTCTTCCATCAAAAGCTTCCAAGGTTGTGGGAGACTGGCTTAGCGTAGGAGATCCAATAGCTTTCCAACAGGCGACAGACATGATGCAAGTTGAAGCACCTTCATCAATGACTATACGATGAATCATTTTGGAATCAATAATAACCTGTATAAGGAATGCGATTTGGGGAGGCAGTCTCTGCGTATGGCGTTCTATGTCAAAAGTAATTAAATCCGAGTCGGCCGGGTCTATGCCACCAATAGCGGATAGCAAGGACTTCCTCTGAGAAGGGCAGCTCTGGAAAACTTCTAAAGCAGACATAGCTGATGGAGTCTGCGCTAAGTCCTCAACGATATTGTAGTGTTGTGCAGCATGAGCATTTGGGTTGTAAGAAGATTTCCGGAGTACTCCTTTTCGAGGGGGTCGAAGAGGCATCTCAGTAGTAGATCTCTCAATGTGGAGTGGACCCGAACTGAACGGTGGAGCACTAGAGGGGATCTCAAGCTCCTTCCCGGCAGATGGCAGATAATCTTTTGTTCGAGTACTGATATTGACAGGTATCGTTCCAGCCATAAACACTTGAGAACCGAAGGAAGAGGGAGGCTGAGACGGGTCAGCCACCATTTGAGTTTTTTGAGTTTGTTGTGAGGGAAAGGGTTCTTTAAGCACCGCAGGAGTCCCGGGAGCGCCTTTCAACAAACGACTAACTTCGGACCGCCTCGGGCAGTCCTTGGTATAGTGATCCTCATCACAGATAAGACAAGGATACTTGGGTTTGCGTTTAGTGCCGTCCTCGGGCGGAGGTTTAGGGGAGTCCTGTTTAGGTGGATCTGGCTTATTCTTCGCTTTCCCTTTCTTCTTTCCTTTCGAGGTTTTGTCTGCCATGGTGGATTGGATGGCATTGACCTCAGAAGTAACATTCGAAGTGGGTATTACCTGGGAAGTGGGTTCATTCGAAACAGCTGGTTTTTTCTTCCCAGGGTTCGCGGAATTTTTCTTCGAGGATGAACTAACAGAACCAATAATCCCGTCAACAGTTGGTGTTGGCGGGGGTTTAGATGTTCCTGGTCTAGGGGCATCAGGCAGATAATCATACAATGTACCTGACTGAGAATAAACCAAGTCAAGGTACTGAGCTCGCGCGATAGCTTGCTCTTCAGTGACACACGCCCCCATGGCGATGTCCCGAGCTATTGGAGGAACGAACGAAGTCGTAAACCAATCAGTAAGAAGCTGGTCGGGAATCCAAAATTTGATCATACGTCTACGCCGTCTCCATTCATGGATATGATCAGAGATATGCGTAGCCATTGTTTGTCTTAAGGATGTGAGGAGGTGTGTACCCATTTCATATCGAACGGGCAACTGAAAATGAGTGAGGAATGCCATAGCCAGTGAGTTAAAATCCTGAAAGGATCCGCGATTGAGCTCAATATACCACTTAGTGGCAGAGCCGGTGAGAGTCCTTTGAAAAAGGCGAAGCCGAATTGAATCATCAAGCCATGAATTGGATGAACACCATAGGTGATAGGTCATGACATGAGCTTGTGGATCCTCATTAGGTTTACCATCGAATTTTGGACAGTCACCGGGAATTTTCGTTGGAACCGGAGGCCAATATGGATTATGTAGAATAGGATCATTGGTCAATTTAGACACATCCGGTAATTCTAAAGTTGCTAACAAAGGTAATTGAGGATTAAAGGACATCTGGGGCTACTGGTGGGATGGAGCACCAGGGTTCCAACCAACTGGCGGCTGCCCCCAAGGGCTTGGTCTGGACGGATTTGGCCCCATACAGTTTCGTCCGTAGGGATTCGGGTTCTGCCCCCCAACATTCCATGGATTACCAAACGGTCCTGCAGGAGCACCATATGGTTGCGGATAAGTCTGGTAAGTATTCGTCTTCAGTTGTTGATAATTTTGGTATGGGGAAACAACGGTTGCCCTTGAGGTTGCTGGTGACCATACGGTGGCTGGACTGCAAACTAAGTTTGAGAAACAGGCTGAGGTTGATAGGTCTGTTGAGATTGAAATCCAACTTGCATTTGAAAACCAGATGGAGTTTGGGGTCCAGCCTGGGGCAAAAAACCAGGTTGAGCAGTGCCAGAAGGATGTCCTGTAGGTTGGGCTATCAGGCCAGAAGGATAACCTTATTGATATTGAGGTTGAACTCCCTGCCCAGAAGGTTGTACCTGCTGGGAATGGAGTTGTTGTTGCAGAACTGAAGGTTGTCCTAACAGACCAGATGGCTGAGTGGGCTGGGCAGTTGGTTGGCCTGATTGGATTTGAGGCTGACCGACTTGCCCAGAAGGTTGACTATACTGGACGGTAGGCTGACCATGTGGTTGAACAGTTTGTCCAGATATTGGACCATACTGGATATTGGATTGGTTTGGGTTAACATATGATTGACAAATTTTTATAGTAGGATAACCTTGCTGGGTACCAAGTTGGGCTTGTTGAACAGAAGATTGACCTGAGTTACCAGAAGGTTGAACATAAGAGGAGAAAAACGGACCACCAGAAGCAAAAGGGTTTCCATGGAAGGATTGCCCTTGTTGGTCTTGAGGAGGTTGTCTTGGAGATTGCGCAGATGATACTTGACCGCCATGAAAAGAGGTGGAGCCCCAATCAATTGACAACGGAACTGAAATCTCAACCATCGGTTGAGATGACAAATATCGATCGTATGGCCCCTCGGCTGGGACGTTTGACGTAGGACCAAAGACTCCGAATAAGGAAGCTGAAGGACAACTAAAAATAGGAGTCGAAGAGGCTGCACATATGGTTGGAGCGGTTGTGATTGAGGTAACAAACGTACTGCGACTTTGTGGAGTAAAAGGCTCCGTGGTAGGAAAAGCAAGTGGTGACCAAATAGAACCCGTGAAAGGAGTTCCAGAGGGCATAGTATCCCTTAGTGCTTTATAGCCTAGTGGTAGGTTTACAGTAGTGGGAGTGCTACTAATTGGTGTAGGTTCCGTTGCGGTGGGAATTTCACCGCTCGTCACAACGGACTCGTCAGTCGTAGTAGGGGATAAGTCCTCCATGTCAGAGGAAGAAGGTGGGACTGAAACACGAGGAGAAGTATAGCCCCAAAAAGGGACACTGTCCTCAGAAGGTTCCCAAACAGGGTTCCAATGAAACGTGTAAGTCTCGTCGCCTGGGGCATGAGAACTAATTTGTTGTATACTCTGAACCACAAGAAGACTCACAACTGGTATCTCGGAAGAAGACGAAATTGGTAATTCTGCCAGGATGAAACTTCACAAAACCTAGGGAATCTACCCAGACAAAATCCCTACTCAAACTAACGCAAACAAAATCTAACCGGGTAAATGTTATCGTGGCCGAATAAATTTTAGGACGCAAAGACACAACTTGACCTTTTCATGTTTTAAGAGTCGAGAAAAGGACAAAAAGATGACTCTAGTCTCCTTCGAATGTTTAATGAGCACGAAGTGACAAGACGCTCACTAGCACCTTTTCTTTTAAGGAGTCCGAAAAGGATCAAAAGTGACTAATCTGGAGACTCTAGGCAAAGGGTTTACCAAACAATTGGTAAAACTGCTTATACACCTTGGCAATCAGATGAAAACCAAGGACTTCCCGTACGACAGTCAATCTTCCCAAATGTTGTGTTCAGTGCATTACGGCTTGTAAGGCGGCAGACACGGCTTCCTGTGGATAAAGGATGATAGCCTAGTGGGGTCTCCCTTATATACGCGACGGTACATGGGAGCTCAGTCCGTGCTAGACCACTATCGAGTCACAAGAGGAGGAATCACCCAACTGTAGTGTGAAACAATAGTGACTAGGTTTAACGACGCCGGAACACGTCTCTAGCCTAGACCTCTAGAATATGTGCGTTAGGTTCCAATGCATTGTTAGATTTATTCGGTTTATTTTACAGTTGATCTTCAATTAAGTTTAAGTTTTTTGGTCCTACCGTATGTGATCTCTCAAAACTTCCTAAATGCAAACTATATGCCAAAATTATATCATTTCGTTCAATGAATTCTAACTACATGAGAGTTGAAATTTTCAAACAAACAAAATGAACAATAAACAATCAACAAAGATCCTAATGCAGCTAATAACAAGAAATGAAACTTTTTCTTTTCTTTTCTTTTTAAAAGCGACAAATAACAATAAATGCTAACTAATATAATGCAAAAAGATCTTTTGTTTTTTCTTCTTTTAAAATGGCATAATGCATTTAAACAAATCTCAAGAGATATTAACAAGCATAAACAAACAAAATTCACTCAATGCAAATAGAACCAACTCTGAAACACCAAGATGAACTGTCAAAACAAGGAAAAGCGCAAAGACCTTCAATGAACCATGTGATCTAAGTTCAAATGAAGTCAAGAAAAATCCAAACAAGCTAGAGGTGAATTGCTCAAAGCACAGAATAACAAGCTTTAACAACCACTATACATGTGTGGAAAACAACCAAAGAGTTGACTGGACAATCAAAGAACCGAAACTTCCCACAGAAGGCTCGATATGCGAAGCCACTAGATGTTCTAGGGCTGGGATACAAAATCGATAGAAATAAGCAAACAACTGAAGGATAAAGGTAAAAACCAGTCAAACAGAGGTCCAACACACTTCCAGAAGCTGCAAAGGATATAAAAAGACAAAAATCTGAGTTTAAAGAGCTTCCAACAAACACACTGGCAAAATTCACAGGACTGGCGCGACTGTCAGCCTGCAACTTGCGCTATTAAGGAATTGGCGCGAGTTGCTGTTGTGCAACATGCGCCAACTGGCGCGACTGTCAGGGAGAAAAATGCGCCAACACAGTTTGCTGGCCCAAAAAATAAATAAAACAGCCCAGGGTCTGGTCAACAGTACTCAGACAGATCTAACAGCAAGAAACAACTTTAAAGCTGACCCAGAAAGCTCATTTATGCAAGCAGGCAAGAGAAAACTAACATGCAAGACAAACTCCAAGCCGTTCGGTTCATAAACCAAACCGGAGATTGACTGAAGTGGCATTGATCTACTCCGCTAATGCAAAGTAATAGCGTTTCAAAGGCTGCCTGGCCATGCTTCAGACTTCGTCCAAGGTTTATGAATCAAACAACAAATAGCTCCTCCCCAGTGGAGTCGCCAAATTTTTGGAGAGGTAAATCCCCTCTGCGGATAGAGGCGATCCCACTAGCCCAAAATGGGTCTAGCAACAATCAATTCACGCTACTATGCAAGTTCCTAGTTGCATACTGAAAGTGGATTATGAGAACCAACCTGGAGTCCAACGCTAATGTCGAATAAGAGTTGATACTCCCATTCCCTTGCTCCGGCAGGTCACAATCCTTGCGATCCCCGCGTATGGATACCTGCACATGCAAAGAACGAAATGAGAACAAGCATAAATTCCACTAAAATATAACTATATTTCCGTCAGAAAGGAAATAGATCAAACATTATCATAATGAACAGTAAGATCGGAACCATAATAGTAGTCGTTTATTAATGAATAATGAACAGAGAAAGATACAACCAAGGTTCTAACGTTGAACCTCTCCTCTGGCTGGGTGAGCAGCTATATATGTCTTGCAATAGACCTTCTCTCTCTCAGACTTCCGGCAGCATAACCTCCCTATGCTTCAAGACTCTTACTATCACTCAAGACAAGCGTTATCACGACTAGGATTACTGAAAGACTAGCTTGTCAAATGCATGAGGACAGACTTTTATAGATGGAGAAGGGAGGAAGATTGAATGCATCAGGACACCCATTGTGGATTGGCATTATCTCCAAAAAGCCACTGTGGATAGATGTCAACGATAGATGATGACTCTCGACCTCTATCAGATGAACTTTATCCTCAAAAGACTTCGTGATTTGAAGCGAAAAAACATATGGGCGCGCGTTTGTCAAAAATCATTACCAAACTTGGTTGGTGCGGGTGTTGTTCTAAGACAGAGCGCCAATGGTCGCACCTTCTTTTGAGGATCTCAGTGATTGGCGCGAGTAGGACATTGTGGACCCGCGCTAATGGAAAAAGGTCACTTTTTAGGGATATTTTGCAGAAGGTGCCTTCAGGGAACATGAAGTACATAATCAGGGGAACATAATGCAAGTGTTTTTAGGTTATGTCACTGCTCACAGGTCCCGGAATGCGTCCTCCAACGTACGGAAACAGGGGTAACAGGGACGGTGACCAATGGTGACAAATTACTATGTAACACTATGTATGGGTCAATGGATGTCCAAGTCATGTATGACCTTATATATCATTGATGTAGGCCCAATTCATTGGTTGCATGTTGTAAAATTGGCTCCATAGAGTCATGGTTAGTGATAGCTATAGAGGGTTTTGTTGATGGTGCTGGACCCACTAACATTTAAGGGATCTCCCTGATATTAAGTTCCAACTAGACCTCACACCATTTGATGTGGCAGTCCCATCCAATATGATGGCTCGATTGAAATTATCTTAAATATTTGCCTTAGATCTTGCTTGTCAGCACGCGAGAGTGGTTTTCTTTGTCTTCAAACAGTGAGGTTCTCATGTGTGGTTAGTGCTTAGTGTCACTTGTGTCAAGGTTCTTTCACTCAAGATGGAGGGAGAGGTTAGAGTGAGTCTTAATTCGAAAGGGAATAGTCCCAACTCTATTAGAGACACACCACACAGGGGGACATGTGCAACTTTTGACAGAGTAGTACACACCGATGCAATAGTCACAAAAACAAGGTGAGAAGATAGTATGTACAACACCAAGCAGAATAGTCCACATGAGTGCAAATATTGTTATAACAGGTTTGCTGAAATGAGTCTTTCGAGTATCCAGTGGATAGTCCACATGGGTGAGATAGCGTTAACAACTGGTACAACACATTTCCAATATCATATGTACTAAAACAACCGAAATAGTTCAACTTCCTTAATACATATTAAAGCAACATGCATTATAAGCATCGAAAGAATAATCTTACAAACGAATACAATACATGTGTGAAAACATGATGGCCAGTTAAAAGGCTTCTAAATCATGAAACAATTCTAAGACACATCGGTACACCATTACATAACTAACCACAATAGCGAGCAGATGGAGCTACTTCTCACTCCTCAAAGAAGATACTACAAACACTCAAGGCCATTTAGGAGGAGCCAAGCTGAACAATCCATTTTCATGTACAAATGAGGGGCATATATAGACAAGGGTGAAACTGACCCTTGTGACTGTTCCACTTCCCTCATGACTGTTTGACTTACATGAATCTTGATATTTACATGACTCTTCAACTTTACATCTGGGTCTCTTGGACTTCCATGTTACATTACATTTACTACAACAGTATGGCCCACAATAGTGATGTGGCCGAGATGACTCATGACATGACTCGACACGACACTGCTACTATGTTCATGCTTATGGTGGTGTCCATGTCGTGCTCCAGTGCTGCTATGTGATGAATGTGCTCTTGGTGTATCATAGCTTCACCTCCACATGGCAAGGTGTGTGAAGTCTTCGATGGTCTTGGTGTTCACTTGATGTTGCACGCATGCACATGTGTCTCCTTCAGTTTCTACTTGGTATGCTTTGTGTATTATTCAAACCACAAGCAATTATTCTAGCATGTGCTCCTTGTTCATCCTATTCGTTGTCGCGCCATGTATCATCCATTTACATGTATCTGCAGTCACTCGTGATGAGATGACATCAAATGAAAAAATATCTTAGTCTACCATGATGCATCATCCCTCGTTTTTCGGGTTCATGTGACCAGGGGAGAGGAAAAGGCTCTGAAATTGGGTAGAGCACATTTTAGGTCGGGATGCGAGCACCAGGGCACAAGCAAAGGAAAATTACGCAAAGATCACTAGGAGCCTGAGATAAACAGTACAGAACAACAATGACCATCTGCGATATCTGGCTCAGCCAGAGGGCATAATCGTGCAAATTTTCCAATGAGACAGTGCAGGCAATAGGGAGGATGTTGGTAATGAAAACTTCCAAGGAGACGATGCAGGAAATAGGGAGGATGTTGGTAATGAAAGCTTCATAGATTCTCTTGGGAGGTTGGCAAGGGGTTACAGGAGCTTTCTAGTGAAAACTACACAAAATTAGTAAGATGGCTTGCAAGACATGTCTGTGAGGTTTCCAAACTGAGCGGGGTGTGAGGCAATGGGAGGATAATCCAAGAAAACTGTGCAATTTTCAGGAGAAGAAGGATTCTGATTGATAGGGGACTAACCCACAGAACTAAACAACTGTCACAGACACTACAGTGGTAGGGAGTGGGTGATTTTCCTTCATGTCTACAAAATTTCTTCAGTCAGCAGAGGCGAGCATGTTGGAATTTTTTGCACAATTGTTTGGAGGAGTGAAGCCTAGGGTCACTGCCCATTCAAACTCTCTAGTTGAAGAGTAGGAAGATTAATATATTTTCTTGTGGATGACATAGATTGATATGCCTTGCTGAGCAATTTTTGCATTGTTCTAGGTGATAGTCAACTAGATCGGCTCCATGATTGTGGAGTGTAGACTACATGGGAGGCATCCTAAAGGTCTGCACAATTATGGGCAGTAGTACTTGGTCATTGGGGGCTAATACTATGCAGTGCAATTCAACAAAGGTTCTGCTGATGGAGGGTGGTCTGGTCGAAAGATCATCGACACAATGACTAAGTGTGTGAATGAGTGCATGGATGACCTTGTGAACACACACTCAACATGACTTGAGGATAGGACATGTATAACCAGCAAGACAACATATGCTCAGTGTGACTGACTATGGGGTTGTCTAATGATGAAAGTGACAAGTGTGAAACTTCAGATATACCTTCGGATGATCGTGACAACACTTGCGCAACAATGCTTACAACATCATCTGTGAGTGTGATAGATATCTACATAGCGAACACAACTCACACGCAACCTTCAACATAAACAGAATGAGGTCGCAAGCATGACATAATAATCAACATGCCAAGGATGACAGTTGGTCAAAGAGGTGAAATTGAAGCAGGACATGTAGAGGAAACACATGAAATAACTTTGTGTTGTGCACATGCATGTTACTGAGAACATGACGATATGAGAATAATAAGAAATCCTGCAAACTCAACTAAGAGGTGTACTTCGAAAGTTGTTTTTTACTTACCATACTTACCCTTGAGTTGATCATGCATTCGACAGAGTTTGCATGCAGTCTTGATATTTTCCATTACTTGGTCTCTTTCTCCTTTTCCCTGACTCCTTGGGAGTGATCTTATTATGTTACCTTTTCCTTTGGTCACTTGGAAATGGATAAGCATGGTTTCAACGAGAACTGACTGTTGTCAGAAGAGGGATATGGGAGGCCCATCTGTGTAGTTTCTGCATGCAAGACAAATGGATAACTTGGATAAAACTACAAAGTTTTCAGGCTCAGGACACTACCGCGGGATGGGGGTCCTTAGAGGACACCTCTGCACATTTTCTAAATGCAGGGTAGCTAGACTACTTTGCTCATTTTTGGAGAGCAGTGTTGGCTTCCTTACTGCCCTATGCATTTATGAAGAGGAGTAATTGTTGGGTCTCTGTGGCTGCGATGTTTCTACAGGAAAGGGAGGGAGTTTTATGGTTGTAGAAGCAAAGTGAAAAGTTCCAGGAAGTTGAATGAGGCTAGGTTGCTTGGGAAATGGCTAAGTGTGAGATCAGTGACATAGATGTAAACAGTGATATGACTTGACTGTGAGCATACAAAGATACTTAGCGACATAACATAGACCATCCAAAATGCATAATACATACTTTTCTTCATGCAACAACCTTCGTGACAAGAGTGCGTGAAGCGAGTGTGAAAGATGTCTTTGTGAGGACAACCACTCATATGCACACAATTCCCTTAAAGTAGAACCACATTCCCTTTGCAAGACAAAAAACGACCCCTATGCCCAAAGTTAACACATGCTGCATAAAGATGAGAACATGAACAACTCTTATGATCGAGGAGAAGAAGCTTGAGATAATCAACTTACCAACAAAGTGACAAAGGACGAATGATCATAGGATCCAAGGTAGGCTCCAAAATGTGCATGTGAGCCAAAATTTTAGAGGGTGGTTGTAGTCGCTACAACACTTGGCGGCACACTAGAAGAATTCCAACTCTCTATATGGACCTTGTTTCGTGAAAAGGGAGTCTAAGCCTTCCAGAACGATTGTTCGATTCTTTGAGCTTGATGTCTTCCCTACTAACTTGTGTAAAAGATCTAATCCCTACCATTCTCTTCATCACTCCACATACATTCCAAGCTAGGTCAATCTAGTTGTTTCGATTGGGGATGAGGGGTGTATTGATGCACATGTAATATAACTGTCAAAGTTTAAGTTCATCTCTAGTGATTCTCTACTGCTAGTAGGTTTGGAAAATACCCTTATGGAGTCACGCAGGAACACAAGCATCACTCTGCTGCCAGTGAGCCTGGTCAGTACCCGGTGGAGTTACTGGTATCATCTCTTTGCACATGAATCCTTTCTCTTCATTTTCCTTATTCATATTTCATTTTTTTTAAAGAACTGTGCATAGGCACTTACTTATTTTAGAGGTGGAAGAGGGATCCTGACTAATTGAGAGTAGAAGAGGTTGTTCCTTCATATACGTATGTTATTTATACCACTAATATGTTAACGTTTTCCCCCTCACCTTACTCCATTTGACTAATATGAGAAAGGTTAACGGAAGAGAACTGATTAGAGTAGGCATAACTAGTTAACAATGCAAGCGTTGTTTTTTCACCAAGACTCACTCTTAACAAAACACATTTTCCAACAAGGCATCATCGACTGATGACAACAATTTCTTCATAAAGAGAGAGGACAAAAAATAACCAAATGTAGGTATTTGTACAAGTCCTCTTAGATTTTTCTAGCTTGTCTCAAGAGCCAAACACAGTTTCACGAGAGGCTAATATACAGGTACAAGAAAGAAAAGAAAGCAAAAACAAAAAAAACATAAGTAAAGAAAAGGAAAAATTAGGCAAATCAAGCAAGCAATAAAAGCGAACCAAGTAAGCAAGCAAATAAACATGCAATCCGAAAGAAAAATCAAGGGAAAGATGCAAACACTACCCCTACTCCTATGCTAAAAAGTGCATGGGCCTACTCATGTAAACTGATATTTCAAATGTAGCGATCAGTGCATTGGTTGGCCCATGTTGGTAAATGCATGAAACATATGCATGTGAACGAGTGAAGAAGAAATATTCAAAAATAAAGGCCAACACACTCCGAGTTCTAAAACATCCACAGAAAGGTAAAGAGTGTATTCACAAGATAAACATATTACAGACTTAACATGGTGTTGTGACACATTAAAAATGTGCACTCTCTCGACTGTGACAGAAAAGAAATGATGAGAAGGAGAGACAACTTACGCCTTGCAAATGTTCTTGTTGTGTATGATTCCTCCAGTGCATAAGTGATGGGATCATGTGATTCTAGTGGAGGAAGCAAAACTTGTGTGTTTGGTTGATATTTAATATAAAGCATAGAGTGATGAGGAGCCTTGGGTGTTTAAAAAAAAATCTGATTGGAAGTCAAACTATCCTCATGACAACAAGGACCTGACATAACCATCGGCCCACACTCAAGTGGCTCAACAACCTATGGGGTTTCCACTCCGTGAGTAGATAGATCATCAGAGACCAGGGACTTAGACATATTAATAGTGAGTGAATCAACATTGTGATCAAATGAAGAAGTACATATATCATGACAACCACAATCAGAAAATTCAGGATGTTTGTCGGCATCCTCATGATTTGATGAATCATGCAGAGGGGTAGATGAGAAATAAGGCTGTTCACCTTCTATGTTTCTAGAAATGACAGGTGGGATGGAGTTTCAGAGGAAGATGTGTCGTCTCCACAATGTAATAACATACTCACATCTGGTGTGTCCCGTGAACGATAGGAAGTAGAAATATTCAGAAATGAGTTTTCACAGGGGGGATCAAAGGTGGCAGAATCACAAGGGTTCTCAAGATAGAGCGGATGAGGCACGAATGGAAGGGATTCATCATTCACTACACATTCTTCTTCTGATTCCCACACACACTCATCATGAATGATAGAAGAGGTTTGTTACACAACACCAACTTCGTTGACAACTTGATCCTCATTCACAAAGTGTGTGGAGTCTGGAATGGAAGAACACAAGACAGTACAATCTGAGGATCAACCGAACGCGGGGATGGAGGTTGAGGTAACAATTCCACATGAAAACTATTAGGCTTGAAAGCTAAATCTACACAGGTATCAAGAGTAGGTGGGGTAGAAGGATGTGACAGTTCAACAAATGTGCATGCATCTTCTCCCACCTTGCACTACGGAGGTAGAGATGTTTTATGGGAAGAGGATGAATAATCACTTGTGACAGCGACCTCGTCTATCTTATATTTGGTAGCTCTAACACCGAGGTATGTTGGGTGGGGTTTGAATGATTCCAAGAATTACATATTTTCAGATATGTAAAGAAGATAGTTAAATATTTCATCGAGGAATTCCCAATCGATGTCATGTTCGCGAAATTGGTATGCATGATTACAAAAACGTGTGTGAAATTTATCAACAGATTCATCACGTGCATTCTGTAGCTCCATAATTTCTTTATTGAGTTCTTCACGATCAAAATGATTGAAAGCACGGGATATCTTTAAAAATAAATGATGGAAAGAGTGAATATATTTTTTGAGCAGCGTGAAAATCCATTTCAATGGGCGCCCACGAAGCATGTATGTGAACAATGCAGAGGTCATGCAATCTTCATGGTTTTCATGCCTTTCATAGGAGCCTACAACACCATTTGAATATCTAAGTATGAGTGTTCTGCCCTCACCATCGTAGGTATTACATGACAAGTCATTCCCGAAATCCTTCAGGATTTCAAGGTCATTTCTAGAGGACATACATTCCAGAGAACTAAGTGTAACGTAAGACATGATAGATGTGGGAAGATTCAAAACAAACTTTGACGACTTAGCTTGTCATTGGGCCCTCCTTCTAGCCCTAGAAATGTTGACGGTAGTGGACCCACCAACCTTTAGGGGATCTCCCCAATACAAAGTCCCAACTAGATCTCACACCATTTGTTCTGGTAGTCTTATCTAGTACGATGGCCCGATTACCATTATCTTAAATATTTTCCTTAGCTCTTACTTATGAGCACATGAGAGTGGTTTTCTTTGTCTTCAAATAATAAGGTTCATGTGCCTCGTGACTTCATATTGTCACTTATGTCAAAGTTCTTTCACTGCAGAGGGAGAGGGTGAAAGTGAGTCTCAAGTCGAAAGGGAATAGTCCCAACTATGTTATAGGCACACCACATAGTGAGACATGTGCAACTTCCAACAGAGTAGTCCACATGGATGTGACAGTCACAAAGACAAGGTGAGCATATATCACACACAACACCCAACAGAATAGTCCACATGAGTGCGACGATCATTATAACAAGTTTACAAAAATGAGTCTGTCAAGTGTCTGATGAAATAGTCCGCATGGGTGAGACAATGTTAACAATTGATACAACACATTTCCAATAGCATATGTACTAAAACAACTGAAATAGTTCAATTGTCTTAATATAGGTTAAATCAACATGCATTACAAGTGTTAAAAGAATAGTGTTACAAACAAATACAATACATGTGTGAAAATGTACTGGCCTGCTAACAGGCTTTTGAATTAAGCGAAATTTCCAAGACACATCAGTACACCATTACCTCACTAACCCTAATAGTGGTGCATTGGACCCACTACTCACTCCTAAAAGAAAATACTATAGGCTCTCAAGGTTATGTGAGAGGAACCAAGGTGAAAAATTCATTTGCATGTACAAATAAGGGGTATATAACCAAGGGCGAAACTGAACCTTGTAATTGTTCGACTTCCCTCATGACTGTTTGACTTACACAAATCTTCCTCTTTACATGACCCTTCAACTTTACATGTTTTTTTTCGGGAAAAGTGTTTATTCAGAATGACCCTATCCCACAGGGTTGTGACAGAGACCTCAGAAACAAACAAGGAAAACTACTCTTATATTCTTCTTTATGAACTATAAACGAAGATGATTAAGATGAACCGACCTGTGTCTTGCACTAGTTGTTCGATCCAATCTATCCTCTCTTTGCCAGCTTCCGCCGATCTGCTCCCTCACTTGCCCAGCATCACCAAGTTCCTGCAAGTTCACAGAAGAGAGAAACTACACAAAGGCATAGATTTATGTTCATAAAAAGCTTAGGATCAGATTTAAGCTAAACATGCAAATATAACGCACATCAGATATACAAGCATGTAGGAGAAACTCAAGTAGTTTTATTGATAAAACAAGAAGATCCAGGAGGAGTTACAACCAATGAGTCCTGATCCAGCATCAGCCTCCCAGCATAGAATCCCTTCTTCACCTCCAACAAAGCATAAATCACCCAATACTCTGATATCAATCACAAAACCAACAACAATTCTCTGCAATGTACAAAATTCCAGCCTCTGGATCTCTTGGTGAGGGATCCATATATAGATGTATGCAAAGAGGATGAGTCATCCCATGAGTTGATTAGTGGCTTCTCTCTGTCAGTTCTTGCTTCCACTTGGAGACTGAGAGCCTCTTACTCATCACTGGTCGAATTCAATGAGGCAAGTGTCATTGGAGAAGATTCTGGAAGCTTCCATTGTCTCTCCACCCCGTTGAATGACTCTGCCACTTGTCATTTCCCGCTCAACGCACCCTGGTAGTGCATTCAAGTGCGTTGCAATGCACCTAGCCAGTGTATTTGGGTGCTTTGCAACGCAGTCAGCTAGTGGAGCACTTGAAATGATCCTGTTTTGACTAGTTTTGAGTAGTTTCTGGTGGAGAACTTATGGGAGAAGCTGTAATTTGTTGACCTTGTTTCTTTAGGAGATGGAACAACATCTTTAGGGACTTAGGATCCCTTGGTTTATGGACATTTCATGCTTATAGATGAAAGGCACAAAAATGTCTATAACAGTTGCCCCCTAAAGTATGAGGTCGTTTATCAGGTGAAATGCTTTATTAGGAGCATCTGAAGTTCTTCTAATGCTAGAGAAGAGACCTGTAATGAGATATAATACAATACATTATTTTCATACTGTTTTCATGATCTAGCTGAGGCGGGCATTCCCATGCTCAGCTTTATAAATTCATTTTCATGTACATAGGACAGACAATCGTCTGATGGTAGACTGGCTATTCTGGTGAAGTCATCATCCTTTTGGTAGGATGATTATCTGTGCTGCAATGCTGTACATTTCAATGTCTTTATTTTTCCTGAATATATATCGCAACCTGGATGGATGAAACTAGATCTGGGGTCTTCAATCTCGTCTAATCTTCACTCTAAGTACAAGTCGATCCATGTGAGGAATGTTTTGAAGTCGAACATGGAAAGACATCGCTTGATTACCAGTCAATGATGTGAACTGTTAACAAGCGCGAGAGGAATCACCGATAATGATAATGACCCTCAAGGTACTGCAGTCCAATTCACATGGTGTGAATAAAGGACTTGGCGTCGAACACCACGCAAAATCTTTCGGTCGAAGGTCATTGATGTATACCTGTCGCCGAAAGTGAGAAACTTGGCATTGAGGCATGCAAGCTTCAAAGTACTGAATGGGTGTTCCTAGATCAACTTCTTGGATAATGAGTTGATGTCGACAAGAAGCGATCTGTCAAAGGAGGGCCTTAATGAATCCCACATCAATGACACGGAACGGAGCAAATGATTTTGATAGAGGTGAAAACGATCTGATGACATACGGTTCAGGGTGGCGGTCATGAAAGAGTGAAATATAATGTATGGTAGTGGATGGTGTTATCTCAAAATCAAGCCCTGGAAGGCTGCAACCCAGGAAGAATTCAAGTAACTATTTCACACCAATCTTTTGACTAAGGCTTAGCCTCCTTAGCCTGAGAGGGCTCTCTCAAAGGATTATTGATTTTGACTATCAGTAAGATGGCTAACTCTTGTAAATAACATTGACAAATAATGAAGGCTGGACAAACATCACATAAGTTTCCATTGGGCCTATGGAGTCAAACATACTACAGCAAACAATGATGATGCCTTACACAGAAATCAGGGCACTTAGCATTTGGATGTTCAGAAAACCCCTTATATAAAACCACAGTTTACAAAGGCATACAGGAAGTCAGAGCGTGATCAATGAATTCTAAGTGATTATGCATTTGTACAACTGTAAAAGAACACTAAAGAAAATATAACATCACAAATTCTGAACAAGTAAATCCCTTATGAATCCTGAGAAGTAAAACAGTCATTTATATTACTGAACTTTGTTTTTTACATAAGCCAAAACAGTCCTCTGTTTTATAAAATATCCAACCCCCATTACATAGATGTTTCAGCTATATATAGAAAATTCTTATTCTAACTACTTCGATCTTCCTCCTCCCACATGAGGGGAACTTGAATTCTGCCTATGATGACACCTATCTGCTTTACAACAAACTATTAAATACAATTAGTGCTAACTGGAGTTCTAAAGAGTTCTAATTTGACTATGACTCTAACTCTATCTTCTTCGTAGAATGATTCCTTCTTATTCTTTGACACTTGGACTCCTTGCAGTTTGGCTGAGATGGCTGAGATGAGTATTTAAAGCTCCATGTTGGCCTCGGATGATGAATACTTTAACTGCTCAGTGATGTTAGGTGATATCCCTTGCTTTTCGGTTCTAGTCCTCCATAACTTCGAATATACAGCAGCATGTTTTTAGCCCTTTTAATAACCCAAAAATATAGGACATCACCATGTTCCTGATGTGTTGGAGACTTCATCGATGGCCAGGTGTGCAAGCCAAAATTCCTTGTATGCAACTCATTCAATACCATATGACCGGTAATAAAGTGGCTTTATAACAAAAACTTCAAACTTGAGTTAAAGCATTCCACCTTTTAAAGGTACAGCTGTATCGATCTGAATGGTTGTGATGGCTTCATTTGGTCCCTTACATGTCCTTTAGGTGTTTCCTTTTGAAAATTCCCGCATATATTACCACACTGTTTTTCTGCGTTGAAAACACCACCTACAACAGTTTCGTAGCGCGCTACGAAACTGCTGAATTGTTTAAACAGCTTGTCTTTTTCCTGAGGTATTTACCGCCTAGACATTTGATTGCCAAAACTCCTTTTGATCTTTGATACATATAACAGGGATATACATGTCCTCAAAACAATAAAACTAAGCAAAATTTGACAAAATTTGGAACAAAACCTTTCTTTGAACAATAACTTCATTTCGCAGCTAACTAGTCTAACTGTGCATTCAAGTCTTCAACTTTCTTCCTCATAGCTTTATTTTCAGCTCCTAGATGCATATTTATCTTTCTGATGAATTTGGCCTCCTTAATTGCGGGAACTGTCCATGTGTATACATCGGCTACTGAATCCACCTGGTTTACTAGGTTTTCACTTCCTTTCAATACAGCTTTACGATAATTTGCATACCTGACTGCAGACTCCCTAGTGGCATTCTTCACCTGAGCAATCTCATGTTTAGCTGCTTCTAACTGGTTCCTTATAGCTATAATATTACCTCCTTGAGATATGATGATTGTTCTATTTGTGTCTTTTTGCTTAATTTTCTCTGCCTCCTCTGTTCTGGGCAATTTCTCAGCTTCCTCTGTTCTGGGCAATTTCTCAGCTTCCTCTGTTCTGGGCAATTTCTCAGCTTCCTTTACTTGCTTCCTTGTAATAGGTCTTCTGGGTTTGAAAATGAATTCTTCACCTGGTTCATCAAACTTCAGCCTTTTTGAGGCCTTAGGCTTCTTGGTACTTTCTGGTGATAACTTTGTCAAATCAATATGCACTGGTTCAATTTGCTCAAACTCAATGGCTTCCAATAAATCATTCAGGCTTGCCTTAAATACTGGGCTTTCTTCAACAGCTAAGGCTTTACCTTTTTCTTTACTTATTTGGCTTCTTGTCCTAACCCTTGACACTGTTTCAGATCTACTTGTTTCAGGTACAGTCCTCTTATGCTGAGCTTCTTCTTTTGTTGATTGCTGAGGAGGTTGTTCTCTGATGATCAGTGGCTTCACTGGTTTTCTTTGTTGTAACTTGGATTGCTTTTTATCTCTTACCTCTTTTTGAAGCTCAGCTATCGTGAGTTCTTTGACTGGTTGTTCTTTAACTGGTTATGGAGTAAGTCCAGTTTTGCTTTGGAAACCAGCCATGAAGATAAACGAATTCCAGTCTCTGCCTATCTTCTGAAGGCCATCTAAAACTAACAATTTAACCAAACCATGGTGAAACAAAGAAGTTTCACAATCTTCTTTCCTCAGCTGCACCTTATCACACATTTTACTCAAACTGTGAAATAAGTAAAAAGGAATGTCTATGGAAGCTTTCCCAGTGAAATGTAAAAGCAGCTTGAAGTGATAAGAGTAGACCTTATTGTATCTTCCTTCACAGGTCAAGTATTTCTGAATACAGGTGAGAAGAAGGGCATAATGCTCCTTGACATAGTTTCTGGGCACTGCTTTTGTTAGGTCTTCATTTACATATGCCTCTTTTAAAAACTCTTTGCAGGGATTCATATCAAACTTAAAATTCTTAAACCATTCTTGCCGCCCTCTTGGAATCTCTGTTACAGCAGCTATTGCCTCCGGAGACACTTGAACTTACAACATAGCTATTTTTGAATTTAAACCGGTGAATTTTAAAGCAAACTTTTTGGTTACCTGTGCATGTCCTCCTTGCAGCTTTTTACAAAAGTTCCAGCACCCGGCATCTTTGAATGCTTTCTTCACACCTTCATCTCTCAATGCTATATCCAAACCTTCGGGTTCGGTTCTCTGGCATTTTCCAGATCTGTGTTCTTTCCTCTCCATTTTGCTTTTGAAATCTTCACACACACAATGACCAACAGCTTCAGTTGAAATGGCGGATCAGTTCTCTTTAACTCGGCCTCGCTTGTAATCAGGCTCACTTGAAAACAGCCTCGCTTGAAAACTCAAATACATCATGATACGAGCTTGTCACTTATGCATCACTTACGATCATCATAAAGATCCATGCACGGTAAAATCCATTGGGATAATATTTCAGTGCATTTCAACAAATCTATTGATGGAGTAGTGACTAATGAGGGTATAGACATGCTACGGGAGGGTACAAAAACTGACATGAGAGGACAGAATTGGTGACTCATCAACAGACTTGACACTTTGGGAAAGATTCACTGCGAAATGCACGAATCCCTGATTTCGCAGCGCGGTTAGTTTTGAATTCTAATAATGCGCTGCGAAATGGCTTAATGATCACGCGCTGCGGAATGGCTAAACAATGATTACGCTGCGAAACTGGCTAATAGGAGATTACGCTGCGAAATCACGAAAAGAATCGGTGACTAGGATATGACAAGACATGACTTATGAAACCATGATGGTGGAGGAGAACCAATAGAATTCGAGTCTAATTTAAATCAAACACCTTTAAAGCTCCAACCCTAAGTAAGAAACATACAACGAAAACAATTTGCCACAGACTTTTGACATTGAACTAGGACAAAGGATTATATGCAAATTTTCTTTTTTTTTTTTTTTAAATTCTAAGTGATAACAGTGGCTCCACTTGGGATAGTGTGCTCCTGTAGTACACTAAGAACTCGTAGGTCCAGTTCCTTGTTCAATTTCTTAAAAACACACACAGAGTTGACAAGCATTCCTTTCTAGCTTTGTGGGCCTTCACCTCGGGCTTAAGCTTTCTTTTCAGCTTGTCATTTATTTTCAACAAGAAAGATTCATAAAACGGTTATATACAATGTTTGTGGGACACTTGGCAGAAATTCATTAATTGTAATGCTTTAAGAACCTGCCATTAATAGGTCCTCCAGCATATGGTGTTCCATCAACTTCCTGCAGAATGTAGGTGTTATTTCCATGGAAAGCAGAAATCTGATATGGCCCTTTCCACAAATTTTCAAATTTACCATGTTTACCTTTCTCTTCAATTCTGGCTTCCCATTTCAGGACTTTATCATGAATCTGAAATGTGACCTCTTTGATATTTTTTTCAAATGCTCTCTTGACCCTGTTTTTGTTTTGTTGATGACTGTCAAACACCTCACTTCTTTTCTCCTGCAAAGCTATTAGCTAATTGATCCTACGCTGAATAGCATTTGGTTCCTCTTCTAATCCTTGAATCAGATTCATTACTGGTACTCCGAGAGATGTTGGAAATATAGCCTTTGCCCCATACACAAGTTCATATGGTGATGTTCCAATGGACCTTTTTGTGCAAATCCGGTCAGCCCACAAGGCATATTTCAGTTTCAAATGCCAAGCCTTTTTATTTTCTTGCAGCAGTTTTTTAATGATTCTCATAAGACTCTTGTTTGAGCTTTCAGCTAAACCATTTCCCTGCGGATAATAAGCAGTGGAATGTCCAAGGGAAATATGATACTGATGACAAAAATTAATCATTCTTTTGGACTTGAAAGCCTGAGCATTATCTGTAATGATCTTGATTGGACAACCAAACCTTGATAATATGTTATTTTCTAAGAAAGAAATAATCACAGAATCATTTGCTTGCCTTGTGGGTATTGCCTCTATCCATTTTGTAAAGTAATCGGTGGCTGTGAGAATCCAGCGATGTTGTCCTGATGAAGGTGGATGGATTTCCCCTATAAAATCTAATCCCCACTGCTGGAAAGGTGCTTCAACATAAATGGGAACCAAAGGCATTGGCATGAGCTTTCTCTTTCCCTCAAACAGCTGACATTCATGACATGTGGCTATCTTTCTGTAGATATCTCTAAACATGGTTGGCCAAAAATAGCCAGCTCTCAAGACTTTGTTTGCAGTGGCTTTCCAATAGTGATGACCTCCACAATCCCCTTTATGAAACTCATCAATTACTTTATCAGCTTCTTCTTCAATGAGACAATTTAATAATATTCCTCCTGCATCCTTCCAAAACAGATTTTGGTCATATACAAAATATCTGAGAGATTTCAACTTGGTGAACCTAGCTTTGGATTTTGAAAGGTTATCAGGAGCTCTATTATGCTGCAAGACAAATTCTATATCCTTATACCATTCTGAAATCGGGAATTTCTCATCTATTTGGACCAACTCTTCTTCATTTTCAGAAATTTCTGAGATTTCTGTGCTTAAATTAATATCAATACAGTCCAGATTTGACTGAGTCAACAATTTGGCTAGGCCTTGACCCTTTACCAACTTGGTGGGTTTGATCTCAATGTCATACTCCAACAACTTTGCTATCCACTTTCCCCTTTTTCCATCCGGATCAGCTTGTGTAAGGATATCTTTTATAACAGTATTTGGCATGTATGCAACAATATGAGAGTGCGAAACATAAATCCTGAAATCCTTAATTTCTTTTACCAAAGCATAAGCCTGTTTCTCTAAGATATTATATTTCAATTCAGCATTAGCCAATGTCTTGCTAAAGAAGGAAATGGGTTGTTCAGTACCTTGACTTCCTTTTTGCAATAAGACTCCAGCAATTGTGTCTTCAGAAGCAAATGTGAATATCAGAAACTCCTTGGTAAAATTCGGGCTAATGAGCAGTGGTGCTTGAGTAAGTGCTTTCTTAATTTCTTCAAATGATCTCTTTGCTTCAGGTGTCCATTTAAAATCTGCTCCTTTCTTTAACATCTTTGTTATGTTCTTAACCACTTCAGCAAAGTTAGGAATGAATCTTCTAACAAAGTTAACTTTCCCGAGAAAAGATTGAATCTCCTTCTTACTTCTTGGTAAATCTAACTTTTGAATTGCACTAACTCTATTAGGATCAATCCTAATTCCCTCTTCAGAAATAATATGTCCAAGCAGTTTGCCAGAAGTTAAAGCAAAAATACTTTTGGTTGGGTTTAGAGAAATACCAAACCTCCTACATTTCAGTAGGACCCTTTCAAGGTGCTTTAAGTGGTCTTCTTCCTTTTTTGAAAAAATTGTGATATCATCAAGATAAACCACCACTGATTTGTCCTTTTCTTCAGCAAAAGCAATGTCCATTGCTCTCTGAAAAGTTGCTCCAGCATTCATGAGGCCAAAAGGCATTTTTGCATACATGAATGTTCCCCAACGTGTAGTGAAAGCTCTCTTCTCCTGATCTTCTGGGTGAACAAGAATCTGATGGTACCCTGAGAAGCCATCAAGCATAGACATCCTTTGTGAACCAACAATGTTTTGTAAAATGAGATCCATTTTGGGAAGAGGGTAATTATATTTCAATGAAGCTTTGTTTAAGTTCCTGAAATCTATACAAATTCTGATCTCCCCATTCTTTTTCCTAACTGGTACCAAGTTAGCAAGCCAATTTGAGAATCTGATTGGAACAATAATCTTGGCATCAAAAAGCTTTTTCACCTCTTTTTCAATCAGTGGCATTAGAAGAGGATTAATCCTCCTTAATTTCTGCTTAAAAGGCTTCTCATTTTGCTTAATTGGGATGGTATGTTGTATGATTGAAGAATCATACTGTTTCAAATCAGCATAGCTCCATGCAAAAACATCAATGAATTTTTTCATCATTTCAACATATTTAGTCTTCATATCAGCTGAAAGGAACTTCGAAATCTTGACCATTTTAGGCACTACTGAGTCACCTAAATTACATCTTTCCACTTCCTCCTCATTAGCTTGCAGTCTTGGTGCTTTGAACACATCATTTTGATCAAATAATTTCTCCAAAGGAATGAGGCCCTTAGGGATTGAATTATTTTGTAACTGTAAGACTTCAGAACCTTCCTTTGATTCTACTAACATGTTCTGCTGATCTATTTGATTATGCTCAAACTCTTCTTTTAATTCAATGAAATTCCTTACCTGCTGATCATCCTCAAAGACTTGCCAATTTATGATATTATCTGGTATGACTGGTCTATGGCGAACCTCCACCTCATAAATATCAGAAGAGTGCTTAGGAATGACAAATAAACTGGCTGAAACAGCAAGAGAATCTGCAATAGAGTTTTGGTCTCTAGTTTTGATGCTAAAAGAGTAAGTCTGAAATTTTTCTAACATCTCCAACACTAAATTTTTGTATGCTCTCATCCTTGCATCCTTGGTTTGATATGCACCCTCTATTTGTTGAATTACCAATTCAGAATCTCCACAAACAGCAATGTTTTTGGCTTTCAACTTTGTCAAGGCCTCTAGACCTAAAACTAGAGATTCATACTCAGCCATGTTGTTGGTACAATCAAAATTTAATTTGTATGAGAGAAACTTACTTTCTTCAGTTGGACTAGTGATCCAAATGCCAGCTCCTGCCCCTTCTTTTCCTGCTGATCCATCAAAGTACAATGACCAATATCCCATGATATCTTTTTCATCTCCTTGTTGTCCTTCATGACTCTGATTTTCTGCAGGTTTATCTTCTAATTCTCTCCCAACTGATTCATTGAAAAGAATAGCTGAACCAAGACCAGTATCACATGAGTAAATAGAAAAATTCTGAGGCTTTTCTTTGCTGCTTACCATGTAGGCCATCCTTGTTTCACGATACAGCCTCCTTTGTTCACCAAACACTGGGATGGTAGCATATGTTAGATCCATTTGCATGGTAACCTTTATTTTTGCTGCCCATGACCTTGAAAGGAGCATCCCAAACTTAGGTGGAATATCTGCAACAACAATGTCCATAACAGTTGTTTTTGTTGGGATTTGTGTGAGTGCCACAACAACATCTTTTTTTAAACCAATGCAATGAACTCTCTTGGAATCAAAGGAAAATAAGTCCTTGTATGGTCTGGTTACTTCTAACCCCAGTCTTTCCATAATTACCTTAGGCATGAGATTATGTGATGCCCCTGAATCCAACATAGCATTATGTAAAGTCATATCATGAATATTAATGCTTATGTAAAAGGGGGGAAACTCATCATTTTGTTCATCCTCAAGTCTTGGTCCTAAACAGATAATTGGACTGTCCTCTTGTACACTTAGGATATCAGCCACTCCTGGTGGAGAATTAAGCATTTCAACAATCTTGCTTCTGTATTTGTCTACCTTGAGAATTTCATTGAAAGGAACTGATATTTTAATTTTTGCAATCTCATTCTCAATGTTAAAAACAGAAGTAGACTTTTCAATATCTTTAGAAGGAGAAGGAGTTTGAATATCCTTTTTATCAAGAGGGGAATCACCTTTACCTTCAACCACCTTTGATTTTTCCTTCTTATCCTCAACTGCCTTTGAGATATTCTTCTTGGGCTGTGCCTTGTTTGCTGTGATAGGAACATCTCTATTCCTAAGATTGTACTGCTTCTGTATCTCAAATATAGCATGTTGATAACCCTTTAAGAAATCTGAAGGTTCTTCTTCTGATTTTATCATGCTAGACTCATCATGTTCATCCTTAGTTAAGAAAATTCCTGAATCTTCTTCATCAAAGCAATGGATAGATTCCTCAGGGACTTCAGGTTCTTCTTCTTCATCCACCAAGTTTTGTTGAAAAGGAGGTCTCACTGGAGGATCTGCCTGCTGATTTCTATTGTCTCTTGGCCTTTGCTGATTCTGAGGCCTTCTGAATTGAGGATTCCTGAATTGAGGTTCTTGCTGTGCTTGAGTAGCACAAGTATTCCCAAGAGCTAATCGGTCCATCAATTTCTCCATCGTTTTCATCATTGTTTCAAACTTGTCTTCTTGAGCAGAGGTAGAAGGCTTCTCTTCCTCCTTTATCTTTGTATTTGCCATCTTTGATTTCTTAGCAGCAAGCATATTCACTTCTACCTTAATTGCATCATTTTGCATGTCAGCAAGATTGGCAGACTCTCTTTCTCTGAGTAAAAGAGAGAAATCTGAATCGAATGACTCAGCATATCTCAACTGTGCCAAAGCTCCATGAGGTTTCAAATGTGTTGGATAGAATTATATGTTTTATTAAACCTCTTAGAAAAATTTTGGACAGTTTCATCTCGAGCTCTTCTTAGATTATTATATTCGGTGAGGGCTTGAATAGGATTAGTTCTGTTTCCCCATTTCCTCAGAAAACTATCTTCAAATTCAGCCCAACTACGAATGCTACCAGCCCCAAGGGCTTTAAACCATTTTCTGAATTCCCCAATGAAAGTTTGAGCAAAAAGTCTTAATTTTACATCTTCATCATCCACCTCTTCCCTGTCAACAAAGTCATTGAACCTATCTACATGTTCCTCGGCTATAATATCTTCATCACCTCCCCATGTTGGAATCCTAGCAGCGTATTTACTAGGAAGATCATGTAAAATAGCAGGGAGAGCTAAAGGAGCATACCTAGCAGGTATGGCCATAATGAATGGAGGAGCAGTGACAACAGGTATTGTATGACCAGTGGGAGCAGATTTAGTGTGAGACAGTGTCTGAGGACTATTTGGACTAACAGAGGCAGAAGATAAAGTACTGGTACGAAAAGGGCTGTTTGGACTTTGCAAACCACTGACAAAAGAACTCCAATTGGGGAGAGGTAAACCAGTTTTAGATTTGAGCAAAACTTCAAAAGGATCAAGTTCTTTGAGCTGATTTAAGTCCTCTTCCTCTAATAGCAATTCTGAAGTAACAACCTCCCAAAACTCTACCTTATCTTTTTGTGACACTAAAGATGAAGTATCAATGCCTCTCTTTTGTAAATCTAAAATAATTCCAATAAGCTCTTCTTCGTTTTCAGACCTCAACAATACCTCTTGAATTTTATCATCAACAATTTTATCTTCAGGACTTCTAGAAAATTCAGGAAACAAAGATTTTGAAATGTTTGAAGTACCTGGTATATCAGAAAATCTTTGTCTACTCCTTGAGATAATGTTGGGATTATCCACAGGACTAGGTGGGTTTGGGTCAGGATTACTCCTTGTATATCTTCCTCTCGAAGCCACCTTTTTAACTTTAAGATTGAATGGAGTCACCAAGGTAGAATGCAGCCTCGAAAACCTTTCTGAGCTCCTGCTACCTTCAGAAGTTCAGCTTCATAATTTCAGGAATGATTAATCTTCAGGCTCCCGGCAGACGCACCAAAATGTTATCTCAAAATCAAGCCCTAGAAGGCTGCAACCCAGGAAGACTTCAAGTAACTATTTCACACCAATCTTTTGACTAACGCTTAGCCTCCTTAGCCTGAGAGGGCTCTCTCAAAGGATTATTGATTTTGACTATCAGTAAGATGGCTAACTCTTGTAAATAACATTGACAAATAATGAAGGCTGGACAAACATCACATAAGTTTCCATTAGGCCTATGGAGTCAAACATACTACAGCAAACAATGATGATGCCTTACATAGAAATCAGGGCACTTAGCATTTGGATGTTCAGAAAACCCCTTATATAAAATCACAGTTTACAAAGGCATACAGGAAGTCAGAGCATGATCAATGAATTCTGAGTGATTATGCATTTGTACAACTGTAAAAGAACACTAAAGAAAATATAACATCACACATTCTGAACAAGTAAATCCCTTATGAATCCTGAGAAGTAAAACAGTCATTTATATTATTGAACTTTGTTTTTTACATAAGCCAAAACAGTCCTCTGTTTTATAAAATATCCAACCCCCATTACATAGATGTTTCAGCTATATATAGAAAATCCTTATTCTAACTACTTCGAGATTCCTCCTCCCACATGAGGGGAACTCGAGTTCTGCCTATGATGACACCTATCTGCTTTACAACAAACTGTTAAATACAATTAGTGCTAACTGGAGTTCTAAAGAGTTCTAATTTGACTATGACTCTAACTCTATCTTCTTCGTAGAATGATTCCTTCTTATTCTTTCACACTTGGACTCCTTGCAGTTTGGCTGAGATGGCTGAGATGAGTATTTAAAGCTCCATGTTGGCCTCGGATGCTGAATACTTTAACTGCTCAGTGATGTTAGGTGATATCCCTTGCTTTTCGGTTCTAGTCCTCCATAACTTCGAATATACAGTAGCATGTTTTTAGCCCTTTTAATAACCCAAAAATATAGGACATCACCATGTTCCTGATGTGTTGGAGGCTTCATCGATGGCCAGGTGTGCAAGCCAAAATTCCTTGTATGCAACTCATTCAATACCCTATGACCGGTAATAAAGTGGCTTTATAACAGAAACTTCAAACTTGAGTTAAAGCATTCCACCTTTTAAAGGTACAGCTGTCTCGATTTGAATGGTTGTGATGGCTTCATTTGGTCCCTTACATGTCCTTTAGGTGTTTCCTTTTGAAAATTCCCGCATATATTACCACACTATTTTTCTGCGTTGAAAACACCACCTACAGTAGTTTCGTAGCGCGCTACGAAACTGCTGAATTGTTTAAATAGCTTGTCTTTTTCCTGAGGTATTTACCGCCTAGACATTTGATTGCCAAAACTCCTTTTGATCTTTGATACATATAGCAGGGATATACATGTCCTCAAAACAATAAAAGTAAGCAAAATTTGACAAAATTTGGAACAAAACCTTTCTTTGAACAGTAACTTCATTTCGCAGCTAACTGGTCTAACTGTGCCTTCAAGTCTTCAACTTTCTTCCTCATAGCTTTATTTTCAGCTCTTAGATGCATATTTATCTTTCTCATGAATTTGGCCTCCTTAATTGCGGGAACTGTCCATGTGTAAACATCGGCTACTAAATCCACCTGGTTTACTAGGTTTTCACTTCCTTTCAATACAGCTTTACGATAATTTGCATACCTGACTGCAGACTCCCTAGTGGCATTCTTCACCTGAGCAATCTCATGTTTAGCTGCTTCTAACTGGTTCCTTATAGCTATAATATTACCTCCTTGAGATATGATGACTATTCTATTTGTGTCTTTTTGCTTCATTTTCTCTTCCTCCTCTGTTCTGGGCAATTTCTCAGCTTCCTCTGTTCTGGGCAATTTCTCAACTTCCTTTACTTGCTTCCTTGTAATAGGTCTTCTGGGTTTGAAAATGAATTCTTCACCTGGTTCATCAAACTTCAGCCTTTTTGAGGCCTTCGGCTTCTTGGTACTTTCTGGTGATGACTGTGTCAAATCAATATGCACTGGTTCAATTTGCTCAAACTCAATGGCTTCCAATAAATCATTCAGGCTTGCCTTAGATACTGGGCTTTCTTCAACAGCTAAGGCTTTACCTTTTTCTTTACTTATTTGGCTTCTTGTCCTAACCCTTGACACTGTTTCAGATCTACTTGTTTCAGGTACAGTCCTCTTATGCTGAGCTTCTTCTTTTGTTGATTGCTGAGGAGGTTGTTCTCTGATGATCAGTGGCTTCACTGGTTTTCTTTGCTGTAACTTGGCTTGCTTTTTATCTCTTGCCTCTTTTTGAAGCTCAGCTGTCGTAAGTTCTTTGACTGGTTGTTCTTTAACTGGTTGTGGAGTAAGTCCAGTTTTGCTTTGGAAACCAGCCATGAAGATGAACGAATTCCAGTCTCTGCCTATCTTCTGAAGGCCATCTAAAACTAACAATTTAACCAAACCATGGTGAAACAAAGAAGTTTCACAATCTTCTTTCCTCAGCTGCACCTTATCACACATTTTACTCAAACTGCGAAATAAGTAAAAAGGAATGTCTATGGAAGCTTTCCGAGTGAAATGTAAAAGCAGCTTGAAGTGATAAGAGTAGACCTTATTGTATCTTCCTTCACAGGTCAAGTATTTCTGAATACAGGTGAGAAGAAGGGCATAATGCTCCTTGACATAGTTTCTGGGCACTGCTTTTGTTAGGTCTTCATTTACATATGCCTCTTTTAAAAACTCTTTGCATGGATTCATATCAAACTTAAAATTCTTAAACCATTCTTGCCGCCCTCTTGGAATCTCTGTTACAGCAGCTATTGCCTCCGGAGACACTTGAACTTCCAACATAGCTATTTTTGAATTTAAACCGGTGAAGTTTAAAGCAAACTCTTTGGTTACCTGCGCATGTCCTCCTTGCAGCTTTTTACAAAAGTTCCAGCACCCGGCATCTTTGAATGCTTTCTTCACACCTTCATCTCTCAATGCTATATCCAAACCTTCGGGTTCGGTTCTCTGGCATTTTCCAGATCTGTGTTCTTTCCTCTCCATTTTGCTTTTGAAATCTTCACACACACAATGACCAACAGCTTCAGTTGAAATGGCGGATCAGTTCTCTTTAACTCGGCCTCACTTGTAATCAGGCTCGCTTGAAAACAGCCTCGCTTGAAAACTCAAATACATCATGATACGAGCTTGTCACTTATGCATCACTTACGATCATCATAAAGATCCATGCACGGTAAAATCCATTGGAATAATATTTCGGTGCATTTCAACAAATCTATTGATGGAGTAGTGACTAATGAGCGTATAGACATGCTACGGGAGGGTACACAAACTGACATGAGAGGACAGAATTGGTGACTCATCAACAGACTTGACACTTTGGGAAAGATTCACTGCGAAATGCACGAATCCCCGATTTCGCAGCACGGTTAGTTTTGAATTCTAATAATGCGCTGCGAAATGGCTTAATGATCACGCACTGCGGAATGGCTAAACAATGATTACGCTGCGAAACTGGCCAATAGGAGATTACGCTGTGAAATCACGAAAAGAATCGGTGACTAGGATATGACAAGACATGACTTATGAAACCATGATGGTGGAGGAGAACCAATAGAATTCGAGTCTAATTTAAATCAAACACCTTTAAAGCTCCAACCCTAAGTAAGAAACATACAACGAAAACAATTTGCCACAGACTTTTGACATTGAACTAGGACAAAGGATTATATGCAAATTTTCTTTTTAAAAAAAAAAAAATTCTAAGTGATAACAGATGGGACATGGGTGACTTCTCTGGATGACTTCTCTTGAACATGTCGGCGACACTTATGTGATGGATCGGTAGCATTTACCCCAAATGTGGATGATATGGCGTGACCATGGTGATGTGACTGGTGAATGAAACAACCCAACCCGACTCTGGCACGAAGTGGAAGTGTCATGTTCAAGAGCGACTTGCTACCAATAAAGTTTCTTTGTGTTTTCTTCCCAATTTTTCCCCAGTCATTTCTGACCAGTACCTCTTTATTTTTGTCAAGCTTGAGGAGGATAACGTATGCTTTTTCTATAGTTTTCCCTTCGGGCAAACCCATCGCTATGTTTTAACGAGCCTAGCGATAGTGGAACTCATTCTCGTCTAAAGACAAGTTTGTCGCTATTAATATTTTTAACGAGCCTAACGACAAAGATAACCCGGTCCTTTTCCTTTTTAGGGAGTCTGAAAAGGTATGTAAATATAACTCCAGAATTCCTTTTTCGTCATCTAATCTCTTAAGTCCGAAAAAGTATAAAACAATACAGAAGGGATGAATTTTCGATAGTTTTAATGATCCGAACAAAACAAGCGCTCGATCTTTTTGTGCAATAATCCCTCAGGTCCAAAAAGATTAAAATCTAGAGGAGGGATAGCACTTCATGTCACTTTAATGAGCTGGAAGGCCAAAACTTGGCAATCTTTTCATATTTTACGAGTCAAATGAAAAGAGCTTAAAGAAGACTCGTCTTTTGAGGAACGAGTGATAAAATGGGTAGTAGCTGATTCCAGGTAAGGTTTGGAATTTTCCAATCACGACAGTGTCACGAGGATGGTTAGTGAAATCACTCTTCGCAGGTGTTCCTCAAAATGGGTAAACAATCAAATGGAGGTGAATGATCGGCCAATGGAAAAGTGGAGGTGACGGTGCAAACATGACGAAAGCTTTAATGGCTGAAAATGCTTCATTCACGGTGGTTATTTACCGGAGGATAGTTCATTTTTTAATGAGCTTAAATGCGGGTGGAAACACTTGCTCGATCTTATGTTTGTTTTTTTAACAAGCTTGAACTATGCGCTAAAATTGCTCGATTAAGTGGTCTTATTTTGATTTTTACCATAGATAGCTCTGTCCTTCCAAAGATAGTACTGTATTTTTCAACTGCTTCATCAAACTAGTTAGAAACATTTGCTTTGAAAATGAGATTAAACACTAATACCTTACTCTGAACTACGTGAAAGTAATTAAAAATTGTTTTTTACTTCTCATTTTACCATTTCATTTGAACTTGGTTTTTTGGAGATTTGGAGGTATTTTCCCCCTCGATTTTCATCAGCTGATTTCAGGAGATTCTGTGGACAATTCTCGGCGCCGTCTGGACCAAGTAGGAGCTAAACCCGAGCCCTTTCATTTCATGGTTTCCTTTTTGCATTATGTGCCCTGTTCCTTGCTTTTCTGAACCCCTGGGGTTTGATGGGCTCATTCTGCCATCAACGCACCCTGGGTACATCAAAACCTGCACTGAATGTGGGTCCTCATGAAGGTAACTTGACATTCAACGCACCTGTAACACATGTGTAGGTGCGTTGGGCGCAGAAAGGAAAGTTGTTGCACAGTTTTTAATGGAATTTTTCCCTGTTTCTCATCAAAATCAGGATCTAATCTCCTCTCTTGTTTGTTTTTGCAGAGATATTGGAGCAAAATGACCCTTAGATGGCGAGAACATGAAGAAGAGGACATGATTGCCCTACATGATCCTGTTACAGTGAATGCGCTGCGAAACTGTGGCTTGTTGAAGTTCTTCCGTATCTCTAGCATGAGACAATAGATTAACTTGCTGAAGTATTTGCTTGAATCTTGGGACCCTGTCAACTAGGTTTTCCAGATTAGGGGCAAATCTATCCCCTTGACCGTAGTAGACATCTATTTCTTGACTGGCTTGTCGAGGCGGGGTGCCCCTATCTCTTTGTCAGGTTCGGTCCGAGGAGGCGATTCTGTGAGAGATTATGTCCGTCAGTATTACAGGGAAGGATCGCAGCTGAGTAAATATGGCAAGATCATCATCCGTGATGTCACTGATAGGTCCCTTAGGACTATCCTATTTACTTTTGGTAGGATGGCCGGTAGCGCATCTCTTCATGTAGCCAACAGATCCTATATGCAGCATGCCTTGGAATGCCTTCAACCGAAGGTGTTCAACTGGTGCGACGCAGTACTTCTTGTTATGAAAGAGCAGTTGACCAAGATAAAGAACGAGAAGTTGAAGAACTTTGGGTTCGGTTCCATTTTGACCACCTTTGCCTTGGAGAAGATACCACTGATGCAGCCGCAGTACATTGCACTCGACTTACCTTCTCCTACTGAACCACGCATGCAGAGATGGGTTGACCATATGTCTAGGCATGCTGGTCAATCTCAGATTTCGTTTTCTGATACCTTCTTCAGGTGGTTTGATCGTCAGGAGATGGTCTATTCCGAGTATCCATATGCCGGTATGGACTTCCGGGGTGATCCAGATTTGGTACTGTCGGATGGCGAGCAGTGGGATGCTATTGGTAAAATCTCTGACCATATTGTTGTTTACTATTTTTGTCTATAATGTCATTGTGCTTTGTTCTATCAAGACTCTAATCAAACTCATGTGTACATGCAGATGTCGGTCCTGTTCATCCAGTAGCTCGCGTGAGAGTTCCAACTGTTTTCCCAGGAAGAGAGGTCACCGGAAGGGTCATTCTTCGTGACCTTGATGTGGTCGAGACTCTTACAGTTGTGCAGGAGCAGGTGGAGAGCCTTAGTTTTGGTATCCCGGATGTCAGGATTGACGAGCTACCTTTGCAGTTACAACGGCATACTACTGGTGTGCCTCGACGATGGACTCGTCTCTTACGCATGATCGCACAGGCTGTGACTTGCTATCACGAGCATCATTAGACTAGGGTGCCCCCTAGCATTTTGAGTTTTGGGTCCTGTGACCGATTTTTTGTCTTGGTTACAGAACATTATGTGTAAACCATAAACATCTATATATGTATTTTTTATTTTCAGAGTTTTATTCTGATTGAGTTATGTGATCCACATGTAGAACATTGATGATGTGTTTCTTTTTATAAATGTTGCAAATGTCTATCTAACACATAGTTTTCTAATGAGTCGGTTAATGTGTTTAAGTTTCTGGAAATATGCTGGTATTGAATCAGATCAAATTGTCTTTCCAAAATCTTAAACCTTAGGAACATGAGATAAATAGCTGGGTTTCAGACGGAATATATACCATTGAGCTGTAGTATTACGAGCTGTGAGTCTAGCCTGATGATTAGCCGGAGTATACCATGAGTGATGGCATCAGAGAGAAGCTCTATCAACGCACTATATTCAGCGATATTGTTTGTTGATTGACCAATACATACACCTTTGAAACTTACTAACTCGCCGCTTGGATCAAAAATGGCCCAGGCTGCGGAGGACAGGTTCCGCGAACTACGACTCGCTCCGTCGGCATATCCAACACATGGTTCCAATGGGTTTGACATCTGAAATAAATGTAAAAAGGTTGATTACTCGACCAAAACAAACACTCTTAGCGAAAACAAAAATATAACAAAAGCATATTGGTCACTACTAGGCGTAGTAACGCTTGAGGTACAACCCATTACGAGGTTGCGCCAGTGGAGTCCCGTCGTAATCCATCAACTCGTAGGCTCCTTTTGCTATCACCCGCTTAACAATGTAGGGGCCCATCCATAAAGAGTTAAATTTACCTGCTGCCAATTTATCGGATTCTTGGTCGTAAAGCAGGACCAAGTCACCTTTCGAGAAGACACGGGGTTTGACATTTTTGTCGAACTGTGCCTTGACTCATTTCTTATGGGCTTCGTTAGCCAACGCGGCATCACGACGGGTTTCATCCAATTGGATTAATTCCAAGAAACGAGCTTCTTCTTTTGAAGTTCCGGGGAGGAGATTGATTGCGAGTTTGAGAGACGAGATTTCACACTGGACTGGTAAGACTGCTTCCAAGCCATATACCAGTTGGAAGGGCGTGAACCCGGTCGCATTCCTTACCGACGTTCGGTAAGCCCACAAAGCTGGGTACAGGATTAGGTGCCATCTTCTTTTGTGAACTCCGATCATCCTTTGCAGCATACGTTTCAGGACCTTGTTGATCGCTTCAACTTGTCCGTTGGCCTGCGGATAATATGGAGTAGAGTTGTCATGAGATAGCCCTAGTTTGGCAGCTAATTCAACCATCATGTGATTGCGAAAATGCGATCCATGATCTGTGACTATAGCCTGTGGTACGCCGAATCTAGCGACTACATGATTGAAAAAGAAAAGGGCAACTGTTTCACCAGTATTATCTAATGTAGGCATCGCCTTGGCCCATTTGGTAAAATAGTCCACGGCGACTATAATATACCCATGCCGCCCGGTCGAGGTGGGGTTACATGTCATGAAATCGATGCCACATTTGGCAAATGGCCCAACGGCAACTATTGGCTGTAAAGGTGCGGGTGGTCTTCTGGTTTTGCTATCAAAAATTTGACAGGCATGGCAACTTTTGACTGCGGTTATGCAATCCTTGAACATGGTTGGACAGAAGTATCCCGCTTGTAAGATTTTTTGTGTTGTAGCATATCCAAGTTGGTGCCTCCCACACGCACCTGAATGACACTCATTCAGGGCTTTTTCGGCTTCCTCATGGGTGAGGCACCTCCTCAGAACTGTATCAATACCACGACGGTAAAGTGTATCACCGACGATCATGTAGTCTTTTGCTTGGTATCGAATACGTTTTTGTTCAGAGTGAGAGGTATTTGGCTTGAATTTTTGGGTCTGGAGATAAATGATTATATCTCCATACCATTCATTGCTTTCGGATATCAGAAACAAACTTTCATCCACGATTGTTTCTTCCGATCTTTCATCGTTGGACGACGATGGGAGATCGCACAATAATTCTGCGAAAACTAGAGCTTTCTTTGACTTGGATTTTACAAATTCTAGATCAAACTCTTGAAAGATTTCTATCCATTTTGAATATTTGCCCCCTAGCAACTGTCGCGACAATATATAAGTCATGGGGTTGCAATCTGACAGAATGGTAGTTTTCTGAAAGAGGACATAGTGTCAAAATCTTTGTATTGCTTGAACCGCTGCAAGCGCTAGTTTTTCAACATAAGAATATTTGCTTTCTGTATCATTTAAGTTCTTACTTAAATAATAAATTAGATGTTCTATTCCATCGACTTCTTGAACTAAAACCATTGCGATGGTCATATCTGCTGCAGCCAGATACAGGTTAAAGTCTCTTTGATAATCAGGGGCATACAATAATGATGCTTTCATTAGGGAATCCTTTAAAGCATCAAAGGAAGCTTGCACGACCTGATCCCAGTTAAAGGGTCCCCCTTTTTTCAAAATACGTGTATAACCTTTAGCAAGTTCAGCGTAATTTGGAATGAACCTCCTCAGAAAGTTTGCTTTCCCTTGGAGTTTCTGAATCTGAAGCAAATTCGAAGGTGGAGGCAAATTTATGATTGCCTGTACCTTACAAGGGTCGAGACGAATCCCATCCTTGGAGACTACAAAGCCAAGTAAACGACCGGAACTGATGCAAAATACACATTTGTGCAGATTGAGTCGTATCTTATAGTGTCAACAACGTAGAAATATCGCTCTTAAATGCTGCGAATGATTAGTCCGCTTTCGCGAATGAGCCGGAAGGTCGTCAAGATAAGGTTGAATGATGTTCTTGATGTCATGGAAGGCATAATTCATTTCCCTCTGAAACGTCGCCCCCGCGTTCTTTAAACCAAAGGGTAATTTTCGATATGAAAATGTGCCCCACGGACAAATGAATGCAGTCTTTGACTGGTCTTGTGGGCAGATATTTATTTGATTATACCCCGAAAATCCATCCACGAATGAAAAGATTTCGCATCCGGCGCATTCATCAATTATCTGGTCAATCAAGGGTGTAGCGTAGTTGTCTTTTGGACAAGCTTGATTTACATCCCTATAATCGACGCACACTCTAATTGTCCCCTGTTTTTTTATAATTGGGACAATGTTCGATACCCAATCGGTTAATGGAACCAGGTAGATGAAACCAGCATGCAGGAGTTTTTCGACTTCTGCCTATGGCAGCGACTTTCTTGGGGTGCACCTGCCTCAGTCGTTGCCGTACCGGTTTAACATCTGGATACATCTTGATTTCGTGTTCAACGATACTCGAGTCGATGCCTGGCATTTCACTGTATGACCAGGCAAAGACATCTCTGAATTCGCGAAAAAGAGCGTTATATATTTCCAGCTCTGAAGGAGAACAACATTTGTTGACATAAATATTCTCTACAATATCCGTTTTGGTCGATATATTTATGGCTATAGTCTCTTCAATGTTGGACAAGTTTCGCTCGGAATCCACCGTACTTATAGTATTTGATAGAAAATCAATTATTGAAGGATGGTAGAGGTCATTTTGAGTACCTTCTTCGTAATTTGGAAGAAGAGAACGATGGTGGGAATCATTCCATGGCGCTCCTTCAACTACCATTGCCTGGAGAATTCCTTCGTTGGTGTCATGCACTTGCGACCAAGGATCTGAAGGAGTACCATATTCTCTTGACCTATCCATCCAAACGCTTGACGAGCATTGGTTTGGGTTTGCCTCCCATGCCAGAAACATTGATTTCTATAATATTTCTATTGGGCTTGGGGGCAAAACCATTGCATGATCCATGTTGATATCGTTCTCTGAGATCTTTGCGGAAGATATCATATTGCAGGTTCCTATCGACGCTACTTCCGCTAAATCAATTGGAGGTGGAAGAGCGAAAGTTCCCATTAGTATAGGATCTTTTAGTAGGCCTAATATGATATTCTGAAGCGAATGGGGGCTTCCATGGATCATGGGAATGCTTCCTGTAACTTGTGAACCATGGGGGAGGAAGTTTTGTTGGTCGAAGATTGTAATCCGCCCTTGAAAGGGAAATGCAATCTTTCTAAAATAGGTCAACACAACAGCTGCCATGGCATATATCCACGGTCTTCCTAGTAGGATGTTGTAATCAAGATTCCCATCGATGACTTCAACATCTATTTCTACTGTTTTCCCTCCTAGTTCAACTTTCAAGTTATTTAGGATACCGTACGGGATATACGTCCTTCCGTCAAATGCCTTTAATGTTGTCGCAGATCGCAACAAGGTTGGGGATCCTAAAGTTTTCCAGCAGCTCATCGACATGATACATGTAGATGCTCCCTCATCAATAATCGTTCGGTGAACAGTTTTGTTGAGGGCTTTCACTTGAACAAGGAAAGCTAATTGAGCTGGTAACTGAGGATCGTACCCTTTGTGGTCAAAGGATACAAGATTGGAATCCTTTGGATCAATCCCACCAATGGCTGATAACAAAGCCTGCCTTTGGGATGGGAAATTTTGCAGTACTTCAAGAGTCGACATAGCGGATGGCGATTGGGCCAAATCTTCCACTATGTTATAATGTTGCGCTGCTCTAGCACGAGGATTAAATGTCGACTTGTGTACTACTCCCTTTGCCGGTTTTATTGTTAATTCAGGGATTGTGGGTGGTACAACTTCTGTCGAAGTTGTTGTCGAACTACTTGGTTGATCTTTATCCTTGTTGTTCGACAGCTGAGGATTCCCGTAATCTTTGTTCCTTGTCGAAATCAAAGCATCATTTTGTTGCTTCAAAATCGACAACATTAGTACTTGAGACGGGGAAGCATTTCCACTTTCAACCAGATTTGTTCCTGGATTCGGAAACGGATCGGTTAACACTGCTGAGGTTTTCGAACTTTTAAAGAATCTCTTAAGCTCAGCTTTGTATGGACATTCTTTCGTCCAATGATCCTCATCGCATACCATGCACCCTGAAGGTGGTTTCCTATTTCCAGGAGGGTTTGAAGAAGATTTTTCGGGAGATTGCTCATCATGTTTCTTCTTCTTCCCTTTTCCTTTCTTCTTGCTTCTTGGTTGTTTAGTTTCTTTGCCTTTATCTGTCGATACGGCATTTACTTCTGAAGCAAGAGGTTCATCTTTTGCATTTTGACTTGAAACCTTACGTGCCTTTTTGGATGTGGCCCTTGTCGATTTCGCATATGTCGTGCCAATCACGCCATTGTCGGCCTGAGAGTCATTGTTTGATTTAGGAGGAGGAGGAATCGAGGATTCCGGTCTAGGGGCGTCAGGTATTTTGTCGTAGAGCGTGCCGGACTGAGTGTAAATCAAATCCAGATATCGTGCACGAGCGATCACTTGCTCTTCTGTTACGACTCCCCCCTTTGCCACATCTTCCGTGATGGAAGGCAGTAATGACTTGATAAACCATTCAGCTAATAGCTGAGCAGGAACGTACGTTTTTACCATCCTATGACGACGCCGCCACTCATGTATATGATCGGATATGTGAGTGGTTGTTGTCTATTTAAAGTTGGTAAGCAGTTCTGTTCCCGTTTCATACCTCATCGGTAATTGAAAATGGGTTAAAAAGGTTGTGGCTAAGGTGTTGAAGTTGTCGAACGAAGCTCTAGGCAATTCAATGTACCATTTTGCCGCCGGACCTGTTAATGTCCTCTGAAAAAGGCGAAGCCTTATCGAATCATCATTTAAATTTTTTGATGAACACCATAGATGAAATGTCATCACGTGATTCGATGGATCTTCGCCTGGATTTCCATTAAGCTTAGGAATATCTGATGGAAGTTTGTGTGGAATCGCTGGCCACCAAGGGGCGTAAGCAATTGGATCGTTTGTTAGCCGGTTTAAATCAGGTAACTCTAACATTGCCACGAATGGTAACTTTTGATTCAGGTTAGGTGAAGCATACCCAGGATACGACGAAATCACCTGAGTAGTTGGTTTTTGCATACTAGCATAATGCATTTGATGCTGATATGTTTGGTAAGGTTGGTGGAATTGACCATTATAAAATGGTTGATTTTGACCGTTTTGAATGTATGGTTGTCCACTGTTTGCAAAGATTTGTTGCTCAGCACCTTGGTATACATGTTGGAATTGTGGTTGTTGGTATTGTACCAGCCACGGTTGTGAAGCCATGTGCTGTTGCCCGATACTAACCGTTTGACCAAGGTGAGGGGTAATCGTACCCGTCTGGGCCTGTGTCGACCCACTAGTAGGTGATTGTGGTTGAGTCGCAGGGTCAATAGGCTGTTGCATTACAACCTGAGAAACTTGAGGTTGACACACAACAGGAAATGCTTAAAGTTGCGACATAGTCACAATAGCTGGCGTAGTGGGTATGTTCGACACAGGTATGCATTGTTGCATCGAATATACAACCCTTGGTTGTTGGGGTAGTATAGGTACCCAACCAGTTGATGTAATTCCAGTATAACCTGAATACTGTTGTGAACTCCCGTATGGATATCCTCCCGGAGGTGGTAATGAAAGGGCGTACTGCCCCCCATACGGTGGTAATCCAGAACTTAAGGGAATTGTTTGCCCTTGGGAATCGGACTACCCAAATTGACCTCCAAATGGATCAATTTGTTGAGACTCAACATAAGAGTTTCCGGGTATAATTCCGGATGAACAAACAGGAATGGACTAGACTGTCGAAATAGCCCCTGGATGGACTCCTTCTAGCGGTTGTGAGCTAGTCAGGACAGATGGTACGCCGGCAAACATTGTCGGAGTGACAACAGGGAGCTCCACCGTCACTGTGTCAGAAGACAGTCCTAGATGTTGACGGTTGTTCAGACATTTGCAGTCTATCCAAAAGATTACCTAGCGATTCTATAGGAACTTCCGCTTGTGGTAGACTAACTTCTAATGTCGAAGGAAATAGAGTGACCCCGACTCCAAAATGTGTTGGAGTACTTGCTTGTGGATCTTCTACAATTTCCTCTATCGCAATCAAACTAGGTGGAAGGGGAAGACCGTCAGGTCTGTAAAATATTTCTGGTGCCGAAGAGGCAGCGACAGATGTTTGAAAAGTAAGACTCTCTGAACCGGTTATGGATGGAACTGGTTCAGTGACACAAGTGCTTGTTCTCAAACTAGGATCAGTATCACTGTCCTTCTGTGGCTGTCGAACTTCTTCTGTTGAGGCAGGGATTCCATAAATGCTTGGAGTAACCGGAGTCTCTAATGCCATTGGAACACTTGTTCTAACTTTGATTGGAGACTTGGATCTGGTTAAACGAGTCCGCTTTGTCTGTACTGGTTTCGTTTCCGGAGACAAAGATGGTTGACTCGTAAGCCTCTGCGAACGACGGGGTTTCAATTGACTTTCTTCCACGATTGCGGATTACTCGATCAACTAAAATAAAAGGGAAAGTATGTTTCCGTGTTAAATGAATTTTAGACGCTTTTGACACAACTTTGCTTTTTCAGTTTTAAAGAGTCGAGAAAAAACAAAAGATGACTCTAGTCTCCTTCGATTTTTAATGAGCCTGAAGTGACAAGTGCTCAGATGGACCTTTTCCGTTAAGTGTTGTGGGGAAAAGTATCCAACACGGAATGACCCTATCCCACTCTAAGGGTGATAGTTCCTTAGCAATAGCTGAAGCAAAGCTATCTAAAGTTACTTCTTTATGACATGCAAGAGATGAAAGGAAGAGATCCACTTACCGATGTCTTGCGCAAATGGTCGATCCAATCTCCTCTATTTGCCGCTTGCTCCCAGCTCCAAGTCTTCTCACGGGCCCAGCTACACGAGATCCTGTGAACAAGACAAGAAAGGGAAACTACAAGAAGCATGCATTCATAATTGATTCAAGGATTAGCATAAATCAAATACGCAAGTAAGACAATACACCATTGAAACACATGCGAATAGAAGAACCTCAAATGCTTTATTAATATAAGGAAGTAAGGTTCAGGCGGTGATACAACCGTAAGAGGTCCAATCCAGCATCACCTTCCCGACGGAAAGAAATCTCCTCTTCACCTCCCTCAAGAAATCACCCAATACTCTCAACTGTAAACCAACAACAATTCTTTGCACAAAATTCCGCCTTCAGATCCCATGGGATGAGATCCTTATATATAGTTTTGGAGTGAAGATAAGTCAGCTTGATGTGTGACTTGTTGTCCTCTTCAACTCCAGTTGTTCTTCAGTCCTTGAGTCCACTCGGAGTTTCTACCTTCCACTTGGAGTTTTAGAACCTCTTTACTCATCATTAGGCGAATCTTCTGATCCAAGTGTCATTTTGGAAGCTTCCTGGGCACTGGCACATTGAGAAAAGATTCCTCCACATGTCAAAGTACGCCCAGTGCAGGTAGCCTTTGTTGCACTTGCTATGCAGCGCAGGTACACCATAGAGCTTTTGACATTCAGCGCAGATGCTTAATGGAGCAGCTGATTTGATCCAAAATTAACCTGTTTTTGAGTGTTTTTCAGTGGAGAACTGATCTGTAGTGCTGCGGTTTGCTGACCTTGTTCCTCTAGGGGTAGGAACAACATGTTTAGGGACTTTGGATCCCTCAGATTATTGACATTTCATGCTCCATGCTGTAAGGCACAAAAATGTCTATAACATTAAGGAGTCTGAAAAGGAACGAAAGGGACTGCTCTGGAGTTCTAGGTAGAGGGAGTGCCAAACCAATCGCAAAACCGCAGAATACTTTTTAGGGTACGGGCGGTCAATCTTCCCGAATGTTGTGTTCAGTGCATTGCGATCAGTAGGGCGGCTGACATGGCTTCCTATGGATAAAGGTTCTATGCCTATAGGGGTCTCCCAATATATACTCGACGGTACGTGGGAGCACAAGTCTGTACTGGCACTTATCGTCTCAAAGTGGAGGAATCACCCAACCAACAGTGAGGACAATAGTTACCAGGCTTTACAACGCCAGAATACGTCTCTAGCCTAGAACTCTAGATGTTGTGCGTTAAGTTACAAAGCGTTGTTAAGTTCATTGAATTTATTTTAGGTTGATCTTTCTTATGAAGTTTGCCTTTTGGGTTCACCATGAGATGTAGATGTAATTCCTAAAATGCAATCTAAAGATGATAAGCAAGCTTTTATCTCTTTTCAACAATGAAAATCCTAGCTACAAGGGGAAAAGAAAGACACAATCTTTTCTCAAAGAGAAAAGAGCACACCGTAAATGCACTTTTCCTAAATCAAGCCATACAAACTGTCAAAATGCAAATGCACTTGTGCATGTATTTTTTTTTCACTTTCTTAATATTGATGCCTAAAAAGAAAGTTGTTGCAAAAATTTGAATTCGATTTCAAGTGAAAAACACAAACAAGCTTCTTTTCGAAATCAAAAAGTAGAGACGATTACGACACTTTATGATTTTGAAGTAAACACTTGTTTCGACACTAGAAATTCAAAAATTCAAACCAAAGACAAAAGTAAAAGCGTAATCAACTATCAACAGCAAACAAACTTTCTCCTAAGATCAAAACGACACTTACGACAGATCTAGATCTAAGGGCGACAGTATGACCAATTTACTTTTGCAATGGGAAACTGTAAATGACGTAACAAATACACAAAAACAAATACAGTTTCTTTTATACAACTGAGGCAGAATTAAGGCAAAGAAAATGGGCTTTTAGACAAACAAACACACTGATCACAGGCTGCAAAAATCAGAGGCAAAACTGGAAAAAGTGAGCAAAGAACCTCACCTAGGCAGGGCTAGGATGATCAACGCACCTGCTACACAGAGAAACTAAATTGCAACGCAGGTAGCCCTCTCAGGAACTGCGCTGAAATGCAGAGTCTCTTCACAAAGCCTGTGCTGAAGCAGAAACGAGAATTTTCTCTGGGTTCTGGGTCACGGTTTGCAGTTTAATCTATGGTTTTTGGCCGGATAAAAGCAATCAAATGTGTACAATCAGAGGGTTGATTTACAAGAGGTTTGAGAGCTATCACAAAGGGTAATCAGATCATTTGTGAGTCAACTGTTCAGATCATAAACAGGCCCAGTGAATGGAATAGAGTAGCAGATTTCTACTTTGCATTTGTAAATGGCAAATGCAGTTCGATTTGCCACTCTTAAGTTTATGAGATGAACAACAATAGAAACACAAATAAGCTAACTAGACATGATCCCCAGCGGAGTCGCCATTTTGTTTTCGGGAAAAGTGTCTATTCAGAACGACCCTATCCCACAGGGTTGTGACAGAGACCTCAGAAACAAACAAGGAAAACTACTCTTGTATTCTTCTTTATGAACTATAAACGAAGATGATTAAGATGAATCGACCTGTGTCTTGCGCTAGTTGTTCGATCCAATCTATCTTCTCTTTGCGAGCTTCCACCGATCTGCTCCCTCACTTGCCTAGCGTCACCAAGTTCCTGCAAGTTCACAGAAGAGAGAAACTGCACAAAGACATAGATTTATGTTCATAAAAAGCTTAGGATCAAATTTAAGCTAAACATGAAAATATAACGCACATCAGATATACAAGAATGTAGGAGAAACTCAAGTAGTTTTATTGATAAAACAAGAAGATCCAGGAGGAGTTACAACCGATGAGTCCTGATCCAGCATCAGCCTCCCAGCATAGAATCCCTTCTTCACCTCCAACAAAGCATAAATCACCCAATACTCTGATATCAATCACAAAACCAACAACAATTCTCTGCAATGTAAAAAATTCCAGCCTCTGGATCTCTTGGTGACGGATCCATATATAGATGTATGCAAAGAGGATGAGTCATCCCATGAGTTGATTAGTGGCTTCTCTCTGTCAGTTCTTGCTTCCACTTGGAGACTAAGAGCCTCTTACTCATCACTGGTCGAATTCAGTGAGGCAAGTGTCATTGGAGAAGATTCTGGAAGCTTCCATTGTCTCTCCACCTCGTTGAATGACTCTGCCACTTGTCATTTCCTGCTCAATGCACCCTAGTAGTGCATTAAAGTGCATTGCAACGCACCTAGCCAGTGTATTTGGGTGCTTTGCAATGCAGTCAGCTAGTGGAGCACTTGAAATGATCCTGTTTTGACTAGATTTGAATAGTTTCTGGTGGAGAACTTCTGGGAGAAGCTATAATTTGTTGACCTTGTTTCTTTAGGAGCTGGAACAACATCTTTAGGGACTTAGGATCCCTTGGTTTATGGACATTTCATGCTTATAGCTGTAAGGTACAAAAATGTCTATAACAATGTTGGTCTCTTGGACTTCCACGTTAAATTACTTTGATTACAACAGTATAGCCCATAGTAGTGATGTGATTGAGATGAGTCATGACATGACTCAAAATGACAGTGCTGGTATGTTCACGTTAATGGCGGTGTCCATGTCAAGCTGTAGTGCTATCGAATGATGAGTGTGCTCTCTGTGTATCATAGCTCCACCTTCGCATGGCAAGAAGTGTGAAGTCATTGATGGTCTTGGTTTTCACTTGATGTTGCACAGATGCACATGTGTATCCTTCACTTGCTACTTGGTATGCTCCGTGTGTTCATCCAACCATGAGAAAGCCTTCTATCATGTGTTCCTTTTTCATCTCGTTTGTCATTGCACCATGTCTCATCCATGTACCTGTATCTATATTCACTCATGCAGATACGACATGAAATCCAGAAATATCCTAGTCTACCATGATGCATCATCTCTCATTTTCGGGTGCAGGTGACTAGGAGAAAGGACAAAGCTGTGAAACTATGCAAAGAACATTTCAGGTTGGGATGCGAGATGCGGGCTCCATGGAATTTTCAAGGAAGATTATGCAAAGGTCACTAGGAGGCCGAGATGAGAAGTACGAAAAAACAGTGACCATCTATAAGATATGGCTCAGCTGGAGGGAAGAACTGCAAAAGTTTTCCAGGGAGATAGTGTAAGGAAAAGGGAGGACACTAGTAGTCGAAACTGCGCAGATTCTCTGGGGAGGCTAGCAACGGGCTACGGGAGATTGCTAGGCAAAACTGTGCAGAACTCGGAGGCTGGCTTGGAGGACATGTCTACACAGTTTCTAGGTTGAGCAAGGTGTTAGGAAATGGGAGGCTAGTCCAAGAAAACTATGCAGTTGTCAGGAGGAGCAGTATGTCGGAAAACAAGGGGATTGGATGATAGAACTGTGTATTTTTCAGAGACAATACAGTGATAGGAAGTGGGTGCCTGTCCTTCATGTGTATTGCAATTTCTCCAGTTATTGAAGGCAAGAATACTCGCAGCTTCGGCATAATTTTTGGAGGAGTGCAGCCCGAAGTCCTTGCTTTGTCAAACTCTTTGGCTGACCAACATGAAGCTTGATATATTTTCTTTCAGGCAGCGTAGGTTGAGATGGATTGCTAAGAAACTTATATGTTGTTTTGGGTGATAGTCAGCTAGGTCAATTCTAGGATTGCACAGTGTAGACTGCCTAGGAGGTAGCCTCAAACTTTGCATAATTATAGCCAGTAGTACTTGGTCAGTGACGGATAAGACTGCATAGTGCATCTCAGCAGAGGTCCGATTGATGGACGGTCATTTGGTTGAAATATCATCAACAAAATGACTAAGTGTGTGAATGAGTGAATGAGTGCATGCATGACCTCATGAACACATAGTCAACATGACTTGATGATAAGACATCTTGAACCAACAAGACAACATATGCTCAGAGTGACTTAATATGGGGCTATATAATGATGAAAGAGATAAGTGTGACACTTCAGATATACCCTCGAATGACTGTGACAACACTTGTGTGATACTTATTACAACATCGTGTGTGAGAGTGCTACATGTCTACACAACAAAAAAAACTCAAACACAACCTTAAATATAACCAAATTGAGGTCGTATGCATGACATAACAATCAACATGATTAAGACGACTATTGGTCAAATAAGTGAAAATGAAGCAAGACATGTAGAAGAAACACATGAAATAACTTCGTGTTGTGCACATACATGTCACTTAGGACAGGATGACATGATAATGACAAGTAGTACCGCAAACTCATCTAAGTGGTGTACTTCAAAAGGTGTTCTTTACATACCATACTTACCATCGAGATGATCATGCATCCAACAGAGTTTGCATGTGGTCCTTATATTTTCCATTACTTGGTCTCTTGGTCCTTCCTCCTAACTCCTTGGGAGTGATATCAGCATGTCACCTTTTCCTATGGTCAATTAGTGATGGATCAGCGTGGTTTCAGCAGGAAGTGACTTATGTCAGAATGAGGCTATGGTAGGCCCATCTGCGTAGTTTCTGCATACAAGACTGATGGGACAACTTGGACAAAACTACATATTTTTTAGGCTTAGGACACTGTCGCAGGATGGGGGTCCTTCTAAGATACCTTTCTACAGTTTCTGAATGCAGGGCAGTTGGACTACTCTGCGCATTTCTAGAGGTCAATGGTGGCTTCTTGACTCCTCTATGCATTTTTGGAGAGTAGTGTTAGCTGCTTGACTAATTTTGGAAATTCGGGAGAGAAATGTTGGTTGGGTCTCTATGGGTTGTATGGTTTCCACAGGAAAGGGAGGGAGTTTGATGGTTGCAAAAGAAAAGAGCAATGTTCTAGGAAGCTGAATGAGGCTAGGTTTCTTGGTAAATTTCTATGTGTGAGATCAGTTACACAGATTCAAATAGTGATAGGAATCAACTGTGATCACACAAAGACACTTAGCGACACAATGTAGACCATCCAGAATGAATAAGACATACTTGGCTTGATGTAACAACCTTCATAACAAGAGTGGGTGAAGTGACTATGAAACATGTCTGTGTGATGAAAACCACTCACACACACACAATTCCCTTGAAGCAGAACAACATTCCATTTTAATTACAAATAAAAACCCCTATGCCCAAGTATGACACATGCTACGTAAGTATGAGAAGATAAACAACTCTAAGACCGGGGAGGGGAAGCTTGATATCATTAGCTTACCAACAAGTCACCAAGGATGATTGATTGCATGATCCAATGTAGGCTCTGAAATTTCCATGCGAGCCAAACTTTTGGAGGGTGGTTGTATCCACTACAATAGATTCATAGGACAGTCCTATGTACTTTTCACAACTATGTATTTTCTCCACGAAGCTTTGTATGTATTGTAATTCATTATATATCATTGCCCAAAGTTAGTAGAAGTCATGGTTATGAGGATTAGTCTCTTGCACTTGGAAAGGAGGCTTATTGTAGTAGGTAGAGTGTATGACTGTAACACCATTACATGCTTAGGGGGAACATGTTCAATTCAAAGATGGCATGGCATTGGCAGAGACATGATTGGCAGCTAAGTTTTTTGTGTACATCAGCCTTGCATTACCATGATGCTATGTAACACATTATTAGAATTTCAATTTGGTGCTCATATGGCCCTTTTCCATTGATGTCTAAGGGGGAGATATTTTAGATTACATGTTCATTCTCACATGTTGTATTGAGGTTGAAATCAATGCAAAAGGGGGATTTTGTTGGCATTGTAGTGTTGGCATTCATGTGCGATGAGTGCTTGGTGATGGAAGATTCACTTGATGGCCTTTTTAGCAGGAATTGATGTCAACATACTTATGACTAGAACTACTGGAAGTGACTTGGAGATGCATTCCACATGTGATGACTGGATTGAAGTTGGCATGTTGTGTTTATTGGAGATGTTGTTTCTATAGGTGGTTGAAGTGCTACTATATGTGTTACATATTATTCTACATATCTTGGAGGCATTGGATATGTTGCTACATGTGTTGAGGTGTTTCTACTAGTAGTGGAGGCAATTGTATAACATGATGTTGCTACTGTAGGATTCAAAGGTGGTACTAAGGGTATTGGATTGTTTATATAGGTTATGGTTGCTGCTTGAGAAGATGGATGTGTTGGTATTGGTGTTGAGATTGGCATAATAGGTTTTAAAAGTCAATGACTTGTTCTCAACCTATTCATCAGTTGTAGACTAATCACACTTGCTTGGAGGAGTGTTTAGGTGCTGAAGAGGGTGTTCCATAAGTTGGTAGCAGTTCTGGACTAAATATCCATTCATTTTCCTCATCCCTAGCCTCATTCGCATGGATCGAAGCCTGTGGGAGTTGATAAAATTCTCCATTTGTTGGCTTGCTGGGTTGTGCAAGTGATCGTTCGAATATGCTCAGTGTTGTGCATCTAACTAAGACTTTACATGAGAATTTGTCTGAATTCCTCATGATGATCAACTAATTTTTGTGTTGTGGTGATATTCTTGTTCAGAACTTTTCATTTTATGGTCAGAAAAGTTTTTGGGACCTCTAGAAGCTGATTAATGTTGAAAATATAAAAAATGCAAGTGGAATTAATGGTTGATTAAGTCAATGAGTTGAATCCAAATCAAATCAAACATATGAACATAGTTGTGAAGTCGAGTAGTTATGATTAATTATTGAGTTGAGAACATCAGTTTATCTATATATTGTATATAGCTCAATGATATTTTGGTTGGATGAGTTGTGTGTGTGATGTGAGTGTGAGTTTAGACAAGATTTTGCAAGGTGTGTGAGTTGTCTATGAATATTTTCTAAACGGTTTGAAATTGTAGCAGCAGATAGTTGGAATTTATTTTAGTCACTATATGATGGAGTGAGTGAGGCATTGATGTATGGATTGGAGTAGTGAGAATGTGTGGAATATAGTGTGATTTTGGAGATTACTTTCTCCTATATTGTTTGTTAGTTTTTGTTGGCGATTTTGATTCAGAACGATGGTGTGGTTGTGATGTTCATGTTGAAAAAATTCAGAGCCTAGTTTGAAATATTGAGAAACAAGGATCACATGGACGAAGTGAAGGAATGGAGGCTTTAGAGTAGATAGTTACTTGGTAGATTCAATATAAGGAAGGGATTTATCCATCCAATGGTGGTTGGATAGTTGGGCAGAAACTAGGACAGGTTCGTTGGTCATGATAGCTCCTGTGAGATCAGAGTCTGCAGAGTCGATTGTTAGTTCAAGAGTAATCAAGGGAGGATCATTGATCATGGTGGCCTTTAGTGGATGGTAATCCATAGATCCATGAGAGAAACATTTTATTTTCTAATAGGTTCGATGATACTGTGAAAGAAGTTGAGTCTTCTCGCTTTTGGGAGTAAGTTGATCCATGTACAAATTTTTCAACAATTAAATATAATTTATTCAGAAATGTAGTAGCAGTAGGGTTGTTTTTTTATTGGGGAAGGGTTTTCCATGAGACATACATGTCTCCATTGAGTTGACTTGTATTACCGTTGCATGTTTATTCAGATGCTCTGATCTATGATTCATGTTTCACTTTGTGCATGGTAAAAGATTAATAAGTTGGAGAAATTTTTTATTTGTCTTGTCACTACAGATTCACCCCCCCACTCTCTGTAGTGATCTATTTTCCAAGACCATTGGTCATTTCCTCTTATCTATGACTGATCATGAGTGATCCCTATCTCTATAAATCTGATAAAAACTGAAGAATCACTGCATTGACCTTTGCTTGCTTCTCCTCATCACCATTTTCCTCATATGATCTATAGGGAGAATAACGTGAACTATAGTCCACCATTTTTCTTGTCGTATTTGATCTTATTGTTGTAAACATACCATGTCAAGTAAACCAAATACAAACATAATCAACATACCTTAGTGAAGTTCAGGGGAGGCTATCTCATCTGCAAAATCAATCCAGATTAGCACAACATAGATAAATATATAATGAAATCATCATATCAATCATCTCAACATCAACATCATCAACTTCTACATGACGACACAAGTGCAAAAATTATCATCACCATGCATACATAAAAGTCACATATACAACCTACATCGGTGCATGATAAAGAAATTCCAGTCATCCAGTCCATGTGTTGAACCTGAGAGATGTGATACCATTCTGTAACCTCCCCTCCCATATGTAACCAGTTCCACCTACCTACCATGGTAGACATCATAGGAGTGGATACTATGACATGAATAAACCTCATAAGTACATTTAAGGAAGTGTAATCGACAAAGAGAAATTATATTGACCTTCCTCAGGAGCTACAGGACCTCCATGAGCCAAACAATCACTCTAGGTCCCATAATCCTAAGTTAACTTACCTTTTTATTGATGTGGACTCCTAGTAACTCGTAAAAGAAGGAAATATAGTATTTATTACCCTCTAGTCACATGGATAACCATGCCTCCTAAAGACTGTGGTCTACATTTCCTAGTTTTGAGCAAGAAACCCTAGAATATGAGCCACTTTTTGAGGACTAGTATCTAGGCCTCTGACCAAAACTTGATGGAACTTTTGAGAATGATAAAGGAAACTAGGACAAAGCCATTAACACAAAACTTAGAAAATAGCTTTACCTATCTAGGCCTAACGATGATAGAAATTTCATTAAACACATTGTGAACATGTAATCTACAGGCCATAAATGCATATTTGAACATAGGGGTCTCATATTTATTTGAAAACCATCAAGACAGTCTTATGCCCTCTCATAAAGGTTGTGAAAAAATCTATTAGTTCATGAAATCAATAACTATTCATTTGCCAATCAAAATATATTAAGAGCCATATTTGGAATATATCATGAAACCATGCTTTTAACCAACATATAACCAGAATAATAACAATGATAGTAAAACCATTAAAGCCACATAATAACAAGTATAGATACTCATGAAATACAAGAGAAAATAAATCTTATTAAGATATGAAAATCCAACCATGTCAGGGACTTCGACATAGCACCAACCATAGATTGGGATGAAATAAATATCTATTTTAGTCAATCACCCTTGTGCGATATCTGAAGCATGAATGTGGGATCGCATGGAATAAACCAAGAAAAACAAAAACCATGGCTTCCATTGGAAAAACCACCTCAACCATCAACTAGTGATTCCAACTAAGGTTGGACATCACTAACCATCACCATATCGGTATCTACCCAGGTTTTCTAGGGCTCCAGAGTGTTTGTTCCAACTCGGATCTGTGAGTAGTAACTCAATGCACAACTTCTGCAAGGCTCCAGAGCATTTGTTTAATGATTTCTCCAAGATTAGCAACTCAACCCACCAAGGGCTCCAGAGCATTTGTCGAACAAAGGCTCTAGGAAATCATAACGCAACCCATAGCCATATGAATATGAACACCAATTAGAAAAAAATCATGTGGGAAACCCACCACACCATGGCTATCAACGAAATGGCAAGACTAGGAAAACCAATATCAATCTAGGAAATCCTCCATGTCAATGACACATCATAACCAAATAACAAAATGTGTATACCACGCATGCCGAAACTAGCAAGGAAATCATACATGGAACTTGGTACCTACAATGAAAACTAGTTGTAATTATTGATCAGGCTCTCCCCTTGTAGTTTCATATTTTTCCTTTTCCTTCTTTATCCAAATCCAAAGTATGACAAAATCCTCCAAGAGTGCTCGAAGAAACATCTACGTGTGTAAGAGTATGAGAGAGAGAGAATAGAATGAGAGTGCCAAATATTAAACTGAAAATGGCTCTGAACTGATGCTTATAATTCTTTTTATCATTGAGGTCTCTATTTGTTTCATTTTCTTTTGGTTTTACTTCAATTTCCCTCACATGAAATTTTGCTACCTTTCACCTTCCTTTTCTCCTATTTTCCATTATTTTCATAAAAAAAATGCCAATTAATGCCTCTTGTCCTTTTTCATTGCCTTTGCCAATTCTCATACCATTTATTAATTAAAAATGATCCCCATCACTATGTTTTCACCCAACATTAAGATTGGAATATATATCCCATGACCTTGGTCTAATTTTTCTTCTATTAACTTTATTACATGGATTTTTAACAGGGGTTGTTACATGGTTGTTCAATGATTTTTATTGATGAGATGATATATTCAACGATATTGTTTGATAACAGTATTGAGTGTTATTTCATGGAAATATTGAAAACATTATTCTCAAATTACTTTGATAATTATAGAATGTCTTTGCGTATATTAGTTATTGTCTTCTTATTTATTTAAAAATATTTAATGAAAATATGAAAGTATTTGTCACTTGAAGATATTGGACCATATCACACCTTAGTTTAATGGAGGTATGCATACCTAAACCAATGCATAGTGTAGGATTTTACCAGACTGCAAACCCATGGGGAGGTGCATTGATTTGAATTTAAGAGACATTGTAGCACATGGAAGCTGACATTTTTAAATTCTAGTGGAACTACAAAATTTCCACTACTAGGGATGTGATAGTACCATGGCAAAAATGGGTAGAGTTCTTATGAACATTCTAACCCTGTAGGGAGGTGTATTTGTACGAACTTACTAATTTATCATTAGAGGTATTCACTAGTTAGCAAGCCACAATGTCTTACATTAGCCCATTCGAAGTGTTTTGATACCATAGCCAAGGGAGTGAATTATTCCTTATGGCATTATAACCTTTTGGGGAGATGGTGATATTCCATTGGAGGTTGTGGTCTTGTACTTATTAAGGATTTATATTTGGGGAGATATTATAACCTACTAGAGGTGAAGACCACCACAACTAGAAGATGTGGACCATTTATCATGCCATGATATTTCATATGTTTCTCCATTGATAAGGAATTAGAACATATTGAAAATTAGATTTGATAAATATCATTCCTATCCATATTCTTTCTTCTAAAAATTTGGAATAGTAAATATTTAAGATGCATACAAAAAAAAAAAAAACTGAATCTTAGAGAACTATGAGAGATGATAGGGTTGATGTCAATTGTATTGACGAGGAACATAAAGCCCCTTATGAGCATAGTTACCTTGCATATTACAACATCTCATTTATGATTATATTTATATGAATCCTTGAAAATTATTATATTAGCTTCTTAGATTATTAATGGAAAAATATGCTTGATTATTTAAACTTCTCATTGCTTTGCTCTAGGATATGCACTAACCAAAATTAATTTTCAATAGTATCTCAAAGAATTTGATAAGGAATTAATTTATGTCAATACTAACATTAACTACAAGAGTATGGTTTTCATGATCCACACTAAATTAAGCCGAAGGTTGGGAGAAATCTAAAAGGTTATTAATCTTGTTGTGGTATGAAATCTAAAGGGAAGGACTTTAGTGCAACATAGATGACTTAGCCTCTCTGTTATTAATTATTTTTTATGTATAAAATTCAACTCAAGCTTCGATTGGGAAACAATATTTTTGTGATATGTTATTAGTATTTGTAGCTCAAAGGGAGATGGGATTAGAACAATAAGTGAATATCATATGACATATAAAAATTTACAGTAACACTAGTTCTCCCTAAACCCTATTTATTATTTCTAATTAACATTTTATGGGGGTTAATTGGATTAGCTTATGAGACAAAAACAATTTTTCTTGATGTGCTATGGTGAAAAAAAAAAAAAATTACTATATTTCAGAGTCTAAGTTTTCTATAAAATCATACTTGTATGTTCTTAGGAAAAGTCGTGGTCTATTCACTCGATTGTGGAATAATTATGATAGACTAAATACTACTAAAAAACTTTTTGGTGATATAATAATTTCCCCAAATTAATCACCAACTCTACAAATCATGATGATTCATTAAATGTCTCATTATATGAGTTTGCTTGAAATTTTCAAGTATTTGAAATTAATAAAAACACCAAATTTCTCTAGATATATGTCCATAATTTTTTTAAATAAAAATATGAGTATGGAGGCAATACAATTCTCTACAAATCTTGTTTTTACTATAAAGCAAAATATTTTAACAATAATTTCTTTTCCAATTTCTTTTCTTGCATATCGTGTTTGCTAATCATTGTGTGGTCATGTGAACTATGGTTATCTTATAATATAGGGTTAATGGATTGGGGTTTCTGAATGTTTTGGTATGTATATAATGGATTGTATATTTGAAAGGAATATAATGAAAAGTCAATCTGCTTTTCTCAATTTATTTTGTGGTCAAGGGACCTATGGTTATGCTATAATATAGGGTTAATGGATTGGGGTTTATGAATGTTTTGGTATGTATATAATGGATTGTATCTTTGAAAGGAATATAATGAAAATTCAATCTGGTTTTCTCAATTTTGGGTTTCACCATAAATCTTTGTGCATATTTTTATGTTTTTGAAATTGTATATTTATTGTTTTTGTTGTATTTGTTGCAAGTAATTTTGTATCGGGTTAAAACCTACAATATTGAAATATTTTTAAAATAGATAAGACTTATACATCTTCCTCAGTAAATAAATGAGGAAAAAAAAAGAATATGTTATACGAATATGTTTCTTGACTAAATAAATACGGAAAAAAAAACTAGACTTTAAACTCTTATATGAAATTATGGAATTATTCCATGATTTTGATTAAGATATACTTAACGTTAATTTCTATAATGGACATTCACTGTCTAAAAATACCTCCAAAAGATAAGCACAATATTTCTCTTCCTATGTGGGCCTACAAGGTGATATAATGGCTCATGTCAAATCACACAAGAAGACACATCCATTTAGTGCTCATGACATTGTAATATATATGGACCAATCACTATAAATAGGGTGTAAACACTTCACATAAAACACAGTTCACAATTTCGGATCCTTATATTGTGTTGGAGGGAAGTTACAATGAAGTATTTCAGATGTCTATTCACAGTGCAAAATTCAGATAAGGGTAAGGACAATGAGGAGATCTAGGGATAGAACCTCATCAATATTTATGATTTTTAGATGGGTAGTAACAGAGGAAATTTCTGGTATATATCTCTAAAATTTTGGTGAATAGATACATCAAAGATTCAGATCATCTATATTCTCGGTGAAAGGACAAGACTACAGCTTCGTGGAAGGGAATTAGAATCCATATCTGAAGTAGATCATAGTGGCAATGAAGTAGTATATTGGTGAATGTATAGACCACAGTCCAAAGTTGTTGAAGTAGTTACAAATTCGTGTTATGCTACAGTGATAGGGCACTATCACTACTTGAAGAATTTGATCTCTCACAAAGGAAAGGTCACAATAGATCTCATTGTTGTTATATGGAAGGAAGGATTCCTTGGTATATTAGAAGGTGAAAGATATGGTCCAGTGTCTAAAGTTTAAGGAACCCAGAAAAAGTAATCAAAAAGGAGGAGGGGGACTTTTTCTTGATAAGGGAGTGGCTAATAAGCCAAGGGTCTTGGTATTGGTATTGGTCAATTGGAATATCTATAAGAAGAATTTGCGTTGTTTTTCCTCTCAAAGAATAATGTTGTGTCTCTTGGCGATTTATGTTCTTTCATTGGTCATTTTTTGGTAAAGAAGAAAATTAATAATATAGCATAAAGAATATCCTAATCTAATCAAGTAAAAAGAATTCACTAGCAATCACCAAGAAGAGAGAACAACTAATACTAACGCACTAGATTTCTCATCAAAAAGAGGTAATCATTTTCCTCCTAACCAATGTAGAACCATGTAAAAATGACTTTTAGGCTTCTTATACATATTTCATTTACACAACCCATTAGTAGCTTTCAATCTCCCATTACTTGAAGCTTTTGTAGTGTTTTTCTATAACCAGTTTTAAAACAATCCAAAGAGCATAAAATTCAACACTATTATTTGATCCATAAATAGCAACATATTTAAGAGTTTAAACATGTAAAAACAATTGTTATAAAGAAAGGTCCCAACACCAATTATACCTAGGGTTCATTGGATTATCCTAGCACAAAATTCGTAGGTATTAACATGGTTGATGGAGATATCTTTTATTGCCATTAAAGATTTGGAAATATGAGGCTTCTAACCGTTCTCATATGAAATCCTAATTTTGTGAGAATTGATTAATGGAAAGACATTATCCTTTGAAAATCGTTTTGGATGTGGAAAGATAATTACGAGAGTGCAAAGAATGATAAAACTATAAATAATGTTGTAGTGATGATGTATGTCCAAAAAATAATTGTTTCCTACGTTACATGATGATTGATTATTCTATGTTCAAGTATTGTTATGAAATGATTTTTTTTAATGAGATTGTATGATTGATTACATAAATTATTCTATGTTCATGTGTGGTTATTCAATGATTTTTGTTTATGAGATGGTATATTCAATAATATTGTTTGATAAGATTATTTAATGTTATTCCATGAGCTAGAGATCATGTATGATAATTGATGGGAATATTGAATACATTATTGTGAAATTACCTTGATAATTATAGAATGTCTTTGAATATATGACCTATTGTCTTCTTATTTATTTAAAAATATTTAATAAAAATAGGAAAATATTTGTTGCTTAAAGATATTGGACTGTATCACACCTTAGTTTAATGGAGGTATGCATACCGCAACTAGTTGATGGTTTAGGATTTTTCCACACTACAAACCCATGGGGAGGTGCATTGATATGAATTTAGGAGACATTGTAGACCATGGAAGATGGAATTTTAAAATTTTTGGGGTACTACAAACTTCCACTACTTGGGGTGTTGTAGTACCATGGCCATAATGGGTAGAGTTATTATGCAGATTATAACCCTGTAGAGAAGTCTATTTGTAAGAAGGTCTTGATTTATCATTAGAGGTATTCACTAGTTTGCAAGAAACAATGTCCTACATTAGCCCATTGGAAGTGTTTTGATACCATAGCCAAGGGAGTCAATTATTCCTTATGACATTGTAGCCTTCTTGGGAGATGTTGATATTTCATTGGAGTTTTTGGTCTTGTACTTATTAAGTAATTATAATTTGGGGTTATATTGTAACCTAATAGAGGGGAAGATCACCGCAACTAGAAGAGGTTTGAGCATTTCTCATGTTATGATATTTCATATGATTCTTGATTGATAAGGAACTAGACCAAATTGGACATTCTATTTGATAAATATCATTCTTATACATATTCCTTCTTCCAAAAATTTAGAATAGTAAGTGTTTAATATGCATACAAAAAAAAATCTTAGAGAATTATGAGAAATGTTGGGGTTGATGTCAATTCTAGTGAGGGAGGACATAACACCGTTCATGAGAACTACTTATAGAGCATATTACAACATCTAATTTACGATTATATTTATATGAATATTTGAAAATGATTATATCAACTTCTCATATTATTAATGGAAAAATATCTGAAAGAATTTTATAACGAATTAATTTATGTCAATACTAACATTAACTGCATGATTATGGCTTTGAATATCCACACTAACTTAAGCCAAAGGTTGAGAGACACCTGGAAGGTTATTAATGTTGTTGTGGTTTGACACCTAAAGGGGAAAATTTTAGTGCAACATAGATGACTTCTCCTTTGTGTTATTAGTTATTTCTTTGGTATAAAATGCACTTCAAGCTTTGGGAAATAATATGTTTGTGATATGTTATTAGTATATGTAGCCCAATGGGGGATGGGATTAGAATAATAAGCTAATATCATATGACATATGTAAATTTACCCCAACCCTAGTTCTCCCTAAATCCTATTAATGACTTCTCATCAACATTTTATGGGGTGGATTAGCTTTGAGGAAAAAATATATTTTCTTGATGTGATATGGTGGAAAAGAAGGAAACTGCTATTTTAGAGAGTCCTATTTTTCTATACAAATTCTTAGGAAAAGTGGTGGTATGTTCACTTGATTGTGGAATAATTATGATAGACTAAAAACCACTAAAAAACTTTGTGCTGCTATAATATTTTTCCCCAAATGAAATCCCCATCTCTACAAATCATGGTGATTAGTTAAATGACTCGTTATACAAGTTTATCTAAAAATTTCGAGTAGGTTATCATGGTGATTAGTTAAATGACACAAATGAAGGAAATATGTAATGAAGCAAGTAGGTTTTCTTTTGTTTTTTACCCAGTTTTGTACCAGTTTTGTACTTGGTGGGCTCTGGACATGAAGCTAAATAGTTTTTCTAGCTACTTTTAGTTCTATTTTGTATGTATCTAATGGCTAACAAATCTGGATTGAGTGAGGCCATGTCTTTCTGTTTGATGAATTCATCTTAATGTATCGTTTTCTTGAATTGTCAAAACATATATATATCTATATATATATATATATATATATATATATATATACACACACACACACACACACATACAGAGAGAGAGAGAGAGAGAGAGAGAGAGAGAGAGAGAGAGAGAGAGAGAGAGAGAGAGAGAGAATTATACATGTGAAACAAAATCATAGACTTTAAACTCTTATAAGAAATTATGAATTATTTCATGCTTTTGATTAAAATATACTTAACATTAATTTCTATAATTTACATTTAAAATTTTGTAAAACATTAGAATTTCTACATTTAAAATGCAAATTTTAGAATCATGTTTGTCTCAATATTTTTGAAAAAAATGCTTTTAGGCTAATAAATTGTCTTAATATTCTTGAAAAAATGCTTTTACGCTAATAAATTGTCTTAATATTTAACATTATTTTTCATATAAATTTAAAATTTAATTTTTTTGATTACAATATACTTTATATTAATAAAATATATAAATTTTAAATTTAAGTATTTTAAGTAATATGTATTTAACATTAACTTTCATCATCAACATTTTAGTTTAGTTTAGTTAATATTGTATAACATTCCCTTTTCAACCTACCACACAGATCCAAATTGTCCTTGCTTATAAAAAACAATTAATTGTTTTAATATTTGTATAAACTAATATTTTATTATCCAAATAATTTTAGGTTGGTTCAATGGCATCGAACTACACACATCAAGAACAATGGGAGTTGCATTGGACGGTACTTTATGTTTTAAGGTGGCAGCCCATGCATGGAACTAATTCCAAAGTATGAGGTGCATGCATGGAAGTAATTGAAAGCATCAATTGGAATTTGAATATGGATGCATGAAATTAATTCATTCAAAATATGCGCCAAATTAATTCAAAGCATGCTCCGACTAGAAGCTTAATTCCATCCACAACACGTAGTTCCATATCAGCATAAGTTGGAATTGCTCTCGACTGGAGTTCATTTAGTCTTGATAGCACATTCATGACATTATCTCAAATTAAATAAAATTTTACTCCAAATAGTAGGCAGCAGAGGGAAAGTTAACTCGAGTGCTGAATCAACTGCAACTATGAAATATCAAAATAAGAAGAAGAGTGTTAGCTTGAGTTAACTGGGGGTGCTAAATTATCTGCAACTATGAAATATTGCAATAAAAAGAGGAGCGTCAATTGGATTTCAACTCCACTAAGCAAGCCAAGCAATGTGTGCATGGGATTGGGAGGCAAAAGTCAGATGGGTGGTAATGCCTCATGATCTGGTGGAGTTGCCGGATGGAAGGAAACCCATTGGAAGTAAATGGGTGTTTAAGAAGAAGATAAATGTAGAAGGAAAGGTGGAGAAATAAAAAACTCCCTTGGTAGCAAAAGGTTATTCCCAGGTGCCAGGAATTGATTTTTGTGATATTTGTTTTCCTGTTTCTAAGGTAGCTTCTATTAGACTACTTTTATCTATTGCCGCTGATTTTAATTTTGAGGTAGAACAGATGGATATGAAGACAACATTTCTTCATGGGGATCTAGAAGAGGAGATCTGCATGAAGCAACCTGAAGGCTTTGTGGTGAAGGGTAAGAAAGAACTGGTATGCAAGTTAAAGAAGTCAATGTATGGGTTAAAACAATCACCAAGGATGGGGTATAAAAAATTTGATACATTTATACGAGGACTTGGATTCAAAAGAAGCAAAGCAGGTCACTATGTGTATTTAAATTACTTGGTGACCATGTTATTTATCTGGTCTTATATGTGGATGATATGTTGCTGGTTGGAAATGACAAAGAAATTATCCAGGATTTGAAGACCCAATTTTCCTCCAAATTCGACATGAAAGATCTTGGTGTTGCAAACTATATTTTGGGCATGGAAATTAAAAGAGATTGAGCAAAGAGGAAGCTCTGGATAAACCAAAGGAGGTATGTCGAGACAATACTGCATAGGTTTAATATGCAAGATAGTAAACGGTGAAGGTTCCTATTCCTGTAGGTGTGAAGTTATCTATTGAACAGTTTCCCAAGACACAAGATTAGGAAGAGGACATGTCCCATGTTCCATATGCAAGTGCAGTCAGTAGATGTATGCAATGGTTCGTACTAGACCAGAAATTACACATGTAGTGGGAGTATTGAGCAGGTTTATGTAAAAACCAGGGAAGGATCACTGGACAATAGTGAAGCAGCTTTTCAGGTATTTGTGTGGCACTAGTGATTATGGTTTGTTCTACCAAGGAAGACCAGGATTGGATAGAGTGTTGGATATTCGTGGCCTTTTTGATGCAGACTCAGCTGGAGATTTGGACTAGAGAAGATCTACAAATGGGTATGTGTTTAACCTATCTGGAGGTGTAGTCAGTTGGATGAGTAAGAAACAATTTTTAGTGGCATTATCAACTACAGAGGCAGAATACATGGCAGCCACTCATGCAAGCAAGGAAGCAGTTTGGTTGCAGAGATTGTGTTCAAGTATGGGGTTAGTACAGGGAGCTATAAGGATAGTCTGTGACAGCCAAAGTGCATTTTTCTTGGCAAAGAACCCTGCTTACCATTCAAATACAAAGCACATTGATGTTCAATATCACTTTGTGAGGGATATGATAGAAGACAAAAAGGTGTTGATGGTAAAGTTGGACCCTTTGAAGAATATTGCAAATGCATTGAAAAAAATCTGTGAGCACTGAGAATTTCTCTTGGTGTAGAGAAACAATGGGCATTTCAGGGCTGGATAAATGACTAAGCTCTCTAGTGGCCCCCTGTGGAAAGAAAACAACAAGTGGGATAATTTTGGGTTGTGTTATATTCTTTCCATGACTAGCCCACATAGTTAACCGGTGGGGGGGGGTTAGAGGGAGGGTGGAGCTTCCCCTTCATTGCGTCGATTGCACAGCGGCGGGGTCATGGGGGGGTGGCAGCGCCCCAAGATTTTTTTTTTGCATCCTATATTAGGTTGGGCAGACCTACCTATGGTTTTGTGCATGGTTTTCGCACCTGGTTTTGGACGCGATGGTTTTTGGTCCATGGTTTTGGACGCAATGCTTTTCAGTCAATGGTATTGGATGCTTCGGATGTATAAATATGTAGTGTAACATTGAATGGAACATATTGAAAAATCAATCTGGCAGTCCCGGTTTTGGGATCCAGGGGAAAATCTCTATGTATATGTGTTTTATGTGTTATTCTCTTAGATTGTTTATTTTCTGTGTTTTATAATTTGTATGTAGGTGAGAGATAAGGTAAGAGATAATTTTATTATGTATTAATAAAAAATGAAGGGTATTTTTGAAAGAAAAGTGAAGGAAATTGATTTTAAAGATGGAGACTTGGTGTTAAGGTGGGATACCAGGAGAGAAGACAAGGGAAAACGTGGGAAATTTGAACCGCTCTGGTATGGCCTATTCAGGATTAAAGAGGCAAGGGAAAATAATACACTTTTCCTAGAAAACCTTGATGGTGATACTTTACAACTGCCTTTCAATGGGTAGTATCTCAAACATTATTTCCAGGTCTAAGTCACATACACCTTGTCATTGAAAATACTAGGGTGAATCCATTATAGATTTTTCATAAAGCTAAATTTGGTGAAGCAATACATGACTCCATGCCCAAAGTGAAGGAACTAATCTATGGTCCTTAGTGTTTCCGTGACAAAAGAATTATCCCCAGGTGGAGCTAGGTGTTGTAGCCTACTCTGTCATTTAAATTTTCATTTTTTATATTACTCAAAATTCAGAAAAATGGAATATTATGTTCTGAAAATCAAAAGAGAATTACAAATTTTAGAGTATTTGTTAAAGTGGGCCCGATCCATTGGTTAAAGCCCAAACATGTCAGCGAAGTGTGATAAAAGATCAGCAAGGGAGACAGGTAAAGTGTTCTGTGGGGGAACAAGGAGCACAAGTTATAATTTAGAGCCCAACCCCCGCAGTTTACCGTTACATCAAAATGGCTGACTAAAATCAACGACCCATGATCACTTTGGGGGTTCAACCTGGATCCGACTCCCATACACTCCCTACCCCCAGCGGGCCACCCAGCATTGTTTGCTCCACATCACCTCTGCCACGCCATCCACCACTCCCATTCATTTTCATCTAGCTCACCCACCGTACCTCATCACCTCATCTGCCACTCCATTAATTCATTACATTAATTGCAAGTTTCCCTCCATTTTTCTTACCATATATAAAAGGAAAGTGAAAACCCCATTGCATTAGTCATTTTCTTTCAGTATCAAGCAACTTCACCTCCAATTCAACATTTCGAGTCAGCAACTATCATTCACAGACGCCATGGCCAAACAAGTAAGTTCCTCCTCTGTCATCTATACCTTGTTAATTGGCATTGAACATGATATGTCTGACACCTTTTATATATTTAAGAACCTTTCCCTGTATCAAGATGTCATTCTAAACAATAAAAATACCCCTGCATTCATGGCAATGGTTAGGTCAGGTGTTTTAGCAGCATTTGTCCCAAAAAATCACTTGTTCCCTGAATTTATTTAGTGGTTAGCCTCATCAATGTACCCTAAGAAGTGTTTTGTAATGAATCAGTCTGGGGGAAAATGTTTTCCAAGTAACCTCTTAGTTAATTCACCAAGCTTTGAATTAACTTGTATTTGGAACTTATACCACCTTTACTGAAGAGTCCTTGGTCTCATATTATGATAACCTGTCATGCTAGGAGTTTTCTTATGCTACCTCATTCTTAGCTCCTAAATCTGGACAATTCTCTCTAGATGGAAATGTGTTTCCTTTAGACATCTTTGGAACAGATATAAGACCAATCTTGCAGGTGATTTCTAAGATTTTGGGGAAGGAGGACTTTAGACAGGTTGATAAAGTAGTGTTGGGATTTTTCTCTTTGATGATGAAACCATAAGTAGTACTAGATATTCAAAAAATTTGGGTAGACATTATTAATACTCAATTCATGACTCTATCACTTATTAGATCCTTCAAGTTTCCTTCAGTTATTACTTATGTATTTTTGTATCAGAATGCTAAAAATTTTACAAGTTTGGAACTAAATATTGTTGACATAAACAAAATGAAGTAGTTAGTGGTATTCTAGACAGACCTGATAAGGGGTCATCCAGGAGATGGTGGCCTCTTTGAATCCACTTCCTTATTCCTTCCAGTGGCTTACAAGATCTTGAATGTGACCTTGCCCCCGACATTTCTCCCTAAGGCTCAAGAATTCCTTCGATTGAGCAAGGATGTAAGGTGTGGAGACTGGTTCGTATTTGAAGGACATGCAGAGATTAGGCTTTATGGAGCCTCAATCAAACCATATAGGTTATCGAAATTTGTGCGAATGAGGCTCTTTTCTTTTGGGTTTATTAGACAGAGCTTGAATGTGGATCACGTTCATTTTTTTTCCCGTGAAGAAGGGCTATTTCTTTAAATTGCCAAAAGTAGTAGGACCCTTCATTGTGAACATTAGATAGGCTGCTCAAGAGGTTGAGAATTTATTGAATGACATGTGTCTCTTACAGATGGTTGAGTGGGCTTATGACCTTGATCAAATTATTTCAAATAGAAGGTTAGAGAATGGATATTCAGCCTTTGTGCATGAAAGTAGACCAGAAATGGAGAAAATGGCAAATGGGGGTCTACAGAGCACCAAAGGGGCAGAGATTGAAACCCCTAGTATTTCAGAAAAAGGTGCCAAGAGGGCTAGAGAAGATGTTATTGATCTTGATGAAGAAGAATTAGAAGCAGCAAAAAGGACTAAACTTTTGGATGCAATGTCTTCATCACAACCTGGTTTAGTAATCCAATTGGGAGAAGCAGAGGGTGCACCAGCTTCTCCATCCTCCAAAGAACCTGTTCATGATTAGGTTCCTCTGATTCAAAGCATGTTTGCTCAGATAGCTAAGAGAAACTAGAAAGTAAAGTCAAATATGGAGGCTCAGGTTGAGTCTCAAGTTGTTTCTGAGAAAACCCATTATTGTCTGCTATGGACTTAGAGAAAAGCCATCTTAAAATTACATTCTATCATCCTACTGAGATGTCAGTTGGGAAATTTATTGTTAGTGATTTACATAAGACAGATGCAGCTGCTATTAAAGCAGAGAAAATGTTACATAAATTAGTTTAGCAATTAATGATGGAAAAAGCCAATGCCAGGGCTCTGAATGTGCAGGTGGATGAATTGAAGAAGATTATTATTAAAATAGGAGTCAACCCTCATGATCAACCTACAATGCAAAAATTGTTGCAATCTGCTAAGTCAAAGATTGGAATTTTAACGAAGAAGTTGAATCTTCCTACAGGTGAGCATCCTATGGCTGCAGGGGCAGCTGAAGTTGAGAATGAAAAGGAAAAGCTGCTATAGGATGTACTGCAAAAAATTGAAGAATTTTCTTTACTTAAAGAATCATTGGATAAGCTACAAAAATAGGTGGATACTCATGTCTACATAGTAGTGATGCCAGCCAATACAGAGGATCCAGTAGCATAGATATTAAAGCTAGGGATTGAGTTAAATATGGTCGAGCATGATGTGGAGAAAGCACAAAGGGACATGGAAACAACCTATAAAATCTTAAACCTAAGCGAAGGAGAAGCTAGAATGTAGAAGGAAAACATAAAGAAATACAGAGAAGACCTTCTAAGGGCTGAAGAGGAAATTAAAAGGCTGAAGGAGAAGATGAAGGGAAATATGTCCTTAATTCAAGCTAGGGAGATTTTATGGGATGAAATTATTGCAGTTATGAGGAGGATATGGGAGTTCCTTATTGTTATGTGTGATGAAAAAGAAATTGTGAGAGATATGGAAAGTGTGGTTATGTAGGAAAAACATAAAGCATTAGACAGATCAAAGTTTTCGAAAAGAATGATTGATTTTATTAATTCTAAGTTTGCTTCAGAGCTAAAGGAGCATGACATTATAGACAAAACACTATGCACAATAGATATTAATAAGATGATTGTCAAAAATATTTACCGAAATACTACTGAAAAGAAAATAAATGAGATAAAAGAAGCAGTTACCAAGTTGAACATCCTGTTTGATAAAAGAGTTAGAGCTAGGCTTCCCTCTTGCTAGGATTTACAGGGAATCTTGCTGCCATGGAAAACATATGAGACCTTGCTAGTTCAGGTGAAAAGAAAAGTTGACAACACCCATGAGAAGACAACAATATTGAAGGGAGAAACTATTATGAATTATCTTAATAAATATTTTAAGGTTCTGTGGATGGTGAAGACTTTGTTTGTAGACAAGCCTACTTATAGTAGGATTACCACATGCAGAATGGCACTCAACAAATTGGAAGAAGCACCAAAGTCACATGTACCATTATGGAGAAAATGCAAAGAGTGGATGATAGAGTAGAAAAAAGATTCAACAGCAGGACCAGCTACTCAAGCTACTGATTTGAACACTGACCGATAATCACTAATCATAATTTTATTCCTTTCCATATTATGTTAACTTATTTCTTGAGGAAAATGAGGTGGCTTTTACCCTCCAATGTAATGTTCTGAAATGACTTTTTACTTTAGGCTATTAGAAAGTAGTTAAGTAGTTTGACAGTTTTGGTAGTTACCAACTGTACTATGATGTATAGAAAGAGGAAAAATCAAAGAAGAAGGGTCCGATTTTTGGAGAATCTGAAGACCACACATTTTGTACTTGATAAGTTGATGATTAATGAAAGAATTAGGAGTTTTCCATACAGTGTTGGGTATGACTTGCAATCTCTCTATTATGTGTCATTTGTTTCTTCCTCCCTTTAAATATGGTAATGAAGCTACAAGTATTTGTTTACCTCTGTGAATAAAGTTAAATTTCCTTAAAATAACGCTTCTATGTTTAAAACCTCTTTATCTCTATTTCCTCTAAGTTAAAGTTAATAGTTTCTGTCAAACGCAACGTATTAACTTTTAACTTCTCAAATTATTCTTCACACAACATTTATATCTAGCATCGCATGACATCTTGGGGCTTTCATATGAACTATATGTTGGCATTATGATTCAAGTGTTGTCCTTGATGGCAACTCACTCAGAGGTTGGTACAGATGCTCAGAAGTTGGTACAGGTAATGGCAACTTAATCAGAAGACAGATCCTAGTACAGCTTACCAAGGAAGTTCATACACGCAGGTTTGTTAAGCCCAAGTCGCGTGTACACGCAGGTTGGCTTCAGAAAAAGCGCGTGTATGTGGAAAAGTACCTTTGGTCCATGGCGGTTAGTCCTTGGAAGTTGTGCCTATGGTTTCGGACCATTGTGTCTCGACGGGCGTGTCGATCCCTAGTTTTGAAGTTGATGGTATTGTGTTTCTATGGTTTTGGCTCTTGGTATTGAACAAGGCCTAAGGCTATATAAGGAGAAGATCACTAGGCAAAGATATGTGTGTGGGTGTCTGACGCAGTGAGAGGATCTGGTATTGCTGGTTATCTGTTCGGGACGCTTGGCAAGGGTCGGATCTGACAGCAAAGGCAGAAGTAATCATTTCTAGATCTGCACGCGGGTTGCCTTTGGAGAAAGCGCGTATACACGCGGTTTTGGTACAGTGAAGTAGCGTATGCATGATAAGGGTTGATATTTCAGGTTGTTGCTGATTCTGGTGGTTGTTGCAGAGTTCTAGATTCTGGTTTGGGTTCTGTGTTCTTGATGACAGGGTTTCAGTGATTCGGTATTGGGTTGTTTAATGAATTATGATGCAAGTATAAGTTGATGATTGTATTGCGGTAATGTTTGCTTTGTACTCTTGGATCCAGTCTGAAAATTGATGAAACGTGGTCCCTGAAAGTTGTAGGGTCAGCACCTACGTACTAGTAAATGGATCAGCTAGTACAAGAGCTGAGGGAGTTGTAGCTCCCTTCCAGAAGTAGTTGGAAAATGAAAGAGAGGGTTGTAGCCCTCTGCAGGTTGTAGCCTGCATACTGGTAAAGGACTGCACCAGTATATTGTAAAAGAAGTTTCTCATTAAAGAAGAAAGAGACGAATTGCAGCAGGTGGTTTTCACCCACATTGGGTTTCCACCTTATATCATGGTGTTCATATGTGTGGCTCTTGTGTGATGTTCTGTTCTGTTATACTGCACCTGTTTACTGTTAAATTGCTTAATAATGTTCTGATGCATTTACTGAAGATAAGATTAACTGAATCATAAGATATCTGCATATACGCTAGTTGCTTTAGACACAGTCGCGTGTACACGCGGATTCACTTAACTGAAGTCGCGTATATGTTTCTGAGTATGAAATTGAAAAGGTTTTATTGATCTGATAATACTGATTCACCCCCCCTCTCAGTATTATTTCCAACAATTGGTATCAGAGCAGGTCCTTCAGAGGAAGCTTGATCGCTTGAAGGAAAAGATCCATCAAAATGGCTAATCCAGAAAGAGAGGCACACATCAGGCCACCAGTCTTTGACGGGAACAATTTTACTCACTGGAAGATAAGAACCACTGCATATCTACAGTCTCTTGGAGCAGAAGTTTGGGGACTCGTAGAAGGAGGATACAAATTCCCATCAACAACTCCTACAGATCCAGCAGAGAAAAAGCAATATGAGCTCAATGCCAAAGTAGTTAATGTCCTATTGAGTACTTTGACTCAATCAGAATTTATGAAGATCATGCATCTCAAATCAGCTAAGGAAATATGGGACAAAATCGTTACAAGCTACGAAGGAGATGATCAGGTAAAAATAGCGAAGCTTCAAACTCTCAGAATCCGGTATGAAACTCTTAAGATGCGAAGTAATGAAAGCGTAGCTAATTATTTCCTGCGTATGGATGAGATTGTGAATTGTATGAGGGATCTGGGTGAAGAATTTGAGGAAGTTGTCTTAGTTCAAAAGGTTTTGAGATCTCTGTCTACTAAATTTGATTCTAAAGTATCTGCCATAGAAGAAAAGGAGAATGTGCGGAAAATTACCATGTCACAGCTTCACGGGATCTTAACTGCTTTTGAAATGCGACAAGAGGTACCACCAGAGGCCGCATTCGAAGTGTCAGAGGAAGAAGATGAGGTAAATTTTGTCAAGAATCTTGAACGGGGAACTGGACGGTTCAAAGATAAGCTGCCTTTCAAATGTTTTCTATGTGGTAGAGTTGGTCACTATGCTGCTAGATGTCCTCATAACAAAGAAAGGATATATGAAGAAGATGGTAGAAGCTATTATTCCCATATTAAAAGTTCATTAAATGATAGTGAAGATATTAGAAGTCTCATGGCGCACAAGAAGAAGAATGCTTCATCCAATAATAGCGAGGATATTAAAAGTCTCATGGCACATGAAGAGAAGAATGCAGAAACTGAAGAAGCTGCCAAATTAAAAGAACTATTGGAAACAGAAACCAGGGTAAGGGAGAGATTGCAGGATATAGCAAAAGATCAGAGCACAACTATTCAGAGACTTGAATCAAAGATCCTCTCTCTAAAAGAAGATCTTGAAGATCAAGAACATGAAGTGATCAAACTAAAGCGACAAGTGGAAGAAGGGAGAAAAGTTGAAGAAGACCTAAGGAAGCAGTATCTGAAAAAGGAAGAACAACATCAGGTTGAGGTAAATATCTTGAAAGGTAAACTAGAAGAAAAGGATAAGCTCTTACGATTTCAAGATAGTTCTAAAGTCTTGGATGATATTCTTAATAGTCAAAGATCTCCTGCTATCAAGACTGGTCTTGGTTTTCATGAATATGGTGAAGGTGAATCTAGTTCACAAGGTGAGGCAAGAAACTCTAATGAGAAATCTGAAATGCTCAAGGAACAACCAAGGAAAGAAATTCCTCAAGGAAGATCCTTTACTCCTAACTATGGACGTGATAGACGATTATTTCCTCCGCTGAATAATGTTGAATGTTATGTATGTCATAATCTTGGACATGTTGCAGCCAGATGCAGAAGTAGAATGGTTCAAGAAAGATCATCGCATCCCAAGTATTTCAGAGGGTATTGCTTTGCCTGCAATGCATATGGACACAAAGCAATTGATTGTGATAGAAGGAACATGAAAAATATAAGGTGTTATACATGCAACAACTATGGGCATAAAGCAAGGGAATGCAGGAGCAGATTTCAAAATTCAAGACAAGGGGACCATACATCATCACAGTTGCAGGAATTGAAGAAGACAGAGACAGAAAGGTGTGGGACAACTCAGTCAGCTGACATAACAGACACAGGGGAATCTGAAAGTGATGAGATTCAGTATTCCATCCTGCATACGCTGAAATAATGAAGACAAGTCGCGTATATACGCGAGTTACAGGCTGCAAAGTCGCGTATATGGAGAAAGGGCAGCAGAACAGACCCAGGTTCAGTCATGGTTGGCTCAGGCTCAGGGGGAGCAGAACAGACTCAGGAAATGGTTCAGACATGGTTGGCTCACACTCAGGGGGAGAATATTCTTCAAATAATGCATTGTTGGCATTATGGTTAGAAGTTGTTGATAAAGTCTATGAAGCTAAATGATACATCTTACTGTTTAGGAATGGGATTGCAGGCTGATGCTTATGGTACAGATCATGATGCTGTTGGTGGCTTTCATAAGTCTTGGTCTAGATATTTCGTCTCTATGTCATGTATCTCTTGTGATATCTCTTTTATGGTGTCAAGGTCATGTAACGGCCTATGTTGGTTTCCCCACTATGCCTGGGATGAATGATGAATGTATGTTGAGTCTTTTGGTGATAGGAAGGTCTTCTATGATGTATAAGTCCTTGTTCTTCTTGAAGAACATCTTTTGCAGATCTTGCCTACAGTCAAGGGGAGCATGAACAGCACAATTCAGCAAGAGCAGGATGGATAGATTGGTACACTTTGGCATACACAAAGGGGGAGCACAGTTGGAGATTTCAGCAAGTACTCAGGGGGAGTATGGACAGCAGAAGGTATACCAAAGAAGAAAATATCTTGGTCCGCCCTTTGCCCTTGATGTCAAAGGGGGAGAGTGACTTGGTGTAGTGGTTGCCATCAAGTCCAAAGGGGGAGATTGTTGGCATTATGATTCAAGTGTTGTCCTTGATGGCAACTCACTCAGAGGTTGGTACAGATGCTCAGAAGTTGGTACAGGTAATGGCAACTTAATCAGAAGACAGATCCTAGTACAGCTTACCAAGGAAGTTCATACACGCAGGTTTGTTAAGCCCAAGTCGCGTGTACACGCAGGTTGGCTTCAGAAAAAGCGCGTGTATGTGGAAAAGTACCTTTGGTCCATGGCGGTTAGTCCTTGGAAGTTGTGCCTATGGTTTCGGACCATTGTGTCTCGACGGGCGTGTCGATCCCTAGTTTTGAAGTTGATGGTATTGTGTTTCTATGGTTTTGGCTCTTGGTATTGAACAAGGCCTAAGGCTATATAAGGAGAAGATCACTAGGCAAAGATATGTGTGTGGGTGTCTGACGCAGTGAGAGGATCTGGTATTGCTGGTTATCTGTTCGGGACGCTTGGCAAGGGTCGGATCTGACAGCAAAGGCAGAAGTAATCATTTCTAGATCTGCACGCGGGTTGCCTTTGGAGAAAGCGCGTATACACGCGGTTTTGGTACAGTGAAGTAGCGTATGCATGATAAGGGTTGATATTTCAGGTTGTTGCTGATTCTGGTGGTTGTTGCAGAGTTCTAGATTCTGGTTTGGGTTCTGTGTTCTTGATGACAGGGTTTCAGTGATTCGGTATTGGGTTGTTTAATGAATTATGATGCAAGTATAAGTTGATGATTGTATTGCGGTAATGTTTGCTTTGTACTCTTGGATCCAGTCTGAAAATTGATGAAACGTGGTCCCTGAAAGTTGTAGGGTCAGCACCTACGTACTAGTAAATGGATCAGCTAGTACAAGAGCTGAGGGAGTTGTAGCTCCCTTCCAGAAGTAGTTGGAAAACGAAAGAGAGGGTTGTAGCCCTCTGCAGGTTGTAGCCTGCATACTGGTAAAGGACTGCACCAGTATATTGTAAAAGAAGTTTCTCATTAAAGAAGAAAGAGACGAATTGCAGCAGGTGGTTTTCACCCACATTGGGTTTCCACCTTATATCATGGTGTTCATATGTGTGGCTCTTGTGTGATGTTCTGTTCTGTTATACTGCACCTGTTTACTGTTAAATTGCTTAATAATGTTCTGATGCATTTACTGAAGATAAGATTAACTGAATCATAAGATATCTGCATATACGCTAGTTGCTTTAGACACAGTCGCGTGTACACGCGGATTCACTTAACTGAAGTCGCGTATATGTTTCTGAGTATGAAATTGAAAAGGTTTTATTGATCTGATAATACTGATTCACCCCCCCTCTCAGTATTATTTCCAACAATTGGTATCAGAGCAGGTCCTTCAGAGGAAGCTTGATCGCTTGAAGGAAAAGATCCATCAAAATGGCTAATCCAGAAAGAGAGGCACACATCAGGCCACCAGTCTTTGACGGGAACAATTTTACTCACTGGAAGATAAGAACCACTGCATATCTACAGTCTCTTGGAGCAGAAGTTTGGGGACTCGTAGAAGGAGGATACAAATTCCCATCAACAACTCCTACAGATCCAGCAGAGAAAAAGCAATATGAGCTCAATGCCAAAGTAGTTAATGTCCTATTGAGTACTTTGACTCAATCAGAATTTATGAAGATCATGCATCTCAAATCAGCTAAGGAAATATGGGACAAAATCGTTACAAGCTACGAAGGAGATGATCAGGTAAAAATAGCGAAGCTTCAAACTCTCAGAATCCGGTATGAAACTCTTAAGATGCGAAGTAATGAAAGCGTAGCTAATTATTTCCTGCGTATGGATGAGATTGTGAATTGTATGAGGGATCTGGGTGAAGAATTTGAGGAAGTTGTCTTAGTTCAAAAGGTTTTGAGATCTCTGTCTACTAAATTTGATTCTAAAGTATCTGCCATAGAAGAAAAGGAGAATGTGCGGAAAATTACCATGTCACAGCTTCACGGGATCTTAACTGCTTTTGAAATGCGACAAGAGGTACCACCAGAGGCCGCATTCGAAGTGTCAGAGGAAGAAGATGAGGTAAATTTTGTCAAGAATCTTGAACGGGGAACTGGACGGTTCAAAGATAAGCTGCCTTTCAAATGTTTTCTATGTGGTAGAGTTGGTCACTATGCTGCTAGATGTCCTCATAACAAAGAAAGGATATATGAAGAAGATGGTAGAAGCTATTATTCCCATATTAAAAGTTCATTAAATGATAGTGAAGATATTAGAAGTCTCATGGCGCACAAGAAGAAGAATGCTTCATCCAATAATAGCGAGGATATTAAAAGTCTCATGGCACATGAAGAGAAGAATGCAGAAACTGAAGAAGCTGCCAAATTAAAAGAACTATTGGAAACAGAAACCAGGGTAAGGGAGAGATTGCAGGATATAGCAAAAGATCAGAGCACAACTATTCAGAGACTTGAATCAAAGATCCTCTCTCTAAAAGAAGATCTTGAAGATCAAGAACATGAAGTGATCAAACTAAAGCGACAAGTGGAAGAAGGGAGAAAAGTTGAAGAAGACCTAAGGAAGCAGTATCTGAAAAAGGAAGAACAACATCAGGTTGAGGTAAATATCTTGAAAGGTAAACTAGAAGAAAAGGATAAGCTCTTACGATTTCAAGATAGTTCTAAAGTCTTGGATGATATTCTTAATAGTCAAAGATCTCCTGCTATCAAGACTGGTCTTGGTTTTCATGAATATGGTGAAGGTGAATCTAGTTCACAAGGTGAGGCAAGAAACTCTAATGAGAAATCTGAAATGCTCAAGGAACAACCAAGGAAAGAAATTCCTCAAGGAAGATCCTTTACTCCTAACTATGGACGTGATAGACGATTATTTCCTCCGCTGAATAATGTTGAATGTTATGTATGTCATAATCTTGGACATGTTGCAGCCAGATGCAGAAGTAGAATGGTTCAAGAAAGATCATCGCATCCCAAGTATTTCAGAGGGTATTGCTTTGCCTGCAATGCATATGGACACAAAGCAATTGATTGTGATAGAAGGAACATGAAAAATATAAGGTGTTATACATGCAACAACTATGGGCATAAAGCAAGGGAATGCAGGAGCAGATTTCAAAATTCAAGACAAGGGGACCATACATCATCACAGTTGCAGGAATTGAAGAAGACAGAGACAGAAAGGTGTGGGACAACTCAGTCAGCTGACATAACAGACACAGGGGAATCTGAAAGTGATGAGATTCAGTATTCCATCCTGCATACGCTGAAATAATGAAGACAAGTCGCGTATATACGCGAGTTACAGGCTGCAAAGTCGCGTATATGGAGAAAGGGCAGCAGAACAGACCCAGGTTCAGTCATGGTTGGCTCAGGCTCAGGGGGAGCAGAACAGACTCAGGAAATGGTTCAGACATGGTTGGCTCACACTCAGGGGGAGAATATTCTTCAAATAATGCATTGTTGGCATTATGGTTAGAAGTTGTTGATAAAGTCTATGAAGCTAAATGATACATCTTACTGTTTAGGAATGGGATTGCAGGCTGATGCTTATGGTACAGATCATGATGCTGTTGGTGGCTTTCATAAGTCTTGGTCTAGATATTTCGTCTCTATGTCATGTATCTCTTGTGATATCTCTTTTTATGGTGTCAAGGTCATGTAACGGCCTATGTTGGTTTCCCCACTATGCCTGGGATGAATGATGAATGTATGTTGAGTCTTTTGGTGATAGGAAGGTCTTCTATGATGTATAAGTCCTTGTTCTTCTTGAAGAACATCTTTTGCAGATCTTGCCTACAGTCAAGGGGAGCATGAACAGCACAATTCAGCAAGAGCAGGATGGATAGATTGGTACACTTTGGCATACACAAAGGGGGAGCACAGTTGGAGATTTCAGCAAGTACTCAGGGGGAGTATGGACAGCAGAAGGTATACCAAAGAAGAAAATATCTTGGTCCGCCCTTTGCCCTTGATGTCAAAGGGGGAGAGTGACTTGGTGTAGTGGTTGCCATCAAGTCCAAAGGGGGAGATTGTTGGCATTATGATTCAAGTGTTGTCCTTGATGGCAACTCACTCAGAGGTTGGTACAGATGCTCAGAAGTTGGTACAGGTAATGGCAACTTAATCAGAAGACAGATCCTAGTACAGCTTACCAAGGAAGTTCATACACGCAGGTTTGTTAAGCCCAAGTCGCGTGTACACGCAGGTTGGCTTCAGAAAAAGCGCGTGTATGTGGAAAAGTACCTTTGGTCCATGGCGGTTAGTCCTTGGAAGTTGTGCCTATGGTTTCGGACCATTGTGTCTCGACGGGCGTGTCGATCCCTAGTTTTGAAGTTGATGGTATTGTGTTTCTATGGTTTTGGCTCTTGGTATTGAACAAGGCCTAAGGCTATATAAGGAGAAGATCACTAGGCAAAGATATGTGTGTGGGTGTCTGACGCAGTGAGAGGATCTGGTATTGCTGGTTATCTGTTCGGGACGCTTGGCAAGGGTCGGATCTGACAGCAAAGGCAGAAGTAATCATTTCTAGATCTGCACGCGGGTTGCCTTTGGAGAAAGCGCGTATACACGCGGTTTTGGTACAGTGAAGTAGCGTATGCATGATAAGGGTTGATATTTCAGGTTGTTGCTGATTCTGGTGGTTGTTGCAGAGTTCTAGATTCTGGTTTGGGTTCTGTGTTCTTGATGACAGGGTTTCAGTGATTCGGTATTGGGTTGTTTAATGAATTATGATGCAAGTATAAGTTGATGATTGTATTGCGGTAATGTTTGCTTTGTACTCTTGGATCCAGTCTGAAAATTGATGAAACGTGGTCCCTGAAAGTTGTAGGGTCAGCACCTACGTACTAGTAAATGGATCAGCTAGTACAAGAGCTGAGGGAGTTGTAGCTCCCTTCCAGAAGTAGTTGGAAAATGAAAGAGAGGGTTGTAGCCCTCTGCAGGTTGTAGCCTGCATACTGGTAAAGGACTGCACCAGTATATTGTAAAAGAAGTTTCTCATTAAAGAAGAAAGAGACGAATTGCAGCAGGTGGTTTTCACCCACATTGGGTTTCCACCTTATATCATGGTGTTCATATGTGTGGCTCTTGTGTGATGTTCTGTTCTGTTATACTGCACCTGTTTACTGTTAAATTGCTTAATAATGTTCTGATGCATTTACTGAAGATAAGATTAACTGAATCATAAGATATCTGCATATACGCTAGTTGCTTTAGACACAGTCGCGTGTACACGCGGATTCACTTAACTGAAGTCGCGTATATGTTTCTGAGTATGAAATTGAAAAGGTTTTATTGATCTGATAATACTGATTCACCCCCCCTCTCAGTATTATTTCCAACACTATATATTCAGGGTTTAAGATCATGTTCTTCATACTCCTCAAAATGAAGACATGTTATACAAATAACTGACATGCATAACAAAATTTTATTGTCTTAAGCACAATTTCTCCACAGCCTAGAAATTGGTTTCTTAAGGGACAACAACGGTTATGAGTGTGAAATATCTTTACCATGACTCCTTCAAAATTGATTTTAATATCAACAACTAATAGAGTGAACAAAACTAGAATATCCATGTTTTATAGTGCTTTTAATTAAAACTTATATATATTTTTTTATTTAGAAAATATCTTATTGTATTTTAAAAGGAAATTTGAAATTGAGCATTGAACGAATTACGCATCTCCATCATATTAAACTATAGAATATGTCTCTTACCTAAATATCTATAAATACAAGAAAAAAAATCCTTAACTTTAAACTCTTATATCAAATCCAATATGAAATTATTCTATGTTTTTGATAAAAATATACTTAGCATTAGCTTCTATAATAGAAATTTAAAATTTTTTGGGAGGTAGGAGTGGAAGGGACTAATTTTCACCTTAAAGGAGAAAAGGAGGTATTTTTCACTTCAAAGGAGAAAAGGAGACAAAATTCGCGTGGGGATTAAGGGAGACATCCAAAAATAAGGCTAAATATTTAGCATTATGGAAAGGCTTTGACTTGGCTTGCACCATAGGTGTTCCTCATTTTCAGGTTTATGTCAATTCAATGATAGTTATAAACCAGGCAATAATAACTATAGGCAACTTTGAGCAAATTATAAGTCCAATGATGCACATGATAAAGCTTCTTTTGGCCAAATTTGAAAGGGCCAATTTTTTTGACATTAAGTGAGACCTAAATTGAGAGGCACACTCCTTGGATAATCAAGGAGTGCAATTAGAACAAGGTCATTTGAGAATAGATGGTGGGGCTATTGTTTACAAACCAATCCCATGAAATAAATTCTTAAGCATTATAACTGCAAGGCATCAATCATAGAACAACTTGGAGAATGGAGGGAGAATAATTTAATCTGAATTAATGTGACAATAATTTCGCTCATGGATCTAGTACCCAACTACCTCGTGCAGTGGAGGAGAATGATAGACATTGAGGATTGAAATAGTGATTGCAAACTAAACATGTTCATCATGAAATGTCGAACAATAGGCAAATGGAGGAAGGAATCAATGAAACTAAAGGATTTGATCTAAGCAAGGTAAATGCTTCATTGCATAGATTTAATCCAAGTGTGTTTCCTTGTCGTTGATCTCAAGTCATAATGGAAATCGTCTTGGCCATGACAGAAATGGATTTCTTCAGCTTCTCGGGTTGAGGATGCTTACAACATTAAAGTAGGCATCAATCCACAAAGAAAGAACGGGAGAAATTGAAAATATAAAGAGTCGATTAGCAGGTAGGGGAATTGTAAACAAGAGAGTTATGGCATATCCCCTTGCAGAACAAGAAGAGTAGTGCAAAAGGTGTCTGCAATGGCATTGGGATTGGAAAGCAAAAGTGGGATGGGTGGTAACTCTTGCAGAGAATTTTTGTTTTCCCATAATCTGAAGCCTCATGATCGACAACTGCAATCTGCCCCTATGATCCTGGAGAGATATGCGAGTTGAAAAGTATGACGGGTAACGGAGAATTTGCAGAGAGTTTTCCTATGATCGTCGACAACTGCAATCTGCTCCTGATCACATCTCAAACATTCATTCACTCATTATTATTACTGGAATGAATAAATAAATGTTTGAGACAGTGGTTCGGGAGAGATATGCGAGTTGAAAAGTATGATGGGCAACGGAGAATTTGCGGAGAGTTTTTCCATAATCTGAAACCGCATGATCGATATGGCCTCAATGGTAACTGCAATCTTCCCCTTCCCCTGATCACATTTGAAACATTCATTCACTCATTATCCTAGTGAATAAACAAACGTTTCCGATCATGTATTATTTCTTCTAAAACACGATCCTATCTTACTAGGTATAGTAAATGACTATTATATATTTTTGTTATTTTACTTCCAATTCAAAGTTGTTACAATCTGAATATTTTGTAGACTAAATGAATAAAAATATATTTTTCTATTATTTTATTTCGAATTAAAAGTTAGTTATAAATGTTTTGTGAGAAAGAGATGAATTAACCAGAAAAGTTAGTTATAAATGTTTTGTGAGAAAGAGATGAATTAACCAGACGCATAAGTTTTTGAGAGAAGTTCAATATTTTGGGAGAGGTTAATATTTTTACACCATGGCGTATTCTTTTAATAAATCTGAAATATAATCGCAATAAACATAATCTTCTTTTAATAAATCATCTGAAAATAATAAACAAAATCTTCTTTTAATGAATCATCTTAAAATAATAAATAAAATCTTCTTTTAATAAATCTGGAAAATAACAGCAATAAACAAAATCTTTTTTTAATAAATCTGAAATTAATAAACAAAATTTTCTTTTAATATTTCTTTTAATAAATCTGAAATTAATAAGCAGAATCTTCTTTTAATAAATCTGAAATATGGTATTCACTTAACTAGATAAACATCAAACATCAAAACTCAGTTGACTAGATAGACATCAAAACTCACTCGAATTTCATGCATGCATGGGTTCAGTTAACTAGATAAACATCAAAACTGCACCCTACTATTAGACCTCCCACTAGTTCCTCTAATAGTTGGAACTAGTTTAACTAACCTTAACTAAATTTAACTCAACTAAATTGCTACAACTAAAATTTAGTCTACCTAGGCTTCCAAAATTTAGGAATCATTGTACACAACTCAAGTTCAGCCCACAACTCGAATTAACTGACCTAACTCACTGATAATAACTCAATTAACTCATTCAAGTTGTCTTAGTGATGTAGAATTTTGATTTTCTCCTAATTTAATTCAAGGGAAAATTAAATTAGGAATTTCTTGCTTCATTTTCAGCACTCCTTTTCAACAAGAAACGGATCATCATATACCCCAATCTTGCCTCTATGGAACATGAATTTTCGTCTTGACAAAGCCTTTGTTAAAATATCTGCATCCTACGACTTCCTTTGTAAGAATGTATACCAATAACATGATCCACCTCTTCACACAATCTCGTAGATGGCAATACTCAGTTTCGATATGCTTCGATCGATCATGAAACACTTGATTCCCAAAGTGATTGACACAAATTTGATTGTCAGAGTAAATCACACTAAGATCCCTCATATCACCAAATAGCCCAAAAATAATCTTTCTCATCTTGACTAGCGACCACATACTCTACTTAATTTCTCTCTGCAAACTAATGCTGACCCAACACTAAAAATTACTCCTAAAATGCTCTTATGATCTCATGAAATCCCCGCCCAATCTTCATCTATGAAGCCTTGCAGCTTCACTCCTCTGTTCCTTTGTACCAAAGAACAAAGGGAGTAGTGCCTTTGAGGTATCTCAACACATGTTTTTCCACCTTCTAATACAGTTTGGTTGGCTTAGCCATTTCTTGACTAAACTATTTAACTTCATTACACGTGTATGGTTGTGTTTTCACCAAATAAATAAGCGAACCCACAATATGCCTGTAAATAATAGCCTCCAATTCCTCACCTAAAGTGGCATATTCCTTCCTCCAACTACCCGCTAGAGGAGTGTCCATGGGTTTTCTACTCTCCATGTGAAACTTCTTCAACATCTTGTTAGCATACGTTCCCTTAGAGACAAATAGTTCCCCATCTCCTTTCCATACTTCTAAACCAAGGAAATAATACATGAGTCCCATGTCCTTCATCTCAAATTCTCTTACAAGATCGTCTTTGCAATATTTTATCAACTTATCATCATCGATAAAAATTAAATCATTGACATATAATACTATAATCAATAATTTACCTCCAACAACAATATGGTAAAGCTTTTCATCTTCTTCAGTTTTGGTGAAGCCCAACCTGGTAAAATAGTTATCGATCCTTGTTTACCAAGCATGGGGCACATGTCTCAATCTATAGAATGATCGCTTGAGTATGCACACATGTGACTCTATGTCAAAGGTCTCAAATCCTTTTCCTTTTTCATTTTACACCTCCTCCTTAATCACTCCATTGAGGAATGTTATGCTGACATCCTCCTTAATCACTCCATTCTCATGGATCTTCCATCCCATCTACGCTGCAAGTGCTAGAATTGATTTGATAGAATAATACCTTTTTACTAGAGAAAAGGTATTCTCGTACTCAATTCCCTCCACCTAAGAGAAACCCTTGGGCACAAATATGGCCTTGTGTTTCTTGATTCTTCTGTTTGCTACCTGCTTCATCTTGTAGATCCATCTCAAACCCACTACTCACTTATCCACTGGCCTTGGGACCAGTTTCCAAACACCGTTTCTGACTATGGAATCAAATTCCTCTAACATGGCATCAATCCACACTCGTTGATGCACAACTTCCTCGAATGATAGTGGTTATTTCTCTACTAGTGATACATATCTCTTCATCTACTGAAATTAACCAAGGTCTTTTACTTCTATGATGTTAGAAGAATTACAGGTGAAAGAGTATAAAACAACCACATGTGCATACTTTAAAGAATATGAAACTTAGTGATGACCATAAAATCAAAGAACCCACACACATTGTTATTGAAAATGGAGTTCATCGAGTATGGGTTACATCTCCAGGCCTAGTGCCAAGAGTGGAAAGGTCGCTTCATCAAATGCTACAAAATGATGATGATGTACATAGTATATTATTTTTCATTACAAGGATAAACTCCCTCAATCACAATGGCGTGTCTGTCCATGCCAACATGAGAGATCAACTTGAAAGGGAAAATGCATGGCTAAGGGTACAATTGCAGGAAAGAGAGAATCATCTAGCATGTATGGCCAACCTCTCCTTGGAAGCCATCCAATGCAGGATTCCAGCTAAATCCTATGCTCTTTACCTTAGAGAACAATGGCTACAATTTTAGATTAAAACACTAGCATAAAGGGGCACCATGCCATTTCAGGACTATAGGCAGTTTATTGATCTTTGTGATCAAAGTACACTAGAGGATAGGGCCAAAATGGCTTAATTTTACTTGCACAACATGGCCCTCATAGACATGAATGTTTGGGATCCTAATGCCAAGCTAGGAGATCTACAATTAATGGCTTTGGCATCATAGATGAACCATGAGGAGTTAAGGGCTATAGAGATGAAAAGAATATTGGCCAGAGAGAAAAATGACCCTCTTTTCATCAAAGCTAAACAATCAAATCCCATGGCCCTAATCAGCGCCCATAATCTGATTGCAAATGATTCTCAATTGGCACCTAAATATGTTGCTGCCCAAGAGCAAAAAATTTCACATTTTGAGGATATGTTTAGGCTGCTAGGAGATGATAGCATACATGCCTACCAAAGGGGATGGAACACACTACCACACAACTTGAAGATGAGAGAATATCACTCCCCTCAAAGGTTGAGAGAGGCACTCAACATGACACCTATGTATAAGAAATCAATGAAAAGGTTGAAGGTCAATTGGATAGGCCTAAAACTTAGCCCACCACTACTCCTAGGGATGCTAGAAGGGAGAAAAGAAGAAGAGGAAAAGAGGCAATGGGAATAAGAAGAAAATAAAGTAGGCTTCTATGAACAAGAAGAGGATACCGCAACAGAGGCATGGGATGTCGCAGAGGCTATCGGATCCATGAAGGACATGGACATTGACTAAGTTGCTTAGAGGATGAGAAACAATTTCAGTAGGGGGGTGATGATGAGCCTCATCATTGGGTAATTATATGGGCCTTAATTCACCTCCTAGCTTAGTCAAAAATAACTATTCTCACAATGTATTACATACTTTTGATTATAATTTTTTTATGAGATGAGTTAGAGTAGGATATTTTGCCTTGTGGTTTAATGTGCATTTAATGCAGGATTAATGGATAAAAGCAAGGAATTTGGGCAAATACCTTGGTCAAAACTCGAATGGGACAAGGGAGAGGAATTATAGGAGGTAAATCCTCCTCATTTACTACTCCTCCATTCGAATATTCCCCCATCAGCTCAAAGTGCAAACAACCAAATCATGAGGACTGGAAGGCATCCGAGCAAGTGAAAGACAAAGAACTAGTTTATCTCGAGTTTGGGAGCCAAGCCTCCCTAATTTTAAGGAATTCATTTGAGACTTCAGATGTATAAGTAGAGAAGCATAGGACCTTAGTAGGATTCAGATTTTTATTGTAAAAATCTATTCTAATTTTGAGTTGCAAGACTTGTGATAGTTTTTTATGTAATCCATGGTTTTGATAATAAGCATGAGTTTCGTTTTGAGCCAGCACTAAGTTAACTCAGAGGGATGAAGCTCTTTGGTTAGGGCTCGACCCTAGCAGCCAAGGCTCCTCTTTATTTTACATGTATGCTAGCATAGATTCATAGTTTAATTGTTCATTTGCTTAAGTAGTTGCATTTCCATTAGAACAGTGTAGAGTAGATTAGTTGTGTTTTAATTTGCTCCCATTTTCACCTTATTTAAATTATTAGGTTAGCAAGGAAAAAAATATCACACATGGTTGTCAGCAAGTGTCTCGGCCTCACCTCCTCCCTTTGGGACCATGACTTGAAAAAGAGACCCTTCAGCAACCCCAAAAAAATAGATTTCTAGTTCTTTCATGAGCTTTGGAATTTGTCGTCTTGATTCAGCATTTGGTTCATTTCAATTTCATCCTTTCCCGTTACTCTATTGTTTCAATAAGATCTCATTCATGCTTTCATTTCCTTCATCACTTTCTTCATGCTTAATATGGGTAATTGATTCATGCTTTTCTAGCTTATGGAAATGTATCTTGTTGCATAATTATTGGAAGACACAAATGTTTTGAGAACTACAGGTACTTCAGGAGGAGGTCTCGACTTCATCACCAACATCCATCTTCCACCTCAACCATCTCTTGTTCCACCATCACCCTCACTAGTTTTTTTTTTTCATTTTTCATTGAAATTCCCCTAGACACATTGAGAAAATCTAACCATCTCTTCTCTTTGATATTGACTCCTAAGTGTTCATAGACCTTCTAACACCCTATCCCACTCATGAAATACCTTTCCAAAGCTTCCCAATACCTCAAAGACCTCACAATTAGCTCTCGGTTGCATCCTGTAGGTTTTCCGTAATTCCTATAGGATCATCCTGGAGGTTTCTTATACATCCTGTAGCTTTTCCTGAAATGGACTGTTTTGAGGCTGAATTGATGGGGAACCTCTAGGAAGTCACAAAAAGCCTCCTAGGACCCTTCCACACCATCCAAAAACTCCATAAACCTTCTAGCCATCCTCAACCACCTTCCATCAACCTGTCACATCCACAAGAACAATTATCTGGTTAATTAGGATATGGCGTGATTTAGGATTACATGTTCTTTTCTTCATTACTGGAGTAGAGTAGCTCTCTTAGACTAGATTTTATGTTCTTCCATCAAAGGATCAAGCTTCTTCTAACTCTATATAATTCTAGCTTGAAACCCCTCGGATCTCTCGCCGGATGAGCAATGACAACAGGAAAGACCTTCACTTTTACTTGTGCATATCACTCTGTCACCTCCAAGTTTGTACGAACCCTGAGTTGATAAGTAAAGCTAGTAGCCTAGGAGTTGCAGCATCGTTGTTGCGATACTGGCACTCATCAGTACTCTCTGCAACATAATGAAAGACTAGAATTTGATGTGTCATGTGAATTATTGGAAGTAGAAACATCTGGAAATGATTTTTCATAGGGAGAATCAAAAGTGGAAAAATCACAAGGGATGTCATGATAGAGCAGATGATACACAGATGGAAGGGGGTCATTCTTCACTATGGGTTCTTCTTTAGTTTCCCCCACACACTCATCATGGATGATAGCACAGGTTAGATGCACAACACTAACTCTGTCGACAACTTGATCCTTGTCGACAACAACTATGGAGTCTGGAATGGAAGAACACAAGACTGTAGAATCTGGAGAAACAACAAAACATGGGGAAGAGGTTTGAGGTAACAAGTCCACATGACATCTAGCAGGATTGCAAGCTTAATCTACGTAGATATCAAGAGCAGGTGGGTTAGGAGGATATGACATTTCAACATATGTGTGCACACCTTCTCCCACCTCACACTGTGGATCTACAACTATTTGATGAGAAGAAGATGGACAATCACTTGTGACAATGACCTTGTCTGTCTTAGATTTGGTATCTCTAACACCGAGGTGTGCTGGGAGGGGTTCGAATGATTCCAAGAATTGCATATTTTCGGATACGTAAAGAAGATAGTTAAATATTCCATTGATGAATTCCCAATAAATTTCATCTTCAGTAAATTGATATGAAATATTACAAAAGAGCATGTAAAATTGTTCAACGAATTCATCAGGTGCTTTTCATAATTTTAGAATTTCTTTGTTGAGTGTTTTACAGTCAGAATGATTGAAAGCACGATCTATCTCTATGATCACATGATGGAAATAATGAATATACTTTTCGGATAGAGTGGTATACCAATGCAGTGGGTTCTCTTGAATCATGTATGAAAACAACACGCAAGTCATGTAATTTTCAAAGATTTCATGCCTTTTGCAGGAGCCTACAATGCCAATCGTGTGTCTAACCAAGGCTACTTTGCCTCCACTGTCGCATGTTTTACATGACAGGTTATTCTAGAGCTCTTCCGAGATTTCACATTCGTTTCCATAAGAAATACACTCCGAAAGATAAATTATGTGTTTAGTCCTGATAAGTATATGGAGATTCAAAACATATTGTGAGGACTCAACTTGTCATTTGGCCCCCCCTCTAGCACCAGAATGTTGACACTGCTAGACTCGCCAACATTCATGGGATCTCCCTGGTATGAAGTCACAACTAGACCTCACACCATTTGGCATAGGAGTCCCATTCGGTACGATGGCCCAATTACCATTATATAAAATATTTGTCTTAGCCCTTACTTGTTAGCACATGAGAGTGGTTTACTTTGTCTTCGAATAGTGAGGTTCACGTGCCTAGTGAGTTCTTAGTGTCACTTGAGTCAAATTTCTTCCATTGTAGAGGGAGAGGTTGGAAGTCAGTCTTGGGTTGAAAGAAACTAGTCCCTTCAATGTAAAAATGAGGGGTATATATAGCCAAGGGTGAAATTGACCCTTCTTACTATTCGACATCCCTCATGACTGTTGACACCTAATCAGAAGGATTGGGTGAACAATTGTAATTAATGTAAATAAATAATAGCAGAGATAGAGAGTCATTGGGAGATGAACCGAACAGTCACTCCCTCTTGTATATAATAATAAACAACCTGAATGAATAATAGAGTTCTGATTTGAGGAGTTACCTCCTTCTCTGATACCATTTACCATTTTGCATCTGCCCGAAATCCCGCTTATCGCTTTAAAACTGCCCTTCGTCTTGGTTAATGCCCTGACTTGATTCGCTTTGAATGATCGTTGATATTCCACCATCGACGGTCCCAGGACTCTCCATATTCCTTTCCTCTTGGACGAAAACTCATCTCTTCTGTTCATCTCTCCGTCGTTCATCTCTTAATGTCAAACTCTAGTATACGGGTGAAAGAAGGTGATACCAGGTTGAACGCTATTGGTATAACAATATGCATTCAATCATATCTATTGTGGGAATAGTTTTCATTGGCAAGGAGAACTATCCTGAGTGGTCCTGGAAGATAAAACACACTCTCATTTTTAATGAACTATGGAAAGGAGTGTGTGTTGGAGAAGGAGACAAAACACTAGAACAACCTACCTAAGACAAGGAGCTTGCAATTTGGGAAAATAAGAATAGCAAGGCCTCTGCATTTATTGCAACATCCATAGGTGAAGAGGGGAGTCAACATATTTCACCATTTTCAAATGCTTTTGAAACCTTACAAAAGCTGAAGGAACTCTATGACTCACACTTCACACTTGAAGTTGTTCAACTCATTATTAAACTCTTCACCCTTGAATTACAAAATAATGATCCTCTTGCTCTTGCATCCGAAGTAAAATCTATAATGCATGATATCAAAGTCACTAATGTTGAATTGGATATTCCTCTGATCGCTTTTCTCAAGGCACTTTATCCTACTTAGTCCAATTATCTTGAGTCATTTCAAGCAAATGGAAATCTCAAAGATGTTACGTTTGACTCCCTTGTGAAGAAAATTGATGAAAGAGAGAAAACTTTTTGGAAGAAGACTACCCCTGAATCTTCTAAAGAGGTTGTGTGCCTTGCTCATAAAGAAAAGAATCTTGCCCAAGATTCTTCTAGAGGAAGCGGTGGTCAAGGAGGAAGAGGAAGATATTTCATAGGTAGCAGGGGTAGACACTCTCAAGGAGAAAAGTTAGATTTTCACTGCATACATTGCAAAAGAGATGGATCACATGATGCCTCCACATGCAAGTTACCTTGGGACAAAATTGAGTAGCAAAGAAACCAACCCAAAGGTAAAACTAATGACAAAGACAAAGGTAAAGCACCTGAATCCGCTCACTATGTTGTGGAACAACGTAATATTGGAGTAAATGAAGACTTATTTAATGCTCCATTTGCTTCTTCGAAAAATGATTGGTTGCCTGATTCAGGAGGAACTTTCCACATGACTCATAGAAAACATTTTTTTGAAGAATTTACTGACAATGTTGATGGAGCAGCATACTTTGCAGACCAATAAAAACTCAAGCCATTAGGGCTTGGCACAACTAGGCTTAAATTTCTTGGTCTTCCAAACTTTCTTCTGCATCGTGTTCTATATCTCCCACAACTAAGAAGAAAATTGTTGTCCTTGGTCCACATCTGCTAGCAAGGTCACTCCATTCATATGTTTGATGGCAATCTTGAGGTGAGAAAAGCATATGACCAGTCACTTGTCATGATGGGGATAGAAGAAGAAAGGCTTCTCAAGCTGCAAGGTACCTCTACTCGTGCACAAAATTGCTCATACAATTCTCATTATGAAGAAGGTACACTTCCATCAAGTCTATTATGGCATGCCATATTTGGACATTTGAATTATGAAAGCCTCCGCTTGTTGAAGAAAAATGGTGTTACTGGTTTGCCTACGATTCCTAGGAAACTTAAGAAATGTGATGCTTGCATTCTAGGAAAGCATAGCAAACAGTCCTTTCATGATTCACACTCTAGAGCACATAGAAAACTTGAACTCATTCATTCAGATCTATGTGGTCCAATTCCTATCTCTTCTATAAATGCAAATAAATATATGATGACATTTATTGAGGACTACACCAGAATGTGTTGGGTTTACTTATTGAAGAACAAACCTGATGCTTTTCAAACATTCAAGAACTTTCATACATGGATTGAAAATGATGCACAATCTCATATTGGCTCTATTCGCATTGATAGTGGAAAAGAATACAGTTCAAATGAATTTGAAAACTATCTTTGCCAACGTGGGATCAAACATCAAACAATTGTGCCTTATAATCCCCAATGGAATGGAATAGTTGAAAGAATGAATAGGAAAATCTTAAATATGGTATGCTCCATGCAGTTCTTCAAACATGTAAAAGTGATGTTTTGGGCTGATGCAGTTCTATGTGCTATATATATAAAAGTAGATGTCCATCTAATGCTATTAGAAACAAGACTCCTTATGAAATGTGGTATGGGCACATTCCTTCGGTAAAACATCTCAGGGTCTTTGGTTCCACCTGTTATGACTTGATACCAAAGGTAAATAGAAACAAACTTGGTGCAAGAAGTTGTAAGTGTATCTTCCTAGGCTATTCAAACACCTCCAAAGCTTACCGTCTTTATGATGAAGTCAACAAAAAGTTTGTTGTATCTAGAGATGTAATATTTCTTGAATCATCCAAAATTGACAATGTTGTTTAGCGGCAACTTGATCGCTTGGATAAATTCACAAATGAAAAATCATTTAAATAATTTGATAATCAGATTCCACATCCTGAAGGGGGGATTCCTATACTAGATCAACCTGTGGAATCTTCTTCTGAAGCACTCTCTCCCCTGCATCAAACTCTAACAACAGATGATAATTTTAGTGATGCGATTGACAGAATTGGGAGACTCAATCTTGATTCAGTCTCAACTCAATCAACGGAGCATCCTGGACCATCTGAGAAAGGTCCCCCAAAGTGGCTAATAAAGACATTTGAAAGTGGTCATCCTGAAGAGGTTGGAAAGACAGGAACTAGAAATTCAAACCAGAAAAATGGAGGTGATGTAGATAACTCTGATTCACCTGTTGATATGGATGTTTCTTATGATTGTGAATTCAATTTATCTACAGATTTTGGACCAAATTCCTTCAAAGAAGCTTCTTCTCATGAAGAACGGAAAGAAGCAATCTGCCTCATGATCGACAACTGCAATCTGCCCCTGATCACATCTCAAACATTCATTCACTCATGTGATCCTGGAGAGATATGCGAGTTGAAAAGTATGACGGGTGACAGAGAATTTGCAGAGAGTTTTCTTATGATCGTCGACAACTGCAATCTGCCCCTGATCACATCTCAAACATTCATTCACTCATTATTATTACTCGAATGAATAAATAAATGTTTGAGACTGTGGTCTGGGAGAGATATGCGAGTTGAAAAGTATGACGGGTAACAGAGAATTTGCAGAGAGTTTTCTTATGATCATCGACAACTGCAATTTGCCACTGATCACATCTCAAACATTCATTCACTCATTATTATTACTCGAATGAATAAATAAATGTTTGAGACTGTGGTCTGGGAGAGATATGCGAGTTGAAAAGTATGACGGGCAACGGAGAATTTGCGGAGAGTTTTCCTATGATCGTCGACAACTGCAATCTGCCCCTAATGACGGGAAACAGAGAATTTGCAGAGAGTTTTCCCATAATATGAAACCTCATGATCGATATGGACTCAATAGTAACTGCAATCTTCCCCTGATTAAATAAACTGGAAACATTCGTTCACTCATTATTCGAGTGAATAAAGAAACGTTTCCGATATGTATTATTTCTTCTGAAACACGATCCTATCTTACTAGGTATAGTAAATGACTATTATATATTTTTGTTATTTTATCTCGAATTCAAAGTTGTTACAATCTGAATATTTTGTAGACTAAACGAATAAAAATATATTTTTCTATTATTTTATTTCGAATTAATTAAAAGTTAATTATAAATGTTTTGTGAGAAAGAGATGAATTAACGACGTAGAAGTTTTTGAGGGAAGTTCAATATTTTGGGAGAGGTTAATATTTTTACACCATGGCTTATTCTTTTAATAAATCTGAAATATAATCGCAATAAACAAAATCTTTTTTTAATAAATCATCTGAAAATAATAAACGAAATCTTCTTTTAATGAATCATCTTAAAATAATAAACAAAATCTTCTTTTAATGAATCGTCTTAAAATAATAAACAAAATCTTTTTTTAATGAATCATCTTAAAATAATAAACAAAATCTTCTTTTAATGAATCTGAAATATAGCAGAAATAAACAAAATCTTTTTTAATAAATCTGAAATTAATAAACAAAATCTTCTTTTAATAATTCTGAAATTAATAAATAGAATCTTCTTTTAATAAATCTGAAATATGGCCGTACTCGCAAGTGCAATCTGCCCTATTCACTCATTGTGCTTCAGGTGTAATCAGGGAGAGATACGCAAGTTGACGCCTATTATTTCCGAAATGGGATTTCTCCACGCAGGAGTGGAGAAGGTGTGTACAGGCGTGTTTAGATGAAAAAAATACTACTTATATTAAGTAGAAATAAAAATACTAGTATATAAGTTTTCATATAATTTTATTTATTAGTATTATTTTCTTTGTTATAGATATTTCAATTATCAACCTATGTATAAAACATATTCAAAACAGAATCATTATATATATATATCTATATATATATATATATATATATATATATATATATATATATATATATATATATATATATATATATATATATATATATATATATATTCTAGTGGTATCGACCCTTGGGACATTTATCTTTTGTTAAGGACATCAAAATAGATTGCACCTCTTATGTGGTGGTGAAAAGAGCTTCATTGATTATGCATTGAACATGGAAGGGTAATATTTTGCTCCCCAAAGTTATTCTTCAATGTTTACTCCCATTCTAACTTTCAAAAAGTCTTGACTCCTTTTGGATCTCCTCTTTAGAAAATACCATCTTCCCTCCTACTCCATTTATATGCCAAATTGTATTTATTGGCCAACACTTAGCAAGTTTTCGTGGCCTCCAACATCTTATTTGGTTGCACTGCTTGATGAGGAATTAACCTCATATTAATTATGGAAATTACTCATTGAGAATTGGTCAATTCCTTTAGGCCTTCTTTTGACTGCATGCGCCACCCGTACCATTTGGAAAATTCTACAGCTGATAGTGCCATGTCTTTGAACACCGATCTCAACTAGCCAACTCGAATTTCATGCATGTGTGGGTTTAGTTAACTAGATAAACATCAAAACTGCACCCCACTATTAGACCTCCCACTAATTCCTGTAATAGTTGGAACTAGTTTAACTAACCTTAACTAAATTTAACTCAGTTAAATTGCTACAACTAAAATTAAGTCAACGTAGGCTCCCAAAATTTAGAAATCATTGTACACAACTCAAGTTAAGCCCACAACTCGAATTAATTGAGCTAACTAAGTGATAATAACTCAATTAATGCATTCAAGTTGACTAGTGATGTGGAATTTTGATTTTCTCCTAATTTAATTCAAGGGAAAATTAAATTAGGAATTGTTTGCTGCATTTTCAGCTCTCCCCTTCAACAAGAAATGGATTATCATATACCCCATTCCTGCCTCTATGGAACATGAATTTTCGTCTTGACAAAGCCTTTGTTAAAATATCTGCATCCTAGGAGTTCCTTTGTAGGAATGTATACCAATAACATGATCCACCTCTTCACACAATCTCGTAGATGGTGATACTCGGTGTCGATATGCTTGGATTGATCATGACACAGTCGATTCCTAGAGACATTGATACAAATCTAATTGTCATAGTAAATCACACTAGGATCCCTCATATCACCAAATAGCACAAAAATAACCTTTCTCATCTTGACTAGCAACCACGTGCTCTACTTTTACCGAGTTGAGTGCAATTGATCTCTACCTCCTACTGTACTAAGAAACTGATGCTGACCCAACACTGAAAATTCCTCCTAAAATGCTCTTATGATCTCATGAAATCCCCACCCAATCTTCATCTATGAAGCCTTGCAGCTTCACTCCTCTGTTCCTTTGTATTAAAGAACAAAGGGAGTAGTGCCTTTGAGGTATCTCAACACATGTTTTTCTGCCTTCCAATATAGTTTGGTTGGCATAACCATTTCTTGACTAAGCTAGTTAACTTCATAACACATGTATGGTTATGTGTTCACCAAATACATAAGAGAACCCACAATATGCCTGTAAATAGTAGCCTCCAATTCCTCACCTAAAGTGGCATATTCCTTCCTCCAACTACCTGCTAGAGGAGTGTCCATGGGCTTTATACTCTCCATGTGAAACTTCCTCAACATCTTGTTAGCATACTTTCCCTCATAGAAAAATAGTTCCCCATCTCCTTTCCATACTTCTAAACCGAGTAAATAATGCATGAGTCCCATGTACTTTGTCTCGAATTCTCTTAAAAGATTGTCTTTGCAAGGTTTGATCAACTTACCATCACCGGTCAAAATCAAATCATCGACATATAATACTATAATCAATAATTTACCTTCAACAACAATATGGTAAAGCTTTTCATCTTCTTCAGTTTTGGTGAAGCCCAACTTGGTAAAATAGTTATCAATCCTCATCTACCAAGCACGGGGCACTTGTCTCAATCCATAGAATGATCTCTTGAGTCTGCACACATGCAACTCTCTGTCAAAGGTCTCAAATCCTTTCGTTTTTTCATTTTACACCTCCTCCTTAATCACTCCATTAAGAAATGTTATCTTGACATCCTCCTTAATCACTCCATGCTCATGGATCTTCCATCCCATATGCGCTGCAAGTGCTAGAATTGATGTGATAGAATAATACCTTTTTACTAGAGAAAAGGTCTCCTTGTACTCAATTCCCTCCACCTACGAGAAACCCTTGGACACAAATATGGCCTTGCATTTCTTGATTCTTCTATCTGCTACCTGCTTCACCTTGTAGATCCATCTCGAACCCACCACTCACTTATCCAATTGCCTTGGGACCAGTGTCCAAACACCGTTTTTACTATGGAATCAAATTCCTCTACCATGGCATCAACCCACACTGGTTGATGCATAACTTCCTCGAATGATAATGGTTATATCTCTGCTAGTGATACATATCTCTTCATTTACTAAAATTAACCAAGGTCTTTTACTTCTATGATGTTAGCAGAATTGCAGGTGAAAGAGTATAAAAAAACCACATATGTATACTTTAAAGAAGTGGAAACTTAATGATGACCATAAAATCAAAGAACACACACACATTGATATTGATAACAGAGATCACTAAGTGTGGGTTATGTCTCCAAGCCCAGTGCCAAAAGTGGCAAGGTCGCTTCATCAAATGCTACAAAATGATGATAATGTACATAGTATATTATTTTTCATTACAAGGATAAAATCCCTCAACCATAGTGGTGTTTCTGTCCATGCCAACATGAGAGATCAACTTGAAATGGAAAATGCATGGCTAAGGGTACAACTACACGAAAGAGAGAACCATCTAGCATGTATGTCCAACCTCTCTTTGGAGGCTACCCAGTGTAAGATTCTAGCTAAATCCTAGGCTCTTTACCTCAGAGAACAATGGCTGTAATTTTAGATTAAAACACTAGCATAAAGGGGCACCATGCCATTTCAAGACTACAAGCAGTTTATTGATCTTTGTGATCAAAGTACACTAGAGGATAGGGCCAAAATGGCTGAATTTTACTTGCACAACATGGCCCTCACAGACATGAAATTTTGGGATCCTAATGCCAAGCTAAGAGATCTACAATTAATGGCTTTGGCATCATGGATGAACCATGAGGAGTGAAGGGCTATAGAGATGAAAAGAATATTGGCAAAAGAGCAAAATGACCCTCTTTTCATCAAAGCTGAACAATCAAATCCCATGGCCCTAATCAGCACCCATAATCTAATTGCAAATGATCCTCAATTGGCACCTAGACATGTTGTTGCCTGAGAGCAAGCAATTTCCCAATTTGAGGATATGTTTAGGTTGCTAGGAGATGATATTATGCATGCCTACCTAAAGAGATGGAACACACTGCCACACAGCTTGAAGATCAGAGAATATCACTCCCCTCAAAGGTTGAGAGAGGCATTCAACATGAAACCTATGTATAAGCAATAAATGAAAAGGTTGAAGGTCAATTGGATAGGCCTAAAACTTAGTCCACGCTACTCTTAGGGATGCTAGAAGGGAGAAAAGAAAAAGAGGAAAAGATGCAATGGGAATAAGTAGAAAATGAAGTAGGCTTCTATGAACAAGAAGAAGAGACCACAACAGAGGCATGGGATGTCATAGAGGCCACCTGATCCATGAAGGACATGGACATTGACTAATTTGCTTAGAGGATGAGCAACACTTTCATTAGGGAGGTGATGATGAGCCTCATCATTGGGTAATTATATGGGCCTTAATTAACCTCCTAACTTAGTCAAATCAACTATTCTGACAACGTATTGCATACTATTGATTATATTTTGTTTATGAGATGTGTTAGAGTTGGATATTTTTCCTTGTGGTCTAATGTGCATTTAATGCAGGATTAAAGGACAAAAGTAGGGAATTTTGGAAAATACCTTGGTTAAAACTCAAATGGGACAAGGGAGAGGAATTATAGGAGGTAAGCCCTCCTCATTTGCTATTCCTCCATCATCCAGGAGTGCAAACAGCCAAGTCATGAGGACCAAAAGGCATCCGAGCAAGTGAAAGACAAAGAACTAGTTTATCTCAAGTTTGGGAGCCAAGCCTCCCTAAATTTAAGGAATTCATTGGAGACATCATATGTATAAGTAGAGAGGCATACGACCTTAGTAGGATTCATATTTTTATTGTAAAACTCTACTCTATTTTCGAGTTGCAAGACTTGTGACAGTTTTTGACATAATCAATGGTTTTAATAATAAGAACGAGTTTCATTTCGAGCCAGCACTAAGTTAACTCAGTGGGATGAAGCTCCTGGGTTAGGGCCCAATCGTAGTAGCTAAGGCTCCTCTTTATTTTACATGTATGCTAGCGTAGATTCATAGTTTAATTGTTCATTTTCTTAAGTAGTTGCATTTCGATTACAACAATGTAGAGTAGATTGGTTGTGTTTTAGTTTGCTCCCATTTGTAACTTCTTTCAATTGGCAGGTTAGCAAGGAGAAAAAGATCACACATGGTTGTCATCAAGTGTCTTGGCCTCACCTCCTCCCTTTGGGACCATGACTTGAAAAAGAGACCCTTCACCAACCCCAAAAAGATAGATTTCTAGTTCTTTCATGAGCTTTGGAGTTTGTTGTCTTGATTCAGCATTTGGTTCATTTCAATTTCATCCTTTCCCATTACTATATTGTTGCAGTAATATCTCATTCATGCTTTCGTTTCCTTATGCACTTTCTTCATGCATAATTTGGGTAATTGATTCATGCTTTTCTAGCTTATGAAAATGTATCTTGTTGCATAATTCTTGTAAGACACATGTTTTGAGCACTGCAGGTACTTCAGTGCTCAAAACATTAGTATAGTTTTATGCTCTTTACTTCTATAACTTAGATAGCAGCATTAGTTTAGTGTTGATTTAGCAATTCTGTGCAGCATAGTTGTTTAACTGGTTAATTAGGATATGGTGTGATTTAGCATTACATGTTGTTTTCTTCATTACAGGAGTAGAGTAGATTTTCCCTTCTTGCATCAAAGGATCAAGATTCTTCTAACTCTATATAACTCTAGCTTAGAACCCCTAGGGTCTCTCGCCAATTGAACAATGAAAATAGGAAAGACCTTCACTTTTACTTGTGCATATTGCACTGTCACCTCCAAGTTTGTACGAACCCCGAGTTGATAAGTAAAGCGAGTAGCCTAGGAGTTGCAGTGTCCTTGCTACAATACTAGCACTCATCAGTACTCTCTGCAATGTAATGACAGACTAGAATTTGATGTGTCATGTGAATGATCAGAAGTAGAAACATCCAGAAATGAGTTTTCATAGGGCAAATCAAAAGTGGAAAAATCACAAGGGATGTGATGATAGAGAAGATGATGCGCAGATGGAAGGGGGTCATTCTTCACTGTGGATTCCTCTTTAGATTCCCACACACACTCATCAGGAATGATAGCGTAGGTTAGATGCACAACACTAACTCTATCGACAACTTGATCCTTGTCCACGACAACTGTGGAGTCCGGAATGGAAGAACACAAGACAGTAAAATTCAGAGAATCAACAAAACACAGGGAAGAGGTTTGAGGTAACAAGTCCACATGACAACTAGTAGGATTGCAAGCTTAATCTACGCAGATATCAAGAGCATGTGGGTTAGGAGGATATGGCATTTCAACATACGTGCGCACACCTTCTCCCACCTCACACTGTGGACCTACAACTATTTTATGAGAAGAAGATAGACAATCACTTGTGACAGTGACCTCGCCTGTCTTAGATTTGGTATCTCTAACACTGGGGTGTGCTGGAAGGGGTTCGAATGATTCCAAGAATTGCATATTTTCGGATATGTAAAGAAGATAGTTAAATATTCCATTAATGAATTCCCAATAAATTTCATCTTCAGTAAATTGATATAAAATATTACAAAAGAGCATGTAAAATTGTTCAACGGATTCATCATGTGATTTCCATAATTTTAGAATTTCTTTGTTGAGTACTTTACAGTCAAAATGATTGAAAGCACGATCTATCTTTGTGATCACATGATGGAAATAATGAATATACTTTTCAGATAGCGTGGTATACCAATGCAGTGGGTACTCTTAAAGCGTGTATGAAAACAATGCACAAGTCATGTAATTTTCAAAGATTTCATGCCTTTCATGGGAGCCTACAATGCCAATCACGTGTCTAACCAAGGCTACTTTGCCTCCACCATCGCATGTTTTGTGTGACAAGTTATTCCAGAGCTCTTCCGATATTTCACATTCGTTTCCATAAGACATACACTCCGGAAGAGAAATTATGTGTTTAGTCATGATAAGTATCTGGAGATTCCAAACATATTGTGAGCACTCAGCTGGTCATTTGGCCCTCCCTTTAGCACCAGAAATGTTTACACTCCTAGACCCGCCAACATTCATGGGATCTCCCTTGTATGAAGTCCCAACTAGACCTCACACCATTTGGCATAGGAGTCCCATTCGGTACGATGGCCTAGTTACAATTATCTTAAATATTTGTCTTAGCCCTTACTCGTTAGCACATGAGAGTGGTTTACTTTGTCTTCGAATAGTGAGGTTTCCGTGCTTGGTGAGTTCTTAGTGTAAATTGAGTAAAATTTCATCCACTATAGAGGGAGAGGTTGGAAGTGAGTCTTGGGTTGAAATCGAATAGTCCCAACTATTCTAGAGACACACAACACAATAAGACATGTACAACTTCCAGCAAAGTAGTCCACATGGATGCTATAGTCACAAACAGAAGGTGAACATATAGCATGTACAATGCCTAGCGAAATAGTCCACAAGAGTGCAATGAGCGTTATATCAAGTGTACAAGAATGAATCTATCGAGTGTCGAGCATGATAGTCCACATGCACGAGACAATGTTAGAAACTGATACAACAAATTTAGCATAGCATATGTACTAAAAGAACCGAAATAGTTCAACTCTCTTAATATAGGTTAAAGGAACATGCATTACAAGCATCCAAAGATTAGTCTTACAAACAAATAATACATGTGTGAAAATATGTTGGCCTATTAATAGGATTTTGAATTAAGAGAAAGTTCAAAGATAGATTCATACACCATTACATCACTAACCCCGATAGAGGGGCGTTGGAGTTATTGCACGCTCCTCAAAGAAAAGGTTACAAAATCTCATGGCTATGTGGGAGGAGCCAAGGTGAAAAGTCCCTTCCATGTACAAATGAGGGGTACATATAGCCAAGGGTGAAATTGACCCTTCTGACTATTGGACTTGCCTCATGACTATTGACACCTAATCATAAGGATTGGGTGAACACTATAATTAATGTATATAAATAATAGAGGAGATAGAGACTCATTGGGAGATGAACCGAACAGTCACTCCCTCTTGTATATAATAATGAACAACCTCAATGAATAATAGAGTTCTAATTTGAGGAGTTACCACCTGTTCTAATACCATTTACCATTTTGCATCCGCCAAAAATCCCACTTATCACTTTAAAACTACCATTTGTCTTGGTTAACGCCCCAACTTGATTCACTTCGGATGACCATTGATCTTCTACCATCGACGGTTCCACGACTCTCTAGATTCCTTTCCGCTTGAATGAAAACTCATCTCCACTGTTCATCTCTCTACCATTCATCTCTTAACGTCAAACTCTAGTATACGGGTGAAAGAAGACGATACCAAGTTGAACATTGTTGGTATAACGATATGCATTCAATCATATTTGTTGTGGGAATGGTTCTCACTGAAAAGGAGAACTATCCTGAGTGGTCCTAGAAGATAAAACACACTCTCATTTTTAATGAGCTTTGGAAAGGAGTGTGTGTGGGAGAAGGAGACAAAGCGCCAGAACAACCTACCTCAAACAAGGAGCTCACAATTTGGGAAAATAAGAATAGCAAGGCCTATGCATTGATTGCAGCATCCATAAGTGAAGAGGTGAGTCGACATATTTCACCATTTTCAAATGCTTTTGAAGCCTTACAAAAGTTTAAGGAACTCTACGACTCACACTCTGCACTTGAAGTTGTTCAAATCATGATTAAACCCTTCACCATTGAATGAAACGATAATGATCCTCTTGCTCTTGCATCTGAAGTAAAATCTATAATGCATGATATCAAAGTCACTAATGTTGAATTGGATATTCCTTTGATCACTTTTCTCAAGGAAATTTCTCCTAATTACTCCAATTATCTTGAGTCATTGCAAGCAAATGGAAATCTCAAAGATATTACCTTTGACTCCCTTGTGAAAAAATTTGCTGAAAGAGAGAAAGATTTTGGGAAGAAGATAACCCCTGAATCTTTTGAAGAGGCTATGTGCCTTGCTCATAAAGAAAATAATCTTGCCCAAGATTCTTTCAGAGGAAGAGGTGGTCAAGGAGGAAGAGGAAGATATTTCAGAGGCAGGGGGGCAAACACTATCAAGGCGAAAAGTCAGATTTTCACTGCATACGCTGCAAAATAGATGGATCACACGATGCATCCACATGCAAGTTACCTTGGGACAAAATTGAGCAGCAAAGAAACCAACCCAAAGGTAAAATTAATGATAAAGACAAAGGTAAAGCACTTGAATCCACTCACTATGTTGTGGCACAATTTAATATTGGAGTAAATGAGGACTTATTTAATGCTTCACTTGCTTCTTTGAAAAATGATTGGTTGCTTGATTCAGGAGCAACTTGCCACATGACCCATAGAAAAGATTTTTTTTTGAAAAATTTACTGACAATTTTCATGGAGCAGTATACTTTGTAGACCAATCAAAACTCAAGCCATCAGGGCTTGGCACAATCAGGCTTAAATTGCTTGGTCTTCCAAACTTTCTTCTACATCATGTCCTATCTCTCCTACAGTTGAAGAGAAACTTGTTTTCCTTGGTCCACATCCACCAGCAAGGTCACTCCATTCATATGTTTGATGGAAATCTTGAGGTGAGAAAAGAATCTGACCACTCACTTGTCATGACGGGGATAGAAGAAGAAAGGCTTCTCAAGCTGCAGGGTACCTCTGCTTGTGCACAAAATTTCTCATACAATTCTCATTACGAAGAATGTACACTTCCTTCAAGTCTATTATGGATTGCTAGATTTGGAAATTTGAACTATGATAGCCTCTGCTTGTTGAAGAAAAATGGTGTTATTGGTTTGCCTACAATTCCTAGGAAACTCAAGAAATGTGATGCTTGCATTCTAGGAAAGCATAGCAAATAGTTCTTTCATGATTCACACTCTAGAGCACATAGAAAATTAGAACTCATTCATTCAAATTTATGTGGTCCAATGCCTGTCTCTTTTGCAAATGGAAATAGATATATGATGCCATTTATTGATGACTACACCAGAATGTGTTGGGTTTATTTATTGAAGAACAAATTTGTTGATTTTAAAACATTCAAGAACTTTCATACATGGATTGAAAATGATGCACAATCTCATATTGCCTCTATTCACATTGATAATGGAAAAGAATACACTTCAAATGAATTTTAAAGCTATCTTTGCCAACATGGGATCAAACATCAAACAATTGTGCCTTATAATCCCCAACAAAACAGAGTAGTTGAAAGAATGAATAGGACAATCTTAAATATGTTACTCTCCATGTTGCTCTTCAAAAATGTAAAAATGATGTTTTGGGTTGATGCAGTTCTATGTGTTGTATATATAAAAAATAGATGTCCATCTAATGCTATTAGAAACAATACTCCTTATGAAATGTTGTATGGGCACATTCCTTTGGTAAAACATCTCAAGGTCTTTGGTTCCACCTGTTATGCCCTGATACCAAAGGTGCATAGAAACAAACTTGGTGCAAGAAGATGTAAGTGTATCTTCCTCGGGTATTCAAACACCTCCAAATTATACTTTCTTTATGATGAAGTCAACAAAAATTTTGTTGTATTTAAAGATGTAATCTTTCTTGAATCATCCAAAATTGACAATGTTGTTGAGTGACAACTTGATCTCCCGAATAAATTCACAAATGCAAAATAATTTCAATAATTTGATAATCAGATTCCACATCTTGAAGGGGGGATTCCTATACTAGATCAACCTATGGAATCTTCTTCTGAAGCACTCTCTCCCCTGTATGAAACTCCAACAATGGATGATATATTGGGTGATGTGATTAACAAAATTGGGAGACTCAATCTTGATTCAGTCCTAACTCGATCAACAGAGCAACCTGGACCATCCGAGAAAGGTCCCTCAATGTGGCTAACAAAGACACTTGAAATTATTCATCCTGATGAGGTTGGGAAGACAGGAAATAGAAATTCAAACCAAAAAAATGGAGGTGAAGTACATAACTATGATTCACCTGTTGATATGGATGTTTCTTATGATTGTGAATTCAATTTGTCTACAGATTTTGGACCAACTTCCTTAAAATAAGTTGCTTCTCATGATGAATGGAAAGAAGCAATGCAAAAGGAGTATGATGCCCTGAAAAAGAATGGCACTTGGAAGCTGGTTGATCCTCCATTGGGAACCAAACCAATTGGTTGCAAGTGGGTCTACAAGAACAAGTATAAAGCTGATGGCTCACTTGACAAGAACAAAGCTAGGCTTGTGTCAAGAGTTTTTTCACAGAAGGCGGTTGTTGATTATGAGGAATCTTTTCCCCCCATAGAAAAATGGGCTACCATCCGAACACTCTTTGCCCTAGCAGCTCAGAACGGTTGGAAAGTCCATCAAATGGATGTAAAATTGCTTTCTTGAATGGAGATCTAAAAGAAAATGTTTTTATGTCCTAGCTTAAAGGATTTTCTGTGAAAGGACATGAACATAAAGCATGCAAACTTGTGAAATCCTTGTATGGCCTCAAACAAGCATCACGAGCCTCGTATGAAAAACTGACTAAGCATCTTTTGAAACTCAATTTCAAACATTATGATCTGTATGATGCAACTTTGTTTTTCAAGAAAGTTTGCAAAACAATTATATATCTTGTTGTATATGTAGATGATCTTTTGATAACAGGGAACAATGAAAACTACTTTGCATCCATAAAGAAGGAATTGAATAAAGGTTTTGAAATGACTGATTTGGGCTATGTTCATTACTATCTTGGGATTGAAGTAACTCAACATCCAAAGTCCATATTCCTTTCTCAAAATAAGTACATTGGAGATCTGTTGAACATGTTTGGAATGACTGAATGCAATCCTCTGACTACTCCAATGGAACAAAACTTAAAACTCACATCCACTGAAGGAAAAGAATTTGAGGATGCAACAAAGTATAGATAGCTTGTAGGAAGTCTCAACTACCTAACTACTACCAGACTAGACATTCCGTTTGCTGTTGGAATCCTCTCCATATTTATGCAAAAGCCTTGTGAGGGAAATTGGTCTACTGCAAAAACAGTTCTAAAGTACTTGAAGGGAACTCAAGACTTTGGAATGAATTATACACAGGTGGGCGACTTCAGCTTGATTTGATACTTTGATTCAAAGTTCGATGGAGACAAAGAAATTGAGGTATCTAGTTTAGGTTATGCTATGAGTCTTGGATCAAGAGCTGTCTCCTGGAGATCATGCAAACAGTCAGTTCTAGCAAATTCCATAATAGAGGAATAATATGTGGTAGTAGTTGAGGCAACAAAAGAAAAATTACTACAAGCTATCTATACTTTGTTGCATCCTCAAATTCTTTTCCTTCAGTGGATGTGAGTTTTAAGTTTTATTCCATTGGAGTAGTCAGAGGATTGCATTCAGTCATTCCAAACATGTTCAACAGATCTCCAATGTACTTATTTTGAGAAAGGAATATGGACTTTGGATGTTGAGTTACTTCAATCCCAAGATAGTAATGAACACAGCTCAGGAAAATTCTTGAATATTTGTAGGTAAAACAAGTGAAATCAACTCAACTCATGATTGACAATACCTCTGCAATAAAGTTTTCCAAGAACCCAAAGTTCAATGATCGAACAAAGCACATCAATACTAAATATCATTTGATTCAACATCATGTTGAGGCCAAAAAAATCCATCTCTGTCATTGTTCCACTAATGAGCAAATTGCATACATCTTCACCAAAGAACTTGGAAGAGAAAAGCTTGAATGATTCAGAACAATGCATGGACTCACCAACATCCCTTCAGATTAAGGGGGGAATATTTACACCTAATCAGAAGGATTGGGTGCACAACTATAATTAATGTAAATAAATAATAGAGAAGATAGAGAGTCATCGGGAGATGAACCAAAAAAACCCTCCCTTTTTTATATAATAATGAACAACCTAAATGAACAATAGAGTTCTGATTTTAGGAGTTACCTCCTGGTCTGACAATGATTGTATGACTTAAATGACTTTTCAAATTTACATGACTCTTCATGTGGGTCTCTTGGACTTGCTTGTTACATTACATTGATTAAAAAAATATGGCCCATAGTAGTGATGTGGTTAAGATGACACATGACATGACTCGACATGACAGTGGTAGTGTGTTCATGCTAATGGTGGTGTCCATGTTGAGTTGTAGTGTTGCTCAGTGATGAGTATGCTCTTCGTGTATCATAAATTCATCTCTACATGACCAGGTGTGTGAAGTCTTCTATGGTCATGGTGTTTTCTTCATGTTTCACGTGCATGTCTCTCCTTTTCTTGTACTTGGCATGCTCCATGTGTTCAACCATTCATGAAAAAGTGTTCTAGCATGTGGTCCTTATTCATCTAGTTCGTCGTTGTTCCATGTATCATCCATATGCCTGTCTCTGTAATCACTCATGATGAAACGCCATCAAATCCAAAAATCGCCTAGTCTTCCATAATGAATAATCCTTCATTTTCGGGTGTAGGTGACCGAGACAGGAGACAAGGCTTTGAAACCACATAGATCAGATTTCAGGTAGGGATGAAGGCTATGAGCACTGTCAATGAAAATTGTGCAGAGGTCACTGGGAGGCTGAGATGGGAAGTCTAGATCAACAATGACTGTCTATGGCATTTGGCTCGACCAGAGGGGAAATCTATGCAATTTTTCCAGTGAGACAGTGCATGCAGCAGGTGAGGGGGTGACACTTGTAGTCAAAATGTACAGATTCTTTGGGGAGGCTTTTAGCGATCTATGGGAGCTCGCTGGAAAAAACTATGCAAAGCTAGGAGGTTGGCTTACAAGACACCTCTACGCAGTTTCTGGGCTAAGCGGGATGTCGGGCAGCTGGGAGACAACCCATGAAAATTACACAGCTTTTAGGAGGAGCAACAGGTCAGCCCACTGGGTGACTAGATAAAAGAACTACAAATGTTTCGAGGATAGTGTAGTGACAAGCATCAGGTGCCTGTCAGGCATGTCTATGCAATTCCTTCAGTCAGTGGAGGTGGGCATGTTGGAAAATTCTGTGCAATTTTTTTGAGGAGTGAAGCCCAGGGTCACTTCCTGGTCAAGCTCTCTCATTTACTAGCTAGAGGCTTGGTAGATTTTCTTGCGGGCAATGTAGATTGAGATGACTTTCTAAGAAAATTTTGTATTGTTCTAGGTGACATTTAGTCGAGTTGATTCCAGGGTTGCACAGTGTAGAATTCCTAGGAGGTAGCCTCAATCTCTACACAATTATGGGCAGAAGTACATGATCACTAAGGGAGGAGACTCTGCATTGTAGCTCAATAAAGGTGTGACTATTGGGGGTTGGTCTAATTGACAGAGTTTTATTAAAATGACTAAGTGTGTGAGAAAGTGAACTTGTGCATAAACGACCTTGAGAACACACACACAACACGACTCAACAACAAGACACCTCAAACTAAAAAGACAACATGCTTAATGTGACTAATGGTGGGATCGTTAAATGGTGAAAGCGACAAGTGCAACACTTCATATAGACACTTTGATGAATGTGGTGACACTTGCATGATAGTACTCACAACATTGTGTGTGAGTGTGATAAATGTTTACATAGCGAAAACAACTCTAAAGTAACCTTCAACATCACTAGAATGAGCCTGTCGTAAGAATGACATAACAATAAACATGTAGAAGATGATAGTTGGTCGAACAAGTGAAAAGGAAATAAGACATGTAGAAGAAACACATAAAACGAATTTTTGTGTTTGCACACATGCTTGTTACTGAGGAGAGGATATTATGACAATGTAAAGCAGTCCTTCAAAACCAACTAAGAGGTGTACTTCGAAAGGTGTTTTTACTTACCATACTTACCCTCAAGCTGATCATGCATCCGGTAGAGTTTCTGTGCGGTCTTGATTTTTTCCATTACTTGGTTCCTTGGTCCTTCTCCTCAACTACTTGGGAGTGATCTCAACATTTCACCTTTTCCTATAGTCATTGAGAGGTAGATCTCCACAATTTCAGCGAACAATGACTACTATTGGAATGAGACCCTGGGAGGCCCATCTGCATAGTTTCTACATGCAAGATAGATAGAATAGCTTGAACAACGTGGCACAGTTTTGAAGCACAGGACCTGCTGTAGGATGGGGATCCTAGGAGGATACCTCTGTGCAATTTCTGAGTATAGTGCAGCTGGACTGATCTGCATATTTCTAGAGAGAAGTGTTGGATGCTTGTCTTCTCTGCTTATTTTTTGAGAGTAGTGTTGGCTGGAGTATCTGCGAGTTGCATGGTTTCACCAGGAAAGGAAGGTTGGTGTGTCTGCGGGCTATAGAGTTTTGGTAGGCAAGGGAGGTTCATGTCTCTGTACACTACGGGGTTTCAGTAGGAAAGGGAGGAATCTTGATCATTGCAGAAGCAAAGCGCACAACTTAGGGAAGATGGATGAGACTAGGTTGCTCAGGAAAATGGCTAAGTGTGAGATCAATGAAACATATGTAAACATGATAGGACTTTACTGTGATCACACACAGACACTTAATGACACAACGTAGACCATTCAAAATGCATAAGACATACCTTTCTTGATGCAACAACCTTCGTGACAAGATTTCATGAAGTGAAAGTGAAACATGTTTATGTGATGATGACCACTCATACGCACATGTTATCCCTTGAAGCAAAACAACATTCCCTTTTCATGAAAAACAAGAACCCCTATGCCCAAAGATGACACAAGCTACATAAATATGGGAGCACAGACAACTCTTAATATCAATAAGGGGAGCTTGAAATCATCATCTTACCAACAAGTGACCAAGGGTGATCGATCGCAAGATCTAAGGTCGGCTTTGAAATTTGTATGCGACCAAAATTTTGGAGGGTGGTTGTAGCCTCTACAACAAGTGTTTAGAGATGTTATGGTTGTTTCTTGAGAAGATGGAGGTGTTGATCTTGGTGTTGAGACTAAAATAATAGGTCTTTCATGTCATTGACTTGTTCTTAGCCTATTCATTAGTTTCAGACTTATCAAAGTGGCTTGTAGGAGTGTTTAGATGCCGAAGAAGGTGTTCCATTAGTTGAAAAAGGATAGTTTTCTACATCCTTAGCTCCAATCGCATGGGGCCAAGCATGTGGGAGAAGTTGAATAGCTCGAGTTGCTCTCTTGCTCTGTTGTGTGAGCGACTAGTCAAATCTTCTCATTGTTGTGCGTGCAACTGAGGTTTTTCATGAGAATATCTCTACATTCCATGCATTGATAAGTTAATTTTTGTGTTGTGGTGACATTCTTCTTCGAAACTTTTCGATTTATGGTCGGAAAAATTTGTGGGACCTCTAGAAGCTTATTAAAGTTGAAAATATCAAAAAGGTTAGTGGAGTTAGTGGCTGATTGAGTCAATGAGATGAATCCAGATCAAATCAATCATATGAATAGAGTTGTGAAGCCGAATAGTTGAGTAATTATTGAGTTAAGCACCTCAATTCATCCTTATATTAGAGATAACACAATGATAGTTTGGTTGGATGAGTTGTGTGTGTGATGTGAGTGTGAGCTCAGAGAAGAGATTGCAAGTTGTGTCATTTGTCTATGAATATTTTATCAAATAGTTTGCAGTTGTGGCACTAGATAGCTGAATTTTATTTCATGCATTATATGTAGCGAGTGAGGTGTTGATATGTGAATTTGAGTAGTGAGATTGTGTGGCAGCTACTTGGATTTTGGAGATTGTTTTCTCCTATTTTGTTCTTCCATTTTTGTTGGATATTTTGATTTAGAACTATGGTGTTGTTGTGATGTTCATGTTGAACGGATTGGGAGTCTAGTCTAAAATATTGTGAAATGAGCCTCACATGGAAGAAAGTCAGGCATGGAGGATTCAAAGTAGATAATGACTTGGTAGATTCGGTAGAAGGAAGAGATTTATCCAAGAAATGGTGGTTTGATAGTTCAACAAATTCTAGGCAAGGATTGTTGGTCATGATAGCTACTGGTAGATTAGAGTCTATAGAGTCGATTGTTAGTTTAGGAGTAACTAGGCGAGGATCATTGTTCATGGTGGCCTTAAGCGGATGGTAGTCCATAGAAATGTGAGATAAAAGTTTCATGTATGATAGGTGCCAACATACTATGAAAGAAGTCAGGTCTTCTGACTTCTGGGAGTAAGCTGATCCATGAAAAAACATTTCAACAATTATTAAACTATATTGAGAAATGCAACAACAGTAGGGTGATTTTTTCTCGGGAAATGGTTTTCTATAAGACATACTTATGTCTATTGTGTTGGTTAATTTTATGGTTGCATGTTTAGTTTGATGCTTTGATACATGATTTTTGTTTCATTTTGTGCATGGTAAAATATGAATAATTTGGAGAAATTTTGTATATGTGCACTTGCTACTGATATACACCACCCTCTCAGTAGTGACCTAGTTTCCAACAATTGGTATCAAAGAGGGGCTCTCGAGTGCAACTTGATGATTAGAGAGTGTATCTTGGATATTTTGGCCGAATTTTTGAAAATTTTATGAAATGGATTAACATGGTATTCCATTAGTCCACAAAGGAAAAAATTTCAACTTCAAAAGTGAATTTGGATTCCTATTTGTTATCTGTTGATGAAGATATTTTTCTATCGGTTGAGTATGCAGTTTAAGATGAATCTAATGATTTAGCTAAAAATATTATTTTAAATAGCATCTAAAAATATATTAACATGTATGTGACACAATGTGAGACAAGTAAAGAAATGTTGGATAGGTTGTCGGATTTGTATCTTGGAGGAAAATTGCAGTTTTCAAAAATGGAGAAAAATGCAAAGGATTATACTTTTATTCCAGTAACAAATCAATCATCCTCCCAAGAATAATATGAAACCTCTAGTGATTGAAAATATTATGAGAAATCCAAGATAATGGCCCTAGAAGCAGAAATCAAAAGACTCACAACTGAAAGTAAAGATCAATGAATGTTGCTACAGTTTTTTTATGAAAGAATGTGTGCCTTCAATGAAAAAATTTCAGATATGAAAACGCATCTAGAAGAAGGAAGGAAAATAGAAAATGGAATGAGGAAGTAGTATAGGGAGTTGGAGATCAAGTTTTAGAAATTTTCGGGTGAAGCAATTTTTTATGCAACCAGCTAACAAATAGAAGAAAAGATACATCAATGACTTCAAAATCAACCTCTTCGAGGGGGAAACCTCCTTTACATTACACAAATGAACAATTTTTTGATGATACAAATGACGAAAAATCCTTTCTATATATAGGGTTCTAAGGGGTCACAATCTAATCAGAGCTGACATAACAATAATAATATAAGGGATAACAATAACAATAGTGGGCTTCTATGGGGCATAATAATAAAAATATGGGGACAATAGGGGCACAAAAATAACAATAAGGCATACAATGGCAATAGTAATGGGGGAATCACTAGTATTAGAGGGACCCAGCATGCCCCTCTCCTTCAAAAAAGGTGTTTTCCTCAATGCTTGAGTAGTTATGGATGATTTTGTATAAAATTCTCATCCTCCCATGTGGAAGCTTCAGTGGATAAGTTCTTCCACTTGATGAGATACTCTGAAATTGGTTGATTTCGTAGCTGTCGAGTTCTTGCTTCTATGACTGCTTCAGGTTCCAATATGATTTTTCCTTCCTCGTGAAGTTTTAGAAATATTGTTTGATCTGGGAGCTTGTCACCTATAACCTTCTTTAAGCAAGAAACATGGAAATCTAGGTGCACCTGGGGAGCTGCAGGAAGCTCCAATTTGTATGCCATAGTACCAATCTTTTGCAACACCTTGTACGAACCATAATAATTTGGTCATAATTTATTATCATTCTTACCTTGATTCAGGGAAATTTGTTTATGTGGTTGTAGCCATAGAAATACCCAGTCACCTACATCAATACTTCTTTCACTGCGATGTTGATATGCTTGTTATTTCATTCTATTATGTGCCAAAGTGAGGTTATGCTTTAGGAGTTGGAGAACTTATTGTCGATGCTCGATGTGATCTTCCACTCCTTGAACCTTCGAATTTTCTCTTAATATGATGTGATGGATGGTGGATGATATCCATAAAGTGCCATAAATGGGGTCATTTTTTTTAGTATGGAAGGAAGTGTAATACCACCATTCAACTAGAGAAAATCATTTGACCCATTATATTTGTTTTTCAGATATAAAGCAATGAAGATATCCTTCCAAACATTTGTTTACTATCTCAGTTTTCCCATTAGATTGAGGATGATAATATGAGCTATGAGCTAACTAAGTACCAAGACAAGAAAATAATTTTTTCTAAAAATTCCAATTAAAATGGGATCTCTGTCACTTACAATAATCATTGGGTTTTCATGTAGCTTTTGAATTGTTTCCATAAATGCAGTAGAAATTTTAATGGATTTAAATGGATGAGATAATGCACAAAAGTGTGCATACTTGGTAAGTTTGTCAAATACCACCATGACCACACTCTTTCCTTTGGACTTGGGTAAACTTGTGATATAATCCATTGAAACCTCTTCCCAACATTGGCTTGGAATGGATAAAGGTTGTAATAGACATGGGGTCTTAACTGTTTCAACTTTATTTTGTTGGCAAACCAAATATTCCACCACAAATTTTTGAATATCAGATTTAAGGCCATCCCAAAAAAATTCCTTCTTAACCCTATCGTAGGCTTTTAAAAATCTTGAGTGCCTTCCAAAGGGAGAGGTGTGGAATTCCATAAGAATATTTTGTTTGAGTTGGGAATTCTTACATAGGTATTTGTACCATAAAGAATCATCTTTCAAGCTAAATGTATCAGATGTAGTAGGATCTTGTTGTAACTTTTGAATGAGTTCCCACACGTCTTCATCATTCTTCCATTCACCCTTTGCTTCATTTATCCAAACTAGTTGGATAATAGAAATGGTGAAAAGAAATGCTTCCACATCCTTATCATTTCTTGAGAGTGCATCTACCACAAGATTTTTCTTCCATTTTTTGTAGATGATTTCAAAGTCATAACCCAACATATTTGTGACCCATTTTTGTTGCTCTTATGAAGCAATTCAATTCCTTGGCTATCCTACAATGAATAAAATTATGGGTACTTCTTTAATCAATCAACATTATTACCTCTTTATTTTTTATATGTCCTTTTATCTTGATAGTTTGAGGAGTGGTAATTTTGACCAATGCATTACAAGGTATGGTCAGATTATGTTCTTCTTTCTCCAAGGTTTCTTCCTGGTGTATATCCTATTCTTTTGATGTTGCTTGTTCCTTTTCTTCCTCCCATTCAAAATATATGTAAAATAATTTCTTCTTAGCACACTTACGACCTTTAATGTATTTGCTATCACAACTGTAACAAATCCATTTTGCTATTTTTTCTTCTAATTGTTTTGGTGTCAACCTTGTAGATTATGGATGGATAGGTGCAACAATGCTTCCATATTTATAGTTGTGAGTGGTAGGCTTCCTTGTTGCCATAATTTTTCTTTCCATTTTTCTTTCCAACCGAAATGCCTTCTCCAATAAATCGAGTTCCCAAAGGTGAACCTCATGTTGGATGTTATCCTTTAAAATCCCTATGAACACATCAATCCTATGCTCCTCTAGAATATCTTTCACCCTTATATTCAATTTTTGGAAGTCCTCAATGTGCTTCATCATTGAACCCTTTGGTTTGATATTTATGAATTGGCTAAAAGAGATGTTGCTTTTCTTATCCTCATAATGTGCTATCATTTATTTTGTAAAATTTTCCCCAGTGACAATTTGCTTACGAGAGAAAATCCGTTGACACCATACAAACAGATTTGGTTTCAAATATAAAGTTGCAATGCGTACCTTTTGTGTGTTTTCCACATTATGGAGATCGAACTATTGCTCCATTTGTAGTATCCATGTTACGATATCCTTTGCATCAAACTTCCTCATATCGATATTTGGAACACAGTGGGTATTAAATCCAACATTAGAGTCTATGAAATAATATTAGCATTTCTTTTGCTCTCATCATGAGTTTTATTTACTACCCTTTCACCATTAGTAAGCATTTCTTGTAGCAACATTGTCAAATCTATCTTCAAATCTTCTCCATTTCCTTTAAGTTTTTCTTCTATACCATCCATATTAGCTTCCACGCCATTTATCGTAGCTTCCACACCATCCATCTTAGCTTCCATGCCTTTCTTTAAACCATCCATCTTAGCTTCCATGCCTTTCTTTAAAACATCCATATTATCTTCAATGCCTTTATTTGAACCATCCATCTTAGCTTCCACAACTTTCTTTAAACCATCCATCTTAGCTTCTCTTACTTTTTCATATATCATGTTGCATTTCTTCCTCTTCTTCATGAGTCATGCTAGAGCTTTTAGGTTGCTTACTAGGTGTTTCTGTTTTCTTTCCTCGGTTAATCGATTAATGATAATTATGCTTCACTATTCCCTTTGAATTCCTTCAACTAAGTTTTTAAACCAAACTTATTCAAAATTAAAAAAAAAAAAAAAAAAAAAAAAAAACACACACCTTTTTTCTCTTTGTAGGAGCTTAATATTCAATCTGTTTTATCTCTGTAATTTCGAATCTCAAAGGTCTGAAATTATGTTCTACGGTATCCCTTTGAGCCCTCTTTCCAACCCTGTAAGTTTGATCAATATTGGATTCTCTATGAAAGAGTTGTGCCAACTCTCCCATGATGACCTGATTATAGAATAGTTGAGTAGAGATAAATTGTAGGAAGTTCCATGTGTCACTTTTTTGACCTTCATACCTAAAACCGATACACATAAATCTAAAGTCTCTCCTCTTTATGTAACATTTTACAAATTTCAATCTGATTCTGGGAGACAAAGTTATGATGATTTTCCCCAGGTCACCTATTTGAGATATAATTCAGGAATTTGCATCAAAGTTTTGGTGCAAATGGCTTTTAATTTTAGATTATGAAACATTGTAGAAAAAAAATTATAATGAAAATTCCATGTTGACCTATTTGAAGCAGAGAAACCCTAGAATCCAAAGCTTTGATACCAATTTTTATGCAACCATCTCACAAAATAGAAGAAAAGATAGATCAATGACTTCGAAATGAGCCTCTTCAAGGGGGAAACCTCCTTTACATTACATAAATAAAAAATTATTGGATGATACAAATGACAAAACCTCCTTTCTATATATATGACTCTAAGGGATGAAAATAACCAACATAACAATAATAATATAAGGGTAAACCAATAACAATAAGGGATACAATGACAATAGTAATGTGGGAATTACTAGTATTATAGGGATCTAACACAATTTCTACAAGAGAAGAATTGGAGTGGCTCAAAAGTAGTACTCAAGCATCTACAAGCAAATCAAAAATTGTTGGAGCACCTAGTTGTAGAAAAAATAATGAGATCCATGAGCCATGCAAGAATCAACTTAACAATGAAAGAAGGCCCAAGAAGAAAAATAAAATTGAAAAGTGTAATAATTGTAGAATTTGTGGACACATAACAAATATTTGTGGTAATGGAGAGATAAAATCATATCAACAAAAGGAGGATCCAGAGGAGAAGCCACATCAAGCATGCATGCAAAAGAAATATCCATCTTTCAATTATAGTCCACATTGTTGTTATTATTTCTCATGTAATGATTTTGGCAATAGGGATATTGACTGCGGGGAACATGAAAGGAATGGAAATTATACCAATAGAAGACATCAGAATATTCCTATATTCCTTAGTCACATTAGATGTTTTGTATCTGATAATATTAGCCATAATGCCAAGGATTGCAAGATGCCCATGTGTTTCAAGAGATCCAACCAAAGAGAGGAGAACATGCAAGGCCAACCACACAAGAAGAAGAAGGATCAAGAGATGAAAATTTGGACGAGAAAAGAGCAGCAAGAATCTCCCACCAAAATTTGAGGCCTGCATGGACTTGGAGGGAGAATATGGTTGCATTATGAGTTGCATGAAATTCCTTGATTATGTAGCCATACAATAAAGTGATATTGTATAATATGCATGAATTTAGAGGGAGACCATGAGGTTTGAAGTTCCCTTTCATTTTCAGCTCTATTTCTATTTTCAACTCTATTTCTATTTTAGTACATTTGTTGATATTTTTGGAGAAGCTATATGTTTTCATTTGGTTGATGTTAATGATGGTATGTAAACAACATGGTTGACTTATGCATATGTTCAAGCTGTGACGGAGGATCACACATTCAGGGGGAGCATATGTGCTTGCTAATGGATTTGCAAAATGTTGACATTATTTTATGCATGATGATTTTTGTTGCAGTTGTCATTTATTATGTTTCACTTCTATATTAATCATGTATGTTGCTGATATATTTTAGATGGTTGGATTATATGTTACAATTGAATGGAGAGATAGAGAGCATGATGATGATTATGATGTGTTGGATTGTTGTTGTTCATGATGTGGATATATATTTGATGACCCTATGTTGCTGCTTCCATATGGAGAATATTTACTTTCTCATTGTTTTCATGTTCTCAATATATTTCACATTCTTGGGAATGTATTGATGAGAGAACCATTATGTGCAGTTGTAAAAATCCATGTACTATGATTGCGTCCTATTTTGGGTGTATTACTCATGGAAAGATCCATGGTGTCTAGTGTGTCTTGTCATTAGCTATGTATGGGTCAATGGATTTCCAAGTCATGTATTACCTTGTATATCATTGATGTAGGCCCAATTCATTGGTTGCATGTTGTAAAATTGGGTGCATAGAATCATGGTTAGTGATAGTTGTAGAGTGTTTCGTTGATGGTGCTAGGCCCAATAACATTTAAGGGATATCCCTGATATTAAGTTGCAGCTAGACCTAACACCATTTGACGTGGTAGTCCCATCCAATATGATGGCCCGATTGACATTATCTCAAATATTTGCCTTATCTCTTGCTTGTCAGCACACGAGAGTGGTTTCCTTTGTCTTCAAACAGTGAGGTTCTCATGCGTGGTTAGTGCTTAGTGTCACTTGTGTCAAGGTTCTTTCACTCAAGAGGGAGGGAGAGGTGAGATTGAGTCTTAATTCGAAAGGGAATACTCCCAACCCTATTACAGACAAACCACACAGGGGGCATGTGCAACTTTTGACAGAATAGTACACACATATGCAACAATCACAAAAACAAGGTGAGAATATAATATGTACAACACCCAGCGGAATAGTCCACATGAGTGCAAATATTGTTATAACACATTTACTAAAATGAGTTTGTCGAGTATCCAATGGATAGTCCACATGGGTGAGACAACATTAACAACTGATACAACACATTTCCAATTGCATATGTACTAAAAAAACCAAACTAGTTAAATTGTCTTAATACAAATTAAAGCAAAATTCATTATAAGCATCCAAGGAATAGTCTTACAAACAAATACAATACATGTGTGAAAACATGGTGGGCTGTTAAAAGTTTTCTGAATTATAAAACAATTTTAAGACACATTGGTACACCATTACATAACTAACCATAAGCAGATGGAGCCACTATTCACTCCTCAAACAAAATACTACAAACACTCAAGGCTATCTAGGAGGAGCCAAGCTGAACAATCCATTTGCATGCACAAATGAGGGGTATATATAGAAAAGTGAGAAACTGACCCTTGTGACTATTCCACTTCCCTCATGACTGTTTGACTTACATGAATCTTCATATTGAGATGACTCTTCAACTTTACATGTGGGTCTCTTGGACTTCCATGTTACATTTCATTTAATACAACCGTATGGCCCACAATAGTGATGTGGCCGAGATGACTCATGACATGACTCGACACAACCCTACTACTATGTTCATGCTTATGGTGGTGTCCATTTTGTGCTCCAGTGTTGCTAAGTGATGAGTGTGCTCTTGGTGTATCATAGCTTCACCTCCACATGGAAAGGTGTGCAAAGTCTTCGATGGTCTTGGTGTTCACTTGATGTTGCACACATGTGCATGTCTCTCCTTCAGTTGCTACTTGGTATGCTTCGTGTATTCTTCAAATCACAAGAAAGTATTCGAGCATGTGCTCCTTTTTCATCCTATTTGTCACCGCACCATGTCTCATCCATTTACATGTATCTGCAGTCACTCATGATGAGATGACATCAAATGAAAAAATATCTTTTTCTACCATGATGCATCATCCCTCATTTTCGGGTTCATGTGACTAGGGGAGAGGAAAAGGCTCTGAAATTGGGTAGAGGACATTTTAGGTTGGGATGCGAGCACCAAGGCACTGGCAAAGGAAAATTGTGCAGAGATCACTAGGATCCTGCGATAAGTAGTACGGAACAATAGTGACCATCTGCGAGATCTGGCTTGGCTAGAGGGCATAACTTTGAGAATTTTCCAGGGAGACGGTGCATGAAATAGGGAGGATGTTGGTAATGATAACTTTGTAGATTCTCTTGGGAGGTTGGGAACAGGTTATGGGATATTTCTGGTCAAAACTACACAGAATTAGTAAGATGGCTTGCAAGACATGTCTGTGTAGTTTCCTTACTGAACGGGGTGTGAGGAAATGGGAGGATAGTCCAAGAAAATTGTGCATTTTTTAAAAGAAGGAGTTTAACTGATAGGGGGACTTACTCATAGAACTGAACAATTATCACAGACACTATAGTGACAAGGATCAGGTGATTGTCCTTCATGTCTATAAAATTTCTTCAGTCAGTAGAGGCAAGCATGCTGACATCTTTTACGCAATTGTTTGGAGGAGTGAATTATGGGGTCACTTCTCGGTCAAACTTTCTGTTGAAGAGTAGGAAGCTTAATATTTTTTCTTGTGGATGACACAGATTGAGATGCCTTGCTAAGAAATTTTTGTGTTGTTCTAGGTGAGAGTCAACCAGATCAATTCCATGATTGTGGAGTGTAGACTACATGGGAGGCAGCCTCAAGCTCTACACAATTCTGGGCAGCAGTACTTGGTCACTAGGGGCTAAAACTATGCAGTGCAATTCAGCAGAGGTTCTGCTGATGGAGGGTGGTCTGGTCGAAAGATCATCGACAAAATGACTAAGTGTGTGAATGAGTGAATGAGTGCATGCATGACCTTGTGAACACACACTGAACATGACTGGAGGATAGTACATGTATAACCAACAAGACAACATATGTTCAATGTGACTGACTATGGGGTTGTCTAATGATGAAAGCGACAAGTTGGAAACTTTGGATATACCTTCGGATGACCATGACGACACTTGCACGACAATGCTTACAACATTGTCCATGAGTGTAATAGATGTCTACATAGTGAACACAACTCACACGCAACCTTCAACATAAACAGAACGAGGTTGCAAACATGACATAATAATCAACATGTCGAAGATGATAGTTGGTCAAAGAAGTGAAACTGAAGTAGGACATGTAGAGGAAACACATGAAATAACTTTGTGTTGTGCACATGCATGTTACTGAGGACATGATGGTATGAGAATAATAAGAAATCCTGCAAACTCAACTAAGAGGTGTACTTCAAAATTTTCTCTTTACTTACCATACTTACCCTCGAGTTGATCATGCATCCTACGGAGTTTGCATGCGGTCTTCATATCACTTTGTCTCTTTCTTCTTCTGCCCGACTCCTTTGGAGTGATATTAGCATGCTACCTTTTCCTATGGTCAGTGGGTGATGGATAAGCATGGTTTCAGCAAGAAGTGACTATTGTCAGAATAGGGCCCTGGGAGGCCCATCTGTGTAGTTTCTGCATGCAAGACCAATGGATAACTTGGCTAACACTACAAATTTTTGAGGCTCAAGACACTTCCATAGGATGGGGGTCCTCAGAGGACACCTCTGCACATTTCCTAAATGCAAGGTAGCTGGACTACTCTGTGCACTTTTGGAGAGCAGTGGTCGTTGCCTGACTGCTCTATATATTTCTAGAGAGTAATGTTGGCTTCCTGACTGCCCTACGTATTTCTAAAGAGGAGTCTTTGTTGGGTCTCTGTGGCTGCAATGTTTCTACAAGAAATGGAGGGAGTTTTATGGTTGTAGAAGCAAAGTGCAAAGTTCCAGGAAGCTTAATAAGGCTAGGTTGCTTGGGAAATGGCTAAGTGTGAGGTCAATGACATAGATGTAAACAGTGATAGGGCTCGATTGTGATCACACATAGATACTTAGTGACATAACATAGACCATCCAGAATGCATAATACATACTTTTCTTCATGCAACAACCTTCGTGACAAGAGTGTTTGAAGCGAGTGTGAAACATGTCTTTGGGAGGACAACCACTCATATGCACACAATTCCCTTAAAGCAGATCCACATTCCCTTTCCAAAACAAATAACGACCCCTATGCCAAAAGTTAACACATGTTGCATAAAGATGAAAACATGAACAACTCTTAAGATCGAGGAGAAGAATCTTGAGATAATTAACTTACGAAAAAAGTGACAAAGGACGAATGATCGTAGGATCCAAGGTAGGCACCAAAATGTGCATGTGAGCTAAAATTTTAGAGGGTGGTTGTAGTCTCTACAACACTTGGTGGCACACTGGTAGAATTCCAACTCTCTATATGGTCCTTGTTTCGTGAAAAGGGAGTCTAACCCTTCCGGAACTATTGTTCAATTCTTTGATCTTGATGTCTTCCCCACTAGCTTGTGTGAAAGATGTAGTTCGTACCATTCTGTTATGAAACCAGCTCAAGAAAAGATAGAAAAGATAGATCAACACCTTAGAATTCAGCCTCTTCGAGGGGGCAACCTCCTTTACATTACATAAATGAAAAATTCTTGGATGATACAAATGAAAAGACCTCCTTTCCATATATAGGAGTCTAAGGGGTCATAACATAATCAGAGCCGACATAACAATAATAATGTAAGGGCACAATAATAACAATAGTGGGCTTCTATGGGGCACAATAGTAACAATATGGGCACTACATGGGTACATAAATATAATAAGTGGGTTATACTAATAACAATAAGGGGTTACACTAGTAGTATAGGGGCCTAACATGCCCCTCTCCTTCAAAAAGTGTTGTCCTCGACGCTTGAGTAGTTCTTGATGCTTCTGTATAAAATTATTGTCCTCCCATGTGGAATATTCAGTGGGTAAGTTCTTCCACTTGATGAGATACTCTTAAATTGATCGATTTCGTAGCTGTCGGGTTCTTGTTTCTGTGACTGCTCCAGGTTCCAATATGATTTTTCCTTCCTCTTCAATTTCTGGCAATATTGTTTGAATTGGGACCTTTTGCAACTTTTGAATAAGTGGCCATACTTCTTTGTCCTTCTTCCATTCATCCCTTGCTTCATTTATCCAATCTGGTTGGATAATATAAATAGCACAAAACAATGCTTCCACATCCTCATCCTTGAAGAGTCTTCCCATTCGGTAAGGTTGCCATTTTTTAAGTGCATGTAGTATTGCCAACATTTCCTTCTCATAAAGAGCTTGCTTGAGATGTAACGGTAAAAATAACCAATCACCTACATCAAAACATTTTTCACTACGATGTTGATCTACCTGTTGTTTCGTTTGATTTTGCACCGAAGTGGCGTTATCCTTTAAAAGTTGGAGAACTTGTTGTTGATGCTCGATGTGATCTTTCACTGCTTGAACCTTTTTCTTCTTGATATGTCCTTCTATATCTAGAGGTCGAGGAGTGGTAATTTCTTCCAATCCTTTACAAGATATGGTCGGATTCATTTCTTGATGCTCGATGTGATCTTTCACTTCTTGAACATTTTTCTTCTTGATATGTCCTTCTATCTTGATAGTTTGAGGAGTGGTAATTTCAAACAATGAATTACAAGAAATGGTTGGATTCATTTCTTCTTTCTTGATGTGATATTTCACTTCTTGCACCTTTTTCTTCTTGATATGTCCTTCTATCTTGAGAGTTTGAGGAGTGGTAATTCTTGCCAATGCTTTACAAGATATGGTCTGATTCGTTTTTTCTTTCTCTGGGGTGGGGTCCTGGCGTATATCTTCTTCTTTTGATGTTTCTTGATCCTTTTCTTCCTCCTCTTCATATTCTATGTAAAATAATTTCTTCTCAGCACACTTATGACCTTTAGTGCATTTTCTATCACAATTGTAACAAAGCCCTTTTTCTCTTTTTTCTTCCAATTGTTGTGGTGTAATCCTTGTAGGTTGTGGAAGGCTAGGAGAAACAACACTTCCATCTTTATAGTTGTGAGGCATACGATTCTTGGTTTCCATAATTTTTCTTTCCACTATGTCACAAAGCCCTTTTACGCTTTCCAATTGTTGTGGTGTTTCTCTAAAGAAGGTGTTGCTCTTTGTATACTCATAATGTGCTATCATTTCCTCCGTGAAAATTGACCACGTAACAAGTTGTTTACGAGAACAAAGCCCTTTGTACCATAAAAATTGATCTGGTTCTAAATATGAAGATGCAATACATACCTTTTGTAACAGTTGTACACCATGTAGATCAAAATATTGCTCCATCTGAAGTATCCAATTTACCGGATCCTTGCCACCAAACTTCCTCATCTTGCTTTTTCTGGATTTTAGAAGCTCGACATTGAAACGACTGTAACTCTGTACTTTTGGATCTTTAAGTTCTAAAATTGCAACCTATAGTAGCCTTCTATGTCCTCTTTCCAATGCCACTAGTCTGATCCAAATTGGATTCTCCAAGAAAGAGTTATGCACAATCTCCCGCAGTGACCTGATTGTAGACTAGTTCAGTAGAGCGCACTTGTATGAAGTGCCACGTATCACTGTTTCAAGCTTTGACTCTGAAAATTATATAAAAGAAAACTACCATCTGTCCTTTTTCTGTACTTTCTTGCGAAATTTCAGTCTGATGCTCAGAAAGAAAGTTATGACGATTTTCCCCAGGTCACCTGTTTTGAATGTAATTCAGGAGTCTGCAAAAATACCAACTTCCTCAGATCATATCTCCGCACATATGAGACGAAAAGCTCTAAAATTTGGACGCAAGGTTCAGCACGATTTTTTCTCAAATGGGTTTTTTTTTTTACTTTTGAAACATCACAAAAACAAATTTATAGCGAAAATTCCACGATGACCTGTTTGGAGCAGCGAAACCCTAGAATCCAAAGCTCTGATACCAAATGTTATGGAACCAGCTCAAGAAAAGATGGAAAAGATAGATCAACGCCTTAGAATTCAGCCTCTTCGAGGGGGAAACCTCCTTTACATTACATAAATGAACAATTCTTGGATGATACAAATGAAAAGACCTCCTTTCTATATATAGGAGTCTAAGGGGTCATAACATAATCAGAGCCGACATAACAATAATAATGTAAGGGCACAATAATAACAATAGTGGGCTTCTATGGGGCACAACAGTAACAATATGGGCACTACATGGGTACATAAATATAATAAGTGGGTTATACTAATAACAATAAGGGGTTACACTAGTAGTATAGGGGTCTAACACATTCTCTTCATCAATCGACACACATTCCAAGCTAGGTCAACCCAATTTATTCGATTGGGGATGAGGGGTGTATTGATGCACATATAATATAATGTCATAGTTTATGTTCATCTCTAGTGTTTCTCTACTGCTAGTAGGTTTGGACAATACCTTAATGGAGTCACGCATGAACACAAGCATCAATCTGCTGCCAGCAAACCTGGTCAATACTCAACAGTTACTTGTATCATCTCTCTGCACAGGAATCCTTTCTCTTCATTTTCCTTATTCATATTTCATTTTTTTTTAAAGAACTGTGCATAACCACTTATTTATTTTAGAGGCGGAATAGGGATCTTGACTTATTGATAGTAGGATAGGTTGTTCCTTCAGATTCATATGTTATTTATACCACTAACATAATTTTTAACGTTTTCCCCCTCACCTTACTCTATTTGACTGATCTGAGAAGGGTTAACAGAAAAGAACTGATTAGAGTAGGCATAACTAGTTAGCAATGCAAGCGTTGTGTTTTCACCAAGACACACTCTTAACAAAACACATTTTCCAACAAGGCATCATCGACTGATGACAACAAGTTCTTCATAAAAAGAGAGGACAACAAGTCACCAGATGTAGGTATTTTTACAAGTCCTCTTAGATTTTTCTAGCTTGTCTCAAGAACCAAACACAGTTTCACGAGAGGCTAACATACAAGTACAAGAAAGAAAAGAAAGCAAAAAAAAAAAGCAGAAGTAAAGCAAAGGAAAAATTAGGCAAAGCAAGCAAGCAAGAAAACCAAACCAAGTAAGTAAGAAAATAAACATGCAATCCAAAATAAAAATCAAGGGAAAGATGCAAACACTACCCCTACTCCTATGCTAAAAAGTGCATGGGCCTACTCATGTGAAATGATATTTCTAATGTACCCATCAGCACATTGGCTGGCCCATGTTGGTAAATGCATGAAACATATGCATGTGAACGAGTGAACAAGAAATATTCAACAATGAAGGCCAACAAACTCTGAGTTCTAAAACATCCACATAAAAGTAAGGAGTGTATTCACAAGATAAACATTCTGCAGACTTAACATGGTGTTGTGACACATTGCGTACAGATGATAAAAATGTGCACTCTCTCGACTGTGACAGAAAAGAAAAGATAAGAAGGAGAGGCAACTTACACCTTGCAAATGTGCTTGTTGTGTATGATTCTCCAATGCATAAGTGACGGGATCATGTGATTCGTGTGGAGGAAGCGAACCCTATGTGTTTGGTTGATATTTAATATAAAGAATAGAGTGATGAGGAGCCTTGGGTGTTTCAAAAAAATATGATTGGAAGTGGAACTATCCTCAGGACAATGAGGACCTGACATAACCATCGGCCCACACTCAAGTGGCTCAACAACCAATGGGGTTTCCACTCTATGAATAGATAGATCATCAAAGACCAGTGACTTAGACATATTATTAGAAAGTGAATCAACATTGTGATCAAATGAAGAAGTACATATATCATGATAACCATGATCAGAAAATTTAGGATGTTCGTCGGCATCCTCATGATTTGATTAATCATGCAGAGGGGTGGATGAGAAATAAGGATGTTCACCCTCTGTGTTTCTAGAAATGATAGGTCGGACAGAGTTTTAGAGGAAGATGTGTCATCTCCGCAGTGTAATGACATACTCACATTTGGTGTGTCCCATGAACGATTAGGAGTAAAAACATCCATAAATGAGTTTTCATAGGGGGGATCAAAGGCGGTAGAATCACAAGGGATCTCAAGATAGAGCAGATGAGGCACGAATGGAAGGGATTCATCCTTCATCGCGTGTTCTTCTTCCGATTCCCACACACACTCATCATTAATGATAGAAGAGGTTTGCTACACAACACCAACTTTGTTGACAACTTGATCCTTGTTCACAAAGTGTGTGGAGTTTGGAATGGAAGAACAAAAGATAGTACAATCTAAGGATCAGCCGAACGCGGGGATGGAGGTTGAGGTAACAAGTCCACAAAAAAGCTAATAGGCTTGCAAGCCAAATATACATAGATATCAAGTGTAGGTGGGGTAGAAGGATGTGACAGTTAAACAAATGTGCGTTCACCTTCTCCAACCTTGCATTACGGAGGTAGAGATGTTTGATGGGAAGAGGAAGAATAATCACTTGTGACAGTGACCTCGTCCGTCTTATATTTGGTAGCTTTAACACCGAGGTATGTTGGGTGGGGTTTGAATGATTCTAAGAATTACATATTTTTAGATATGTAAAGAAGATAGTTAAATATTTCATTGAGGAATTCCCAATCAATTTCATGTTCGGGAAATTGGTATGCAAGATTACAAAAGCGTGTGTGAAATTTCTCAACAGATTCATCATGCGCATTCTGTAGCTCCATAATTTCTTTATTGAGTTCTTTATGATCAAAATGATTGAAAGCACGGGATATCTCTACGAATAAATGATGGAAAGAGTGAATAGATTTTTTGAGCAGCGTGAAAATACATTTCAATGGGCGCCCACAAAGCATGTATGTGAACAATGCAAAGGTCATGTAATCTTCATGGTTTTCATGCCTTTCATAGGAGCCTAAAACACCATGTGAATATCTAAGAATGAATGTTCCACCTTCACCATCGTAGGTATTGCATGACAATTCATTCCTGAAATCCTTCAGGATTTCAAAGTCATTTCTAGAGGACATACACTCCAGAGAACTAAGTGTAACATAAGACATGATAGATGTGGGAAGATTGAAAACAAAATTTGAGGACTTAGCTTGTCATCAGGCCCTCCTTCTAGCCCCAGAAATGTTGACGGTAGTGGACCCACCAACATTTAGGGGATCTCCCCAATATGATGTCCCAACTAGATCTCACATCATTTGTTGTTGTAGTCTGATCTGGTACGATGGCCCGATTTCAATTATCTTAAATATTTTCCTTAGCTCTTTCTTATGAGCACATGAGAGTGGTTTTATTTGTCTTCAAATAATAAGGTTCACGTGCCTGGTGAGTTCTTAGTGTCACTTATGTCAAGATTCTTTCACTACAGAGGAAGAGAGTGAAAGTGAGTCTCAAGTCGAAAGGGAATAGTCCCAACTATGCTATAGGCACACCACATAGTGAGACATGCACAATTTCCAATAGAGTAGTCCACCTGGATGCGACAGTCACAAAGACAAGGTGAGCATATATCACGTACAACACCCAGCAGAATAGTCCACATGAGTGCAATGATCATTATAACAAGTTTACAAAAATGAGTCTCTCAAGTGTCTAATGAAATAGTCCACACGGGCGAGACAATGTTATCAATTGATACAACACATTTCCAATGGCTTATGTACTAAATTAACTGAAATAGTTCAATTGTCTTAATATAGGTTAAATCAACATGCATTACAAGTGTCAAAAGAATAGTGTTACAAATGAATACAATGCATGTGTGAAAATGTACTCGCCTGCTAACAGGATTTTGAATTAAGCAAAATTTCCAAGACACATCGGTACACCATTACCTCACTAACCCCAGTAGTGGTGCATTGGACCCACTACTCACTCCTCAAAGAAAATACTACAAGCTCTCAAGGTTATGTGGGAGGAGCCAAGGTGAAAAATTCATTTGCATGTACAAATAAGGGGTATATATAGCCAAAGGCGAAACTAACCCTTGTGACTATTCGACTTCCCTCATGACTGTTTGACTTACACAACTCTTCCTCTTTACATGACCCTTCATCTTTACATGTGGGTGTCTTGGAATTCCACATTAAATTAATTTGATTACAACAATATGGCCCATAGTAGTGATGTGGTCGAGATGAGTCATGACATGACTCAACATGATGGTGCTACTATGTTCATGTTGATGGCGGTGTCCATGTCGAGTGGTAGTGCTATTGAGTGATGAGTGTGCTCTCGGTGTATCACAGCTTCAACTTCGCATGGCAAGAAGTGTGAAGTCATCGATGGTCTTGGTTTTCGCTTGATGTTGCACGGATACACGTGTGTCCTTCACTTTCTACTTGGTATGCTTCATGTGTTCATCCAACCATGAGAAAACCTTTTATCATGTGTTCCTTATTCAACTCATTCGTCATTGCACCATGTCTCATCCATGTACCTATATCTATAGTCACTCATGCAAAGAAGACATGAAATCTAGAAATATCCTAGTCTACCATGATGCATCATCTCTTGTTTTCGAGTGCTGGTGACATTGCAGAGAGTACAAGGCTGTGAAACTATGCAAAGCACATTTCAGGTTGGGATGTTAGATGCGGGCTCTAGGGCACTATCAAGGAAATTGCAAAGGTCAATAAGAGGCCGCAGTACAAAACAATAGTGAGCATCTGTAGGATATGGCTCAGTTGGAGGGAAGAACTGCAAATTTTTTCCAGGGAGACAGTGCAAGCAAAAGGGAGAACACTAGCAGTTAAAACTGTACAGATTCTCTCGGGAGGCTAACAATGGGCTATGGGAGTTTGCTAGTCAAAACTGTGCAAAACTTAGAGGCTAGCTTGGAGGACATATCTGCATAGTTTCCAGGCTCACTAGGGTGTCAGGAAACAGGAGGCTAGACCAAGAAAACTGTGCAGTTGTTACGAGGAGCAGCAGGTCGGTTGATAGGGGGAATGGCTGATAGAATACAGTGATAGGCAGTGGGTGCTTATCCTTCATGTCTATGCAATTTCTCTAGTTATTGAAGGCAAGAATACTCATCGCTTCGACATAATTTTTTTAAGGAGTGTAGCCCGAGGTCATTGCTTTGTTAAACTCTCCGGCTGACTAGTAGGAAGCTTGATAGATTTTCTTGTAGGCAGCGCAGATTGAGATGGATTGCTGAGAAACTTCTACGTTGTTCTGGGTGATAGTTAACTAGGTCAATTCTAGAATTGCATAGTGGAGACTACTTGGGAGGTAGCCTCAAATTTTGCATAATTTTAGGTAGTAGTACTTGGTCAGTGAGGGCTAAGACTGCATAGTGCATCTCAGCAAAGGTCTAGCTGATGGACGGTTGTTTGGTCAAAATATCATGAGCAAAATGACTAAGTGTGTAAATGAGTGAACGAGTGCATGCATGACCTTATTAACACACAGTCAACATGACTTGATGACAAGACATCTTGAACCAACAAGACAACATATGCTCAGAGTGACTAACTATGGGGCTATACAATGATGAAAGTGACAAGTGTGACACTTCGGATATACATTCGAACGACTGTGACAACACTTGTGTGATAGTTATTAAAACATCGTTTGTGAGTGTGATATATGTTTACATAGCGAACACAACTCAAACACAACCTTAAATATAGCCAAAATGATGTCATATGCAAGACATAACAATAAACATGACAAAGATGACTGTTGGTCAATCATGTGAAAATGAAGCAAGACATGTAGAATAAACACATGAAATAACTTCGCGTTGTGCACGTACATGTCACTTAGGACAGGTTGACATGATAATAACAAGTAGTCCTGCAAACTCATCTAAGAGGTGTACTTTTAAAGCTGTTCTTTACGTACCATGCTTACCATCGAGATGATCATGCATCTGACAAAGTTTGCATGTGGTCCTCATATTTTCCATTACTTGTTCTCTTGGTCCTTCTCCCCAACTCCTTGGGAGTGATATCAGCATGTCACCTTTTCCTATGGTCACTCAGTGATGGATCAACGTGGTTTCAGTAGGAAGTGACTTATGTCAAAATGAGGCCATGGGAGCCCCATCTACGTAGTTTCTGCATACAAGACTGATGGGACATCTTAGACAACAATACATATTTTTTAGGCTTAGGACATTGTCACAGGATGAGGGTCCTTCCAAGATACCTTTTTGCAGTTTCTGAATGCAGGGAAGTTGGATTACTCTACACATTTCTGGAGATCAATGGTGGCTTCTTGACCCGTCTATGCATTTTTGGAGAGTAGTGTTGGCTGCTTGACTACTTTTGGCATTTCTGGAAAGCAATCTTGGTTTCCTCTCTATGTGCTATAGGGTTTGTGCAGGAAAGGGAGGGAGTTTGATGGTTGCAGAAGAAAAGTGCAATGTTCTAGGAAGCTGAATGATGCTAGGTTTCTTGGTAAATTTCTATGTGTGATATGAGTCACACAGATTTAAATAGTGATAAGACTCAACTATGATCACACAAAGACACTTAGTGACACAATGTAGATCATCCAAATTGAATAAGACATACTTTTCTTCATGTAACAACCTTCATGAAAACAATGGGTGAAGTGACTCTGAAACATGTCTGTGTGATGAAAAGCACTCAGACACACACAATTCCCTTGAAGTAGAACAACATTCCATTTTTCTTAAAAATAAAAACCCCTATGCCCAAATATGACACATGTTACATAAATATGAGAATATGAACAACTCTAAGATTGAGGATGGGAAGCTTGAGATCATTAGCTTACCAACAAGTGACCAAGGACAAATGATTGCATGATCCAATGTAGGCTCTGAAATTTGCATGTGAGGCAAACTTTCGGAGGATGGTTGTAGCAATTACAATAGATTCATAAGACAGTCCTATGTACTTTTCACAACTATGTATTTTCTCCACTAAGCTTTGTAGGTATTGTAATTCATTATATATCATTGCCCAAAGTTAGTTGAAGTCATGGTTATGAGGAGTAGTCTCTTGCACTTGGAAAGGAGGCTTATTCTAGCAGGTAGAGTGTATGACTGTAACACCATTACATGCTTAGGGGGTGCATTTTCGATTCAGATATGGCATGGCATTGGCAGAGACATGGTTGGCAGCTAAGATTTTTGGTGTACATCAGCCTTGCATTACCATGATGCTATGTATGACAAGGGGAGCCGTTCTGTCATCTGACACATTATTAGAATTTCACTTTAGTGCCTATATGGCCCTTTTCCATTGATGTCTAAGGAGGAGAGATTTTAGATTACATGTTCAATCTCACATCTTGTATCGAGGTTGAAATCAATTCCAAAGGGGGATTTTGTTGGCATTGTAGTGTTGGAATTCATGTGCGATGAGTGCTTGGTGATGGAAGATTCACTTGATGGCCTTTTTAGCTTGAATTTATGTCAACATACTTATGACTAGACCTAGTGGAGGTGAATTGGAGATGCATTCCCCATGTGATGACTGGATTGAGGTTGACATTTTGTGTTTATTTGAGATGTTGTTTCTATAGGTGGTTGAAGTGCTACTATAGGTGTTACATATGCTTCTACATATGTTGGATGCATTGGATATGTTGCTAGATGTGTTGAGGTGTTTCTACTAGTAGTGGAGGCAATTGTATAACATGATGTTGCTACTATAGGATTCAAAGGTGGTACTAACGGTATTGGGTTGTTTATCGAGGTTGTGGTCACTACTTGAGAAGCTGGAGGTGTTTGTCTTGGTGTTGAGATTTGCATAATACATCTTGCAAGTCAATGGCTTGTTCTCAGCCTTTTCATCAATTGTAGACTAATCACACTCGCTTGGAGGAATTTTTAGGTGTTGAAGAGGGTGTTCCATAAGTTGGTAGAGGTTCTGGACTAAAGATCCATTCATTTTCTTCATCCCTAGCCTCAGTCACATGGATCCAAGCCTGTGGGAGTTGACAGAATGCTTCATTTGTTGGCTTGTTGTGTTGTGAAAGTGACTGTTTGAATATGCCCAGTGTTGTGCATGTGACTGAGGCTTTTCATGACAATTTGTCTGAATTCGTCACGTTGATCAACTAATTTTTGTGTTGTGGTGATATTCTTGTTCAGAACTTTTTGTTTTATGGTCAGAAAAGTTTATGGGACCTCTAGAAGCTAATTAATGTTGAAAATATAAAAAAGGCAAGTGGGATTAGTGGTTGATTAAGTCAATGAGTTGAATCCAAATCAAATCAAACATATGAACAGAGTTATGAAGCCGAGTAGTTATGATTAATTATTGAGTTGAGAACATTAGTTTATCTGTATATTGTATATGGCTCAATGATATTTTGGTTGGATGAGTTGTATGTGTGATGTGAGTGTGAGTTTGGACAACATGTTGCAAGGTGTGTGAGTTGTATATGAATATTTTCTAAAATAATTTGAAATTGTAGCAGCATATAGTTGGAGTTTATTTTAGTCACTATATGATGCAATGAGTGAGGTGTTGATGTCTGGATTGGAGTATTGAGAATGTGTGGAATATAGTGTGATTTTGGAGATTATTTTCTTCTATATTGTTTTTTAGTTTTTGTTGGCGATTTTGATTTAGAACGATGGTGTGGTTTTGATGTTCATGTTGAACAAATTGAGAGCCTATTCTGAAATATTGTGAAACAAGGATCACATGGAGGAAGTGAAGGCATGGAGGCTTTATAGTAGGTAGTGACTTGGTAGATTCAATAGAAGGAAGAGATTTATCCATCTAATAGTGGTTGGATAGTTGGGCAGAAACTCGAGAAGGCCGTTGGTCATGATAGCACCTAGGAGATCAGAGTCTGCAGAGTCAGTTGTTAGTTGAGGAGTGATCAAGAGAGGATCATTGATCATGGTGGCCTTCAGTGGATGGTAATCCATAGATCCATGAGAGAAACAATTTCTTCACTGATAGGTTCCATGATACTATGAAATAAGTTGAGTCTTCTCGCTTTTGGGACTAAGTAGATCAATGTAAAATTTGTTCAACAATTAATAAAATATACTAAGAAATGTAGCAACAGTAGGGTTGTTTTTTATCGGGGAAGGGCTTTCCATGAGGCATACTTGTCTCCAATGTGTTGACTGGTTTTATGGTTGCATTTTTATTTAGATCCTCTAATCTATGATTCATGTTTGACTTTGTGCATGGTAAAAGATTAATAAGTTGGAGAAATTTTTTATTTGTCCTGTCACTACAGATTTAGCCCCCATCTCGATAGTGATATATTTTCGAATACCATTGGTCATTTCCTCTTATCTATGACTAATCTCGAGTGATCCCTGTCTCTATAAATCTGAGCTACAAGACCTTCCTTACAACCTCCCTTAGGAGCTACAGGACCTCCACGAGCCAAACAACCACTCTAGGTCCCATAAGCCTAAGTTAACTTACCTTTTTATTGATGTGGACTAATAGTCACTTGAAAAAGAAGGAAATATAGTATTTATTATCCTCTAGTCACATGGATAACCATGCTTCCTAAACACTATGGTCTAGATTTCCCAGCTTTGAGCAAGCAACCTTGGAATCTGAGTCACTTTTTCAAGACTAGTATCCAGACCTCTGACCAAAACTTGATGGAACTTTTGAGAATGATAAATGAAACTAGGACAAAACCATTAACACAAAACTTAGAAAATAACTTTACCTATCTAGGCCTAACGATGATAGAAATCTCATTAAACACATTCTAAACATGTCATCTACAGGCCATAAATGCATATTTGAACATAGGGGTCTCATACTTATTTGAAAACCATTAATATAGTCTTATGCCCTCTCATACATGTTGTGAAAAAATATATTAGCTCATGAAATCAATAACCATTCCTTTACCAATAAAAATATGTTAAGATCCATATCTAGAATATATCAAGAAACCATGCTTTTAACCAACATATAAGCAGAATAATAACGATGATAGAACAACCATTAAAGCCACATAATAACAATTATAGATACTCATGAAATGCAAGAGGAAAATAGATCTTGTTAACATATGAAAAGCCAACCATGTCAGGGACTTCCACATAGCACCGACCATAGATTGGGATGAAATAAATATCTATTGCAGTCAGTCACCCTCGTGGCATATCTGAAGCATGAATGTGGGATCTCATGGAATAAACCAAGAAAAACAAAAACTATGGCTTCCATTCGAAAAACCACCTCAACCCTCAACCAGTGATTCAAACTAAGGTTGGACATCACTAACCATCACTAGATCGATATCTACCCAAGTTGTCTAGGGCTCCAGAGTGTTTGTTCCAACCCGGCTCCAGGAGTAGTAACTCAATGCACAACTTTTGCAAGGCTCTATAGAATTTATTCAATGATGGCTCCAGGATTAGTAACTCAACCCACCAAGGGCTCCAAATCATTTTTCCAACAAAGGCTTCAGGAACTCATAATGCAACCCATAGCCATATGGACATGAGCACCAATCAGAAAATAATCATGTGGAAAACCCACCACACCATGGCTATCAACAAAGTGGTGAGACTAGGAAAACCAATATCAATCTAGGAAATCCTCCATGTCCATGACACATCATAACCAAATAACGAAATGTGTATACCACGCATGCCAAAACTATCAAGGAAATCATACGTGCAACTTGGTACCTACAAGGCAAACTAGTTATAATTGTTCATCGGGATGTCCCCTTACAACTTCATATTTTTCCTTTTCCTTCTTTCTCCAAATCCAAAATATGACAAAATCCTCCAAGAGTGCACGAAGAAAAATCTAAGTGTGTAAGAGTATGAGAGAGAGAATAGAATGAGAGTGCCAAAGACTAAATTGAAAAGAGCTCTGAACTGATGCTCATAATTCTTTTTATCATTGAGGCCTCTATTTGCTTCATTTTCTTTTGGTCTTACTTCAATTTACTTCACATGAAATTTTGCTGCCTTTCACCTTCCTTTTCTCCTATTTTCCATTATTTTCATAAAAAGAATGCCAATTAATGCCTATTTTTCTTTTTCATTTCCTTTTCCAATTTTCATAACAATTTATTAATAAAAAATGGTCCCCATCACTATGTTTTCGCCCAACATTAAGATTGGAATACATGTCCCATGACCCTGGTATAATTTTTCTTTTATTAACTTTATTACATGGATTTTTAACAGGGGTTGTTGTTGAGATTGAAACAAGATGATGGAGCTTAGTGAAAAGAGTTGCCTTCACTAAGTGGGCCCGCAGGAAAATTATGGTGCAAGTTCTATATTTGGATCCTAGCAGGGATGATCACAACAAGAGTGACCACAGCAGGGATGATCATAACAGGAGTGACCACAGCAGGGATGATCACAGCAGGAGTGACCACAACAGGAGTGATCACAGTAGGAGTGACCACAACAGGAGTGATCACAGCAGGAGTGATCAAAGTTTATTTTTAGACTCGCTATCCAAAATATAAAAGTCAAATATTATTGTCTCATAATAATATTTGGACTATAAACTTGATCTTATTCTCTTGGAGCACTTCAGTTTGAGCTACAGATGTGGCCCATGCCGCTGTCAGAAGGAAGTACACTTTTCTTATGAGTCAGATGAGTTGTTGCATGCATGACTTCAGTTAAAACTCAATTAGTTGAGTTTGGTGGAGTTGATTGTGGAGTTGATGGAGTTGTTTTCAGTTTGACTTGGTTAAACTAGTTTTAGTTAGTCTAACTACAAATAGACTAATGATGAGTTGTTAAACTAATTATTAAATCATAATACAACTATAGAATACATTAGTTAACTCAGTTGCATGTCAATGCATGTTCAGTTCAACAGGGACAAGTGTTAGAGGATAAGATTGCTATCAGTTGTGACTATAGTTGTGCATGAGGATTTGTACAATCAAGGGATTGAGTATGCCAATGAGTTTGCTCATGTATTTGCCCAGTATTATAGCCTCTGCTCACGTCTAACACAGTGTGAGTGATTCTTTGGAGGTGAAATACAAGTTTGGTAAACCATTCTCATTCATTCTTGAGCAGTCATTGAGCAGTGGAGGCAGGCAAGCAGTGGAATAGATTTGGAGATCAGATCTTAGTTGTATTGTGTGTAACAGGTGGAGCTGGTACTGGATTTCTTGTGATAAGCATTGTACTTTGTAATGTTACATGGTCTCAATCATTAATATACAGATAGTTGGGGTTTTTAGCGAGATGCTTTTCCCGGGTTACATACTGTGTTAATATGTGAATGCTCTTGATGTTTTATTGTTATTGATGCTACTAAATTGATGATCAACATAGAGGAGCTTATATATTGTGTATGTATTCCGCAATAGTACATGATCAAGATAATCTCTATTGAATATGTGTTAAATTATTCAAAATTTCTACATGGTATCGGAGCTGTTGATCATCAGATCTACTATTCAGGAAGTGTTTACGTTCTATTTCTTCAAGCAGAGTCTGTAATCGGTCCAGGTAGCCTCTGGATTGATTCTTCCTTTGGAAGGTGAGATATCCTATGAATGCCCATATAGTCAATCTATGTACGAGAAATATTGTGTTCTCACAAATCTTAGATCCGAGGCGGTTGAGTTGGTTGCTGGTGGAATTCGAATTTGCAGCAGTGTTTTCTTGGTGGCAACGTAGCAATGTCATTCAATGGATTTCGATTGGAGTATGCTCTTGAGGGCAGCTCAAACTATATTGCATGGAAGGACAGGATGGAGGCAGTATTGGAGGATAACGGGCTGAAGGAGTTCATAGAGATGGATGTCCCAAAGCCTACTGATGCTACTCAAGCTGATGCTTGGCAAAAGAAGACCAGAAAATGTCGAAGGATTCTGTTGGAGGGCGTGAAGGATCACATTGTGTCCAGCCTCCATGGAAAGGCTACTCCATATTTGATGTGGAAATCATTAACAGAATTATTCCAAAGCAAGAGCGATCAGAGGAAGCTGGCGCTCAAAGATAAACTCAGAAACATCAAATGCGAGAAGGGTGACAGTATTCCCAAGTATCTCACGAAGTTCACTCAGTGTCGAGATGAGCTGGGAAGTGTGGGGGTTACTGTCGATGATGAAGACTTGGTGAGCTTGGCTCTCCTTGGTCTTCCGAAGGGTTGGCATTCCTATCAGGACTCTGTCAATGGTCGGGAGAAATTGCCAGGATGGGAAAGACTATGGTCAGATCTTGTGCAGGAGGAGATCAGGTGGAGTACCAGGGACAGATCTTCGTCAAAGGGAGCTAATGAAGAAAATTGTGCTTTGGCTGCCAAAGCAAAGAAAGGGAAGAACAAGGAAGCTTCTCAGTCTGGTGCGAAAGGCAAGAAGCAGGATATGTCCAAGGTGAAGTGTTTTTACTATCACCAACACAGACACTATGCCACTAATTGTCCGCGGAAGAAGAAGAACAAGCAGGCTGCTGGATCTTTAGCAGGAGAGGCTCTAGCCTCACAGTTTGAGCTTGATTTTTCATTGATCGCATGCTTGGTTTCAAGTGTGATGGGATCAGTGTGGTTCTTGGACAGTGGTGCGTCTTTTCACATGACGGGAGATAGAGATTTGTTCTCTGATCTGGAGGAAAAAGATCTTAGAGTGCACATCGGGATGGGTGATGATGGTAGATACAGTGCGACCGGTATCGGTACCATTTCCTTTGAGATGGATTCTGGTAAACCCTTCGTATTGAAGGAAGTCATGCATGTTCCAGGATTGAAGAAGAATCTTATCTTAGTGGCGATGTTAGAAGACAAGGGGTATGATGTTGTTTTCAGCGAGGGAAAGGCTTTCCTGTGCAGCAAGACAACTGTTGGGACCTGAAAGATAGGGGTTCGAGTGAGGAACCTTTATCAGTTGCATGTATATGGATGCGCAACAATGGCAGGCAAGGCAGAAGGATTGGTGAGTCGGGATGATGGCGAGTTGTGGCAGAAGAGATTGGGTCACCTTCACCATGGAGCCTTGAAGATACTACAGTAGATCACTACAGGGCTTCCTAAAGGCACACTTGCACAGTCAGATCAGTGCAAGGGGTGTACTTTGGGGAAGTTTGTGAAAGCCACCTTTCACGAGAAGGATAGTCACACCACGAAGATCCTTGAGAGAATTCACACAGACGTGTGTGGACCTTTCTCAGTTGCTTTGACAGCAAAACACAGGTATTATGTGATTTTTGTTGATGATTTCTCTCATAAGTGTTGGATCTTCTTCATGCAGAAGAAGAGTGAGACATATTCAAAGTTCTGTGAATTCAAAGCACTGGTCGAGAAGGAGTCAAGGAAGGAGGTGAAGGCTCTTAGGAGCGAAAATGGTGGTGAATACATCTCGAACGAGTTCAAGGATTTCTACAAGGCAGAATGGATTCGAAGAGAGCTCATAGCTCCCCATAACCATAGCAGAACGGGGTAGCTGAGCAGAACGATTGTGGGTGCTGCACGGGCAATGTTGCATGATCAGGGCCTACCCCTTCACTTGTGGGCAGAAGCATGCAATACAACAGTTTATGTGCAGAACTGTTGTCCTCATAGGATACTTGGCATGAGTACACCTGAGGAGGCTTATTCTAGTAAGAAGCCTGATTTTTCTCATTTGAGGATTTTTGGTGCTAACGTTTACATGCATGTGATGAAGGATGCTAGGAAGAAGTTGGAGCCGACCGTAGAGGTTGGGATATTTGTGGGGTACACTAATACGTCCCACAACTATCCTATGTATTTTCCAGACAGTGGTAAAACTGTCATGCGACGGGATATAAAATTTCAGGAGGAGAAAGCCATGAAGTGTTCGCTTGAGAGGGAGCTACACTTGCATGCAGATGAGAAGCTATTAGTTCCTAAGGATGATCTTCAGGATGTGGATCAGCCACAGGACGAAGTTCATGGAGTGGAAGAGACCACTCATGCAGCGCCAACCATCAGAGGGTGAAAGTGCTTGATAGAAGCTGAGCAACTGGCTCAAGATGCAGAGAAATTTGTAGGACCACCTACAACCCAATGCAGGTAGAGACAGTCACCTGATCGGTACACTAGATACATGGCTCTTATGAGAAAGTGTGTTGTGACTGAGCCATCCTCTTTCGATGAAGCTGTGGAGGATCCCGCATGGGTAGACGCCATGGTGGAAGAGTATGATTCTATTGTCAGAAACAGTGCATGGGAGATTATTCCTAGACCAGAAGGGAAATCAGTGGTGGGTTCGAGATGGATCTACAAATTCAAGCAAGCAGTTGACGGGAGTGTGGAGAAGCACAAGGCAAGATTTGTTGCCCGAGGCTTTTCACAGATAGAGGGGATCGATTATGAGGAGACCTTTGCACCTGTCACAACGTATTCTTCCATACGGACGATTCTTTCTCTCTCAGCGCAGATGGGATGGCACATTCATCATATGGATGTGAAGAATGCATTCCTCAACGAAGTCATTGAGGAGGAGGTGTACATTGAGCAGCCCGAAGGTTTTGAGGTCTTCAGCAGCGAGTCGCATGTGTGTAGGCTCAAGAGAGCGTTGTATGGGTTGAAGCAAGCACCACGTGCTTGGCACACTCAGATAGATAGCTATTTCACAGGACTTGGATTCTCCAAGAGCGAGGCGGATCCTAACCTATACCAGATTGTGGTGGAGGGTAAGTTGCTTATCATTGTACTATATGTTAATGATTTGATTCTAACGGGTGATGAGTTGTTGATACTGTCATGCAAGAAGGATCTTGCTACAGAGTTTGAGATGAAGGACTTGGGCCTCCTTCACTATTTCCTAGGATTGGAAATATGGCAGCACAGTGGTGGACTGTTTTTTTCTCAGGGAAAGTATGCTCGGGATATACTGGAGAAGTTCAACATGCATGGCTGCAAGCTTGTTGATACTCCTCTTCCTGGAGGTTGGAGGAAGGAGGATGCCACTTCGGGAGAAGAAGTGGATGCCACTATTTATCGATAGTTGGTGGGTTCACTGATGTATTTGGTCAATACACGACCCGAGATATGCTATGTAGTTAACCAGCTTTCACAAGCTATGGTTAAGCCTACCAAGCTCTTCTGGAAGGCGGGCAAGCATGTATTACGTTATTTGAGAGGCACATTGGGATATGGATCTTGGTAAAGATAGGAGGATGCAGATTGGACAGGGAGCTCAAGAGGCTGAGTATATGGCAGTATTGACATTAGGTACCATCATATCAGAGATTGTGTGCAGCGGAGGATCATGTTGCTTTCATACATTCCAACGGAGGATCAAGATGTTGATATTCTGATGAAGGCTCTCACCAAGAGAAAATTTGAGTACCACCGAGGCAGGATAGGGGTTGCTGATAATCCATATCTTGTCAAGAGGGAGTGTTGAGATTGCAAGAAGATGATGGAGCTTAGTGAAAAGAGTTGCCTTCACTAAGTGGGCCCACAGGTAAATTATGGCGCAAGTTCTATTTTTGGATCCCAGCAGGGATGATCACAGCAGGAGTGACCACAACAGGGATGATCATAGCAAGAGTGACCACAGCAGGAGTGGTCATAGTAGGAGTGACCACAACAGGAGTGATCACAGCAGGAGCAATCAAAGTCTATTTTTAGACTGGCTGTCCAAAATAGAAAAGTCAAATATTATTGCCTCATAATAATATTTGGACTATAAACTTGATCTTATTCTCTTGGAGCACTTCAGTTTGAGCTACAGATGTAGCCCATGCAGATGTCAGAAGGAAGTACACTTTTCTTATGAGTCAGTTGAGTTGTTGCATGCATGACTTCAGTTAGAACTCAATCAGTTGAGTTTGGTGGAGTTGATTGTGGAGTTGATAGAGTTGTGTTCAGTTTGACTTGGTTAAACTAGTTGTAGTTAGTTTAACTGCAAATAGACTAATGATGAGTTGTTAAACTAATTATTAACTCATAATAAAACTATAGAATACATCAGCTAACTCAGTTTCACGTCAGTGCATGTTCAGTTCAACAGGGACAGGTGTCAGAGGATCAGATTGCTATCAGTTGTGACTATAGTTGTGCATGAGGATTTGAACAATCAAGGGATTGAGTATGCCAATGAGTTTGCTCATGTATTTGCCCAATATTATAGCCTCTACTCACGTCTAACACAGTGTGAGTGATTCTTTGGAGGTGAAATATGAGTTTGGTAAACCATTCTCATTCATTCTTGAGCAGGTATTGAGCAGTGGAGGCAGGCAAGCAGTGGAATAGATTTGGAGATCAGATCTTAGTTGTATTGTGTGTAACAGGTGGAACTGGTACTCGATTGCTTGTGATAAGCATTGTACTTTGTAATGTTACATGGTCGCAATCATTAATATACAGATAGTTTGGGTTTTTAGCGAGATGCTTTCCCCGGGTTACATACTGTGTTAATGTGTGAATGCTCTTGATGTTTTATTGTTATTGATGCTGCTAAACTGATGATCAACGTACAGGAGCTTATGTATTGTGTATGTATTCCGCAATAGTACATGATCAGGATAATCTCTATTGAATATGTGTTAAATTATTCAAAATTTCTACAGTTGTTAGATGGTTATTCAATGATTTTTATTGATGAGATGATATATTCAACGATATTATTTGATAACATTATTCAATGTTATTCCATGAACAAGAGATCATTTATGACAATTCATGGAAATATTGAATACATTATTCTCAAGTTACTTTTATAATTATAGAATGTCTTTGAGTATATTAGTTATTGTCTTCTTATTTATTTAAAAATATTTAATGAAAATATGAAATCATTTGTTGCTTGAAGATATTGGACCATATCACACCTTAGTTTAATGGAGGTATGCATACCTGAACCAGTGCATGGTGTAGGATTTGACCAGACGACAAACCCATGGTGAGGTGCATGTTGGCATTATGGCTAAAGTGTTGTCCTTGATGGCAACCCATTCAGGTGATAGATCACAGTACTTCAAGTCAGCAGCAGAGATTGATGATCAGCTATCAAATATTGAAGAAAATAAGGGGTACGCAGGTACACCTTACATAAGGTGCGTACACGCAGGTCGGAGTTACATAAAGTGCGTACATACCCGCAGGTCAGCCGTTCAGGAGGTGCGTACCCCCAGTGCACACATTTCAAGGCAAAGAAATTCACATGTGGGGTTTTCTTATGTTTTACTCTTGGTATTTAGCCGACGGTATTGGGTTATTATGGTGTCGGCTCGTGGTATTGATCCATGTTTTAAGGAAGAGCTTTCCTATATAAAGCAAAGGAGATCATTTGGCTTGGGTATGTCTTTGGTTGAATATCTTATGAGGGCTAGATCTGGTCTAGATCTAAAGAAGGTGAATCTACTGATGGACCGAGATCTCTTCGGCGCATGTTCAGATCTGTAGATATGACTGTCTGGGTTATTTCTGAACTCTTGAAATCATCTATGCCCGAAGGTACGCAGGTACAGTGAGAGAAAAGTGCGTACATACGCAGGAACGAAGCGGTTCAGGTGCGGAGGTACGCAAGCACAGAAGGGTTTCAAGTGCGGAGGTACGCAGGCACAGAAGGGTTGAAGGTGCGGAGGTACGCAGGCACAGAAGGGCTGCAGGTGCGGAGGTACGCAGGCACAGAAGGGCTGCAGGTGCGTACATACGCAGGCACAGAAGGGTTGCAGGTGCGGAGGTCCGCAGGCAGTTCAATGGACTCAGAGCGAGGTACGTAGGCTAGCAGTTGAGCAGGGTGCGTACATAAGCAGGCTAGCAGTTGAGCAGGGTACGTACTGTAAGCAGGCAAGAAGTTGAGCAGGGTGAGTACTGTAAGCAGGCCAGCAGTTGAGTAGGGTACTTACGTAAGCAGGCGAACAGTTGAGTAGGGTGCTTACTTCTCTTAAAATCTTTGTTTATCATTGTTGTGCTCTGGGTTTGGTCCTATTATTGTTGATCTAGTTACTACAGTTGATTGGGTGATTCTCTTATACTTGATGATCATTTGATGCTTATGGATCCAGTTTGAAAATTTATGAAAAGTGGTCCTTGTAAGAAAAGAAGTAGGGGGTTGTAGCTCCCTTCTAGGAGAGACTGGAAAACGAGAGAGAGTTGTAGCTCTCTGCAGGTTGCAGCCTGCGTACTGGTAAAGGACTGCACTAGTACAAAACCATTGTAAAAGGAGTTTCTAATTTGAAAGAAGATAGAGACATATTGCAGCAGGTGGTTTTCACCCACATTGTGTTTCCACCTTACATCTTGTGTTCTTTGGTGTGACTATCTGTTTTCTTTGTTCATGCTCATTATTTTATGGTACTGACATGCAAAACTAATTCAAAGAACAAATAAGGAAGATTTATTAAAAGAATTAGATAATACTGATTCACCCCCCCTCTTAGTATTATTTCCAACAATTGGTATCAGAGCAGGTCCTTCAGAGAAGCTTGATTGCTTGAAGGTAGATCATTCATCATGAGCAACTATGAGAGAGAAGCATCAATCAGGCCACCAGTTTTTGATGGGACAAACTTCAATTATTGGAAGGTAAGAGTTACTGCCTATCTTCAATCTCTTGGTACAGAAGTTTGGGACATCATAGAGACAGGCTACACTTTTCCTTCAGCTACTCCTACAGATGCAGCCGAGAAAAAGAAGTATGAAACAAATGCGAAAGCAGTCAGTACTCTATTAGGATGTATATCTCAATCAGAATTCATGAAGGTAATGCACTATAAATCCGCAAAAGAGATATGGGACAAAATTGTCACGAGCTATGAAGGAGATGAACAGGTAAAGCGTGCTAAACTTCAAACTCTCAGAATTCAGTATGAGACTCTCAAAATGTATAATGATGAAAGTGTGGCTAACTATTTTCTTCGGGTAGATGAGGTTGTTAATTGTATGAAAAATTTGGGTGAAGAAATAAAAGAGGCTATTGTGGTTGAAAAGGTTCTAAGATCATTGTCCCCCAAGTTTGAATCTAAAGTATCTGCAATAGAAGAAAAGGAAAATCTTCGAATTCTTACTATGTCTCAGCTACATGGAATTCTAACTGCTTATGAAATGAGAAAGGGAGGTCCATCAGACAGAAGAGAAGCTGCTTTCAAGGCATCAGGCAAAGGAGATTATTATGAAGCAAGCCACGTCCCAGAAGAAGAGGAAGAAGAATCAAATTTTGTCAGAAATCTTCAAAGGGGTTCAGGAAGGTTCAGAGGTAAGTTACCTTTTAAATGCTTTGCTTGTGGAAGAGTAGGTCATTATGCTGCAAAATGTCCTTATAAGGATAAAGGAAAGGAACCTGCTAGATGGAACAAGAAACAGAATGCAAATAAGAAAAGCTACTACACTCATGAAGATAGTGATGGTCTATCAAACAGTGATGAAGATGAACAAGGTAATGAATATAAGTTGTTAATGGCATTTGAAGATGATGATTATATGGATGCTATAGATGTGGATAACCTTTATGATGAAATTACTAGACTCAAGAGATGTATAGAAGAAAAGAACATGATCATTGATACTCTACAATTTCAAATTGATGAAAAGGAAAAACATCTTGAAAAATTAGAAGGTGAAATTGTTGGTCTTAGAAAAGAGATTGAGAAAACAAAAGCTATTAATCTCAAGTTTGTCAAAGGATCTGAAACTTTGGATGAGATTATCAATGTGCAGCGGTCTCCACTAAACAAGACAGGTCTGGGCTATAATGGAGAAACTTCTCAAGCATCCACCTCAAAAAGTTATCTTGATGCAGCAAGAAGAAATGAGCAAAAGCACAATGAAGATCATCAGGTAAAACAGGGACGAATTACAAACAGAAACTATCAAGGGCAATCCATCTTAAGGGTGAACAAAAGCTACAACCAGCCACAGGTAAAATCTTCTCAATTTGGTTCAAGAATAGATGACAATAGAAATTACAATCAATTGGCTGGTAGATTCGATAACCGCAGAAGTTTCTTCAATGGACAATGCTTTTCTTGCCATAACTTTGGTCACAAAGCAGCTCAATGTGTTGCATATAAAACAATCATGACTAGGGAAGCTCAAAAACAAAGAAGTATGACCGGGATTACAAAAGGGACCTATAACAACTTTTCGGTTCTTGAAAATGAAGTTGAATGTTCTATTTGCAATAACTTTGGTCATGAAGACTCTGAATGCAGGAGCAGGTTTCAGCAGAAAAAGGAACAAGCCTCAAGCACCAAAACATGGAGAATAAAGGAACCACAAAAAGAAAGATGTGGGATAGCATTTTATGCAGAGGGACAGGAAAATCTATGGTACATTGGCAGTGGATGTTCGAAGCATATGACAGGTGATAAAGAAAAACTTGAGTCATTTTCTGCTCTAGAAAAAGGAAAGAAAGTCTCTTTTGGAAATGATACTCCTGCAACTATAAAAGGAAAAGGCATTGCTCAGTTAAAAGAAAAGGTCAAGGCTGGAAATGTTTTGTATGTTGATGGATTGAAGCATAATCTTCTAAGTGTCAGCCAGATGTGTGATCAAAGAACCGAGGTCATATTCAGATCAAATGGATGTCTTGTTCGTGATCTTGATACAGGTAAAACAGTGATCAAAGGCAAAAGAACTCCAAATAATCTGTACATATTTGAAGAAGGACAACAACAATGCTATCTGAGCAAGGATGATGAGCACTGGTTATGGCATCGGAGGTTGGGACATCTAAGCTTTTCACAAATAAGGAAAGCATGCAAATATCAGGCAGTTCGCGATCTTCCAGATATCAAAATTCCTGACAACACCATATGCAAATCATGTCAGTTTAGAAAACAAACCAAAACTAACTTTCCAGAGAAAGAAGGTTCAGCTAGCATGCCTCTTGAGCTAGTACATACAGATACATGCGATCCTTTCAGGAAAAGAACACCTCGAGGAGAAGAATACTTGATATTATTCATTGACGATTTCTCCAGGTTTGTCTAGTTAGGACTTATGAAGCACAAAGATGAAGCATTCGAAAAATTCAAATCCTTCAAAGCCTTGGTTGAAAATGAATCAGGTCACAAAATTAAGTGCCTCAGATCCGACAGAGGTGGGGAATTTACTTCAAATGAATTCTTCGATTTCTGTGAAGAACATGGGATAAGAAGAGAATTCTCTACAGCAAGAACCCCTCAGCAAAATGGAGTTGTGGAAAGAATGAACAGAACATTCCAACAAATGGCTCGTGCTATGCTTGATGAGTCAGGAACTCCCGCAACTTTCTGGGGTGAAGCTGCACATGCTGTGGTTGTTATTCTTAACAAAACAAATGTCTGGGTGAACAGCACTCAAACTCCTCATGAGCTCTGGAGTGGTAGGACTCCTTCGGTAAAGCACTTCAAAATCTTTGGGAGAAAATGCTATATCAAGAATACTGATGAGCAGCTTGGCAAACTTGAACCTAGAGCATATGAAGGCATTCTTCTTGGTTACTCTCCACATAGCAAAGCATACAAATGCTACAATAAAAGACTTGGCAGAATTGTTGACAGCATTGATGTAGTGGTTGATGAGAAGGGATACATTCCTAGGCAAGTACATCATGAAGAAGAAGATGAAGGCTACCCCCAATGACAGAATGATGAAGAAGAAGAACCTCAAGAAGAACCAGAGGAGCAAACAAGAATAGAAGAAAAGACTCCATCCAGATATGTTCAGAAGAATCATCCAGAATCTCAGATTATGGGGCAGAAAGAAGCAGGTGTACAAACAAGAAGAACAGTTGCAGAAGCTTCAAGCTATTTGGCATTACTCTCCTCTACTGAACCACAAAATGTGAAAGAGGCATGCAAAGATGAATGTTGGGTGAAAGCAATGGATGAAGAACTTGAGCAGATCGAAAAGAACAACACTTGGGAGCTGGTTCCTAGACCAAAAGATAAGAATGTTATCGGGACAAAATGGGTCTTCAAAAACAAATTGAATGAAAATGGAGAAGTAATTAGAAACAAAGCCAGACTTGTTTGTAAAGGGTATGCGCAGCAAGAAGGAATAGACTTTGAAGAAACCTTTGCTCTTGTTGCAAGACTTGAGGCCATCCGAATGTTCCTTGCTCTCTCAAGTTTTCAAAACTTCAAAGTATTTCAAATGGACGTGAAATCAGCCTTTCTGAATGGAGACTTGGAAGAAGAAGTGTACATTGAACAGCCAGATGGGTTCATTCTTGGAAATGATCCAAATCTTGTATGTAGATTGAAAAAGGCTCTCTATGGTCTCAAACAAGCTCCAAGGGCTTGGTACTACAGTTTGGACAAATATCTTCATCAACAAGGCTTTTCAAAAGGATCGGCAGATAGCAATCTTTATATAAAAGTTGAAAATGACAAATTGCTAATACTTGTTGTGTATGTAGATGACATTATTTTTGGGAGCAATGAAGAAGCTATGATTCAAAACTTTGCCTTGGTCATGCAGAAAGAATTTGAAATGTCCTTGCTAGGAGAACTGACATATTTCCTTGGTTTGCAAATCCAACAAAAAGAAGGAGGAATCTTTTTATCTCAAACCAAGTATCTCAAACAGATTTTGAAGAAATATGGTATGGAAGATGCAAAACCAGTATGTACACCCATGGTCACAGGATGTAGCCTCAGTGCAAATGATGAATCTGCAGCAGTACATCAACCAACCTACAGATCTATGATTGGAAGTTTACTTTATTTGACAGGTACCCGCCCAAACATCATGCATGAAGTTGGAATAGTTGGAAGATTTCAGGCAAATCCGAAGGAGACTCATCTTCAGGCAGTAAAGAGAATTTTCAAATATCTTCAAGGGACTCAAAATTATGGCTTATGGTATCCTAGAGATACAGATCTTACACTTCATGCTTATACAGATGCAGATTGGGCCGGAAGCGTGGATGACAGGAAAAGCACAAGTGGTGGTGCGTTCTTTATGGGTTCTAGACTGGTATCTTGGTTCAGCAAGAAACAGAGTTCGATTGCCTTGTCTACAGCTGAAGCGGAATATGTTGCTGCTGCATCTTGTTGCACCCAACTCCTTTGGATGATGCAGACTTTGCAGGATTTTCAAATCACTTGTACACCACCAATCCCCATCTTATGTGATAACACAAGTGCAATCAACATCTCAAAGAATCCTGTTATGCATTCAAAAACCAAGCACATACCAATCAAGTATCATTTTCTCTGGGAACAAGTGCTTGAACAGAAGGTCAAGTTGGAGTATGTTCCTTCTAAGGAACAAGTTGTTGATATTCTCACCAAACCATTGCCCAGGGACACTTTTGAATACCTCAGGCAAAAGCTGGGGGTTGTTGATGCATCATCTTATTGCTGAACCTCTTCTGATTGATGGTACAGGTTCAGGGGGAGCATATAATGCATTGTTGGCATTATGGAGGATGTGCAGAAGGAGATCTTGGAAGTAGCTGCAATATGTCTCTATCTCTTTCATGGTGGATTATGGTTCTTCGTTGCAGATCTGGTTCATATTCTTAGGGGGAGCATGTTCTTAGGGGGAGCATAACCCTTTTCCCTTGATGTCAAAGGGGGAGAATGAAGCTGAAGTTTTGAGGTTGCCATCAAGTCCAAAGGGGGAGATTGTTGGTATTATGGCTAAAGTGTTGTCCTTGATGGCAACCCATTCAGGTGATAGATCACAGTACTTCAAGTCAGCAGCAGAGATTGATGATCAGCTATCAAATATTGAAGAAAATAAGGGGTACGCAGGTACACCTTACATAAGGTGCGTACACGCAGGTCGGAGTTACATAAAGTGCGTACATACCCGCAAGTCAGCCGTTCAGGAGGTGCGTACCCCCAGTGCACACATTTCAAGGCAAAGAAATTCACATGTGGGTTTTTCTTATGTTTTACTCTTGGTATTTAGCCGATGGTATTGGGTTATTATGGTGTCGGCTCGTGGTATTGATCCATGTTTTAAGGAAGAGCTTTCCTATATAAAGCAAAGGAGATCATTTGGCTTGGGTATGTCTTTGGTTGAATATCTTATGAGGGCTAGATCTGGTATAGATCTAAAGAAGGCGAATCTACTGATGGACCGAGATCTCTTCGGCGCATGTTCAAATATGTAGATCTGACTGTCTGGGTTATTTCTGAACTCTTGAAATCATCTATGCCCGAAGGTACGCAGGTATAGTGAGAGAAAAGTGCGTACATACGTAGGAACGAAGCGGTTCAGGTGCGGAGGTACGCAGGCACAGAAGGGTTTCAGGTGCGGAGGTACGCAGGCACAGAAGGGTTGAAGGTGCGGAGGTACGCAGGCACAGAAGGGCTGCAGGTGCGTACATACGCAGGCACAGAAGGGTTGCAGGTGCGGAGGTCCGCAGGCAGTTCAATGGACTCAGAGCGAGGTACGCAGGCTAGCAGTTGAGCAGGGTGCATACATAAGCAGGCTAGCAGTTGAGCAGGGTGCGTACTGTAAGCAGACAAGCAGTTGAGCAGGGTGAGTACTGTAAGCAGGCCAGCAGTTGAGCAGGGTGATTACGTAAGTAGGCGAGTAGTTGAGCAGGGTGCTTACTTCTCTTAAAATCTTTGTTTATCATTGTTGTGCTCTGGGTTTGGTCCTATTATTGTTGATCTAGTTACTGCAGTTGATTGGGTGATTCTCTTATACTTGATGATCATTTGATGCTTATGGATCCAGTTTGAAAATTTATGAAAAGTGGTCCTTGTAAGAAAAGAAGTAGGGGGTTGTAGATCCCTTCCAGGAGAGACTGGAAAACGAGAGAGAGTTGTAGCTCTCTGCAGGTTGTAGCCTGTGTACTGGTAAAGGACTGCACCAGTACAAAACCATTGTAAAAGGAGTTTCTAATTTGAAAGAAGATAGAGACATATTGCAGCAGGTGGTTTTCACCCACATTGGGTTTCCACCTTACATCTTGTGTTCTTTGGTGTGACTATCTGTTTTCTTTGTTCATGCTCATTATTTTATGGTACTGACATGCAAAACTAATTCAAAGAACAAATAAGGAAGATTTATTAAAAGAATTAGATAATACTGATTCACCCCCCCTCTCAGTATTATTTCCAACAGTGCATTGATTTGAATTTAAGAGACATTGTACCAAATGAAAAGTGACATTTTTAAATTTTTTTGGAACTACAAAAGTTCCACTACTAGGGATGTGGTAGTACCATGGCAAAAATGGGTAGAGTTATTATGAACATTCTAACCCTGTAGGGAGGTGTATTTGTATGAAGTTAATAATTTATCATTGGAGGCATTCACTAGTTAGCAAGCCATAATGTCCTACATTAGCCCATTCAAAGTGTTTTGATACCATAGCCAAGGAAGTGAATTATTCCTTATGACATTATAACCTTTTGGGGAGATGGTGATATTCCATTGGAGGTTTTGGTCTTGTACTTATTAAGGATTTATATTTGGGGGGGTATTATAACCTACTAGAGGTGAAGACCATCACAACTAGAAGATGTGGAACATTTATCATGCCATGATATTTCATATGTTTCTCCATTGATAAGGAATTAGAACATATTGAACAGTAGATTTGATAACTATCATTCCTATACATATTATTTCATCTAAAAATTCAGAATAATAAATATTTAAGATGTATACAAAAAAAAAAAAAAAAAAAAAAAAAAAAAAAAAAAACTGAATCTTAGAGAACTATGAGAAATTATAGGGTTGATGTCAATTGTATTGACAGGGAACATAAGGCCCCTTATGAGCACTAGTTACCTTGCATATTACAACATCTCATTTATGATTATATTTATATGAATCCTTGAAAATTTTTCTATTAGATTAGATTATTAATGGAAAAATATGCTTGATGTATGTAAACTTCTTATTGCTTTGTACTAGGATATGCACTAACCAAAATTATTTTTCAATAGTATCTCAAAGAATTTGATAAGGAATTAATTTATGTCAATACTAACATTAACTACTAGAGTATGGTTTTCACAATCCACACTAACTTAAGCCTAAGGTTGGGAGAAATCTAAAAGGTTATTAATCTTGTTGTGGTTTGAAACCTAAAGGGAAGGACTTTAGTGCAACATAGATGACTTCGCCTCTCTGCTATTAGTTATTTTTTAGGTATAAAGTTCAACTCAAGCTTCGATTGGGAAACAATATTTTTGTGATGTGTTATTAGTATTTTTAGCCTTAAGGGAGATGGGATTAGAATAATAAGTGAATATCATATGAGATATAAAAATTTTCACTAACCCTAGTTCTCCCTAAACCCTATTTATTATTTCTAATTAACATTTTATGGGGGTTAATTGGATTAGCTTATGAGACAAAAACAATTTTTCTTGATGCGCTATGGTGAGAAACAAAGAAACTACTATATTTTAGAGTCTAAGTTTTCTATAAAATCATACTTGTATGTTCTTAAAAAAATTGGTGGTCTATTTGCTTGATTGTGGAATAATTATGGTAGACTAAAGACAGCTAAATTTTTTTTTGGTGATATAATAATTTTCCCCAAATTAATCACCAACTCTACAAATCATGGTGATTCATTAAATCGGTCATTATACAAGTTTTCCTGAAATTTTCAAGTATATGAAATTAGTAAAAACACCAAATTTCTCTAGATATATGTCCATAATTTTTTTAAATAAAAATATGAGTATGGAAGCAATACAAATCTCTACAAATCTTGTTTTTACTATAAAGCAAAATATTTTAACAATATTTTTTTTTCCAATTTCTTTTCTTGCATATCATGTTTGCTAATCATTGTGTGGTCAAGTGAACTATGGTTATGTTATAATATAGGGTTAATGGATTGGGGTTTTTGATAGTTTTGGTATGTATATAATGGATTGTATGTTTGAAAGGAATATAATGAAAAGTAAATCTTGTTTTCTCAATTTATTTTGTGGACAAGGTAACTATGGTTATGCTATAATATAGGGTTAATGGATTGGGATTTATGAATGTTTTGGTATATACTTAACATTAATTTCTATAATGGATATTCACGTCTAAAAATCCCTCCAAAAGATAAGCACAATATTTCTCTTCCTATGTGGGCCTACCAGGTGATATAATGGCTCATGTCAAATCATTCAAGAACACACGTCAATTCAGTGCTCATGACATCATAATATATATGGGCCAATCGCTATAAAGAGGGTGGAAACACTTCACATAAAACAGGGTTCACAATTTCAGATCCTTATATAGTTTTGGAGGGAAGTTACAATGAAGTATTTCAAATGTCTATTCAGATGTAAAATTCAGATAAGGGTAAGGACAATGAGGAGATCTAGGAATAGAACCTCATCGATATCTGTGATTTTTAGATGTATAGTAACAAAGGCAATTTCTGGAATATATCTCTAAAATTTTGGTGAATAGATACATCAAAGATTCAGATCATCTATATTCTCAGTGAAAGGACAAGACTACAATTATGTGGAAAGGTATTAGAATCCATATCTGAAGTAGAGAATAGCGGCAGTGAGGTAGTATATTGGTGGATATATAGACCATAGTCCAAAGCTCTTGAAGTAGTGACAAATTCATGTTATGCTACAATGATAGGGCACTATCTAGAATATATCATGAAATCACGCTTTTAACCAACATATAAGCAGAATAATAACAATGATAGAACAACCATTAAAGCCACATAATAACAATTATAAATACTCATGAAATACAAGAGGAAAATAGATCTTATTAACATATGAAAATCCAACCATGTCAGGGACTTCCACATAGCACTGACCATAGATTGGGATGAAATAAATATATATTTCAGTCAATCACCCTCGTGCCATATCTGAAGAATGAATGTGGGATCTCATGGAATAAACCAAGAAAAACTAAAACCACGGCTTCCATTGGAAAAACCACATCAACCCTAAACCAGTGATTCAAACTAAGGTTGGATATTACTAACCATCACCAAATCAATATCTACCCAAGTTGTTTAGGGCTCCAAACTGTTTGTTCCAACCCAGCTCCATGAGTAGTAACTCAACGCACAACGTTTGCAAGGCTTTAGAGGCCATTTATTCAATAATGGATCTAGGATTAGTAACTCAACCCACCAAGGGCTCCAAAGCATTTGTATAACAAAGGCTCCAAGAACTCATAACGCAACCCATAGCCATATGAACATGAGCACCAATTAGAAAACAATCATGTGGTAAACCCACCACACCATGGCTATCAACGAAATGCCAAGACTAGGAAAACCAATATCAATCTAGGAAATCCTCCATGTCCATGACACATCATAACCAAATAACCAAATGTGTATACCACACATGCCAAAACTAGCAAGGAAATCATACATGCAACTTGGTACCTATAAGGAAAACTAGTTATAATTGTTCATCGGGATGCCTCCTTGCAGTTTCATATTTTTCCTTTTCCTTCTTTCTCCAAATCCAAATTATGACAAAATCCTCCAAGAGTGGTCGAAGAAAAATATAAGTGTGTAAGAGTATGAGAGAGAGAGAATAGAATGAGAGTGCCAAAGACTAAACTGAAAAGAGCTCTAAACTGATGCTCATAATTCTTTTTATCATTGAGGCCTCTATTTGCTTCATTTTCTTTTGGTTTTACTTCAATTTACCTCACATGAAATTTTGCTGCCTTTCACCTTCCTTTTCTCCTGTTTTCCATTATTTTCATAAAGAAATGCCAATTAATGCCTCTTTTGCTTTTTCATTGCCTTTGCCAATTTTCATAACCATTTATTAATAAAAAATGATCCCCATCACTATGTTTTCGTCCAACATTAAGTTTGGAATACATGTCCCATGACCCTGGCATAATTTTTCTTTTATTAACTTTATTACATGGATTTTTAACAGGGGTTGTTAGATGGTTATTCAATGATTTTTATTGATGAGATGATATATTCAACGATATTATTTGATAACATTATTCAATGCTATTCCATGAACAAGAGATCATTTATGACAATTCATGGAAATATTGAATACATTATTCTCAAAATACTTTGATAATTATAGAATGTCTTTGAGTATATTAGTTATTGTCTTCTTATTTATTTAAAAATACTTAATGAAAATATGAAAGTATTTGTTGCTTGAAGATATTGGACCATATCACACCTTATTTTAATGGAGGTATGCATACCTGAACCAGTGCATGGTGTAGGATTTTACCAGACTACAAACCCATGGGGAGGTGCATTGATTTGAATTTAAGAGACATTGTAGCACATGGAAGGTGACATTTTTAAATTCTGGTGGAACTACAAAATTTCCACTACTAGGGATGTGGTAGTACCATGGCAAAAATGGGTAGAGTTCTTATGAACATTATAACCTTGTAGGGAGGTGCATTTGTATGAAGTTACTAATTTATCATTAGAGGAATTCACTAGTTAGCAAGCCACAATGTCCTACATTAGCCCATTCGAAGTGTTTTGATACTATAGCCAAGGGAGTGAATTATTCCTTATGACATTATAACCTTTTGGGGAGATGGTGATATTCCATTGGAGGTTGTGTTCTTGTACTTATTAAGGATTTATATTTGGGGGGGGGGGGGGGTATTATAACCTACTAGAGGTGAAGACCACCACAACTAGAAGATGTGGACCATTTATCATGCCATGATATTTCTTATGTTTCTCCATTGATAAGGAATTAGAACATATTGAACATTAGATTTGATAAATGTCATTCCTATACATATTCTTTCATCTAAAAATTTGGAATAATAAATATTTAAGATGTATACAAAAACAAAAAACAAAAAAAAACTGAATCTTAGAGAAGTATGAGAAATGATAGGGTTGATGTCAATTGTATTGACGGGGAACATAAGACCCCTTATGAGCACTATTTACCTTGCATATTACAACATCTCATTTATGATTATATTTATATGAATCCTTGAAAATTATTATATTACCTTCTTATACTATTAATGGGAAAATATGCTTGATGTATGTAAACTTCTCATTGCTTTGCACTAGGATATGCACTAACCAAAATTAATTTTCAATAGTATCTCAAAGAATTTGATAAGGAATTAATTTATGTCAATACTAACATTAACTACTAGAGTATGGTTTTCACTATCCACACTAACTTAAGCCAAAGGATGGGAGAAATATAAAAGGTTATTAATCTTGTTGTGGTTTGAAACCTAAAGGGAAGGACTTTAGTGAAACATAGATGACTTCACCTCTCTGCTATTAGTTATTTTTTTGGTATAAAGTTCAACTCAAGCTTTGATTTGGAAACAATATTTTTGTGATATGTTATTAGTATTTGTAGCCCGAAGGGAGATGGGATTTGAACAATAAGTGAATATCATGTGACGTATAAAAATTTGCACTAACCCTAGTTCTCCCTAAACCCTATTTATTATTTCTAATTAACATTTTATGGGGGTTAATTGGATTAGCTTATGAGACAAAAACAATTTTTCTTGATGTGCTATGGTGAAAAAAAAAGAAAGTACTATATTTTAGAGTCTATGTTTTCTGTAAAATCATACTTGTATGTTCTTAGAAAGAGTGGTGGTCTATTCGCTTGATTGTGGAATAATTATGATAGACTAAAGACCACTAAATTTTTTTTTGGTGATATAATAATTTTCCCCAAATTAATTACCAACTCTACAAATCATGGTGATTCATTAAATGGCTCATTATACGAGTTTGCCTGAAATTTTCAAGTATATGCAATTAGTAAAAACACCTAATTTCTCTAGATATATGTCCATAATTTTTTTAAATAAAAATATGAGTATGGAAGCAATACGAATCTCTACAAATCTTGTTTTTACTATAAAGCAAAATATTTTAACAACAATTTTTTTTCCAATTCCTTTTCTTGCATATCGTGTTTGTTAATCACTGTGTGGTCAAGTGAACTATGGTTATGTTATAATATAAGGTTAATGGATTGGGTTTCTGAATGTTTTGGTATGTATATAATGGATTGTATATTTGAAAGGAATATAATGAAAATTCAACCTCGTTTTCTCAATTTATTTTGTGGTCAAGGGAACTATGGTTATGCTATAATATAGGGTTAATGGATTGGGGTTTATGAATGTTTTGCTATGTATATAATGGTTTGTATCTTTGAAAGGAATATAATGAAGTCAATCTGGTTTTCTCAGTTTTGGGTTTGACCATAAATCTTTGTGCATATTTTTATGTTCTTGAAATTGTATATTTAATGTTTTTGTTGTATTTGTTACAAGTAATTTTGTATAGGGTTAAAACCTACAATATTGAACTATTTTTAAAACAAATAAGAATTATACATCTTCCTCAGTAAATAAATGAGGAAAAAAATCCTAGACTTTAAACTCTTATATGAAATTATGGAATTATTCCATGATTTCAATTAAGATATACTTAACATTAATTTCTATAATGGACATTCACATCTAAAAATCCCTCCATAAGATAATCACAATATTTCTCTTCCTATGTGGGCCTACAAGGTGATATAATGGCTCATTTCAAATCACTCAAGAACACACATCCATTCGGTGCTCATGACATCGTAATATATATGGGTCAATCGTTATAAATAGGGTGGAAACACTTCACATAAAACACAGTTCACAATTTTGGATCCTTATATAGTTTTGGAGGGAAGTTACAATGAACTATTTCAGATGTCTATTCACAGTGAAAAATTTGGATAAGGGTAAGGACAATGAGGAGATCTAGGGATAGAACCTCATCGGTATCTGCGATTTTCAGATGTGTAGTAACAGAGGCCATTTCTGGTATATATCTCTAAAATGTTGGTGAATAGATACATCAAAGATTCAGATCATCTATATTCTCGGTGAAAGGGCAAGATTACAATTCCAGGGTAGGGAATTAGAATCCATATCTGAAGTAGATCATAGTGGTAGTGAAGTAGTATATTGGTGGTGTTAGCGCTCGAATCTGCCTCAGGCTAAATGAAGGCGAGGTTCAAGGAAACATCAAACCAAGCTCAGTCTCGTAGCTAGCCCTACCAGAACAGGAGAGGGTTCTCTCTGAGTCTATCTCAATAAAACTATCAATAGAGTCTGAGATGACTTAAAATGGGAACTGATTTAGGCTAGTAAAATGAATAGGAAAGGGGTGATTTGACAAATGACTGGGTTTTTTTGGCAGCGTGGGATCAAGAATAGCATGAGCAGGGAGACTAAATCCGAGACACAGATTATCTCAAGAGTCAAGACAGGCAATAAATTTAGCATCCAATTTTGAAATTATATGGAATGAAAAGAATGCTGAGAGGTTGACAAGGGCAATAGATGAATCCTTATCAAACAGAAGAAAACAAAAAACATGAATACCTTCCCAAGGCAGAGCAACAAAATGGATTCTGCCTTTATCACTTAAGAGTATTCATTTAGAAATGATTATGAAATGAAATGGAAACATAACAAGCTACATATGAAACAAAGGAAAAGAAAAATGCTAAATTCACCCCACAAGAATCTCAGGAGTCAGAGCTGTATCTTTTCATTAAATCCCTGTGAAAACTGTATAGTGAAGTTTTCCTTCACAGCTCTCCCACTATTTGCCAGAACTCAGAACCGTTTACACATAATTTTCATACAATAAATAGATTTCATCTGAGGGAAAACAAATCGATGAAAAGTAGGGAGCTGAAAACCAATCGACGAAGATAGGGAAAGAGTTGTCCATCTGTGCTGGGGCAGAGCAGCGTTACATTATTCCATTTGAAAATTTTTGATGATCAATAAAAAGATGACAACTGTAGCTACATATCATAACTGAAGTGAAAAATAGGAAATTGAATCGTGTTTCCCTGCCCTGGTAGATGTCTCTGATTTAAATTTTGGCTTTTCGATTTCTAACTTTTTTCCTTCCATGTGCCTTTTTCACCACTTGGTTTTCGACCTTTTCACCTTTTGATTCTATTCCAGGGAGACCTTTTCTGTTTGTTAAAGTATGTCATTTTCTTTGCATGGGCAAAAGATGCAACCTTTATAAGTGAATGGTGCCTTGCAGCAGGCAGGCCAATCCAAGGCAAAGTCTCATATACATGGTCAAAAGATGCCTTTTAAAAACATCCAAGCAAATTAGGTTTGCTCCTTGTGATTTATGCATTCTCCTCCTTTGAACAGCTATTAGAATGAACACTGTACTTAGAATTAGTCTGACATACTATAGAAATATCTTTTAAAAAACCACAGTAATTCCTCTTTTCTCAGATATATGTCAAATTTGTGGGAAAATTCAGCAAACCAAATACAAGAAAATAGCCCTGCCAGATGTTCTTCTCACTCAATAATTATTAGTATTTGAATAAATATATGAAACACCAAGATGAAATGGCTCATTATTGAATTTCCTGTGAAAACCTACAGAATTGCTAGAAATCAGTCTTTTGGTAATCACAAGTATAGCTACTCCTCTTCTTACTGAGGTTGAAGCTACATATTAAAATGCCAAATGCCATGTGACCAGGCCAATTTCACAAGAACAACAAATATACTTGCAGCACTCTTTGCATCGTGGAATAGGCACCAAAGCCAATGTCAATCTTCCATCAAGATCAAAGTCTTTATGAAAAGATGATGTGTGAATATAAATATATAGGCATCTGTAAGGTATGAATCCTATAGTCTGGAAAGCCGCACCAAATTCTTCTGATGGGTTGGGTTTAAACTCAAACCACCAGATTTATCCCTGTCAGATTTTAATTGCACATCTATATCTTTGATGGTAGTTGACCTTTGTTTAGTTTCTTTACTCTTAATAGTACCTGAATTGAGCTGAGAACATATTAGTGATAAAGATTGCAACCATGGAACCAAAATGGGCTTCCTTACAGCATCATTCGAACCTGTATATCGACCCAAAAAATAAGATGCAAAAGAAGCCCTTGAAAGTTTTTGGCAGGCTCAGTTTCTCCCTCAACTTCAACATCATGGCCAATATTAGATGTGGAATTGGCATTATATAGACCGTGACTCTTTTTCACTAAGATACTTATGCAAAAATATATAGCTGGACTTCCTGCAAGAAGGTACCGTACCAAGGCCTGCACTCCCGAACTTAGGCCTTCAAAAGGAGTCAGGCGTGGATATGCCTCTAAAGCTCTTTGTATATAATTTACAACAAGTTGCTTTTTCAATGATATTGTATCATCCTTCTTATTATGCGAGGAATATTGGCTTTCTTTTTTGGTTTGATAATTTGGAAGTGAACCATGTCGTTGGTAATCACATTCCAAAAGATTACTGCGAGAAAAAATTTCTTTGTTTGTGGTATGCCATTATGGAATCGATTTTTGAATAACGCATTGTCACCTATATAGTGAGTCAGTTGTAGTTACCCCATAACTGCCTCCAACATTTGATAACTACCCAAATTCCTTAGTAAACTGCCCATTAAATTACTCATCGATAGGTCTATATATATGAGATTATTACCTTTCCAGATGATTGCCAAATAAGAAACAATAAAACGCCTTAAACTTCAAGAAGCGACACCTGTAGCGTAGATCCCATAACTGAAGATAAACATAAGCAATCGAATCATTTTTTTTCTGCCATGGTAGTTATCAACGTGTACATTCAGGCGTTTGGTGCTTTGACTGTTTCACTTTCCTTTAGCCGCTTGACCTGTTCTGTTTCCTTGTTAAAATCACTGGTGAAAAATCGATCTGCTTCCAATCGACGTGATGCCATGAGCACGAAGATAAAGAAAGTTGTTTCGCTGATTGCATAACCTTTAATCTTCTTTTCTGCCATCAGGCCCACCAACAGATCCAAGGCTTCAACATTGCTACCATAAACCTCTTGCAGGGTTTGGATAGCTTCCTTATCGTCTGTAAGGTCCTCCCATTTAGCAATGGGAATCATAAGCATATTGCGACGGAATTGATTGTACCTTGATACACTCCTCTCCCTGTCACGATAAATCTCAAGTGCAGGCATGTCTACATGATCAGGTTTCTCCTGGCCACTGGGGTCCTGAGGAATGACGTTTCTCATCCACACAGGGTAATTCCATAGATCGAGGGCACTACAGGCTTGGTGGCCCATTGATACAATTTTAGCTTCATTACCAATCTCTGATAACGTTTTTTCTCGAAAAATTCCAAGGAGCTTCCTCATGTCTATTTGTTTAAAAGGCAATTCTCAGCCTTACAAATCTATTTGAAGCAAGAAATTCAGGTTTTAGAGAGCAGAGGCAAAATTTCATTGTTCCAGTTCTGTGCATCGCGCACTTTGCCCAGTGCACCACGCCTAGTGAGTGCGCCACGCCAGTGTTAAAAATTCACTGTGTAAAAGCGCCCAGTGCGCCACGCTCCTTCAGTGCACCACACCACCTGTTATATGCGCCGTGCTACCTCCAAGTCAGTCAGAGAACTATTTACTTCACTTAAATTGATTTCTAATTTCCTCAATTCATCCTCATGCTTTTTAACTTTGGTCCCAAGTTGCTTCAAATCATTCTCCCATTTCGTCATCTCACTCATAAAAGTCTCAATGTACAATCTAACTTCATTCACCATAGTTTTATTACTTATTTGTGATTGACTTGCTATGCTCTCATCGTAAGCATGAAAGATTGCTCCATCATCGAAAGTTTGATCTAGAACATTAACAATCTCCAGCTGTGGATTTGGAAGAATATCAACCTTAATATGCACAAAGAGCTTGGTATGCCAGGGATGGAAAGCTTTAAATTGAAACAGTCTAATGTCTTTTGGAAGCATAATTTTGGGCACCGTACCTTTCCCTTACTGAATTTGTACTGAACATAACTCAGAGTATACAAATCAACTGTCAACGTATGCTGGAAACCATCCATTTTAGGAGTCACTTTCAAATGTACCATCATACTTTGACCTCCTTTCAGAGTAGAAGCCTCCCCAGATAAAACCAATGAAGAAGCACCATGATCATATATGTTCCCCTCTACATCGATGCATATTATTAGATAGTGCAATTTCAGATCCAATTTCTTTTTCTCCATGATGACCAACACTAACGTTCTCTAACATCATTTCAGGAATGAAATCACATATGAGGGAAACTACAGATATATTAATAGGGATATGAAGAGGATTCTTAAACTCAAGCCCCACATTTATAGCCTTTCCAGAAATACAAATATTGCTATCTTTTCCTTTCAAAGATTTGGAAGAAGACCTTGTTGTGGAATCTAACCAGTTACTTGATGTCAGGGATGTCAATGGAACTAATCCTTCCTCCAAATATTGCCATGTCCTTTCTGGTAAAAGAATAGCTCCAGCAGAGGCATATGTGTGGTGATCCTCAAATGAATTCTCAGTGATGTCATATTAATGGGAGGAAACGTCAGTTTGAACATTTCATGTTTTTTACCAACACTCTCAAAAACATGCAGGAAATATCCCAGAAACATTTCCTGAGTTACAGCTGATTGATGACTACATGCAAGTAACCTCATTAAATGTTGAATGGCCAGTTCTGACTTCCCGATAACAGCATATCATCTTCCAAGATTAAAGTGGACATGGTCTCTGATATAATTCCATCCATCACCTTTCAAATATAGGAAGAACACACATCTATGCTCTAATGGCATGTTTCCGCTGTCCACATATAGTGTAGCGATTTTCTGCAAGGACGAGATGGAATCCAAATTTCCTGAGCATGCGTGGATTTACACGCAAATACAATAGGCTACCTGCTCCAGCAATATACCTTCACGTAAGCTTGGTTCCTCAATAGAGATACGGAAGTAGACATTGGCAGCCTCCTTGAATTCCCCCCTAGCTTTGTGCAATTCCAATCACCAAAGTGCACATCTTGTGGCATATCTCTGACCTGAGGCACCTATTTTTTGATAAGTTGTAAAATCCATTTCCATGGAATACTCTGCTTCCTTTCTTGATTGATCCAGCATGAATAGTGAAATTCCAATCATTTCCCGAACACCAGCGTAACGCTTCCAAGCCTTGTCAATATTGTAGTCACTCGATAACGATCGATAATTTGAAAGAGCAAGTTCATAATCACGCAGCATAAAGGCATAGTCTCCCAAAATTCTGATCTGAGACTCTATCGAACTAAATGTGTAGATGGACCCATTCGAAACATCAGCAGTATCATCCTTCCCTTTATGCCACCAAAGGTTGTAAGCTGATTTTTCAACCCCTTCCTTGTCGCTGAAACCTGTTGATTCAAGGAGCGTATTTTCTGCTCCATGCATGGGATAATATTCTTTACAAAAAATTCTTGCATGAATTCATTAATCTGTTCCAAGTCATTTCTATTGAAACAATGGCCTAGAACATGGTCAGATGATGAATTATCAAATATGATGAAACAAAAGGAGTCAAGATATCTTCTGGTAAGATCTCTTCATTTGATTATGAAGAATTAATACATAGCAACCTACAGACATGTGGTCCAAAAGTTCCCTTCATTTCCAATAGTATTTCATTTGCTTTGTCTGCAGGTCCATCTTCAATAAAGGAAAACCAGTAGTGTATTGAGTAAATGAATTTTCTCGTACTTAATTTTGTCTAGGGGCTTTCAGTCATACACTTGTTGATATGAGATATAATTAGATTAGCTTTGAAAAATCCCGCTCCAACCCCTGTAGATCTTGCTTTGTCTCTTTGTGCTGATGATGTCTGTCTGTTTGTGCTTTTGTACGGACAGGGGCTACTGAACCTAGCAAGATGGGCAGGGCTACTTGAAGAGCTGTAAAAACTTATCAACCATGTATTGAACAAACTTAATAATTTATTCTTTAAAACAGAGTTTTGAAGAAGAACTGTCCTTCAGCATTATTAATAATGTGGATCTTGAAGCGAAACCTTATTGAAGCTTTCTTTGGCCTACAGGCGTTAGTGAACACTTCTGGAGACAAAACCCTGGACTTAAGGATTAAAGTGAACCTTTTTGCCCAAAATGGTATTTGATGATTGAAAATGACGAGAAATGAACCTTGGTGAATTCGACTCTGACAGAAGACTGACAAGACTGAGTCTAACATTGGCTCCAATTGGGATGGCGGCTGACGCTCCGTGGAGGTGCCAAGAACATCAGATCTCTGGGAGAGCTAGACAGTGCCTTCGTCCATTGGGCTATGGAGTCCATTATTCTGACAAACCAACATGACTCAATTTATTGACTGAAACTTGACTCAAACTGACTCAATGCAAACTGAAATGACTGAAAAACTTGACTCTAACAAACTAACTCAAAATAGTAAAGACCTGGACATAAAACTTAAAGCTTGGTGGCAGTACATAGCCACCTGTGTTTCTTACAGGGCCATATACGATCAAACTATATCAAAATTCCAATGCAACCAATCAAGAAGATGGCTTCTTGACTGATTCTTCCTATCAGATCTGCTGGTCAACAATACAAATTGATCACTGGGCATCCAAAAACATAGTTGACCATGATCTCCCTCATCACTGAATACTGCAATAAACACTTTCACAGTTGACTGCAACAAATTGTCTATTGGATCCTGAAAAACATGAAGATTTTCCATTGCCACCTTCTGCAGAGAAAATGAGATGTCTTTTTCTCTTGCTTCTGATTTTTCTTCATAAATAAGAGCACTTTCCTGGTCTTCAAAAAATTCTGAACAAGTAGATGAGCAGATTTCTTCTACAAAGAACATTTCAAAACACGAAACATATGAAGGAGAATCTGAAATGGAATCCATAATGGTCTGGTCGGCTATAGTCTGAATATATTTCTGATCATCTTGGCATGATACGGCCGCCAGATTCTCATTACATTCATCAATCATGAGAAAAGAAACTTTAGATGATTCTTGAAACTCAAGCATGACATCTCTATCACCTATCATAAATTCATCCAGAAAAACTTCTTCACCTACTTGAACAAAGATATCCTCTTGCTATTTGTGAATTGATTGGATTACCATGGTAGGAAGGCTTTGTTGTGATGAGATGAGGGCAGTTAGGCTTGTAACTTTGCATTCTTCATTTGAGGCAGCCTCAACAATGCAATTCTCTTCTAGGAGATCTGGAACAACATGTTTTTCCTCATCACAATCTGTCTCTTGATATGGCTTATCATCATCATTTTTGGAGATTGGAACATCATTTTCCTGTGTATCCTCATTTATTTCAACCAGATCTAAAATAGTACTTCTTTTTTCATCATTTTCAGTCATAGGGAAATCTTTAACCTGCTGATTTTGATTCTGCTGCAAAGTTTCCTCTAAGAGTTCTGTGGACTACTGAAATGGATTTTCATATAATTCTTCCATGATTTCTTCATCCATAAAATTATCATCCTCATATTATTTTTCAAGGCTCTCAATAAAACCATAAGCATGCTTGCAACAATCCTAAACTAAATTTAATGACAGATAAGATTCTTTATACTTCTCAAAGAATATTGAATGAAAATCCTTTAGACAATAAATGGAAGTAGGTGGCAAGCTTTCATGCCAAGATTAGGCTTCGTCTTCCAGAGTAGCCATAAACATTTTCATCAAACAGTCCTCAGGAAAATTGATCTTTAATCTATGCACATGAATTTGAAATTTCACCAGATGAAGAGCAGCATCGTTACCTTCCACATTTCTGAACACAGGCAAATTCTTTGACCAATCTACCTTGGGAGTTTTATTTGGAAAACCTGGGATGTGATCTCGGCTCATGGGAGAGTATCTTCTTACAATCCGATCCATCTTGAAAATCTTACCACTACTGATATTTCTGCAGTGGAGTCACCATGAAGGATTGATTGCTGGATTCTTTAGTGAATGGAGTCGCCAGGTGAATGATTGTAGTCGTCTTATGTCTGATCGCTGTTCACCATCAACAATCATCTCTGAACTTGAGATATGTACTAAGGCAGAACAATCTACAAGTAAACCATTTCCATCCCCAGTATGGTCGCCACTATGTTAGTGCTCGAATCTGCCTCAAGCTGAATGAAGGCGAGGTTCAAGGCAACATCAAACCAAGCTCATTCTGGTAGCTAGCCCTACCAGAACAGGAGAGGGCTCTCTCCAAGTCTATCTCGATAAAACGATCAATAGAGTCTGAGATGACTTAAATTGGGAACTAATTTAGGCTAGTAAAATGAATAGGAAAGGGGTGATTTGATAAATGACTAGGTTTTTTGGGCAGTGTGGGATAGAGAATAGCATGAGCAGGGAGACTAAATCCGAGACACATATTATCTCAGGAGGTAAGACAGGCAATAAATTTAGCATTCAATTTTGAAATTATATGGAATGAAAAGAATGTTGAGAGGTTGACAAGGGCAATAGATGAATCCTTATCAAACAGAAGATAACACAAAACATGAATACCTTCCCAAGGCAGAGCAGCAAACTGGATTCTGCCTTTATCACTTAAAGTATTCATTTAGAAATGACTATGAAATTAAATGGGAACATAACAAGCTACGTATGAAACAAAGGAAAAGAAAAATGCTAAATTCACCCCACAAGAATCTCAAGAGTCAGAGTTGTAACTTTTCATTAAATCCCTGTCAAAACTGTGTACAGTGAAGTTTTCCTTCACAGCTCTCCCACTGTTTGCCAGAACTCAGTACCATTTACACATAGTTTTCATACAATAAATAGATTTCATCTGAGGGAAAACAAATCGATGAAAAGTAGGGAGGTGAAAACCAATCGACGAAGATAGGGAAAGAGCTGTCCATTTGTGCTGGGGATAGAGCAGCACTACATTATTCTGTTTGAAAGTTTTTGATGATCAATAAAAAGACAACAACTGTAGCTGCATATCATAACTGAAGTGAAAAATAGGAAATTGAATCCTGTTTCTCTGCCCTGGTAAATGTCTCTGATTTAAATTTTGGCTTTTCGGTTTCTGACTTTTTGCCTTCCCTGTGCCTTTTTCACCGCTTGGTTTTCGACCTTTTCACCTTTTGATTCTATTCCAAGGATACATTTTTCGTTTGTTAAAGTATGTCATTTTCTTTGCATGGGCAGAAGATGCAAACTTTATAAGTGAATGGTGCCTTGCAGCATGCAGGCCAATCCAAGGCAGAGTCTCATATACACGGTCAAAAGATGCCTTTTAAAAACATCCAAGCAAATTAGGTTTGCATCCTTGTGATTTATGCATTCTCCTCCTTTGAACAACTATTAAAATGAACATTGTACTTACAATTAGTATGACATACTATAGAAATATCTTTTAAAAAACCACAATAATTCCTCTTTTCTCAGATATATGTCAAATTTGTGGGAAAATTCAGCAAACCAAATACAAGAAAACAGCCCTGCCAGATGTTCTTCTCACTCAATAATTATTAGTATTTGAATAAATATATGAAGCACCAAGATGAAATTGCTCATTATTGAATTTCTTGTGAAAACCTACAGAACTGCCAAAAATCAGTCTTTTGGTAATCACATGTACAACTGATCCTCTTCTTACCGAGGTTGAAGCTACATATTAAAATGCCAAATGCCATGTGACCAGGCCAATTTCACAAGAACAACAAATATACTTGCAACACTCTTTGCATCGCGGAATAGGCACCAAAGCCAATGTCAATATTCCATCAAGATCAAAGTCTTTATGAAAAGATGATGTGTGAATATAAATATATAGGCATCTGTAAGGTCTGAATCCTATAGTCTGGAAAGCCGCACCAAACGCTTCTGACGGGTTGGGTTCAAACTCAAACCACCAGATTTATCCCTGTCAGATTTTAATTGCACATCTATATCTTTGATGGCTGTTGACCTTTGTTTAGTTTCTTTACTTTTACTAGTACCTGAATTGAGCTGAGAAATTATTAGTGATAAAGATTGCAACCATGGAACCAAAATGGGCTTCCTTACAGCATCATCTGAACCTGTATATTGACCCAAAAAATAAGATGCAGAAGAAGCCCTTACAAATTTTTGGCAGGCTTTGTTTCTCCCTCAACTTCAGCATCATGGCCAATGTTAGAAGTGGAATTGGCATTATATAGACCGTGACTCTTTTGCACTAAGCTACTTATGCAAAAAACTATAGATAGACTTCTTGCAGGAAGGTACCGTACCAAGGCCTTTACTCCCAAACTTAGGCCTTCAAAAGGAATCAGGCGTGGATATGCCTCTAAAGCTCTTTGTATATAATTTACAGCAAGTTGCTCTTTCAATGATATTGTATCATATTTCTTATTATGCGAGGAATCTTGGCTTTCGTTTTTGGCTTGATAATTTGGAAGTGAACCATGTCGTTGGTAATCACATTCCAAAAGATTACTACGAGAAAAAATGCCTTTGTTTGTGGTATGCCATTATGGAATCGATTTTTGAATAACGCATTGTCACCTGTATAGTGAGCCAGTTGTAGTTACCCCATCACCGCCTCCAGCATTTGATAACTGCCCAAATTCCTTGGTAAACTGCCCATTAAATTACTCATCGATAGGTCTATATATTTGAGATTATTACCTTTCCAGATGATTGCCAAATAAGAAACAATAAAACGCCTTAAACTTCAAGAAGCGACACCTGTAACGTAGATCCCATAATTGAAGATAAACATAAGCAATTGAATCAATTTTTTTTTGCCACGGTAGTTATAGACGTGTGCATTCATGCGTTTAGTGCTTTGACCATTTCACTTTCCTTTAGCCGCTTGACCTGTTCTGTTTCCTTGTTAAAATCACTGGTGAAAAATCGATCTGCTTCCAATCGATGTGATGCCATGAGCACAGAGGTAAAGAAAGTTGTTTCACTGATTGCATAACCTTTAATCTTCTTTTCTGCCATCAGGTCCACCAACAGATCCAAGGTTTCAACGTTACTACCATAAACCTCTTGCAGGGTTTGGATAGCTTCCTTATCATCTGTAAGGTCCTCCCATTTAGCAATGGGAATCATAAGCATATTGCGACGATATTGATTGTATCTTGATACACTCATCTCCCTGTCATGATAAATCTCAAGTGCAGGCATGTCTACATGATCAGGTCTGTCCTGGCCACTGGGGTCCTGAGGAATGAGGTTTCTCATCCACACAGGGTAATTCCACAGATCGAGGGCACCACAAGCTTGATGGCCGATTGGTACAATTTGAGCTTCATTACCAATCTCTGATAACGTTTTTTCTCTAGAAATTCCAAGGAGCTTCCTCATGTCTATCTGTTTAAAAATAAATTCTCAGCCTTACAAATCTATTTGGAGCAAGAAATTCGGGCTTTAGAGAGCAGAGGCGAAATTTCATTGTTCTAGTTCTGTGCGTCGCGCACTCTGCCCATTGCGTCGTGCCTGGTGAGTGCGCCGCGCCAGTGTTAAAAATGCAATGTGTAAAAGCGCCCAGTGCGTTGTGCTCCTTCAGTGCATCGCGCCACCTGTTATATGCGCCGCGCTGCCTCCAAGTCACTCAGAGAACTATTCACTTCACTTAAATTGGTTTCTAATTTCCTCAATTCATCCTCACGCTTTTTAACTTTGGTGTGAAGTTGCTTCAAATCATTCTCCCATTTCGTCATCTTACTCATAAAAGTCTCAATGTACAATCTGACTTCATTCACCATAGTTTGATTACTTATTTGTGATTGATTTGCTGTGCTCTCATCGTAAGCATGACAGATTGCTCCATCATCGAAAGTTTGATCTGGAACACTAACAATCTCTAGCTGTGGGTTTGGAATAATTTCAACCTTAATATGCACAAAGAGCTCGATATGCCAGGGATGGAAAGATTTAAATTGCAATAGTCTAATGTCTTCTAGAAGCATAATTTTGGGCACCGTACCTTTCCCTCACTGAATTTGTATTGAACAGAACTCAAAGTATACAAATCAATTGTCAACGTATGTTGGAAACCATCCATTTTAGGAGTCACTTTCAAATGTACCATCATACTTTGACCTCCTTTCAGACTAGAAGCCTCCTCAGATAAAACCAATGAAGAAGCACCACGATCATATATGTTCCCCTCTTCATCGATGCATATGATTAGATAGTGCAATTTCAGATCCAATTTCTTTTTCTCCATGATGACCAACACCAACGTTCTCTGACATCATTTCAGGAATGAAATCACATATGAGGGAAACTGCAGATATATTAATAGGGATATGAAGAGGATTCTTAAACTCAAGCCCCACATTTATAGCCTTTCCAGCAATACAAATATTGCTATCTTTTCCTTTCAAAGATTTGGAAGAAGACCTTGCTGCAGAATCTAACCAGTTACTTGATGTCGGGGATGTCGATGGAACTAATCCTTCCTCCAAATATTGCCATGTCTTTTCTGGTAAAAGAATAGCTCCAGCACAGGCATATGTGCGGTGATCCTCAAATGAATTCTCAGTGATGTCATATTAATGGAAGACAACTTCAGTTTGAACATTTCATCTTTTTTACCAACACTCTCAAAAACACGCGTGAAATCTCACAGAAGCATTTCCTGAGTTACAGATGATTGATGACTACATGAAAGTAACCTTATTAAATGTCGAATTTCCAGTTCTGACTTCCCGATAATAGCATACCATCTTCCAAGATTAAAGTGCACATGGTCTCTGATATAATTCCATCCATCGCCTTTCAAATACAGGAAGAACACACACATATGCTCTAATAGCATGTTTCCGCTGTCCACATACAGTGTAGCGATTTTCTGCAAGGACAAGATTGAATCCAATTTTCCTAAGCATGCGTGGATTTGCACGCAGATACAATAGGCTGCTTGCTCCAACAATATACCTGCACGTAAGTTTGGTTCCTCAATAGAGATACGAAAGTAGACATTGGCAGCCTCCTTGAATTGCCCCCTAGCTTTGCGCAATTCCGATCACCAAAGTGCACATCTTGTGGCATATCTCTTACCTGAGCACCTATTTTCTGATACGTTGTAAAAGCCTTTTCCATGGAATACTCTGCTTCCTTTCTTGATTAATCCAGCATGAATAGTGAAATTCCAATCATTTCCTGAACACCAGCGTAACGCTTCCAAGCCTTGTCAATATCGTAGTCACTGTATAACAATCGATAATTTGAAAGGGCAAGTTCATAATCATCCAGCATAAAGGCATTGTCTCCCAAAATTCTGATCTGAGACTCTATCGAACTAAATGTGTAGATGGACCCATTCGAAACATCAGCAGTATCATCCTTCCCTTTATGCCACCAAAGGTTTTAAACTGATTTTTCAACCCCTTCCTTGTGTCTGAAACCTGTTGATTCAAGGAGCGTATTTTCTGCTCCATGCATGGGATAATATTCTTTACTGAAAATTCTTGCATGAATTCATTAATATGTTCCAAGTCATTTCTGTTGAAACAGCGGCCTAGAACATGGTCAGATGATGAATTATCAAAGATGATGAAACAAAAGGAGTCAAGATATCTTCTGGTAAGATCTCTTCATTTGATTGTGAAGAATTAATACATAGCAGCCTACAGTCATGTGGTCCAAAAGTTCCCTTCATTTCCAATAGTATTTCATTTGCTTTGTTTGCAGGTCCATCTTCAATAAAGGAAAACCGGTACTGTATCGATTAAATGAATTTTCTCGTACTTAATGTTGTCTAGGGGCTTCCAGTCATACACTTGTTGATATGAGATATAATTAGATTAACTTTGAAAAATCCCGCTCCAACCCCTGCAGATCTTGCTTTGTCTCTTTGTGCTGATGATTTTCTGTCTGTTTGTGCTTTTGCAGGGATAGGGGCTGCTGAACCTAGCAAGATGGGCAGGGCTGCCTGAAGAGCTGTAAAACCTTATCAACCATGTATTGAACAAACTTAATAATTTCTTCTTTAAAACAGAGTTTTGAAGAAGAATTGTCCTTCAGCATTATTAATAATGTGGATCTTGAAGCGAAACCTTATTGAAGCTTTCTTTGGCCTACAGGCGTTAGTGAACACTTCTGGAGACAAAAACCTGGACTTAAGGATTAAAGTGACCCTTTTTGACCAAACTGGTATTTGATGACTGCAAATGACGAGAAATGAACCTTGGTGAATTCGACTCTGACAGAAGACTGACAAGACTGAGTCTAACATGCGGATGTATAGACCATAGTCCAAAGCTCTTGAAGTAGTGATGAATTCATGTTATGATACATTGATAGGGCACTATCACTGCTGGAAGAATTTGATCTCTCATAGAGGAAAGGTCACAATAGATCTCATTGTTGTTATAAGGAAGGAATGGTTTGTTGGTATATTAGAAGGCAACAGATATGGTCCAATGTCTAAAGTTTAAGGAACCCAGAAAAAGTAATCAAGAAGGAGGAGGGGGACTTTTACTTGATAAGGGAGTGGCTAATAAGTAAGGGGTCTTGGTATTGGTATTGGTCAATTGGAATATCTATAAGAAGAATTTGTGTGGCTTTTCCTCTCAAAGGATAATATTGTGTCTCTTGTCGATTTATGTTCTTTCATTCATCATTGTTTGATGAAGAAGAAAATTAATAATCTAACATAAAGAATATCCTAATCTAATCAAGTAAACATAATTCACCAGCAGTCACCAAGAAGAGAGAACAACTAATACTAATGCCCTAGATTTCTCAACAAAAAGAAGTAATCATTTTCCTCCTAACCAATGTAGAACCATGTAAAAATGATTTTTAGGCTTCTTATACATATTTCATTTACACAACCCCTTAGTAGCTTTCAATCTCCCATTACTTGAATCTTTTGTAGTGTTTTTCAATAAAAAAATTTAAAACAATCCAAATAGCATAAAAATCAACACTATTATTTGATCCATAACTAGCAACATATTTAAGAGTTTAAACATGTAACAAAAATTCATATAAAGAAAGGTCCCAACACCAATTTTACCTAGGGTTCATTGGATTATCCTAGCATAAAATTCATAGGTACTATCATGGTTGATGGAGATATCTTTTATTGCCATTAAAGATTTGGAAATATGAGGCTTCTAAACATTCTCATATGAAATCCTAATTTTGTGAGAATTGATTAATGGAAAGACATTATCCTTTGAAAATCATTTTGGATATGGAAATATAATTATGAGAGTGCAAAGAATGATAAGATTGTAAATAATTTTGTAGTAATGATATATGTCCAAAAAATAATTGTTTCCTACGTTACATGACAATTGATTACATAAGTTTTTCTATGTTCAAGTATGGTTATGCAATGATTTTTTTTAATGAGATTGTATGATTGATTACATAGATTATTCTATGTTCATATGTGGTTATTCAATGATTTTTGTTGATGAGATGGTATATTCAATAATATTGTTTGATAAGATTATTCAATGTTATTCCATGAACTAGAGATCATGTATGATAATTGATGGGAATATTGAATACATTATTGTGAAATTACTTTGATAATTATAGAATGTCTTTGAATATATCAGCTATTGACTTCTTATTTATTTAAAAATATTTAATGAAAATAGGAAAATATTTGTTGCTCACAGATATTAGACTGTATCACACCTTAGTTTAATGGAGGTATGCATACCCCAACTAGTCGATGGTGTAGGATTTTACCACACTATAAACCGATCAGGAGGTGCATTGATATGAACTTAGGAGGCATTGTAGACCATGGAAGGTGGCATTTTTAAATTTTTGGGGTACTGCAAACTTCCACTACTTAGGTGTTGTAGTACCATGGTCATAATGGGTAGAGTTATTATGCACATTCTAACCCTATAGAGAAGTGTATTTGTATGAAGGTCTTTATTTATCACTAGAGGTATTCACTAGTTTGAAAGAAACAATGTCCTACATTAGCCCATTGGAAGTGTTTTGATACCATATCCAAGGGAGTGAATTATTCCTTATGACATTTGCTGACGCCTAATCATCAGTATTGGGTGAATATAATGTAAATAAATAATAAATAATATGAACAGTCATCGAGAGATGAAATGAACAGTCTCTCCCTCATGTATATAATAAAGACCGACCTGAAATAATGGAATATACGAATGAATTTTGCTTTGAGGAGTTACTACCTGGTCTGACGTGGTATTAGACCAAGTTCCAAAAAATAGTTGTAACTCCCTTTTGCCTACTGCGCTCTCCATCCACTGCCCTTGTGTGCTCTGTCTGCCATAAGTGATTCTGACCCATTGTGCACCCATTGCACAATTATATTGCTACATAATTTTTCTGCGCCCACTGCATAATTGTATTATGAGTGGACTAAAGGCCATCTCTGTCATGTGTCAGGATGGAGTGTTGAACTGTTGCTCATTCCACGCTACTGCCTTGAGAGCATTAGCGTTACTACGTTGAGTGCATGAATCGTCTCCATGACCAATTTTATTGTGTGAAACGCTGCTGGTGTGTGAATCAAAGCCTCTCAAGATCTACGAGGACACATCAAGGAAGGCAGTACAATGACTGTCATGGGTGGTGTTCAACGTCATGAGACTGTTTTGATGAACGGGTATCCATTGATTGTCAATTGAGCAAATTGCTCCTCGTGAACGGGTATCCACTGATTTTCAATTGAGCAAATTCCTCTTGCCATGGAATGTTGAAGGATTGATTATTGCATGTAATGAGACCACAAAGTTTGATGGAATACCGCTTTGATAATGGAGTGCTAGGAAACATTGCAGTGTTCACTAATACATTGTCTTCTTACCTTTGTAATATTAAAATAGGAATCCATTATTTGTACTGAAGAATATTATGAGGATTCCTTTTCCATTTATTTAGGTAGAATTAGGTTTGTTATTACATACTTTCGAGGATGTGATGGGTGTGTTAAATTTTTTTGTAAGGCTGCATTAGGTGATCAATGTAAAAATAAACCCATATATATTTTGAATAGTGCATATTACCAAAAAAAAGGCCAATGTATATCGGGTATTGACATTTGATGTCAATTTGAGTTTGCTGTCTAGTCATATCAGAACTATATTTTTTTCCGATTAAGAGTAAAAGTTTTGCAGTAGATTTTTTTTTGTTATAGTATGCATTCAATCATATTCATCATGGGAATAGTTCTCACTGGAAAAGAGAACTATCCTGAGTGGTCCCGAATGATAAAACGCGTGCTCATTTTCAATGAGTTGTGGAAAGGAGTGTGTGTTGGAGACGGAGATAAAGAGCCAGAACAACCTCCCTCAGACAAAGAGCTCGTCATTTGGGAAAACTAGAACAACAAAGCTTATGCATTAATCGTAGAATCTATAAATGAAGAGGTGAATCACCATATTTCGTCATTTTCAACTGCTTTTGAAGCCCTAAAAAAGCTGAAAGAACTCCATGACTCACATTCTGCACTTGAAGTTGTTCAACTCATGATTAAACTCTTCACTCTTGAACTGCAAAATAATGATCCTCTTACTCTTGCATCTGAAGTAAAGTCTATAATCCATGATATCAAATTCACTAAGGTTGAATTGGATATTCCTCTTATCGCTTTTCTCAAGGCACTTTATCCTACCTACTCCAATTATCTTGATTCATTGTAAGCAAATGGAATTCTGAAAGATATCACCTTTGACTCTCTTGTGAAAAAGTTTGTTGAAAGAGAGAAAGATTTTGGAAAGAAGACAGCCCCTGGATCTTCTGAAGAGGCTATGTGCCTTGCTCATAAAGAAAAGAATTATGCTCGAGATTATTCCAGAGGAAGAGGTGGTCTAAGAGGAAGAGGAAGATATTTCAGAGGTAGGGGGGGTAGACACTCTCAAGGAGAAAAGACAGATTTTCACTGCATACGCTGCAAGAGAAATGGATCACATGATGCCTCTACATGCAAGTTACCATGGGACAAAATTGAGCAACAAAGAAACCAACAGAAAGGTAAAATTGATGATACAGACAAAGGTAAAGCACCTGAATCCGCTCACTATGTTTTGGCACAATGTAATATTGGAGTAAATGAATATTTATTTAATGCTTCACTTGCTTCTTGGAAAAATGATTGGTGGCTTGATTTAGGAGCAACCTTCCACATGACGCATAGAAAATATTTTTTTGAAGAATTTACTGACAATGTTGATGGAGTAGTATACTTCGCAGACCAATAAAAAATCAAGCCATCAGGGCTTGGCAAAATCAGGCTTAAACTGCCTGGTCTTCTAGACTTTCTTCTGCATCATGTTCTATATCTCCCACAGCTTAAGAGAAACTTGTTTTCCTTGGTCCACTTCCACCAGCAAGGTCACTCCATTCATATGTTTGATGGCAAGCTTGAGGTAAGAAAATCATCTGACCACTCACTTCTCATGAGGGGAGTAGAAGAAGAAAGACTTCTCAAGTTGCAACGAACCTCTGCTCGTGCACAACATTTCTCATAAAATTATCATTATGAAGAAGGTACACTTCCATCATGTTTATTATGGCATGCTATATTTGGACATTTGGACTATGACAACCTCTGCTTGTTGAAGAAAAATGGTGTTGCTGGTTTGCCTACAATTCCTAGGAAACTCAAGCAATGTGATACTTGCATTCTGAGAAAGCATAGCGAACAATCTTTTCATGATTCACATTCAAGAGCACATAGAAAACTTGAACTCATTCATTTAGATTTATGTGGTCCAATTCTCGTTCCTTCTACAAATGGAAACAAATATATGATGACATTTATTGATGACTACACTAGAATGTGTTGGGTTTATTTATTGAAGAACAAATCTGATGCTTTTCAAACATTCAAGAACTTTAATAAATGGATTGAAAATGATGCACAATCTCATATTGGATCTATTTGCACTGATAATGGAAAATAATACACATCAAATGAATTTGAAAGCTATCTTTGCCAACATGGGATCAAACATCAAATAACTGTGCCTTATAATCCCCAACAGAATGGTGTCACTGAAAGAATGAATAGGATAATCTTAAATATGGTACGATCCATACTCTTCTTCAAAAATGTAAAGATAATGTTTTGGGCTGATGTTTTTATATGTGTTGCATATATAAAGAATAGATGTCCATCTAATGCTATTAGAAACAAGACTCCATATGAAATGTGGTATGGACATGTTCCTTCGGTAAAGCATCTCAAGGTCTTTGGTTCCACCTGTTATGCCTTGATACCAAAGGTACATAGAAACAAACTTGGTGCTAGAAGTCGTAAATGTATCTTCCTGGGGCATTCAAACACCTCCAAAGCATATCGTCTCTATGATGAAGTAAATAAAAATTTTGTTGTATCTAAAGATGTAATTTTTCTCAAATCATCCAAAACTAACAATGTTGTTTAGCGGAAACTTGATCGCTTGGATAGATTCGCAAAAACAAAATCATTTCAAGAATTTGATAATTAGATTCCACATCTTGAAGGGGGGATTTGTATACTAGATCAACATGTGGAATCTTCTTCTGAAGAACACTCTCCCCTGCATGAAACTCCAAAATCGGATGATGCTTTAAGTGATGTGATTGACATAATTGGGAGACTCAACCTTGATTCAATCCCAACTCAATCAGCGGAGCAGCTAGGACCATCTGAGAAAGGTCCCCCAAAGTGGCTGACAAAGATGCATGAAAGTGTTCATCTTGATGAGGTTGGAAAGACATGAACTAGAAATTCAAACCGGCAAAATGGAGGTGATGTAGATGACTCTAATTCACCTATTGATATGGATCTTTCTTAAGATTGTGAATTGAACTTGTCTACAGATTTTGAACCAACTTCCTTCAAAGAAGATCCTTCTCATGATGAATGGAAAGAAGGGATGCAAAAGGAGTATGATGCCCTCATAAATAATGGCACTTGGAAGCTAGTTGATCCTCCATTAGGAACCAAACCAATTGGCTGCAAGTGGGTCTACAAGAACAAGTATAAAGCGGATGGCTCACTTGACAAGCACAAAGCTAGGCTTGTGGAAAAAGGTTTTGCACAGAAGGAAGGGGTCGATTATGAGGAGACTTTTGCTCCCATAGTAAAATGGGCTACCATCAAGATACTCTTTTCCCTAGCAGCTCAAAACGGTTAGAAAGTCCATCAAATGGATGTAAAAGTTGATTTCTTGAATGGACATCTAAAAGAGAATGTTTTTATGTCCCAACCTGAAGGATTTGCTGAGAAAGGACATGAACATAAAGTATGCAAACTTGTGAAGTCCTTGTATGGCCTCAAACAAGCGCCGCGAGCCTGGTATGAAAAACTAATCATCTTTTGAAACTCAATTTCAAACATTATGATCTTGATGATGCAACTTTATTTGTCAAGAAGGCTGGCAAAACAGTTGTATATCTTGTGGTATATGTAGATGATCTTTTGATGAAAGGGAACAATGAAAGCTACATTGCATCCATAAATAAGGAATTGGGAAAAATTTTGAAATGACTGATTTGGGCTATGTTCATTACTATCTTCGTATTGAAGTAACCCAACATCCGAAGTCCATATTTATTTCTCAAAAGAAATACATTGGAGATTTGTTGAACAGGTTTGGCATGACAGAATGCAATCCTCTTACTACTCCAATGGAACAAAACTTAAAGCTCACATCTGTTGAAGGAAAAGAATTTGAGGATGCAACAAAGTATAGACAGCTTGTAGGAAGTCTCAACTACCTAACTACTACCAAACCAGACATTTTGTTTGTTATTGGAATCCTCTCCAGGTTTATGAAAAAGCCTTGTGAGGTACATTGGTCTACTGCAAAAAGAGTTCTAAGGTACTTGAAGGGAACTCAAGACTTTGGAATCAAGTATACACAGATGGACAACTTCAGCTTGATTGGATACTCTGATTCAGACTTCGATGGAGACAAAGAAACTGGGGTATCTACTTCAGGATATGGTATGAGTCTTGGATCAGGAGCTGTCTCCTGGAGATCACGCTAACAATCGGTTCCAGTAGATTCCACAATAGAAGCAAAATATGTGGCAGCAACTGAAGCAAGAAAATAAATTGTGTGGCTCAGGAAAATTCTTAAAGATTTGCAGGTAAAACAAGTACAATCAACTCCACTCATGATTGACAATACCTCTGCAATAAAGTTGGCTAAGAACTCAAATTTCCATGATCGAATGAAGCACATCAATACCAAATATCATCTGATTCGACATCATGTTGAGGCTAAAACAATCCATCTATGTCATTGTTCCACTAATGAGAAAATTTCCGACATCTTCACCAAAGAACTTGGAAGAAAAAAGCTTGAATGATTCAGAATGATGCTTGGAATCACCAACATCCCTTTAGATTAAGGGGGGAAATGTTGACACCTAATCATCAAGATTGGGTGAATATAATGTAAATAAATAATAAGTAATATGAATAGTCATCGGGAGATGAAATGAATAGTCTCTCCCTCATGTATATTGTTATCACAAAATCAGGTACTAAGGGCTGCCACTTAGCAAGATCTTATGTAACTATTTCAAACCAGGCTTTAGACTAAGGCTTAGCCTCCTTAGTCAGAGAGGGCTCTCTCAAACAAACTATTGATTATGATTAACACTAAGAGGGCTAACTCTTGAAATGAAAACTTAATAAACATGCTGGTTGGACAGACAACATAAGATTTCTTCCATTGGGCTCATGGAGTCAAACACCATTTCAGTAAACCATAAAACTACTCATTCATGGAAGTCAGGGCATGTAATGTTTAAACACTCAAAACATTTCTCAAATGAACCTCAACTCATAAATACACACAGGAAGTCTGAGCAGCTAGGTGAATTCAGAGTGATTGTGTATCTATAAAGCTGTAAAACATCAAGGGTAAGACAAAGCCACATACATCTTGAGCATCTGAACAAAGTATGAATCCTGAGAAGAAAAAGTAGTCTCTTATATTACTGTAACAAGTCTTTACATAAGCCAATATAAACTCTGTTTTTTCAAAAACATCCAACCCTAATTACATCCAAGTCTGATCCATATATAAGAATACATGCTTAACCACCTCGAGCTTCCTCCTCCAGCATGAGGGGAGCATCGAAGGCTGCTATTAACTATCCCTATCTGCTGTTTAACTAATTTATTAATTACATAAGGAACTAACTATAGTGTTTAAGAATCCTAAACCAACTACAACTCTAACTCTATCTTCTTCATAAATTGCTTTCTCCTTGCAGCTTTGACACCTGGCTTTCTCTTTGCTTGGCTGAGATGGCATGAAATGAGCAATTACTGTCCCATGTTGGCTTTGAACACCGAAGGCTTTGATCTGTTCTGTGTTGGTGGAGAATAACCCTAAATTTTCGGTTCTGGTCCCCCATCACCGAGTATGCAGCCGTAGTTACCTTAAGCCTTTAATAACCCAAGAATATAGGATATTACCATGTTACTGATATGTTTACTGACATGCTGGAAGCTTCTTTGATGAACAGGTGTGCCAACCGAAACTTTTCATATGCAGCTCCCTCCAAACCCTAATCACCGAGATTAAAGTGACTTTATGACCAAAAATTCCAAACTTAGGTTAAAATCTTTCACCTTTTGTTAAAGGTACACATGGCGTATGTTGAATGGCTGTAGCAGCTTCCTTTGATCCCTTTCATGTCACTGAGGTGTTTCCTTTGCAAATTTTTGATTCTGCCATCAAACTGTTATATGCGTTTCAAAACAACACCTACAGCAGTTTCGCAGTTTCGTAGCGCGCTACGAAACTGCTGTTCTGGCTGAAAAATATGTCTTGGGACAGAGCTGATAATTTCTCACAGAAAACGTATTTGGAAAAACTGAAGGAGGTTTTTGTGAATCAATCCGTGCTTAACAAAAACCTCTTTTGGTTTTTTGAAAAACTACTCCAGCTGCCCAGAATCGATCCTTGAAGAAGATGTGTAAAACAGGAAATTAAAAACTGCACCTACAGCAGTTTTGTAATGCAACTTTTAGTCACTCGTTTCTCCCAGCTCATAATCAATTTGAAGAAACTGAAAGAGGTTTTTCTAGTTCAGTATGTTAGGAATAAAAACCTCTTTCAATTTTCGAAAATATTCTTTCAGCTGCTCTAAATACCTCCTGGAAGTTGACTACTTAAAACAGAGAAATATGCCTGCCTTGAAACTATGCATAAACCAAAGCATCTGCCAATGTCAACCTGCCTTCAGCATCCGTGTTATTTACCTCAATTGTCTTCCCGTTTGAAGCTGTAACTATGTCACCAGGCCGCATACTAGTGCCACTAATCATGTTTTCACCTGCAGCAACAATGAAATGGACCTCCCCGGGAGGCTTAATTCGACCAATAGCCTTTGCTGCACCAAGAATTGCTGCAGAACCTCCCATGTCAAACTTCATGAGTTCAATAAGACATCTTGGTCCTGTCTTGATGTTGTAACCTCCACTATCAAATGTCAATCCTTCAACTTTGATGGGGCTGTACATTCTCTCGCATAATGACATGTTCACTTTTGTTTCTATCTTTGCATAAGATTGCATCTCTTTGACTATGATTTGAATCACCACGCGCTCTTTTAATGTTTTGCTGTTGTGGTGCACCTCCTTGAATTGTATGATCTGTAGTATCTTTTCCATCCTTGTTAATATCAATTGCAGTCTTTTGGCCATGATTTGGATCATCTGACCGACATTCCCAACTCTGCTCAACTAGTTCACCTTCTTCTAATTCAATTTGATTGGTGAATCTTTCCTCCATCAGTCAAACCAAATAAAGCATTTATCATCACACACTAACTGAACATATAGATGAATGGGTTCCAAGACCTTTTTCATGTAGCTTTCAATTGACAATTTACTTATGAATGGCTTAATCCGGATCATGTCTGATGGTTTGGCAAGGTAGCCATAAATTGTCCGCTTTCCATCATCTTCTATTATACACCTGTGTGCTTTCCTTCTTATGATTGGCACCTTATTCAAAAGCCACCTTTCTATTAACATCAGCTGTCATTGACAGTGGAGCTGATTGAGGACTTTTATCCTGGTTAGCAAACTTTAAACTCTCACTAGAAGGCAAGCAAACCTGTAGCCATAACTCAGATGAATTACAAACTTCACCATCAATTTGCAGAAACAGGCTTTTCTATGCATATATCATATTCTCACAAAACCCATAGGTGACAAAGGTGATATGGGTGAGATATTGGCTATGGTTTTGAACAATTCCCCAATTTCGTAGCGCAGTTAGTTATAAATTGGCAAAATGCGCTGCGAAATGGCTGGATGCTGACGCGCTGCGAAATGGCTAAATAATAATTGCGCTGCAAAATTAACCAATAAGACTGCGCTGCGAAAATACGGAAAGGACCAGTGACATGTACAAGATAAGACATGGCTTATGCAATCATGATGGAGGATGACCAACGGTATTTGAGAATGATTCACATCAAAACCCTTTAGAAACATGACCCCTAAGTAAGAACATAGGACAAAAACCATTTGACACCCATTTTTGACAGTGAACTTAGGACAAAAATTATATACATGTGACTGTAGTTCTAGGTGATAACATATATAATAAATACCAACCTGGACATGAAAATAATAATCACAAGAGAAGGGAATCGGAGCGATGGAGGCGGTGCACGGAGTCAGGGTTTTAGGCAATTTGATCTGCGCCGCCGCGGCCACTGTAGATCTGAGATGTTTCAGAACAGATGGAAGCTGGAACGTGGAAGACCCAAAGCAAGATGCCTCTCTGTGGGATCTGCTAACGGCCGAAGCTGGCCCAACGATTGTTGCATGGGCTGAAGGCAAACTAGGGCTTGGAATCACGGTAAGAGCTGACCCCTACGACGCTGGAAAGGAATACTCCGTGGCACGGTGCAGACAATCGACCCAAACCTTTCCAGATCAATGTGGCAGTGTATCTGTGGAGTTTATAGTCTCAAGGATTTTTGAGATTTGGCAAAATGACATAATGCTCTTAGAGATCAGGGTGCGCCAGCCACAGATCGCATGGAGCAAAGGCAAGAGGGGTTTGCAGGATGTATATCTGCGCCCTCTTTCAGATCTGGTTTTATTTGTTGTAGATCCTGTTGGAAATGCGTCTCTCTGCCCAGATCGAGCTTTATTCCCCCAGAGCCATGGAAAGGAGCCTGAAGGCACACCAGATCTATTGCGCATGCATCCGGATCCGTTACGGAAGCAGCTGGAAAAAGAAAGAAACACGCTTGTAGACCATGGCGACCAACCTGCAGCGGCAGATAGGAAATGTTTAGAGAATTTCGAGGCTGAGGTTAGGGGTTACAGCTCACCTACAATCAGATTTGCACAAGATAAAATGCCCAGATTGGGAACGGTTGCTACAACAAATGCCGCAGAGCACGACAAGCCTCACAACCGACCAAACCTTGCAAAGGCAGGGTTCCACAGGAGTGATCCAATGCGCAGGGGTACGGATTTGACTCAACAAAGGCTCCACAGCATCGACCTAACCCATTCAGATGCATATCTGATTCAAATCTTCATCAAAATGCTTGAAGGAAAACACTACTGCATGCGGCTCAGGAAGACAACAAGTATTTAGGAATTAAAAAAGGAAATACAGGGCCGCCATGGAATCCCAGAACGATTACAAAACCTCATTTATTCAGGGTTCAGTCTGCAAGACAACAAAACCCTGCAACATTATCGCATAGCTAATGATTCAACCATTAATCTAACCCTCCGACTGCGTGGCAGAAGCTCTGGAACCAGCTCTAAAAATGCAGGTTCCTTTCGAGATGCAGTAAAAGGAAAAGAAGAAAAAAGGGGAAGCAAAGCAACACCAACAACAGAATTTCCAGGACCCTACATCGTCGAACAAAAGCTAGAATCGCCAACTCTTTAGGTATCAATACCAGAGGTAATTAATCTATATACTGATTTATCAAATACTGCAGTCATATGTAGATTCAATGGATTCTGGCTGAAATCAGATGCTTTGCATCAATGGATCTACACAACGTGGACATCTAACTGTGAAATTTACCTCTGCCCTAAGGGGTTTTTCATAGTTAGTTTTGATACAGAACAGGAAAGGGACAGCATTATTAAACAGGGGCCATGGTTTTGGGGCAGTGCTGGACTCTTCACAACCCCCTGGTTTCTGGGATTTGATGCTACTACAATGAAGGTCTCAACCATGCCTGTATGGGTGAGGCTTCACGGGCTCCCACTGCATTTTTGGCATCATAAAGTGCTAACCGCCATTGGGAATTCTCTCGGGAAATTCCTAAAAATGGATGAAGACAGAGCAGTTAGGGGTATCTTTACATTCGCCAGAATATGCGTAGAAGTGGATCTGAGTCAGGGGCTACCAGACCACATCACGCTAAACTTCAACAATACCCAATGGATACAACAGCTCGACTATGAAAACACAGCATTCCGGTGCAGGAACTGTTTGCAGACAGGGCATCTACAAAATGAGTGTCCATCAGCATGAAAGGACTCTAGGAAAACTAAGAAACAACAAAAAAAACCCAAAGGCTGGCAACACACAGAGCCATTGGAAGAAGAGGACGTCAAGGAGGACCCTCCAGAGGACCACATGGAACCAGAACCTCCAATGGGACAGAAACATACTCAGGAAGCAAAAAACCTTTCTTCTCATAAGGGGCTGATCATTACAGATCTACATCAAGAATTGCAATTGGAAGTAAGTGGCATAAAGAGAACCCACAGCTCGGAGGGCTCAGAATTAGAAAAAGAACAACAAATGATCACCATGGGAAACCAGCTAGCTACAACTACACCCGCAGCTGATTCGGGAGGATGGCGCCGGGTAGAGAAGAAGAAGGGAAGAAAAGAATAGGCTTGCTGGAACATTTTTTATTTTTTTTCTGTTTTTTCTGAGTGGATCCTGTCCTTACAGGAATTTTCATCTGCTATTCAGTGTTATTTTCTTTGTTATGCTGCCTGTTATTACAGGATCAGCCATCTGCATATGCCTATGGCATCTACAAAATGTAATTTTATCAACATATGAGTAAAATTACGACTTTTTCCTAGGGGAAAAAAATAAATACCAACCTGAAAGAATGGAATATACGAACGAATTTTTCTTCGAGGAGTTACTGCGTGGCCTGACAACATTATATTCCATTGGATTTTTTGGTCTTGTACTTATTAAGTAATTATACTTTGGGGCTATGTTGTAACCTAATAGAGGTGATGACCACCACAACTAGAAGAGGGTCAAGCCTTTCTCATGTTATGATATTTCATATGATTCTTGATTGATAAGGAACTAGACCATATTGGACACTGTATTTGATAAATATCATTCTTATACATATTCCTTCTTTCAAAAATTCAGAATAGTATGTGTTTAATATGAATACAAAAGAAATAAAAAAATCTTAGAGAATTATGAGAAATGTTGGGGTTGATGTCACTTATAGTGAGGGAGGACATAACGCCCTTCATGAGCACTACTTATAAATATAGTGCATATTACAACATCTCATTTATGATTATATTTATATAAATCTTTGAAAATGATTATATCAACCTCTCATATTATTAATGGAAAAATATTTGAAAGAATTTGATAAAGAATTAATTTATGTCAATACTAACATTAATTGTACAATTATGGCTTTGAATATCTACACTAACTTAATCCAAAGGTTGGGAGAAGCCTGAAAGGTTATTAATCTTGTTCTAGTTTGACACCTAAAAGGGAGGATTTTAGTACAACATAGATGACTTCTCCTCTATGTTATTAGTTATTTTTTAGGTATAAAATGCAATTCAAGCTTTGGGAAATAATATTTTTGTGATATGTTATTAATATATGTAGCCCAGAGGGGGATGGGATTAGAATAATAATCAAATATCATATGACATATGTAAATTTACCCTAACCATAGTTCTCCCTAAATCCCATTTATGACTTCTCATCAACATTTTATGAGGTATTAATTGGATTAGCTTTGAGGCAAAAATATATTTTCTTGATGTGATACGGTGGAAAAGAAGGAAACTACTATTTTAGCGAGTCCTATTTTTCTATACAAATTCATAGAAAAAGTGGTGGTATGTTCACTTGATTGTGGAATAATTATGATAGACTAAAGACCACTAAAAAACTTTGTGGTGGTATAATATTTTTCCCCAAATGAAATCCCCAACCCTAAAGGTCATGGTGATTAGTTAAATGACTCACTATACAAGTTTCTATAAAAATTTCGAGTAGGTTATCATGGTGATTAGTTAAATGACACAAATGAAGGAAATATCTGATGAAGCAAGTAGGTTTTCTTCTTTTTTTTAACCAGCTTTGTACTTGGTGGGCTCTGGACATGAAGCTAAATAGTTTTTCTAGCTACTTTTAGTTCTCTTTTGTATGTATCCAATGGCTAACAAATCTGGATTGAGTGAGGCCTTGTCTCTCTGTTTGATGAATTCATCTTAATGTATCATTTTCTTGAATTATCAAAACATGTTATATATATATATATATATATATATATATATATATATATATATATATATATATATATATATATATATATATCTAGAGAGAGAGAGAGAGAGAGAGAGAGAGAGAGAGAGAGAGAGAGAGATAAGAAATTACGAATTATTTCATGATTTTGATTAAAATATACTTAACATTAATTTCTATAATTGACATTTAAAATTTTGTAAAACATTAGAATTTCTACATTTAAAATACAAATTTTAGAATCATGTTTGTCTCAATATTTTTGAAAAAATGCTTTTAGGCTAATAAATTATCTTAATATTTAACATTATTTTTCATATAAATTTTATAATTTAATGTTTTTTATTACAATATACTTTACATTAATAAAATATATACATTTTAAATTTAGGTATTTTAATTAATATATATTTAACATTAACTTTCGTCATCAACATTTTAGTTTAGTTTAGTTAATATTGTATAACATTCCCTTTCAGCCTACAACACAGATTCAAATTGTCCTCGCGTATAAAAAACAATTAATTGTTTTAGTATTTGTGTAAACTAATATTTTATTATCCAAATACTTTTAGGTTGATTCGACGACATTGAACTACACACCTCAAGAACAGTGGGAGTTGCATGGAACTAATTCCAAAGTATGAGGTGCATGCATGGAAGTAATTCGAAAGTATCAGTTGAAATTCGAATATGCATGCATGAAATTAATTCATTCAAAATATGCTCCAAATTAATTCAAAGCATGCTCCGAATAGAAGCTTAATTCCATCCACAGCACGTAGTTCCACATCAGCATAAGTTGGAATTGCTCTCGACTGGAGTTCATTTAGTCTTGATAGTGCATTCATGACATTATGTCAAATTAACTAAAATTATACTCCAAATAGCAGGTAGTAGAGGGAGAGTTAACTGGGGTGCTGAATCAACAACTGCAACTATATATGAAATATCACAATAAGAAGAGGAGCGTTAGCTTGAGTTAACTTTGCGCGCTGAATCAACTAAAACTATGAAATATTGCAATAAAAAGAGCGTTGCAACTCCACTAAGCAAGAAAGGCAAGACGTTCATGGGATTGGGAAGCAAAAGTGGGATGGGTGGTAACTCTTGCAGAGAATTTTTGTTTTCCCATAATCTGAAGCCTCATGATCGACAACTGCAATCTGCCCTTAATCACATCTGAAATATTCATTCACTCATTATTATTGTTGAAATTGTAATTTCAACTGCCGTAATAGTTGGACAGTGCCGTGTCATTTATTTCCGAAAAACCGCCAGTATAGTTCCCCGCACCGCCTTTTGAAATTTGTGGTTTTACCTCCGAGGGCTCCGATCACAACGACCAGTTGACGCGTGTCCACTATACGATTTCAAAACCACCAATCCCCAGGAACGTAAAGTTCGATTAAAAGGGGCTCCCGAGGAATTAATGACAGTCGTTCGATTAAAATTAAGGCTTGAAACCATTGATTGAAGTCAAAGATGCATACAAGCCTGAACATGATGTGACGTGAAAGTTTTTGTGTTTCGACCGACAGTTCTGTCAGCAAAGAAATTAAATGAAATGTAATTGTGATTAGTAGACAGTAGGTAGAAGTTTTAATTATATTGTTTTTTATTATCATGTGAGTATAGCATAGGTAAAAAACATGTAATGTTTGTTTTATTATGTATTGTATACGCAATGTAATATGCACAGAAGTGCGAAGAAGAAAACAAGGGCAACGCAGAATCATTTTTGTGGAGAATGAAAACCCAATTCACACAGTAGTGTGAGGGTAATGTTGTTTTTTTTTTAATATGTAATGTATGCAGTATAATACGCAGAGCGAAAATGGGCATTGTAATGCAAACATGCAGCAACATATGAATTTTTTTTTGGTTGGTTGAAATGTAATGTAAAGAAAATGAAGCAACATATGTAAGGAATTACATTTACAGCAGTAAATGTAAGAAATTTTTACACAGCAGTGTAGAGAATGAAAGAAAACAGATTTGTTCAGTGATTTTGTTTTGGAATTTACTAGAAAATTCCCAACATGGTATCGGAGCTTGTTCAGGCTCTTTGAAGGTGTCAAAGAAGCTGAAGGAAGGTTCTTTTGCTACAGCAACTTCTCCAGCAGAGTGAAGACTCAGTCAAGAAAGGATCCAAATATTTCTCAAAGTTTTTTGTGTAGCTGTTGAAGAGACTCGGAGTTTTTTTAAATACACAGTCAAATATTTGAAGCATAGTTGAGAGTGCAAGGAATGGCTGGCTCTAGCACTAGCATGGGTATTTTTAATACTCACTCCCACAGTTTAATGAGAAAAACTATGACTATTGGGCAATAACCATGAGAGCCCTGTTTGCCTCACAAGACTTATGGGAATTTGTTGAATATGGGCTTGAAGAACCAGGAGATGAAGATGAGTTTAATAGATTAACTCAGGCAGAGAAAGATCTGTTAAAGAGAAATGAGAAGAAGGATTCAAAACCCCTCGTATTCTTGTATCAAGCAGTGCATGAGAGTGTGTTTCCAAGGATAGCAGCAGCCAAGACATCCAAAGAAGCATGGCAAACTCTTAATACATCCTATCAAGGCATGGAGAAAGTGAAGACAACAAAACTACAGCTGTTGAGGAGAGATTTTGAGAACCTGTGCATGAAGGAGTCAGACAATATTGACTCATTCTTTACACATGTGATTGGTCTGGTCACACAGATAAGTACTCATGGAGAAGTTCTTGAAGAAAGGAGGATTGTGGAGAAACTGTTGAGGGTCCTACCCTCAAAGTTCGATGTGATTGTCACCACCTTAGAAGAGACAAAGGATCTCACAAATTTCTCAGTTGATGAACTACATGCATCACTGATAACACATGAGCAGAGATTGAGTAGAAATGAAAACTCATCTCTAGAGCAAGCCTTCAAGACCCAGATGTCCTTTGGAAGAGGAAGTGGTCAAGGCAGAGGAAGCAAGAGAGGAAGAGGCAGAAGCCAAAACAAAGGTGGAAGGAACAGTCCAGCAAATGCTCAAGGAAGAGGTAGCAATCCAAATCAGAACCAAGGCCAAGGCAGCAGTCAACAAAGTGGACAACATCATGCTCAAGGACAAAGGTATGAAAAATCCAATGTCCAATGTTATTATTTTAAAAATATGGGCATTATGCAAATGAATGTAGGAAGAAGAAGCATGATATGAATAATAGATCTAGTGCAAATATCAGTAGAGAAAATATCAGCCAAGATAATGTGCTTTTAGCTTGTAACATGGCTGAAACAAACAGTGATGATATATGATTTCTAGACTCCAGTTGTAACAACCATATGACAAGAAACATAGCCCTGTTTTCTGCTTTAGATCAAAATGTGAAATCATAAGTCACACTTGGGACTGATAGTAAAATTTCTGTTAGGGAAAAAGGAGAAGTAAAAATATTTACAAAGAAAGGTGAAAATAAAACCATAGCATATGTCTATTATGTTCCTAGAATGAAGTGTAACCTCTTAAGTATTTGACAGCTTGTTCAAAAGGGTTACAATGTTTTATTTGAGAATGATATATGCACCATCATGGATAGAGCACCCAGCAAAAGATGTATTGTTGAATTGAGACTTATGTGATCCATAATAGTTATAAGAAGAGCTTCAGTGTAAATCACATATAAAAAGACCTTTGTCGACGCGTTTCGAGCCAGCAAGTGTGGCTCATCGTTAGGACAAGTTGAAGAAACAGATCCAGCTTTGCATGTTAAATAGTTTGAGAAGAGCCTCCAACAGCTATCTAGATTAACGGCTAGCTATGACTTAGGGACAGTCAAAAAGTCAAATTGATTATTTCAAGGAAGATAGTAATGACCATACCTATATATAAATATATAATTATATAAATGAAATAATTTAAGAAGGGGTTTACTTTAATAATTAGTTAAAATGTATAATTTAATAATTAAAATTTTTTATTAAATGGGAATTAGTTAAATCGAAGACCTAACTTATTTATAAACAAGGCAATAATAATAATACAAATCAGCAAATAAATAAATAATAATAATATATATTTGCTAGATAAATAAATAAATAGATAAAAATCTATATAAAAATAAAGAATAATAATAATATATTAGTTATGAAAGAAATAATAAAGTAAATAATAATAAGAAAATAACAATGATAATAATACTAATATATATCCGTTAATAAATAGATAAATTACCAATACTAACAATATATAAAAATTAGTGATGAAAAAATAATAAAATAATAATAATAATAATATATATTCTTTAATAGATGAATAAAATTAGTATATAATAAAATAATAATAATATATATATAAATTAGTTACGAAGAACTAATAAATAAATAAATAAATAATAATAATAAAAACATAAGTAAATAAATATTTGTTATAACAATAATAATTAGGGAAAAGGGGATGACTTAACAATAAAAATAAGAATAATAATAATAATAATAATAATATATATTCGTTAATAGATAAATAAATAATTAATCTATATCTATATATATATAATATAAGATTAAAATAATAATAATAATAATAATAAGTAAATAAATAGATACCAAAATCAATCCGGGAAAAATGAGTGACACAAAATAAAGAGAAGAAGGCCTGGAAAGAGTCCAGAGCCAAAAAGGATAAACCCTAGGAGATAGGAAGGCTCTAGGGGAACGACGAAAGCGAAAAAGATGAAAGAAGGGGGGGGGGGGGAGACTAAGAAGAAAGGGCAGGGATCCAACATCTACTGATCTTCCAGCCGTCATCTCTATTGAGATTGTTAGGCCTTCTTTCGATCTCAATAGCTTCCCTGAGTTTCCGATGATGGAACTGGGCAACCTTGGCAATAACCTTAGCCTCCTCAATACAAACGTGATGCTTGGTCTTATCCACATGCTCTGCCAGCGCTGAAGACTTGGTTCTCCCATGTCTTAGGTCAGCTGCATGTTCGCAAATCCTCTGATGGATGGAGCGCCCTGTTTCCCCGATGTAGGGGGTCCCACAAGAACAAGGGATCAAGTAGACACCCTTCATGTCCTTGGGGTTAACGGGATCTTTAACCGATCAGAGGGAATTACGAATAGTTTTGAGGGGTCTAAATGAAGAGGGAATATTATGCCTCTCAAGGATCCGAGCAATCATGTCTGTGGTTCCTTGGACATATGGAAGATGGACACCTAGTTGGCATTCCTTAGGTTCTTTCCTAATAACTACATTTCTAGATGCTTTAAGGAACGCCTTCTGACCTAGGCGTCTACTATATCCATTTTCCACAAAGACATCAAGGAGATGTGATCTCTCCTTATCAAAGCTCTCATTATCAGAAATCCTGAGGGCACGAGTAGTGAGGGTGTTAAGGACACCCATCTTCTGAGCAGGGAAATGATGGGAATCGACATGAAGATACTGCTCAGTATGCGTTTTCTTCCGGAACACAAAGATGTATTGCTGAAGTGAAGATGACAAGGAATAGGCTATTCCCTCTCAGAATAAAAGTAGATTTGGAAAATAAAGAAGAAATTACAACAGTCACACAAGAGGCTTTCCAAATCGTACCAAAGGATGAAAATTGGTTGTGGCACTTGAGATTTGGACATCTCAACTTTGGAGGCCTTAACTTGTTGAGTAGAAAAGGAATGGTAAGAGGAATATCATTGATAGAGAAACCGGACAGCCTTTGTGAAGGTTGTATCTTGGGGAAACAACACAGAGAAAGTTTTCCATCAGGGAAAGGCATAAGGGCAAAAGCACCCTTAGAGATTGTTCACTCAAATGTATGTGGACTGATGAAAACTCCATCACTAGCAGGCAGCCAATATTTTCTAACATTCATTGACGATTTCACCAGAAAGACTTGGGTTTATTTCTTGAAGAACAAAAGTGAAGTGATTGAAAAATTTCGGAATTTCAAGGCACTTGTGGAAAATCAAAGTGGGCTGTATATCAAAGTTCTAAGAACTGATAGAGGAGGTGAGTATATCTCCAAGGAATTCTTATGGTTTTGTAGAGAAAAAGGAATACACAAACAGTTTACCACAAGGTACACTCCGTAGCAAAACAGAGTAGCTGAAAGAAAGAATAGGACCATCATGGATATGGCGAGGAGCATGTTAAAGGCAAAGTATTTGTTAAATGATTATTGGGCTGAAGTTGTACACTGTGTAGTATATATTTTGAATAGGTGTCCTACAAAAGCAGTCATGAACAAAGTGCTGATAGAAGCATGGAGTGGGAGAAAGCAAGGAGTCACACACATGAAAGTTTTTGGATGTGTGTCTTATGAACACATTCCAGATCAGCTAAGGAAGAAGTTGGACAGCAAAGGGGAGAAATGTATTTTCATTGGATACAATGAGGAATCTAAAGCTTATAGGTTGTATACCCTATCCACCAAGAAGCTTTGTGTGAGCAGAGATGTTCAGTTCATTGAGGAGGAAGCTTGGGATGGAAGCATAGAGAAAACAATAAATGTTAAAAATTATTTGTCTCATGATGAAGATGATGGGGAGATGGCTGAAATACATCCCCAAACAGAAGCACCAACACAAGGACAATAGGGGACACCCTTGAAGAGAAATGAAAGTGCTTCTCCAAGTACATCACAAGGAGGAAATTCAAGTGTGTCTTCAAGCACTTGTACACCAAATGAAAGAGCTAAGAAGTTCAGAAATTTAAGTGACATTTATGATGAAGGTACGAATTCTTTGTTTGCTTTATATTGTCATGTTGATGACCCTATTCATTTTGAAAGATGCAATTAAGTATAAGAAATGGATAGAAGCTATGGATGACGGGATCATTGCCATAGAAAGAAACAATACATGGGATTTAGTTGAACTACCAAAAGGAAAAGAAGTCATTGGAGTCAAATGGGTCTACAAGACCAAGAGTAATGCTGAAGGCAAAATAGGAAGGCACGAGGCAAGGCTTGTTGTCAAAGGATATAAGCAGCAGTATGGGAGAGACTATGAAGAAACGTTTGCACCGGTTGCTAGAATGGAAACCGTGAGAGCAGTGTTGTCCATAGCAACACAAAACAAGTGGAAAGTTTACCAAATGGACATGAAGTCAACATTCCTAAATGGAGTGTTAATGGAAGAGGTTTACATTGAACAACCTCTAGGCTATGAAAAGAAAGGCCAAGAGCACAAAGTATGCAGATTGAAAAAAGCTCTTTATGGGATGAAGCAAGCACCAAAAGCATGGTATAGTAGGATAGATTCCTATCTACTGGAAAATGAATTTGCAAAGTGTGAGGGAGAACCCACCCTCTACATCAAAGAAAAGGATGGTAAAATGCTAATTGTTGTGTTGTATGTTGATGATGTTATTTTCACAGGTAATGATGATCATCTCATTGAAAATTTCAAACAGTCATGAAAGAAGAATTTGAAATGACTGACATGGGTTTGCTAAGATACTTCTTAGGAATAGAAGTAGATCAAAATGAAAATGGGATTTTTATCTCACAAGCAAAATATGTTAATGAAGTGTTGGAAAGATTTAATATGCAAGACAACAAGGCAGCAATCACTCCCACAGTGACGGGATTAAAACTCAGCAAAGAGGACAGCATCAAGGATTTTGATCCTAGTTTGTGCAAGAGCATAGTTGGCAGCCTCATGTATTTAACTGCAACTAAACCAGATATAATGTTTGTTGTTAGTTTAATTTCCAGATTCATGGAGAGGCCAAAAGAAGCACATTGATAGGTAGCAAAAATAATTCTGAGGTATGTCAAAGGCACTAAAAGGTTTGGCATTTTATATACTACTTCAGAATGTTCAGATTTAATTGGTTACACTGATAGTGATTGGGCTGGAAGTGTAGATGATTGGAAAAGCACATCCGGTTATGTTTTTCACATGGGTTCAGGAGCCATTTCATGGGCTTCTAAGAAACAGTCTATTGTAGTGTTGTCAACAGCAGAGGTAGAATATGTGGCAGCTACAGCAGCAGCATGTCAAGTAGTTTGGATGAGAATGATATTAAGAAGTTTATGCCAAGAGCAAGCAAAAGGAACTGTGATTTTTTGTGACAATAGCTCAGCTATTGCATTATCCAAGTTATGTGTTTCATAAGAGAACGAAGCAGATTGACACAAAGTTTCACTACATCAAGGAATTGGTAAACAATGGTGAAATTGTTTTACAACATTGCAGGACTCAGGAGCAGGTTGCAGACATTCTGACCAAGCCATTGGGCCAGAAAATTTTTGAATTTTTGAGGAAATGTCTGGGTATGATTGATAACCCAGCAGATGAAATTAAATTAGAGTGTTGAAATTGTAATTTCAACTGCCGTAATAGTTGGACAATGCCGCGTCATTTATTTCTGGAAAACTGCCAGTACAGTTCCCCGCACCGCCTTTTGCAATTTGTGGTTTTACCTCCGAGGGCTCCGATCACACCGACTAGTTGACACGTGTCCACTATACGGTTTCAAAACCACCAATCCTCAGAATGTAAAGTTCGATTAAAAGGGGCTCCCAGGGAATTAATGACAGTCGTTCGATTAAAATGAAGGCTTGAAACCGTTAATTGAATTCAAAGATGCATACAGGCCTGAACATGACGTGACGTGACGTGAAAGCTTTTGTGTTTTGACCACCGGTTCTGTCAACAAAGAAATTAAATGAAATGTAATTGTGATTGGTAGACAGTAGGTAAAAGTTTTAATTATATTGTTTTTAATTCTCACGTGAGTATAGCATAGGTAAAAAACATGTAATGTTTGTTTTATTATGTATTGTATATGCAATGTAATATGCACAGAAGTGCGAAGAAGAAAACAGGGGCAGCGCAGAATCATTTTTGTGGAGAATGAAAACCCAATTCGCACAGCAGCTTGAGGGTAATGTTGTTTTTTTTTTTAATATGTAATGTATGTAGTGTAATACGCAGAGGGAAAATGGGCATTGTAATGCAAATACGCAGCAGCATATGAATTTTTTTTTGGTTGGTTGAAATGCAATGTAAAGAAAATGAAGCAACATATGTAAGGAATTACATTTACAACAGTAAATGTAAGAAATTTTTACACAACAGTGTAAAGAATGAAAGGAAATAGAGCATTGTTCTCTGTTCAGTGATTTTGTTTCACAATTTACCAGAAAATTCCCAACAATTCATTCACTCATTATTATTATTGAAATGAGTAAATAAATGTTTGAGACTATGATATGGGAGAGATATGCGAGTTGAAAAGTATGACGGGTAATGGGAAATTTGCAGAGAATTTTCCCATGATCGTCGACAACTGCAATTTGCCCCTGATCACATCTAAAACATTCATTCACTCATTATTATTATTGGAATGAATAAATAAATGTTTGAGACTGTGATCGGGGAGAGATATGCGAGTTGAAAAGTATGACCGGTAAGGGGGAATTTGCAGAGAGTTTTACCATGATCGTCGACAACTGCAATCTGCCCATGATCACATCTGAAACATTCATTCACTTATTATTATTGGAATGAATAAATAAATGTTTGAGACTGTGATTTGGGAGAGATATACGAGTTGAAAAGTATGACAGGTAATGGGGAATTTGTAGAGAGTTTTCCCATGATCGTCGACAACTGCAATCTGCCCCTGATCACATCTGAAACATTCATTCACTCATTATTATTATTGGAATGAATAAATAAATGTTTGAAACTGTGATCTGGGAGAGATACGCGAGTTCAAAAGTATGACTGGTAATGGGGAATTTGCAGAGAGTTTTCCCATGATCGTGGACAACTGCAATCTGCCCCTAATCATATCTGAAACATTCATTCACTCATTATTAGTCCTTGCCTTTGATCACATCTGAAACATTCATTCACTCATTATTAGTCCCTGCCTCCGGCAATGCAGAGACTCTAGCAATCGATACGTCGTTGACCAACCATTAATCAGTCCTTTGACCAACAAAAATTGTGCGCTATCAAAATTTAACCAAAGTTTATCCCTGGAAATTTTGGTGTAAGAAACTTATAACCAAACTTTTGAATTGAAGGTCTTATTACAAGCTTCACTAACTTATAACCTAACTTTTGAATTCAAGGTCTTATTACAAGCTTCACTTGCCCCGATGTTATTTTAGCAGGGACAAGTTATTTTATCGTAAGTTTGCGCATGTTAAGTATTATATGTAGGACATTTGTTTATATCAAAGCTTTTGTAGCCAGCCAATATACTTTGAAGCCCTTTCAGCCGGGACAAGTTATTTTATCGTAAGTTTGCACAGGTAAAGTATTTTATGCAGGTAGTTTATTTATATCAAAGCTTTGGTAGCCAACCAATATACTTTGAGGCCTTTTCAGGGCCCTTTCCACATGTCTATCAAGGCCCCTTCCACATGGCTATTACCATGCAACTCTGGCATGGTAAAAGATAGTCGGCGTAGAAGGCTTAGGCAGAAACTAGGGCCACCTCCTTCACTATTTCATTGTCGTTTTGTCGCCACCTACCCAGAAGAGTCTGCAAGTTTTCAATTCCAACCTTTGGACGTGCTCCAAATCCTTGGTATGCATGTTTCGTTCCTTGGTATATCTGTTTTCAAAATGGTATATATGTTTTCATTTTGAAAGGTTATACAAAAAGCTAATAAAATTTCTTGCAAATATACCTTGAAATCTTTTTAAAAAAACAAAGAAATGAAGCACAGGCAGTTCCTTGCGGAAGATGTAAAATCTAATTCTGGCAATGGCATCCAGGAGCCAATGCCCTCCACTTATATGACAGTGAACATGCAGAGACATTTTTTGCTGACAATTCTTCCACTGCGCAAGAACTTTGTCTCTTTGTAACCTGTTATACCATCCCTGCAACTGTGCTCATATATAAAGAAATAACAGGCTTTAAACTTCTGAGCCATATATAAAGGTAAGGCCTACTGGCTCCTGGCAAAAAGGTAAGGCAAAAGGTAAGCAACCCTCGGCAGCCAAGTTGGTATGGAAGAATTGCTGAAAGCATCTAAGCGGATGCCGGGAATGGGTGCAATACAATGGGAAACACCTGATCCAGATTTAAGCAGGAATGCAACAAATTACAGAGATAACCATATACACAAAGATGCAGCGGAAATAATACTTCATTTCATTAATGGAAAATACTGACATATGCTTACAAATAGAAATGGCAATAAACTAGCTAGGGCGATGGTAGCTTATCTCTGAGAAGAGATGTGATGGCTACATGCCTCTGAACTGTTCTGAACTGTATTACAATGAGGCTCGAAGGCCTATTTATTGTTGAGAAACAATGGAAAACCCTTCACATACCGAAACCTAACCCTAGAAGATGAAACGCCAAATTGTGGGCCCCGTTTGGGTAAATTGGTACATCAATTTCCCGGGGTCGTAACTTTGGCATACGATCTCCGTTTGACGCGTACGATAGCTCGTTAGAAAGATCTATCCGAGTACTACCACTTTGGGAGGCAACATAGGGCTCGGTTGCCCCAGAATTCCAAAAAAACGTCGTTTAGGGCCTCAAAATGGCTCCGGAAGTTCAGGACCCGAAAAACTGCTAAAAATAGTAAACTGTGCTACAATTAAGGAAACTGAAAATGCTGAGAAAGACAATGGTGGGGGTCCAGGTGGACCTGGCAGGTGGCCACCAATATCCACCTGGATCATTCCTCCCCCCTTAGGAAGCAATGGTCCCCATTGCGTTGAGCTCCTCCATGAGATGAGGAAACCTCTGTTGAACTTGTTCCCTGGTGAGCCACTTGCCCTGCTGAAGGAGTTGGCCTGCTTTGACAACTCGATACAGTTGGATATGCTGTTGGCGAGTGTTCTTGATCTGTGTGTCCATGATCCGATCAGTTGCAGCTTGTTCCATGCAATCTGGATTTAATTCTGTGGGTTTGAGCTGTTCTGCAATGTCGGATGTGTCTAGCAATGGTGGAAAGTATGGCCGAAGGCGGTCCACATTGAACACTGGGTGCAGGCCAAGGAATGGGGGAATGCTGAGCTCAAATGCATTGTCTCCCATAGCCTTAGTAATGGTGTAAGGACCATATCGAAGTGGTCTCAATTTCCGATAGGCTCCAGTAAGGCGTTCCTTTTGCAAATGCAACCAGACTTTGTCGCCCACCTGAAACTTGTGTGGCACCCGGTGTTGATCATGTCGCTGCTTGTACTTGGCATTTGATTTCTCAAGAATGTCATGGACCTACTGGCGAATATGTTGGATGCGCTCAATGAAGCTGGTGGCCTTATCTGTTTCGGACTGGACATGAGCTGAATTCATGTGAGTAGCTGCAAGTGGCATGGCCACATCAATGGGGCATAGTGGCTGGAATCCTAAACCCACCTGAAAAGGGCTATGGCCAGTGGAGCTGTGAAGAGCTCGGTTGTAGCTGTGCTGAACATAGGGGAGGCTCTCGTCCCATGTGCGTGGATGCTTTGAGTTATACATGCGCAGAATGTGCACAATCATCCTGTTGACAACCTCTGTCTGGCCATCAGTTTGAGGATGGAAGGCTGTGGACTTCGTGAGTTTGGTGTCCAGCATTGACCAGAGACTGGACCAAAATGTGCTGAGAAACCGACTGTCCCGATCTGAGATGATAGACTGTGGGATCCCAAAGTGCACCCACACTCGTTCAAAGAAGAGTTTAGCAGTGGCTTCTGCTGTGATATTCTTCTTGCAGGCCATCATAATGGCCATCTTTGAGAACCTGTCGACGACCACAAAAACACAGTCATTTCCATGCTTAGTGGAAGGAAGGCCTGACATGTAATCCATGGAGATGGATTCCCAAGGTCGACTAGGGGTAGGCAACGGGGTATAGAGGCCTTGCTTCTTAATGGTCGGTTTGGCAATGGCACAGGCAGTACATGATCGGATGTACTTCCCAACATCCTGTCGAAGATTCGGCCAATAGAAATAGTTTTGCAGTACTGCCACTGTTTTCTCGACCCCGAAATGCCCAGCAGCCCGACTGTAGTGTGCTTCCCAAATCATCTTGGCACGCTCGCTTGAAGGAACACAAAGGTGACCGAGGTGGCATAATAGGGCATCCTGGAGGTGAAAATCTGCAACCTGCCGACCCTCCAAGAGTGTCTGGTATGTGTGGCCGAATTCTGGGTCGCTTTTGTAGAGAAGTGGCCAATCAGAAGTCTCGTGCCCGCAAGAGTTGAGCACGGTGGTTAGCGCCATGATCGGTGGTCGACTGAGGCAATCTGCAACATTATTGGTGCTGCCCTTTTTATACTTGATATTCAAGTGAAACTGTTGCAGGTATGTAGACCACTTCTGATGGCGATCATTCTGCAATTTCCCTTGGGTCTGTATGAATTGCAGAGGTCGGTGGTCTGTGTGGATGACCGTTTCCTTCCCCAAATTGTAATGCTTCCATTGTCGGCAGGCTTGTACAATGGAATACATCTCTTTATCATAAGTGGGGTACTTCCGGACTGTGTCTGAAAGTGTTTCACTGTGATATGCCACTGGATGTCCATGTTGAGTAAGGACTGCCCCAATAGCATAGTCAGAGGCATCTGTCTCGACCTCAAATGGTTGTTGTAAATCTGGTAACGCGAGCACTGGTGCCGTGCAGAGGCGATCCTTCAACTCCCTGAATGCCTTCTGTTGAGATTCAGACCAAAAGAATTTTGCTTTCGCCCCGCCCTTGGTGACTTGACTCAAGGGCCAAGAAATATGAGAAAATCCCAACACAAACCTGCGGTAGAAGTTGGCAAGACCTAGAAAGCTGCGGAGCTCTGTTAGAGTGGTTGGAGAGGGCCAATCCCGAATGACTTGGACCTTGGCTGGATCGACATGCACCCCCTGTTCATCAATGATGTATCCCAGATACTGGACCTCGGTCATGCCAAAAGTGCATTTCTCCAAATTGGCACATAGCTTGTGTTGCCGCAGTGTTTGGAGAACCTGTCGGATGTGGTGGAGGTGCTCTTCCCAACTCTGGCTGAAGATCAGAATGTCATCCAAGTATACTACTACAAAGGAGTTGGTGAATGGCCGCAAGATGTCATCCATTAGCCTCATAAAGGTTGCAGGAGCATTCGTCAATCCGAAAGGCATGACCAACCATTCGAAGAGGCCCTCCTTGGATTTGAAGGCAGTCTTCCACACATCTGAGGGTTCAATTGGTACCTGGTGATATCCTGACTTCAGATCGATCTTGCTGAAATATTTCGCCCCCTTTAGTTGGTCTAGGAGGTCATCAATCCGCGGGATCGGGTACCTATTACGGACAGTGATCTTGTTCAGCGCCCGATAGTCAATACAGAGTCTCCACGTCCCATCCTTCTTCTGTACCAACACTATCGGGCTCCCACAGGGCGAAGAACTCGGACGGATGTGACCTTTCTGTAGGAGCTCCTGAATCTGCCTCTTGATTTCATTGTTCTCCAGAACGGAGCGCCGATAAATTGGTCCATTGGGTAGCGGCGCACCTGGGGTCAGATCAATGGAGTGCTTGACTTGACAGTGCAGAGGAACCCCTGCCGGGGAGGTGAAGATGTCTTTGTACTCCTCCACAATCTTGTCCATTTGTAGCTGCCGTGCAGAGGGACCTCGTTTGGAGGCCGCGGCCACTGTCTTCTTCTTCCCTTGAGGGCGTATCATCAGGAAAACAAATTTCCTGGTTTTGGAAATGATCTTACTGCATTGTTTTGCAGTAATCAAAGAGATGGCGGCAGGTGGTGGTACCTCTGGTATCCTGAACAACTTATTTCCCAATGTAATAATAACAGCACGGGGCCTTGATTCATACACAGCATGTCGCTTCCACAAGTATGGTTGTCCTAGTAATACATCACAAACTTCAAGGGGAGCAATGTCACACAATACCTCATCCGTGAAGGGCTTGATGTTGTATGGAAGGCGACACTGCTGGCTCACGCGAAGATCTTGCCCTTGGTAAAGCCACCCAATGGTGTATGGTTGTGGATGTGCTGTGGTCGGTAAGCCCAACCGCTTCACGACCTCTGCCGAAATGAGGTTCTTTTGACTCCCGCTATCAACAATGAACTGTATCGGGGAGCCCTTGACCCACATCTGGGAGTGGAAGAGACGCTCCTCCTCCTCTGGATCTTCGGGTTCATTTTTCTGGATCTTTGCGGTAGCAACAGTGGCGCTGGGATCCGCATCAATGATCTGCTTCCCTTTTTCATACCCCTTATCGGGTTCTGACTCAGAGTCGGAACATGCATCTGATTCTGAAACCTTTAGCTCAGCCACCAGTGACTGTTTGGCCCGACACTCACTTGTGTTGTGAGTGGAGCTCTTATGGAACTCGCACCATTTTCCAGTGTCCTTTCTCGGCTTCGCGGCGTTGCTCTTTGCTTGCAGCTTCAGCTGGTTGTCTTGGGCTGTCCCGCCTTGGCTTTGTCCTTTGTTCTGTGGTTTAGGGGCACCTTTCCCCTGCTTTGGATTCGCTGATCCAAAGTCTCGCTTCTTTTGTTTAAACTTCTGCTCGACTTTGACGGCATACCGGTATGCTGCGCCGAGCGAGGGGATGTTTAGGAACTGTATTTCTTCCTGGATGTATGTTATATACATTTTTGTGCCTCGCGTCAAGGAGCAGGAAATGTCGATAATTACAGGGATCCTCAGTCCCTAAACATGTTGTTCTTACCCCTAAAAGAACAAGGTCATCAATCAACAGCACTTCCAATCAGTTCTCCACCTGAAAACACTTCAGAACAGGCTTATTTTGGATCATGTCAGCTGCTTAACTGAGCTTCTGCATTGTATTGCAACTGTCCCACTCTGTACCTGCGCTGGAAGTCAAAAACAATGAAGGCTACCTGCGCTGGGCGAGATTGGCCAAGTGGCACAGTCCTCCTGCAAGGTGTCAATTGCCCAGGAAGCTTCCAAACTGACACTTGGGTCATGAGATTCGCCCTGTGATGAGTAAGAGGTACTTGATCACCATGTGTAAGCAAGGATCTCCAAGTGGACACAGGAACTGAAGATTAACTGGAGATGGAGAGGACACAAGGCAGCTTCATGTCAGTCTCAAGCTGACTCATCCTTTTCTCTTCTCTCCTATATATAGAGCTCTTCTATGAGGTCTATGGAGGCTGGAATTTTGGTATAAGCAAGGAGGTGCTGTTGGTATACTGCCAGGATTATTGGGTGATTGTTTTACTAGAGGTGAAGAAGAGAGTTCTTGCTGCCGAGGAGGTGTTGCTGGATTGGGGCCAACATCATTGGTTGTAACTTCCTCTGGAACCCTGTTACTTTCTATCAATAAAGTTTGCATGTTCTTCTATATACTTGTTTTACATAGATGCTTTTGTGTTTACATGTATATTTGATGCAACCTAATCCATGCTTCAATTATGATTGCTTGTATCTCGTAGTTTGCTCCCTTTTGTTGTGCAGATTCTGTGTGTAGCTGGATCGGCTTGGAGAGTAAAGAGCTGGGAACGGGATACAAAGCGAGAAGGACAAGGATCGACTAAGCGCAAGACACCAGGTTGGTTGATTTTCTTTCTATTCTCTCTGTGCTTTCATAAAGATGAACATGAAAACTTTGTCATTCAATTGTTGCTAAAGTCTGTCACCTTTAGAAAGGGTTAGTGTCATCCGCATCGGATACTTTTCCCCACAACAAACTGGCGACTCCACTGGGGAGATCCTAGTATCTTGTTGTTGTAGTATTTTGCTATTCATTTCTTGAAGAAAGGAGTACCGAATCGAAAAGCTTTTGACTCTATCAAAAGCGAAGTAGAGGGTTTTTGCTACTCTTGCTCCTTCGCTGAGCAAATTCAAGATTTAAAGAGCTAATCTACAGATGAATCCTTACTCTTTGTGATAGATCTTTATCCTCTTGATAATCCCTTAGCCTGTACTTAACCCATAGCATTTTATTTCAGTCAAAACAGTACATTTTTGAGCTTTTTATGACCCGGAATTCTTAGCAGACGTAACTCTCGTAAGTCAGTGCAGGCTGTCCACAGGCAGTCTGCATTACAGTGCAGGTGCTCCCTTCGGGAACTGCGCTGAGAGTGAAACTGGAAGACCAGTGCCTGCGCTGGTCCAGTTGGCCTTAGTCTAGCTCAGCTCTTCCTTTGTGTCTTGGCCCTGTTTGCACTTGTTTTGACTGATTGCTTGCTGGTTATTGTATTTGCTGTAGACCACTTCTCCTTGACATTATTCCGCCTCAGTTGTGTGATGAAATTGTAAACGTTCTTTCAGTATTTCTTGTTTCAGTTACAATTTCCCATTGTGAAAAGCGAACCTAGTAGCTGTGGCCTCTTAGATTGCGATCTTATGAGTTAGTGTTATTGCTGTTCATAGCTGTTTTGGATTGGTTTGCTTCTCACTTTATGGTTTGAATCTATACTTTTCCTGTATTTAAAACAAGTCTTTCATAAGGTGTTCTTTTGATTATGGACAAGCTTGTTTATTTCTACTTGAAAGTTGATTCAAAAATCATACAACAGTTTCCTTTTGTTAAGCATCAACATTAAGGATAACGAAAAGAAATACATGCATTGTGCATTTTGCATTTGACTGTATGCTTGACGATTTAGGAAAATGTGCATTTTAGTGTGTGTTCTTTGATCTGTGGAAAAAGTTGTGTCTTGCTCTTTCCTCAAGTAGATTAAGGTTTTCAAAGTTGAAAGATTGAAAAGATTTTGCTTCTCATTCTTAGATTGCATATAGGAAGTTGTATATATACATCTCGTGGCGAACCTGAAAGGCAAACTGTTAAGAAAGATCAACATTAAAATAAACTCAATTTACATAACAACGCTTTGGAATTTAACGCAAACATCTAGAGGTCTAGGTAGAGACGTGTTCCGGCGTCGTTAAACATAGTGACTGTCGATCTCTACGAAGGTGGGTGATTCCTCCTGAGAGTCGGTGGCACTAACACGGATTTGAGCTCCCGCGTACCGTCGCGTATATTGGGAGACCCCTATAGGCTTTTATCCTTTATCCTTAGGAAACCGTGTCGGCCGCCCTACTGATCGCGATGCAGTGAACACAGCATTCACGAAGATCGACCACCCGTACCGTAAAACGTATTCTGTGGTTTCGCGAAAGGTTTGGCACACCCTCTGCCTAGATCTCCAGAGCAGTTTCTTTTGGCCCTTTTCAAACTCTATAACTGAAAAGGTCCAACCGAGCATTTGTCACTTCGGGCTCGTTAATACATCGAAGGCGACTAGAGTCATCTTTAGCTTTTTCTCGACTCTTAAAACATGAAAAAGCAAGTTTGTGTCTAAAAGCGTCGTAAATAAAACTTATTTTAAAGCGGAACATAATCACCTGTTATTCCCACGTTGATCTTTCAGTTGAAAAGTATGGAGCCCACCAACCAAGGAAGTAACCTTGGCGGAAGTCCAAATCCCTTCTCCTCTTAGGGAGATGTTGGTGCGCCTCATATGGCTACATTGTCACTTCCAGGATTGACAATCGGCCTTCCTGTTTGGCTCTTTTCAACTAATGTTGTCCAAATCGCCACTAATCCTGAGCAGTCGAATCAACTGTCAGAACAATCTAGAACTACCCACCAGCCTTCTACCACTTGTGATACTTCCTCTGATCCTTCATCTTCGCAGGGTAGAGCCGGCAAAAGTCAGCCTCCCAAGGAGAAGAAAGAAAAGAAGAAGAAAGGGAAGAAGCAGAAGGAGCCTCTGGCGAAGGCGACTGGGGGCAAGCAGAAGAAAACTGACAAAAACCCACACACTGCACCGACCGGGCCTAAATCGCCATGTGTCATTTGCAAAGGGATCCATTTCCATCATGATTGTCCTTGTATTCCCCGGATACTAAGGGACTGGTCCCCGAGGTTGCACAATCCGGTAGCATCAACCTCTGGTTGTCAAGTTGATTGCATTCCCTCAACTAGCGAGAGTGAAGGACGAAGAAGGGGACCAAGATCACCCTGTCTATTGTGTGAAGGTCACCATGCCATCCACAAATGTCCATTCTTAGATGAGGCAAAGAGAGTTTTGGAAGATCGCCCGGTGTCACCGGTGCAACTTCCGCCTGGATACCGAAAACTCGCGCCTAATCCCTCGATAGTTGAAAATCCAGTTGAACCACTCAAGTGGTCAGCTGATGTGTCAGTCATTGAGAATGAACCTACCGAATCTAGACCAGACGAAAATCTAAAGGTCGAAACGGCAGTTGACCCGGTTCTTCCTTCAAAGGTTCTATCGTCCAATGACTCCGTCATTGAAGACCTGTCTTCAAATGACACCGTCACCGAAGTGTCGTCTTCATGTGACACCCTCACTGATGAGAACAAGGATGACACCATCCAGGTTCTCTTTATCAGCACCGACTCCGACGAGCATCCGGGCAATGCGCCCATTCCTTTATCGCAGGAAGGAACATCATCTGAGTCGTATCCGGCCGTATATTCGGTCCCACCACCAAGCAACCTGGTTGTATCCTTTGATTGGAATCAACTAGGCAGACCCCGGTTACCAGCCAGTACACCATTTAGAATCATTGTCCAGATCTATAGAATGGTTATGGCTGGTACTATCATTGATGAAGGGGCGTCTGTGAGTATCCTTTCCTCTATTGCTTGGAAAGCACTGGGTTCCCCAGCGCTTTTACCTGAGTTGAGAAATCTCTCAGGTTTTGATAAAGGAACCAGTCGACCATTAGGAATCCTCCCCGATGTACCTGTTACATTGAAGGGGAAGACCGTCAGGATGAACGTGTTGGTAGTTCAAGGACCCTTGGATTATAACCTACTCCTTGGACGCGACTATATTTATTGCATGGGAGCGATAGTCTCCTCACTCTTTAGAGTAATGTGTTTTCCACACGAAGGAAGGGTGGTCAAGCTCGTAGACCAGCTTTCATTTCCGGGATCTCGCATCGCAAATAGTCAAATACCAATCCTAAATGGTCTGTTCACTCAAGATTCGCCTCCGCCCCCAGTCCTCCTTCCCGATGAGCGCGAGTAATTCGGAAAGAAAGACTAGGACCCAGGGGGCATGCACCCTGGTCTGCTTCGGGCAGAAGAAACTCCGGGTACAAGGAAGAATTTCCGCAAGAGAACATGACTAGTCCGTACCCCGTCCGAAGGAAGTGGGGTTGTTCTGGAATAATGATCTTTTGTTAAAGTTATGTGTTTGGGAATCATTCACCTTTGTCTAAAAAAGTGGGCAATGCCCAAGTAGGAATTCCCTTATTGTAACAAGTAGTCACCATCTTTAAATTCAAGCCTCGCCCATCGAAACATATGTTTTGAAGGATAAGCAGGGGCAGTAAACTAAGAAGGAGACCGTATTGTTGTGACAGAGGGTAACCATCTTTGGACAACCCAATGATAGACACCGCCGAAGAAAGAGATTGATTTGCGGCAGCGAATAGAACCACTCTTCGGATAATAAGAAAGAGGCAAGCCTCCCTCGATAATACAAATGTTTTATCTTTGAGTAGTGTTCTTCTATTGTCACAATAGCTGTTTGTTAAAAGTGGGAAGACAGGAAGTCTGAGTACTGCGTAAGACCCCTTAAAATAACGAGAAGACAAGTATCGTTAGCATTAGATTAGCAAGATGACAAATAACTGTGAACACCCAAAGAAAAGCAGAAGTAGGAGAGAGGAGGGGCAACCTCGAAATTCTATCCTATACCTGGGGGCATGCAAACTTTCTGGAGTGCAAGCTAGGGGCAGTTATTTATCTGGTTTTAAGATTAACCGTTTCCAAACTTGCATGAAAGAAAGCCTGTGGGGCAGAAGCGAAATTTGCCAAAATAAGAGCATAGCTGTAGTAAGGCATAAGCTCTATAAAAATTGGTCCTTATAGGAGGCGTTCTTATGACTGGTATATCGAGCAGTTTTAGCATATAGTTCATGCTCGTTAAAAAATAAACGCGAAATTCGAGCAGTTTTAGGCCTGAATTTATGCTCGTTAAAAAATAGAAAAGTGTGAGCAAATGTTTCCCCCAGAGTTCAAGCTCATGGAAAAAATGAACCGGTAAATAACCTTTTGAGATCGTAAATTCATTAGCCATAAGAACCTTGATCGTGTTTTCATCCACCACCTCCACCGTTCATTTGGCCGATCATTCACTTCCATTTGTGTGTTTACCTCTTTTGAGAAACAGCTGCGAAGAGTGATTTCACCTAGCCATCCTTGTGACACTGCCGTGATTGGAAATTCCAACCTGTACCTGGAATCTGTAGCTATCCCTGTTTATCACTCGTTCCTCAAAAGACGAGTCTTCTTTCAGCTCTTTTCACTGACTCGTAAAATATGAAAATTTTGCCGAGTTTTGGCCTTCCAGCTCGTTAAAATGACTGGAACGCTATCCCTCCTCTAAATTTTAATCTTTTTGGACTTGAGGGATTATTGCACAAAAGGATCGAGCGCTTGCCTGGTTCAGCTCGTTAAAAATACCGAACAGCCATCCCTTCTGTATTGTTTTATACTTTTTCGGACTTAAGGGATTAGCTGACGAAAAAGGAATTATGGAGTTGACTTTCTGTACCTTTTTAGACTCTCTAAAAATGAAAAGGACCGAGTTTTCTTTGTCGTTAGACTCGTTAAAATGATTAAATAGCGACAAACTTGTCTTTAGACGAGAACGAGTTTCCCTATCGCTAGGCTCGTTAAATCTTAGCGATGGGCTTGCCCGAAGGGCAGGTTATAGAACAAGCATATGTTATCCTCCTCAAGCTTGACAAAAATAAAGAGGTACTGGTCAGAAATGACTGGGGAAAAATTGGGAGAACATCAAAGTTTAGAGGTAGCAAGTCACTCTTGAACATGACACTTTTCTTCCGTATCACATCGGGTTGGGTTGTCTCATTCACCGGTTTCATCACCATGGTCCTCGCCACACCATCCATTCGGGGTAATGCTACCGATCCATCACATCAGTGTCGTTATATGTTCAAGAGGGGTCATTCAGAAAGTGTCAACCGTGTCCCATCCACTACCATACATTTTCCTTCATCCATTTCATGATCGCCACCCTGAATCATATGTCACAGTTTGTTTCACCTCCACTAAATCATTAGCTCCGTTCCGTGTCATTGATGTGGGATTCATCAAGGCCCTCCTTTGACGGATCACTTCTTGTCGACTTCATCTCATTATCCAAGAAGTCGATCTAGGAACACCCCCATCAGTACTTTGAAGCTTGCATGCCTCAATGGCAAGTTTCTCACTTCCGGCGACAGGTATACATCAATGACCTTCGACCAGAAGATTTTGCGTGGCGTTCGACGCCAAGTCCTTTATTCACGCCACGTGAATTGTACTGCCGTACCTTGAGGGTCATCGTCATTATTGGTGATTCCTCTCGCGCTTGTTAACGGTTTTCATTATTGACCGGTAATCAAGCGATGTCTTTCCATGTTCGACTTCAGCGTAATTCTCACATGGATCGACTTGTACTTAGAGTGAAGATCGAACAAGTTTGAAGACCCCGGATCTAGTTTCATCCATCCGGGCTGCGATATATATTCAGGAAATATAAAAGCATTTGCCATGTACATCATTGCAGCAAATGATCATCCTCCTCAAAGGATGATAATTTTAGCGGAAGATTATCAGTCTGTCTTCAGACGATCGTCTGTCATATGTACCAAAATGTATTTATAGAAAGCTGAGCATGGGAATACCCGCCTCAGCTAGATCATGAGAATAATGATGAATGAAAGATAATGTATTGTATTGTATTGTATTACAGGGCACTCTCCTCAGCACTGGAACGAACTTCGGACCCTCTAGCTAAAGCATTTCACCCGATTAACGGCCTCATACTTTAGGGGGCAACTGTTATAGACATTTTTGTGCCTCGCGTCAAGGAGCAGGAAATGTCGATAATTACAGGGATCCTCAGTCCCTAAACATGTTGTTCTTACCCCTAAAAGAACAAGGTCATCAATCAACAACACTTCCAATCAGTTCTCCACCTGAAAACACTTTAGAACAGGCTTATTTTGGATCATGTCAGCTGCTTAACTGAGCTTCTGCGCTGTATTGCAACTGTCCCACTCTGTACCTGCGCTGGAAGTCAAAAACAATGAAGGCTACCTGCGCTGGGCGAGATTGGCCAAGTGGCACAGTCCTCCTGCAAGGTGTCAATTGCCCAGGAAGCTTCCAAACTGACACTTGGGTCATGAGATTCGCCCTGTGATGAGTAAGAGGTACTTGATCACCATGTGTAAGCAAGGATCTCCAAGTGGACACAGGAACTGAAGATTAACTGGAGATGGAGAGGACACAAGGCAGCTTCATGTCAATCTCAAGCTGACTCATCCTTTTCTCTTCTCTCCTATATATAGAGCTCTTCTATGAGGTCTATGGAGGCTGGAATTTTGGTATAAGCAAGGAGGTGCTGTTGGTATACTGCCAGGATTATTGGGTGATTGTTTTACTAGAGGTGAAGAAGAGAGTTCTTGCTGCCGAGGAGGTGCTGCTGGATTGGGGCCAACATCATTGGTTGTAACTTCCTCTGGAACCCTGTTACTTTCTATCAATAAAGTTTGCATGTTCTTCTATATACTTGTTTTACATAGATGCTTTTGTGTTTACATGTATATTTGATGCAACCTAATCCATGCTTCAATTATGATTGCTTGTATCTCGTAGTTTGCTCCCTTTTGTTGTGCAGATTCTGTGTGTAGCTGGATCGGCTTGGAGAGTAAAGAGCTGGGAACGGGATACAAAGCGAGAAGGACAAGGATCGACTAAGCGCAAGACACCAGGTTGGTTGATTTTCTTTTTATTCTCTCTGTGCTTTCATAAAGATGAACATGAAAACTTTGTCATTCAGTTGTTGCTAAAGTCTGTCACCTTTAGAAAGGGTTAGTGTCATCCGCATCGGATACTTTTCCCCACAACAATGTACTTGTGCAGGCAGCCACGGTATTTGAGTATCAAATGTTGCTCCGAATCCTTGATACCCAACTTTGTGCGAAGGGTATGGAAAAGATTGGTGAACTCCGGCACATCTTGGTCCCTTCCCTACCGCAGCGTGGTCCACTTTATGTATTCATCCTCATAGCTTCCGACAGGGTAGTACTGCTCCTTGATGGCATCCCGGAACGAATCCCAGGTGGGTGCGGCTGAAAATAGTGAGCCAGTACTTTCATCCTTCTGCTCGCAGTAGGTTTCCCACCAGTCCTTGACGTGGGGGGCTACTTTAAGAAGAGCAAAAACAATCTTTTCCCGACTCGAAAATTCATGAACAAAAAAATAACCCTCTAGCAGATTTAACCATTTATCTACGGCATCGGCGTCTATCTGACCCTCGAATATGGGGATTTCAAAATTAACTTGTACCTTAAAGGGTGTGGCGTTTCCAGAGGAGCTGCTGGAAGCCGATGCGGCGCTTCTGGGTAGCCGCTGAAGGATCTGCGCAAAGCTGTCCATCATCGCGTTCCGTTGTCGCTCGAGCGCTTCTTCGAGCAAGATTTTGATGGGATCTCCTGCCCCCTCGTCTTTCTTCTCGTCCGCCATGGGAGGCCGTCGGGATTTGCGAGGCTGGTCTTGCAAAGGTTCAACCAGTTCAAGCCCTAACTCCTTATATCCCGACCTTGTTGGGGACATGCAAAGAAAAACAGAGAAAAAGCAGACCGCTCTAATACCACTGATCCAGATTTAAGCAGGAACGCAACAAATTACAGAGATAACCATATACACAAAGATGCAGCGGAAATAATACTTCATTTCATTAATGGAAAATACTGACATATGCTTACAAACAGAAATGGCAATAAACTAGCTAGGGCGATGGTAGCTTATCTCTGAGAAGAGATGTGATGGCTACATGCCTCTGAACTGTTCTGAACTGTATTACAATGAGGCTCGAAGGCCTATTTATTGTTGAGAAACAATGGAAAACCCTTCACATACCGAAACCTAACCCTAGAAGATGAAACGCCAAATTGTGGGCCCCGTTTGGGTAAATTGGTACATCAATTTCCCGGGGTCGTAACTTTGGCATACGATCTCCGTTTGACACGTACGATAGCTCGTTAGAAAGATCTATCCGAGTACTACCACTTTGGGAGCCAACATCAGGCTCGGTTGCCCCAGAATTCCAAAAAAACGTCATTTAGGGCCTCAAAACGGCTCCGGAAGTTCAGGACCCGAAAAACTGCTAAAAATAGTAAACTGTGCTACAATTAAGGAAACTGAAAATGCTGAGAAAGACAATGGTGGGGGTCCAGGTGGACCTGGCAGGTGGCCACCAATATCCGCCTGGATCAACACCATATCAATGGACCCCTAATCTCTCGCATGGTCAGGCATCTTTAGATAAGATAATAAGCTCCCGCATTGGTTTTTTAGAAAGCCTTATAGCCAAGACCGAGCAAGGCGAGTTCTTGGTCGAAGCCAATAAAAGGTTTAAGGCTTTAAACTTCCAAGCCATAAAAATCCTATTTTGTGCACATATATAAAGAACTCATAGGCTTTAAACTTCTGAGCCATAAAATCATATTTTGGGCACATATATAAAGAAATCACAGGCTATAAACTTCTAAGCTATAAAAATCCTATTTTCAAAATATTCAGCAAAACAAAACATGGGTCGGCCTGATATTTATTGATTTTTTGAGAAATAGCCAATGTTAACTTGGCCGTGATGTCGCTGTGTGTGAGCGTATAAATCCTCGGAAAATGCCCCAGCTGATTCTCTTCCTGTGCTCTAAGAAATAGGACCTTGAGCTTCGATGCCTAGAAGACTGTAGGCCCAAACAATCTCGCGCCTTACCAAACCAATGCCAAGGGTCAGTCCTCATAATCAATGAATTAACAGAGCATAATGGAAAAATATCTGCCGTGGTGAATCACTAAGATTACCATACGAGTACTATTAGGTCGGGGTAAGCTGCTATTAATTCGATGTCTGTTATTGGACCGTAATTGATAGTCAACCAGAGCATTCCAAGGGCTCCCGCTATCCAGAAATCTAAAGGAGAACTTTACCTTCGATTTCCTTGTGAACTAAGATTGTGGATTCTGTGGTGCAGACGAAATCTGCCCACCGGAATGGGGAAAGGAGTAACATTGTTGTGTTTTTACAACAAATAATGTTGATACCACCATGGCTAGGGTTTCTGATTATATTTCTGAAGTTGAAGTTGTTGTTGTAGCCAGGTCATCGGTCATATGCATAGACAACACGAGAGACAACACCTGTTGTTGGGACTCACAATTGACCTATTTTTGACCTTATCTTTTGCCGTATTATTACCCTTTTGCAGTCATAAGTTGAAAGCTTTTATTTTATAATGACATATTAACCCCAAGGTATGAAGTAACCTTCCGCATATCTATGTTTAATTGTTTATTTCATATTCGTGAATATCTTTATACTTATCCTTGGAAACGCTGACTAAATTGTCAAATAATCGTCTTAAGCTTGCAGGAGTTATAATGTATAGTTGCTGTAACACCAAAAACAGCAACTACGCAGTTGCTGCAACACCAGAAACAGCAACTACGCAGTTGCTGCAACACCAGAAGCAGCAACTCCGTAGTTGCTACAGTTAGCAACAGCAATTACCTAAAGCAAGCTATTTTGTAACAGCCACGAACAACAGATGGCAGCTATCTAAAGAATCTTGACGTGGCATAATCAAGCGGAAGTCTAAAGAAAGAAGAACACAGTTAGCATGAACAAGCATGGGGAAATGGCGAAGGAATATGAAGATCCCGAGAAGACGGTCAAAGTCAGTTACCCGCTGTGTAACAGCTAAAGCTCAAGAAAAGAATGTATTATCATACTGTTGTAACAACACTCTGAATTGCTTATTTTTGACAAGATGGGTTAACTGAATAGGCTGTAATACTCTATTGTAATAGATGTCTCCTCTATAAAGAGGAGACATCTACATGAAACAAGAGGGAGTCGGTGTCTACGGTCAGTTTGTAATCGAGATTCTGAGAACATCAGCAAGTCTGAACTCTATTGTATTTAATCTTCTTGGCAGATGAATATAATATTGTTTTGAGCACTTAATCCCGTCTTTGTTTTCCTGGGGAATCTTGTGAGAGGGACTGGGCCCACCTTCCTCACAAGATTCACCCATTTACTTTCTTGTCAAGTGTGTAAGTGTGCAGTAATTTCTTTCTGGTACTCTGTTTGGATTTGATAGCATTACCTCTGGTATTCTTTGTTTTGCTAGTACTCTGTTTCATTAATCACTTGAGTTTGTTTCTCACCGGTGAATGAGAGTGCAGTGTGCGTTAGTAAATCTGATTACAGGGGCAGGTGCTGAACGTCCCCATCTGGAGGATAGGGTCCTGATCCTCTGCCAACAGAGCATCCATTATTTTGCTTTCCAGATTCATAGTTTTAATTAATTGCTTTCATCTTAACAAGTACTGTAATGACATAGCGTAAGAATTACATATACTACAGCTTTTCGATGCTTTTAGACTTCAAGTACATACAGTACGCAGTAGCCTTTGAAATAAAAAGACTTTCCCTGGTTGACAATTAATGTGGTACTTGAATGTTTAATTCATAAACAATTCAACTAGCCAACATTTTGGTGCCGTTGCCGGGGAAGGCAACTAAAGAATTCTAAAAGCATTAATGGTTTCTTTGTGAAAATAACAGGTGTATGAGAGGATGCAAGAAACCTAATTTTACAGGCGGCAAAGGAGGAAGGAAGACTTACATCGATGAAATCATCTCTAAGGTCGAAGCGTCACAGAGGACGAGTTCCCTGAGACCCCAGATCCAATACTCCTCACAAACAGACCAACAGACGGAGGAAGTGATAGGACCTGAGAGGAAGCTGGAAGCACCAGAGTACACCGAGGAACCGGTAGAGGAACCTGAAGAAACAGAAGACACAGAAGACAAAGCGAGTGATTCAGGGAAAATACCGATGGAAGATAACAGAATAGAAGGGAGAGGGGAAAACTCACTCTCTACCCTGGAATTCCCTATTGGGGAACTTCCGAGAGGAACAACCCCCATGAAGAATATTCCACTCTCGGCATTACCCAATTTCCATGGGTTGTCCTCCGAAGATCCGGACGAATTCCTCTTCGAATTCGACATACTGTGTAGAAGCTATGATTACATAAGTCCTAATCAGAAGCTGAAATTGTTTCCAGCAACACTAAAAGGGAACGCACTGAGGTGGTTTATGAGCTTGGGAGCTCAGGCAATCACCACCTGGGACCAAATGAAAGAGGGATTTCTGGCTAAGTATCAAGACTACTGCCGGACAAGAGAAAGAAAGGAAGAATTGTTTAAAATGGTCTAGAAAGAGGACGAGAATTTGGAAGATTTCGTGGAAAGATTACAGTATAATCTGCAGCGGTCTGATCATCCTAATATGAGCAAAGACATTTTGAAGACCATACTGCTGAAAGGGGTAAGAGATGATTGCCTGGACATGCTGAACATGCTTGGGAAAGGGGACATTTCTAAAGAACCCTTTGATGAAATTATTAACCTCTGTATGCGGTGTTCAAGGGGAGCGGCAGGCAGATCGAAAAGCAGAGATAATGTGTATTCAAGGGTTCAGAAGTCAGCCAGTGGAGGAGCAACAAGAGCTGAGATAGGTAACTTATTAGAAGAATTTAAAACTGAAATGGTAAGTTCTTTTGCTTCACAGATTGATGCTCTGCAGGTCAAGAAGAAACAGGCAGAAGTAGAAGCTGCTCTGGCAATTTTCTGTTCAAAATGTAGAGAAAAACATCCACTTAGAGAATGCCCACTGGATAGGATGCCTATATGCACAATCTGCGAAAAGGATCATGAAACACAACAATGCCCCTCTCTGCCTGGAATCAAAGCAGCACTGCAGACAACTGAAGAAGAAGCTGAAGCGGTGTACCTAATGACTCAGAGGAGGAAATGGCTGCAGAGACAAGGTACGAGCTCTAATACAACATTCAATCGTTGGAATAATAATTCTCCTTTTTACGCACCCATGAATCAAATGCAATACCCACCCTTCAACACAATGAACTTTCCACTTATGCAGCAACCAAATATCCCTTTTCCTGACCCTACTATGTGGAATCCTTGGGCCCCCAGCAACCATACTTTAATCAATGGAACCCAAACTGGGCAGCCCAACAGATACCCTTTCCTCAACAACAACAATCTCTTTCCTTACCATCTAATAATCCTCCGAATAATCAGGCAATGAGACCATAGCTACCTGTACAACCTAACCCCAATCCGAATAATAATAAGGCCTTGCAAGTTATTGACATTCAAAATCAGTATATTTCTCCCCTGCAATGTAATGATATCCATCTTCGCTCAGGGAGAATAGTTGAACCTATTATAGATGATATCACGGACTCTGACAAAGAAGAGACTAGAAAAGAGAAACCAGCTAACCATAGTACTGAAACAGTAGAAACAACACCTAACAATAACAACCAAACGGTAGATCCACCATTCCCTGAAAGACTGGCTCTCACTAAAACACCTGAACAACCTACCTTCAATCTTTTAGGAGAGTTACAGAACTTGTATGTCAAAATCCCATTATTGCAAGCACTAAGGGATGTTCCTATATACGCTAGAACTATTAGAGACATCTGTGTAAAGAAACCTGGAAGGAGGGCTAAGGACCCCCTCACAGTTCATGTGATGGGGGAATTAACCGCCTTAATGACTGAAAAAGATTACCCTGTCAAGTATGGTGACCCTGGTCACCCTACAGTAACAGTCCAGGTCGGAAAAACCTTTATCTCTAAAGTCTTAGTAGACTTAGGAGCTGCAATAAATATCATGACTCTCGAAACAGCTCAATTGCTCCAGCTGAAAAATTTTATCAGGGAAACTCCTACTATCTTAGAATTAGCTGACCGTTATACTATCAAACTTGAAGGGGTCATTGAAGACCTTATAATCTCTATAGAATCCTGGAACTACCCAGTTGACTTTGTGGTTTTACAAACCAAAACAAAGTTGGGGGGTCATCCGTTGATTCTAGGGAGACCTTTGTTGGCTACAGCAGATGCTTTTATCAGCTGTAGATCTGGATCAATGACCATCTCCAATGGACAAGAAACTAAACAGCTGACCCTCTATCCCCATGCCACTCCCATGATTAACAATGACAACTCTATATGGGTAGACTATGAGGATGAGGAAACCCAACCGATATTAACTATTGGGCAAGCTTTGACCTTTAAAGATTCCACCGAAGATGAACTAATTAGCAGTTTTATTTCTGAACCCTCTTCGGTTAATCCAGAAACATCTAATCACTTCGCTGCAATCCTAGAACCTGAATCCCAGTAGAATATGAATGATGAAAACTTATGCCAGACAGCATTAGGCAACTCTTCCAAGAGCACAACAGTTGAAATTGAGCCTGGTAAAATGCTGAATATAAATCCTGATTTGACTGATGATGAAAGGTAGAAATTAATAAAGTTACTCCAAGCAAACAAAGAGGCATTCGCATGGGACTACACAGACATGAAAGGAATCTCCCCTGAATTATGTACTCATCGTATATACATTAAGGAGGGATCCAGACCAGTCTGTCAACCCCAACGAAGAATGAACCCTAACCTCAGAGAAATTGTAAAGGAGGAACTCCAAAAACTTTTAAATGCAGGATTCATATATCCAATATCTGACAGCGAGTGGGTTTCTCCACTCGTAATTGTACCAAAGAAGAATGGGAAATGGTGAGTATGTGTAGACTATAGAGCATTAAATAAAGCAACCCAAAAAGATCATTTCCCTTTACCTTTTATTGATCAAGTATTGGATAACTTAGCAGGTAAGAAATTCTTCTCATTCTTGGATGGGTTTAGTGGATACAACCAAATCAGGATTGCACCCCAAGATCAGGACAAAACCACATTTACCAGCCCATGGGGAACCTTTGCCTATAGAGTACTGCCATTTGGGTTGTGTAATGCTCCAGCGACATTTCAGAGAGCGGTGATAGGAATCTTTTCTGATATGTTAAACGATTCATTAGAAATATTCATGGACGAATTCACTCCTTATGGAGTGACCTTTGAAGATGCCCTGCAAAACCTTGAAAAAGTACTCAAGAGGTGTATTGAAGCACACCTCGCTTTAAGCACTGAAAAGTGCCACATGATGATGAACCAGGGCATTGTATTAGGTCATTTCATTTCATTTTTAGGAATCCAAGTCGACCCAGCTAAGATTCAAGTGATTCAGAACCTTCCTATCCCCAAAACACAAACAGAGGTGAGAAGTTTTTTAGGACATGCCGAATATTACAGAAGATTTATTAAGGATTTTTCTAAAATAGCTTCTCCTTTGTTTGTGTTATTAATGAAAAATGCTGAATTCAAGTGGACTGATGACTGTGAGACTGCATTCAATAAACTTAAGCATCAGTTGTCCACAGCTCCTATTTTGAGAGGACCCGACTGGACATTACCCTTTCACATTTCCTCTGATGCCTCAAACACGGCAATTGGAGCTGTCCTGGGTCAGGAAGAAAACAATCTCCCCTATGCTATCTATTTCATTAGCAAAAACACGACATCAGCTGAGTTAAATTATACAGTAACTGAGAAAGAATTTTTAGCAGTTATTTATGCTATTAATAAATTTCGGCATTATATTACTAGCTATACTACCTTTGTGCATACAGACCACTCGGCCATCAAGTATTTAATGAATAAATCAATTACTAATGCTCGAGTCACCAGGTGGTTATTACTATTACAGGAATTTGATATCACAATCGTAGATAGGCCAGGAAAAGAAAATGTAGTTGCTGATTTTCTTTCTCATTTAAAAACCAATGAAAATGTTCCAGTAGATGATTCTTTTCCTGATGAGTATCTATTTGCAGTATCTGCTCACTCACCTTGGTATGCAGACATTGCTAATTACCTAGTTGCAGGAAAATTACCATCACACCTATCACACAGGGAAAGAAGGAAGATCATTCAGCAAAGTGCTAGGTACAGCTGGATAAGCGGGTGTCTGTTCCATACAGGAATAGATCAAGAAATCAGGAGATGCGTTGGGGAAGATGAGATTTATGACATATTTAAAGCTTGTCACGATGGTCCTTGTGGAGGACATTTTGCAGATAAAAGAACAGCTCACAAGGTACTTAGAATGGGTTATTACTGGCCATCACTTTTTAAAGATGCAAAAAAATATGTGAAGGCTTGTAACAGCTGCCAAAGAATGGGCCAGCCCAACCATAGGGATGAAATGCCACTCAACCCTCAGGTAACTCTCGAACCCTTTGAGAAATGGGCATTAGATTTTGTAGGTCCCATTAATCCTCCATCCAATCAAAGAGTTTACATTTTAGTATGCACAGATTACATGACTAAATGGGTAGAGGCCAAAGCACTCATTAAAGCTAATGAAGAAGCAGTACTAACATTCCTATTTGAAGAAATCTTTGTTAGATTTGGACTACCCAGAGAATTAGTCACTGATGGAGGACCTCCTTTTAATTCTCACGGTTTCAAAGATACGCTTCAGAAATATCATATCAAGCATAAGATGACCACACCGTACCACCCCCAAGCAAATGGGCAGGTGGAAAGCACAAATAAGGTCATAGAAGCTATCTTAAAAAAAACAATAAAGGAGAATAGAAGGGACTGGTTTCAGCGTTTGCCTGAGGCTCTTTGGGCCTACAGAACCACTTGGAGGAACACAACAGGATTTTCACCCTATGAATTGGTTTTTGGAAAGAATGCTATTTTTCCTGTAGAATTTGAAATTATAACCTTAAGAACTGCCTTAGCTGTTAACCTTGATTTAACTGATGCACAGACAGCCAGGTTGCAGCAGTTGCAGGAACTGGACGAGAAAAGACTGGATGCCGTTCACCAAACAACTATGATACAGCAACAAAGGAGCAGATGGCATGACAGAACCATTAAGCAAAAGTAGTTCCAGAAAGGTAACTGGGCTCTTCTTTATGACTCACGTTTCGAGAACTTTCAAGGGAAGCTGAGAAAAAGATGGCTGGGATCGTACGAAGTGGATACTGTTTTCCCAAATGGAACAGTTAGACTATTAACAATCGATGGAAGCAGAACACCACTGTTAGTGAATGGCTACCGACTTCGGTTGTATCAGCGGCCGGTTTCCAAAGATGACTTTAAAGCCACTTGCATGGCAATAAAACAGTATTCTTTTCCAGGGGAACTTGCTGTCCCTCAGAGCACTTGAATTTCTATTATTTATGTAATTTTTAGGATTAGACATTTTTTTTTTAGGAACTAATAAATCCTGCCAAGGATTGCAATATTATATTTCGAGATTTTGCAGATGTAGCATGGGAAGTAGCTGAGAGCAAAGGGTTCAAAAGGAATTACTGGGCGGACTCCGAATTCCTGTTGCTGCAACATCATTTCCTGTTGCTGCAACACCATTTCCTGTTGCTGCAACACCATTTCCTCTTGATGCAACACCATTTCCTGTTGCTGCAACACCATTTCCTGTTGCTGCAACACCATTTCCTGTTGCTGCAACACCATTTCCTGTTGATGCAACACCATTTCCTGTTGCTGCAACACCATTTCCTGTTGCTGCAACACCATTTCCCGTGGCTGCAACACCATGTCGCTGTGGCATTATCCCCGTTGCTGCAACACCACTTCCCGTTGTCTCAACATTATTCCTGTTGCTGTAACACAAGTTCCATTATTCCAGCACATTCCCCGTCTTTACAAACGTTTCCCCCTAATCCCGGTTGCCTCAACGGTAATTCTCTGTTGCTGCAACACCAATCTCGGTGCCACGACAACGCTTCCTGATCCGAAATATCCTTTCCACACGAAATATACCACCTTTCGTGATGATTACAGTACCTCACCATCACTTCCCGTCATTATCATTATAAATCACCCATATTCCCGTGCTTTCAGATCCGCGGTAATGATTATAATTTGACAGCAGACGAGAAAAGACTTTTTGACGCAGCGATCCAAAAAGGTAAAGGATGAAGGTACGCACATTTATGAATAAGCATTAAATAATAAGATAAGCGGAAAAAGGCTGATAGGTCCACCAAATGATTGCATTTCCCAATCATATCATTCACACGTAGGAAGGGGGGGGGTTACCAAAGCAATTTCCATAATGGTAAACCACGCCAACCACTGCCACCCTTAATTCTCCCGGTTGTATGTAAAAACTACAGCATGTTACCATTTGTGATGTATACTCTGAGTTGAAATCGGTAGCTCGGCCCCGAATTCTGAAGATTTACCGAGACAACAGCCATGGGAGGAACCCTTATCACTCATGAACCAGGCACGACAGCAGTTCTGGAGCTCTTTCCGGAAATTTACCAAATTTTCCTGCAAGCTGGATGGATAGAATATTTCAGGAGACTTCCGGACTTTGACGAACAGCAAGTCCTGGAATTCACATGCAATTTGACAGAAGGATTCTCTGTCGTCCAAGGAATTCAAGTTCCGGTTACGGAAGAATTCATCGCCGAAGTCACCGGACTCCCAGCCACTGGTACAAGGTGGTTCAGCAGGAAGCACTTGATTCTGAACGCGCAGCAAGACTTTCTTCGTCCGGGCGAGGAAGTAGAAACAAAGGGCAGAGGTGTAGCATTGCGGTCGTTACCTCAACCATGGCCAAGAGTCGTTGAATTCGTCAAGCAGTATCTGACATGTGAAGGTCTTTACCAGGTAATCTACTAGCACGACTTCGTTCTGTTAAATCACTTAAGAAATGGTCAATTATTGAACATGCCATATTATTTGCTGGGTTGTCTTAAAAATATGGCACGATATGCTATGAAAGCGAAGAATCCAGCCCTCTCCCTAAAACACCATCGCCTAATCCAACTGCTGATTAACAGAGCTCTTCCTCTGAACATCCCTCCACCCCCCATTAATCCCCATCCAGAGGAAAGAATTCCACAGCCTGTGCAGGGTAGTCCTCATCAAGAAGAGGAAACTCCTCGTCAAGCTGAGGACACACCTCAGCGAGACCAGGAGCCTCCTCAACAAACGGACGACACCCCTGAGCAAACCCCTTCGAAAAACCCTCAGCAGACAGAGCATATTCCCGAACAACCCCAGCAAACACCTCTGCATGTTACAGAAAATGAACAAGCAGTAGCGGAATTAACTGTGTCTCCCAAAAGAACCAATTCTCCCGCCCCCATACTTAGTATCTCTACTGATAATTCCGACGATAATATCCCAATTACGCAGCTTAAAAGAAAAATGCAGCAGGCAAAGAAAACCCCAGTAAAAAGAAGAAGAACGAGGGTTTCAACCAAAGCACCCACCACCCCGACTACTGTTCCGACCTCAAGAGCCAGCAGGAAGAGAAAAACACCTCAATTCCCTGCCTTTTTACCAAAAAGAAAATCGGCAGTAGTTGGACCCCCTGATTCCTCCAGCCCACCATCCATTGCTTTAAAACCCCGCACTCTAGCCACTTCTCGAAACCCTTCTCCCTCACCCACAGAGGCTGAGATGCAGAGCGTTCATAGCTTCGTGGCATCATATCTTAAGACAGTTGATACACAAGAACCAGCTGCCGACACCCAGAATGATAGTGAGCAAGTGGCTGCAACACAAGAACCAGCCACTACCCCAGGTGACACACAAGAACCACCTGTGGGAAATATTGATCAAATTGACGTAGCAGAACCTCTGCCTCCACTGGAATCTACTGTCTCACAGGATCAACCTACTATACCCGCCCTGCAAGAAGAAATTGAGTTTCTGAAAGCTCAGATTCAGGATTACCAGGAAGAGATAATAAGAATCAGGGAATCATATCAAGAAGAATTCAGCCTGCATGTTTTAGCAAGAGCAGTGTCGGCAGCAGAGAAAAGCAAAGATATCAAATATCTGTGTACAAGTTGTGGTGAGATATATGCTCAGGCAGGATATAGGTTAGTGCAAGAACCAATAAAGGAAGCCCCCGAGGCTGAAAATGAAACAAAGGAGTCTGCTGATGCTGAAATAAAAATTTCACAATCAGAAAGACCTGTTGTTACACAAGAACCAACAGGATCTGTAGAAAAAGCACAGTCAGAAAGCCCTGTTGTTACACAAGAACCAACAGGAGCTTTAAAGGATGTGCAGACAGAAGAACCTGTTTCAGAGGAAGTGCAGATAGAGAAGCCTGTTGTTACACAAGAACCAACAGGATCCTTAGAAGAAATGCAGTCGGTGAGACCTGTTGATACACAAGAACCAACAGGTCATCCAGAGAACATGCAAGACCAAGACCAGGAACTTACTGACACACAAGAACCAGTAAGTTCACCTGAAGCTGCACAAGATCAAGAACTTACTGACACACAAGAACCAGTAAGTTCCTCAGAGGCTGCACAGGAACAAACAAAGGAGCTTCCCGACGCTATGCAGGAAGAAAAGGAAGAAGAAAACAAGGACTCACCCCGGCCTACCCAGACTATCATGGAAGAAAAGGAAAAAGATACAGATTCATCCCGGACCACCAAAATCAATCTGGAGAACAATGAATTAGCCCAACAGGAGGAAGAAGCTCTGGTCAAAGATGAAGAGAGAGATGCTGGATCATCTCAGCCCACTCTGGTTGATGCCTGTATGCAAACAGAGCTTCCCACTGTTAGTCATGCATGTGTAGAAATAGAAAGTTTTTCAGGAATTGAAACGCATATGGTGGAGAGAATATCACCAGTCTCAAGGCAAAGCATTTGAACAACAGAAAGGGACCTGGTTTGACCATGCTTATAGGAACTGGGAAGCACTGGAACAGTGCAGGGCCCAGTATAAAGAAATTAAGGAACTGAAACACAGGATGTCCCTGATGTTTGAGTTATGCCAAAGGATGCTCGCCACAAGGAAACCCTCCTTCAACTATGCCACATTCTTAAGGGAAAGGCTTGCATTTATTCAGCTGAAGGCCATCAAAGAGGGGAGGCCTCATCAAGTGGTCATAGCAGATCAGTTTATGAAGACTTTTGTAGAGGCACCCAAGAGCGACCAAAATCTGCTATGTGAATTGTACCTCCATAATGAAGCTGTTTCTGAAGAAAGAAACATGAATATGACACCTGTAGTAGGTGACATACAATTGAGAGCGTTCATCTCCTTTTTGGCGAATCAGCTTACCTGGAAAAATGCCTATGTCTCAGGCCTCCAAAATGAACAGAATTGCCTTTTGTGGATTCGGTCTGAACCACAGAACGCTGCCACTTTCATTTTACAACACTTAAAAATGATAGACAATGATGATATGAAGGATCATGTTATGAGACTGCGAACAGAGGTCCTAACAGACTGTCAGCAGTATGTAAAGACCAAAGCATTATTGGCTGTGAAAGCAAATAAGCTATTTTGGGATAACTGCCCCGCAGAAAGGAAAGAATATCACCCGTATAACCCATCAAATCTGCAAGTAGCATTATCAAGGGTACCTTGGTATGCTGAATGCATGCAACATTGTGCTGAGAACTGGATAGGTTACAAATTCAAGTTCCCTCTTTTATGGTTGTCGGGTGATCAGTATAAGGGTCAGTTTGGGCTTTCTAACAGAGAAGAGGCAGCAGTATGGAAACATATACGAGTTGTTTGTGGTTTCAGAGACAAGTTTGATGTTACTCCCTACAGTTATTGTCTTAGTAATCTGCATTGTTCGTCCCAGTTCTCCGACTCAGACTCAGAGTAGACATTGCATGGGGACATGCAATCTTTTGCCGTATTATTACCCTTTTGCAGTCACAAGTTGAAAGCTTTTATTTTATAATGACATATTAACCCCAAGGTATGAAGTAACCTTCCGCATATCTATGTTTAATTGTTTATTTCATATTCGTGAATATCTTTATTCTTATCCTTGGAAACGCTGACTAAATTGTCAAATAATCGTCTTAAGCTTGCAGGAGTTATAATGTATAGTTGCTGTAACACCAAAAACAGCAACTACGCAGTTGCTGCAACACCAGAAACAGCAACTACGCAGTTGCTGCAACACCAGAAGTAGCAACTCCATAGTTGCTACAGTCAGCAACAGCAATTACCTAAAGCAAGCTATTTTGTAACAGCCACGAACAACAGATGGCAGCTATCTAAAGAATCTTGACGTGGCATAATCAAGCGGAAGTCTAAAGAAAGAAGAACACAGTCAGCATGAACAAGCATGGGGAAATGGCGAAGGAATATGAAGATCCCGAGAAGACGGTCAAAGTCAGTTACCCGTTGTGTAACAGCTAAAGCTCAAGAAAAGAATGTATTATCATACTGTTGTAACAGCACTCTGAATTGCTTATTTTTGACAAGATGGGTTAACTGAATAGGCTGTAATACTCTATTGTAATAGATGTCTCCTCTATAAAGAGGAGACATCTACATGAAACAAGAGGGAGTCGGTGTCTACGGTCAGTTTGTAATCGAGATTCTGAGAACATCAGCAAGTCTGAACTCTATTGTATTTAATCTTCTTGGCAGATGAATATAATACTGTTTTGAGCACTTAATCCCGTCTTCATTTTCCTGGGGAATCTTGTGAGAGGGACTGGGCCCACCTTCCTCACAAGATTCACCCATTTACTTTCTTGTCAAGTGTGTAAGTGTGCAGTAATTTCTTTCTGGTACTCTGTTTGGATTTGATAGCATTACCTCTGGTATTCTTTGTTTTGGTAGTACTCTGTTTCATTAATCACTTGAGTTTGTTTCTCACCGGTGAATGAGAGTGCAGTGTGCGTTAGTAAATCTGATTACAGGGGCAGGTGCTGAACGTCCCCATCTGGAGGATAGGGTCCTGATCCTCTGCCAACAGAGCATCCATTATTTTGCTTTCCAGATTCATAGTTTTAATTAATTGCTTTCATCTTAACAAGTACTGTAATGACATAGCGTAAGAATTACATATACTACAACTTTTCGATGCTTTTAGACTTTAAGTACATACAGTACGCAGTAGCCTTTGAAATAAAAAGACTTTCCCTGGTTGACAATTAATGTGGTACTTGAATGTTTAATTCATAAACAATTCAACTAGCCAACACCTGTAAAGGCAGGTAGAGCTGCAGTGCATGCAGTGTTGAGAGTAGATTCAATAAGAGAAGTGCATGTGGTGGATTATCGTAATGAAAGCTAGAGTAATATGGCAATATTCTTGCACTCTAGCGAGGTTGGTTAAGGAATTAGAATTCTAACCAGGATAAAGGCAAGACAGGTTTTCCATCTTGTAGTTTGAGCTATCGCATGTGAGACAAGTTGTAGGGTAGTGGGCCCAAAGAGTTAGACAAATGGTAAATTTGTGGGCGCACAACATAAAACGTGGTGATTTATTATGACTTTGTATGTGACATCTCTGCATGCACTCCAAGTGTCCTTTGCAAAGGTACATCTCTACATCCATTACAGGTTTTGCATTCTCTTTCATTTCTGTCGAGTAAATCAATTCGCACCAGGGACAGAGTACTTGGGTTTCAAGTGCAGGGCCAAGCCAGGTGCAAGTACTGGGGTTTCAAGTGCAAGTGCCGGAGATGCGTTCTGGAGCACTCTCTAAGGACATCTCTGAAGCCTATAATTACTGCACGGTTTGATCAAATGCATCACCAAGCAGAGGAGGAATTGATGGCTACAAGGTCTAGTCAACAACCTTGATCGTTAGAACAAAACAACAAGAGTTTATCATGCGAAGAATGGTAAAGAAATAAGATCTGGCGATGCTAACTGGGAAGACAACGATGTAACGTCAATTAAGATTGAACAGAAAGAGCTAAGCATAGAGAAAATCTTTGACGAGAATAAGGTGCCTCCTTGGTCAGAACAGATCACATTCAGAGCAATGTTTGTGAGCATGGTGCTGGGTATTATGTTTTGTATAATTGTCATGAAATTGAACCTCACCACCGGAATCATCCCTTCTCTCAATGTTTCTGCCGGATTGTTGGGATTCTTTTTCATCAAAATATGGACCAAATTCCTCGACAAGATCGGGTTGTTGAAGACTCCATTCACCAGACAAGAGAATACCGTGATTCAAACCTGTGTGGTGGCTTGTTATGGGATTGCATTCAACGGTATGTATGGATGACTCTGAAACTTTTCATCATGAATTATTATTCCATTTTTGTTTTCTAAGTTGGGTATAATGGTAGGGGAATTTGGATCATATTTGTTGGGTATGAGCAGAAAGATCTATGAAAAGGCAGATATAACTACCCCTGGGAATACTGCAAAGAATGTCAAAGACAAGTCTTAGTTGGATTATTGGTTTTCTTTTTGTCGTGAGTTTTGTAGGACTTTTCACTGTGGTACCACTTCGGAAGGTAATGAAACTTGGATTACTAAGAATGAGTGTAGTTTTGATTTGGAAATTTTATGATTGTTATTATTTTGGTATTTATTGCAGTGAATGTGTATTTCAATTTTTTTGGCTTTCTTCTTGGCTTCTTATTAGATAATTGTGATAGATTATAAGCCCACCTATCCAAGTGGTACAACAACAGCTATTCTAATAAATGGATTCCACACTCCTCGGGGAGACAAGCTAGCTAGGTAATGCTAATGTAATGGCAGAATAGTATAACTAACGAAACATTACAAATGTTTGAACTTGATCAAATGGATACATTCACAGCCTAGTTCATCCCCACTTTTAAGTATCAATGAATTTTTCTTCTTACCCTCTGTTGCCCTCAAATATCGCAGGAAACAAGTCAGGTCTCTTGGAAAATTCTTCACGTCGAGTTTTCTCTAGGGTTTCTTTCAGTAGTTTTTCACAACTGGAGATGATTGTGGCTTTCAGTAGTTTCCTACTTTTGGATTAGGAGCTCGGGATCAGAGGTATGTATTTGGGTTGGATATCGCTTTCGTTGACTTATATTGAATGGGTTGATGAGAGTTTATTTGTTTGGTTACCCAATTTAATTAGCGTGTTGGAGAGATACACAGCTAAATTAAATAAACACACAGCAATTAGAATCATGCACAGGGACACAACTTTTAACGTGGTTCACCCAACCATTCTGGGCTACATCCACCAAACTAAGGCATCGGCAATTCTCATTAATCAAACAGGAGATTACATCAATGAAACTCTCACATTACACCCAGCTATCCATATGACTACCTATTTTATAGCCAGGAGAATCTAACTACTTCTCACATCAAATTTAGGATGCATTAAATCTCTCCCAACAACCTGGAGATAATCCAGCAACAGATTTTCCATTGTTGTCACACACTGGGATTTTGCCTATTTTGACTAAAACAGAAAAATCTCAACAATCTCCACCTTGACAACAATTAGCCTGATGCCCAGTTTGTTTATTATTTTCATCTTTTCTGCAAGACAATAGAAGCCAAACACCAACGTAGCTTCTCTAACAAAACTGGTTTCGTGAACATGTCTGCACAGTTTTCCTTTGTATGCACCTTTTCAAGAGAAACTCCCCTTTCAGTGATAACCTGTCTTACAAAATGATACTTGATTGGAATATGCTTTGATTTACTATGATAGGCCGGATTCTTAGCCAAATGTATTGCACTTTGACTGTCACAAAGTAACCTGATGTTGTCCTGTAACCTACCAAACTCACCAAGCAATCCTTTCAACCAAACCGCCTCTTTGCAAGCATGTGAAGCAGCAATATATTCTACTTCAGTAGTGGATAAAGCAACAATGTTATGTATCTTTGACATCCAGCTAATAGCTCCACCTGCAAGAGTAAAGACATACCCTGAAGTTGACCTTCTCTTATCCAAGTCACCTGCAAAATCAGAATCAACATATCCGCAAACAGATTCACTACTTTTATTGTAAGTAATACAATAACTACTTGTGCCTCTCATATACCGAAGCACCCATTTTACTACTGACCAATGCTCTTTACTAGGATTTGCCATGTACCTGCTGACAACCCCAACTGCATGTGAAATATCTGGTTGCGTACACACCATCGCATACATCAAACATCCTACTACATTTGCATATGGAATTCGAGACATATAATCCTTTTCTTCATCTGTATTAGGACATAAACTGGAAGAAAGCTTGAAATGGGAAGCTAAAGGGACTGACACAGGCTTCACATTATTCATACCAAATCTCAAAAGTATTTTCTCAATATACTTTTGTTGTGATAGCCACAGCTTACCATTACTCCCGTCTCTGAAAATCTCCATGCCCAAAATCTATCTTGCCGCTCCTAGATCTTTCATATCAAACGTCCTTGCCATCTGAGTCTTCAACCTGTTGATTTCTTCAATGCTTTTGCTTGCTAAAAGCATATCATCAACATACAACACTAAGATAATGAACATGCCATTATTTAACTGCTTAAAGTAAACACAATGATCATATTCACTTCTTACATATTTCTGACTCAACATGAAAGAATCAAACTTCTTATACCACTGCCGAGGTGACTGCTTCAGACCATATAATGACTTTTTGAGCCTACAGAAAAATTTCTTATTGCGATGCTGAACAAACCCTTCCAGTTGTTCCATATATATTTCCTCATCTAAGTCTCCATGTAGAAATGCAGTCTTAACATCTAATTGCTGCAACTCTAAATCTAACAAAGCCACTAATGCTAACACAATTCTAATTGAAACAATTTTAACCACTGGTGAAAATATCTCATGAAAATCTATGCCAGCTTTTTTAGAAAACCCTTTTGCAACCAGTCTCGCTTTGTACCTATCTTCCGTATCATTCACACCCCGTTTCACCTTGAACACCCACTTGCATCCCACAGTTTTCCTGCCTTTGGGAAGTTCAACCAGATCCCATGTGCCATTCTTACCTAAGGCCATCATTTCTTCCTTCATGGTTGCTTTCCACTTGTCACTATTTGAACCTTCTACAGCTTCCTGATAACACAAAGGTTCATCATCATTAGCGATCAAAGCAACTGAAGTAACATGATCATCATACCTTCTCGGAGGGCGTTTGATCCTTGTAGACCTCCTTAAGAATGTTTTTGGTGCTTCCACAATTGGCTGTCTATCATCTGTAGGAACTTCTTCATGATCGCCATCTGAGACCTGTTCATGACCTCCATCTGAACCCTGTTCATAATCTTATTCTGAAACATGTTCATGACTAGAATTTGAACTATGGTCGTTACGACTGTCATTAGAAATGCTGTCAAACTGAATATGCTGGAAATCAGATACATCATCCTGTTTCAATCTACTATTTACATCTAACTGTACAAGAGAGGATTCATCAAACTTTACATCTCTGTTGATGATGATTTTGCGGGTAGTAGGATCCCACAATCTAAATCCCTTTGTTCCATCACCATACCCAACAAAGACATACCTTTTCGATTTCGGATCTAGTTTAGTTCGCTGATGTTTAGGCACTAGAGCATATGCATCACAACCAAACACTCTGAGTTTAGAATAGTCACAAGGGTGTCCTTTCCATACCTCTTGCGGAACCTTGCAGCCTATCGCTGTTGATGGAGATCGGTTTATCACATAACAAGTTGTTGCCACCGCTTCCGTCCACAACTCCTTCTGCAACCCGGCATTACTCAGTATACACCTTGCTCTCTCTAGAAGAGTCTTGTTCATGCATTCAACAACTCCATTTTGCTGAGGAGTATAAACCGTGGTCTTATGTCCCTCGATCCCTCCATCCTTGCAATAGCTGTCAAACTCCTTGGAAGTAAACTCACCACCATTGTCAGTTCTTAAACATTTTATAGTTCTACCAGTGCTGTTTTCTACCAATGCTCTAAACTGCTTGAAAACTGTAAAAACATCAGACTTCTTTTTCAACATGTAGACCCATACTTTCCGAGAAAAGTCATCAATAAACGACACAAAATATCACGAGCCACCAAATGACGCTGTAGGGGCTGGACCCCAAACATCTGAATGAATATAATCAAGTATCCCTTTACTAGTATGTTTGCCTATTTTAAACTTTTGTTTACTTTGTTTTCGAAACAAGCAATGTTTACAGAAATCTAACTTTCCAGATCTTAGATTAGGAAGTAACTTGCGGTCAGCCAAAATTTTCAACCCTCGTTCGATCATATGGCCCAACCTTTGATGCCATAGGCGAATGGAACTACTGTCCTGTTCAGACAGCGACACATGATCTGACCCAGTTCTACCTTCTAATTGAAAAAGATTTCCTATCTTCTTAGCCTTCATCACTAGTAAGATACCTTTATAGATTTTCATAACTCCACCTTGAATTACAGTTTTATATCCATTCGTATCCAGTGCTCCTAATGAAATTAGATTTTTTCTTAGATCTGGTACATGTCTCACATCAGTTAACAATTTGGTTGTGCCATCTAACATTTGCAGTTGTATACTTCCTATTCCAATAATACTGCAAGTGACATCATTACCCATGTACACGAATCCATCATCAACTGATCCATATGTTTTAAACCAATCTTTATGAATACACATGTGGTTAGATGCCCCGGAATCTAACAACCAATGTTGATCATATTTTGAAATATTAATAGACAATACCTCATCGCTCATACCTGAACCAGATACTGAACCTGTATCTGTGGTGTTGGCTTCCTTCTTTTTTGTCGAAGAGCCTTCTTTAGCTGCCTGCTTTCGCTTCCAGCAATCCTTTTTCAGATTTCCAGCCTTGCCACAATGCCAACACTTCACCTTTGGCTTCTTTCCTTTGGACTTTGAGCGAGAGTCGCTATGCTTTCCCTCGGAGTGTCTCTCTCGTGAGCGACCTCTGGCCATCATTACCTCTGATGTAGAGGTGTCTGCATTCGACCTCTTCCTCGTCTCCTCAGCCAACAAGGCTCCAACAACATCGTCAAACTCAAGGATGTCTGATGTACTAAAGCTTATGGAAGTAACAAAGTGATCCCAGGATTCGGGCAATGAACACAATAGAGTTATTGCCTTATCCTCTGAATCAAATTTCACATCTAGACTATCTAATTGCACCAGTAAGGTATTAAAAACATTCAGGTGATCAGTAATCGAGGTACCTTCTTTCATCCGCAAACCGTAAAGCTGTCGTTTCAGGAGAATCCGATTTGTCAAAGATTTCGTCATATAGAGCTTCTCAAGCTTCGACCACAGGTCTGCGGCGGTTTTCTCTGACACAATGTTGAATAGAACATCGTCCGCCAGACATAACCGAATTGCGCTCAGAGCTCTATCATCCATCTCATCCCATTCATCCTCCGTCATGGAAGGAGGCCTTTTGTTTTTCCCCAACAGTGCTTTCGCCACACCTTGTTGAACTAGTAGATCGTGCATCTTTACCTTCCAGATCTCGAAATTATTTTTCCCATTAAATTTCTCTATTTCAAAACGGGCACTTTGAGTTTTGGCCATCTCGTCTAAAAAACAAAGAATCTCCAATTTCAATTTAATAAAAAACAAAATTGAATCTCAATAAATGCCTGTGCCTCAGTTTACATTTAATCTCATTTTAAAAAACATGTAAATCAAATTGGCGCTTGCTGATCAACACAAGAACCGCGCCACTTGAAAAACGCTATAAGGAATGTCAAATTGGCGCGAGAATTCTACTAATATACGCGCCTATTGGCACATTAGCGCATTGGCGCACTTTAATAATATAATATTCGCGCTAATTCAGGAGGTTGGCGCTACTGTTTCCTTAAATCCCGCGCCAATCCCAAAACATAAAAAAATAAGACTGTCGGTACACCAAAAAACAAAACTGCAATTCGCCGTTTTAAACAACATATATCCACGCCGTTGGTAAAACATATATCCACGCTGGTTTAACACACATATCCACGCTGGTTTAAAAAAAACAGAATATCCACGCCGTTTTTCAATGGATATTCACGCTGTTTTTCAAATATATATCAACGTTGTTTGATATATATATACCCACGCAGCACCAAAAACAAAACCACGCTGTTTTTAAATGTACATCCGCACCGTTTTAACTATGAATCAATGTTTTTGAATGCGCATACCTTTGAATGCATTATAAGAATCCACGCACAGAATTCAATTATGCGCTCAATTCCTACGCAGCAACAGCACCCAAACGCCTCCAGCATGCAATCCTCCAGTGCTCCACGCAGCAACAACAATGAACTCCACGCACGCTATACACAGCTCCCTCCAGCGCCTTTGTGCTCCACCGTTCGGGATGGCTATCTACGCACGCAGAGACACCACGCAGCGCCTCCAGGCAGCACCTCCAGGCAGCAAATCCAATCTTGCCTCCAACATGCTCTGATACCAATTGTTGGAGAGATACATAGCTAAATTAAATAAACACACAGCAATTAAAATCATGCACAAGGACACAGCTTTTAACGTGGTTCACCCAACCATTCTGGGCTACGTCCACCAAACTAAGGCATCGACAATTCTCATTAATCAAACAGGAGATTACATCAATGAAACTTTCACATTACACCCAGCTATCCATATGACTGCCTATTTTATAGCAAGGAGAATCTAACTGCTTCTCACATCAAATTTAGGATGCATTAAATCTCTCCCAACAACCTGGAGATAATCCAGCAACAGATTTTCCATTGTTGTCACACACTGGGATTTTGCCTATTTTGACTAAAACAGAAAAATCTCAACATAGTGAAGAAAGCTATTATATATTTAGTTTGTTTTTGTGGACATCTTTATTTGGATTGCAGATATGGGAAATATTTTAGAATATATAAACATTAGTGAGGTTTAGGTTAGTGAGGTTTAGGTTTTCATTTGAGAAGATTAATGAAAGAGGCCAAGGAGGCTGGAACATGGTTTTGTTTGATTTATTTGTTATTTGTACAGATTTTAGTATATTCTCAAAATCTTTTAACTTCAACGGTTTTTTGATGAAAATTACCTAAACCTTTAAAAACTTGCTTATTTGACTTAACTTTGGAGAAATATCTAGAAATTAATGTCACTTATGTCAGTCTGATTCCCAAAATTGATAATCAAAATAAGGATGACTGAAATTATATTTATAGCAAATTTTGAATATATGCTAAAATCCACTGATTTCTTTTATTACTTACAATTTTGATGTTAGGCGTATTGCAGGTTTTTCTTCGACTTCAGCTCGACATATATAGGAGCTGGGATGATCTGTCCTCACTTGGTAAACTTGTCCATATATTTGGAGCAGTCATCTCTTGGGGTCTCATGTGGCCTCTTATACATAACCACAAGCGCGAATGGTACACTGCTGCTGACACCAGTATGCAGGGCCTTCAAGGTTACAGGGTCTTTGTGTCCATTGCTCTCATATTGGGCGATGGACTCTACAATTTCTTCAAAATCATGGTCATCAGTGGGACCAATCTCTATAGTCAAAGGAAAGAAAGGAGGAACCGCAATGGTCTTCCAGTGGTTAACAGTGATGGGCATGAGACACCAGGGGATGCTACGATGAGCAGTGGCGGAATGAGATGTTTATGAAAGACAACATACCCCTATGGGTGGCTGGAGCTGTGTATGTGGCCCTTGCTGCTATATCCATGGGAGTAATTCCACAGATTTTTCATCCTCTGAAATGGTACTTTGTTTTGGTGGCATACACAGTGGCACCTGTGTTTGCATTCTGCAATGCATATGGATGTGGCCTCACAGATTGGATCTTGGTCTCAACATATGGGAAACTAGCCATCTTCATCTTTGGAGCATGGGCGGGAAAGGACGATGGCGGCGTACTGGCAGGATACATGGTTAACGTTTCTTTTATATGATGTAAATGCTTGAAACATTAATTTTATTCTTCGTGGCAACTCAAACAATTGGAGTTTCTCAACCCCAGCAGGGACTACCACTACGACAGCGGCTCCCTTTTTATTATTGGAATGAATAAATAAATGTTTAAGACTGTGATCAGGGAGAGATATGCGAGTTGAAAAGTATGACGGGTAACGAGGAATTTGCAGTGAGTTTTCCCATGATTGTCGACAACTGTAATCTGCCTGATCACATCTGAAACATTCATTCACTCATTATTATTATTGGAATCAATAAATAAATGTTTGAGACTGTGATCTGGGAGAGATATGCGAGTTGAAAAGTATGACAGGTAACGGGGAATTTGAAGAGAGTTTTCCCATGATCGTCGACAATTGCAATCTGCACCTGATACATTCATTCACTCATTATTATTATTGGAATGAATAAATAAATGTTTGAGACTGTGATCTGGGAGAGATATGCGAGTTGAAAAGTATGACGGATAATGGGGAATTTCAGAGAGTTTTCCCATGATCGTTGACAACTGCAATCTGCCCTTGATCACATCTGAAACATTCATTCACTCATTATTATTATTGGAATGAATAAATAAATGTTTGAGACTGTGATCTGGGAGAGATATGCAAGTTGAAAAGTATGACGGGTAACGTAAAATTTGCAGAGAGTTTTCCCATAATCCGAAACCTCATGATCGATATGGCCTCAATGGTAACTACAATCTTCCCCTGATTAAATAAACTGGAAACATTCGTTCACTCATTATTCGAGTGAATAAAGAAACATTTATGATATGTATTATTTCTTCTGAAACACGATCCTATCTTACTAGGTATAGTAAATGAGTACTATATATTTTTGTTATTTTATTTCGAATTCAAAGTTGTTAGAATCTGAATATTTTGTAGACTAAATGAATAAAAATATATTTTCTATTATTTTATTTCGAATTAAAAGTTAATTATAAATGTTTTGTGAGAAAGAGATGAATTAACCAGACTCAGAAGTTTTTGAGAGAAGTTCAATATTTTGGGAGAGGTTAATATTTTTACACCATGGCTTATTCTTTTAATAAATCTGAAATATGATCGCAATAAACAAATCTTCTTTTAATAAATCGTCTGAAAATAATAAAAAAAAATCTTCTTTTAATAAATCATCTTAAAATAATAAACAAAATCTTCTTTTAATAAATCTAAAATATAGCAGCAATAAACAAAATCTTTCTTTAATAAATCTGAAATTAATAAACAAAATTTTCTTTTAATATTTCTTTTAATAAATCTGAAATTAATAAACAGAATCTTCTTTTAATAAATCTGAACCTCTGTTTTTTGTCTGATTCGGGAAGGAGTGGCTACCTTTGCTGCTCTATTCCTCTTTTTGTGCCTCTCCTTTTGCATTGGGTGAACAGATCTAGTGCTTTATGTTCTCTTTTTCTATCCTCTGAAGCTTGCCTGCATGGTGCATTGGTGCCATCTCTTGCACCTCTGCACTATTATGTTGTTTTTCTTGTAATAGAGGTTGCCTCTTCAGGTCTGTGCAATATTGGCCTTTTGGGGTTTATATTGGGCACTGCTATGCAGATTAGTTGGGGTTTATACCTTTATTTGATGCCCCGTCTAAGGGTATTTCTGGATACTTCTTATGGAGTATTGTTGTAAGTGGCTTTGTCCACGTTTCTGCATATGCATCTAGAATTATGTAATCTTCTTATATGAATATAAGACTATCTTGCTTTTTCTTCCTGAAAAAAATCTGAAATATGGCCGCACTGGTAAGTGCAATCTGCCTTATTCACTCATTGTGCTTCGGGTGTAATCAGGGAGAGATACGCAAGTTGACACCTATCCCCATCACTATGTTTTCGTCCAACATTAAGTTTGGAATACATGTCCCATGACCCTGGCATAATTTTTCTTTTATTAACTTTATTACATGGATTTTTAACAGGGGTTGTTAGATGGTTATTCAATGATTTTTATCGATGAGATGATATATTGAACGATATTATTTGATAACATTATTCAATGCTATTCCATGAACAAGAGATCATTTATGACAATTCATGGAAATATTTAATACATTATTCTCAAATTACTTTGATAATTATAGAATGTCTTTGAGTATATTAGTTATTGTCTTCTTATTTATTTAAAAATATTTAATGAAAATATGAAAGTATTTGTTGCTTGAAGATATTGGACCATATCACACCTTATTTTAATGGAGGTATGCATACCTGAACCAGTGCATGGTGTAGGATTTTACTAGACTACAAACCCATGGGGAGGTGCATTGATTTGAATTTAAGAGACATTGTAGCACATGGAAGGTGACATTTTTAAATTCTGGAGGAACTACAAAATTTCCACTACTAGGGATGTGGTAGTACCATGGCAAAAATGGGTAGAGTTCTTATGAACATTCTAACCTTGTAGGGGGGTGCATTTGTATGAAGTTACTAATTTATCATTAGAGTCATTCACTAGTTAGCAAGCCACACTGTCCTACATTAGCCCATTCGAAGTGTTTTGATACTATAGCCAAGGGAGTGAATTATTCCTTATGACATTATAACCTTTTGGGGAGATGGCGATATTCCATTGGAGGTTGTGTTCTTGAACATATTAAGGATTTATATTTGTGCGGGGGTATTATAACCTACTAGACGTGAAGACCACCACAACTAGAAGATGTGGACCATTTATCATGCCATGATATTTCATATGTTTCTCCATTGATAAGGAATTAGAACATATTGAACATTAGATTTGATAAATGTCATTCCTATACATATTCTTTCATCTAAAAATTTGGAATAATAAATATTTAAGATGTATACAAAAACAAAAAACAAAAAAAAACTGAATCTTAGAGAAGTATGAGAAATGATAGGGTTGATGTCAATTGTATTGACGGGGAACATAAGGCCCCTTATGAGCACTATTTACCTTGCATATTACAACATCTCATTTATGATTATATTTATATGAATCCTTGAAAATTGTTATATTAGCTTCTTATACTATTAATGGGAAAATATGCTTGATGTATGTAAACTTCTCATTGCTTTGCACTAGGATATGCACTAACCAAAATTAATTTTCAATAGTATCTCAAAGAATTTGATAAGGAATTAATTTATGTCAATACTAACATTAACTACTAGAGTATGGTTTTCACTATCCACACTAACTTAAGCCAAACGATGGGAGAAATCTAAAAGGTTATTAATCTTGTTGTGGTTTGAAACCTAAAGGGAAGGACTTTAGTGAAACATAGATGACTTCGCCTCTCTGCTATTAGTTATTTTTTTTGTATAAAGTTCAACTCAAGCTTTGATTTGGAAACAATATTTTTGTGATATGTTATTAGTATTTGTAGCCCGAAGGGATATGGGATTTGAACAATAAGTGAATATCATGTGACGTATAAAAATTTGCACTAACCCTAGTTCTCCCTAAACCCTATTCATTATTTCTAATTAACATTTTATGGGGGTTAATTGGATTAGCTTATGAGACAAAAACAAATTTTCTTGATGTGCTATGGTGAAAAAAAAAGAAAGTACTATATTTTAGAGTCTATGTTTTCTGTAAAATCATACTTGTATGTTCTTAGAAAGAGTGGTGGTCTATTCGCTTGATTGTGGAATAATTATGATAGACTAAAGACCACTAATTTTTTTTTTGGTGATATAATAATTTTCCCCAAATTAATTACCAACTCTACAAATCATGGTGATTCATTAAATGGATCATTATACGAGTTTGCCTGAAATTTTCAAGTATATGCAATTAGTAAAAACACCTAATTTCTCTAGATATATGTCCATAATTTTTTTAAATAAAAATATGAGTATGGAAGCAATACAAATCTTGTTTTTACTATAAATCAAAATATTTTAACAGCAATTTTTTTTCCAATTCCTTTTCTTGCATATCGTGTTTGTTAATCATTGTGTGGTCAAGTGAACTATGGTTATGTTATAATATAGGGTTAATGGATTGGGGTTTCTGAATGTTTTGGTATGTATATAATGGATTGTATATTTGAAATGAATATAATGAAAATTCAACCTCGTTTTCTCAATTTATTTTGTGGTCAAGGGAACTATGGTTATGCTATAATATAGGGTTAATGGATTGGGGTTTAGGAATGTTTTGCTATGTATATAATGGATTGTATCTTTGAAAGGAATATAATGAATTCAATCTGGTTTCTGAGTTTTGGGTTTGACCATAAATCTTTGTGCATATTTTTATGTTCTTGAAATTGTATATTTAATGTTTTTGTTGTATTTGTTACAAGTAATTTTGTATAGGGTTAAAACCTACAATATTGAACTATTTTTAAAATAGATAAGAATTATACATCTTCCTCAGTAAATAAATGAGGAAAAAAATCCTAGACTTTAAACTCTTATATGAAATTATGGAATTATTCCATGATTTCAATTAAGATATACTTAACATTAATTTCTATAATGGACATTCACATCTAAAAATCCCTCCAAAAGATAATCACAATATTTCGCTTCCTATGTGGGCCTACAAGGTGATATAATGGCTCATGTCAAATCACTCAAGAACACACATCCATTTGGTGCTCATGACATCATAATATATATGGGTCAATCGTTATAAATAGGGTGGAAACACTTCACATAAAACACAGTTCACAATTTCGGATCCTTATATAGTTTTGGAGGGAAGTTACAATGAACTATTTCAAATGTCTATTCACAGTGAAAAATTTGGATAAGGGTAAGGACAATGAGGAGGTCTAGGGATAGAACCTCATCGGTATCTGTGATTTTCATATGTGTAGTAACAGAGGCAATTTCTGGTATATATCTCTAAAATTTTGGTGAATAGATACATCAAAGATTCAGATCATCTATATTCTCGGTGAAAGGGAAAGATTACAATTCCATGGAAGGGAATTAGAATCCATATCTGAAGTAGATCATAGTGGTAGTGAAGTAGTATATTGGTGGTGTTAGCGCTCGAATTTGCCTCAGGCTAAATGAAGGCGAGGTTCAAGGCAACATCAAACCAAGCTCAGTCTCGTAGCTAGCCCTACCAGAACAGGAGAGGGCTCTCTCCGGGTCTATCTCAATAAAACGATCAATAGAGTCTGAGATGACTTAAAATGGGAACTGATTTAGGCTAGTAAAATGAATAGGAAAGGGGTGATTTGATAAATGACTGGGTTTTTTTGGCAGCGTGGGATCAAGAATAGCATGAGCAGGGAGACTAAATCCGAGACACATATTATCTCAGGAGTCAAGACAGGCAATAAATTTAGCATCCAATTTTGAAATTATATGGAATGAAAAGAATGCTGAGAGGTTGACAAGGGCAATAGATGAATCCTTATCAAACAGAAGAAAACAAAAAACATGAATACCTTCCCAAGGCAGAGCAACAAAATGGATTCTGCCTTTATCACTTAAAAGTATTCATTTAGAAATGATTATGAAATGAAATGGAAACATAACAAGCTACATATGAAACAAAGGAAAAGAAAAATGCTAAATTCACCCCACAAGAATCTTAGGAGTCAGAGTTGTATCCTTTCATTAAATCCCTGTCAAAACTGTACAATGAAGTTTTCCTTCATAGCTCTCCCACTATTTGCCAAAACTCAGAACCATTTACACATAATTTTCATACAATAAATAGATTTCATCTGAGGGAAAACAAATCGATGAAAAGTAGGGAGCTGAAAACCAATCAACGAAGATAGGGAAAGAGTTTTCCATATGTGTTGGGGACAGAGCAGCGTTACATTATTCCATTTGAAACTTTTTGATGATCAATAAAAAGACGACAACTGTAGCTACATATCATAACTGAAGTGAAAAATAGGAAATCGAATAGTGTTTCTCTACCCTGGTAGATGTCTCTGATTTAAATTTTGGCTTTTCGGTTTCTGACTTTTTTCCTTCCATGTGCCTTTTTCACCACTTGGTTTTCGACCTTTTCACCTTTTGATTCTATTCGAGGGAGACCTTTTCTGTTTGTTAAAGTATGTCATTTTCTTTGCATGGGCAAAAGATGCAACCTTTATAAGTGAATGGTGCCTTGCAGCAGGAAGGCCAATCAGAGGCAAAGTCTCATATACATGGTCAAAAGATGCCTTTTAAAAACATCCAAGCAAATTAGGTTTGCTCCTTGTGATTTATGCATTCTCCTCCTTTTAACAGCTATTAGAATGAACACTGTACTTAGAATTAGTCTGACATACTATAGAAATATCTTTTAAAAAACCACAGTAATTCCTCTTTTCTCAGATATATGTCAAATTTGTAGGAAAATTCAGCAAACCAAATACAAGAAAACAGCCCTGCAAGATGTTCTTCTCACTCAATAATTATTAGTATTTGAATAAATATATGAAACACCAAGATGAAATGGCTCATTATTGAATTTCCTGTGAAAACCTACAGAATTGCCAGAAATCAGTCTTTTGCTAATCACAAGTATAGCTACTCCTCTTCTTACCGAGGTTGAAGCTACATATTAAAATGCCAAATGCCATGTGACTAGGCCAATTTCACAAGAACAACAAATATACTTGCAGCACTCTTTGCATCGTGGAATAGGCACCAAAACCAATGTCAATCTTCCATCAAGATCAAAGTCTTTATGAAAAGATGATGTGTGAATATAAATATATAGGCATCTGTAAGGTATGAATATAAATATAAAGGCATCTGTAAGGTATGAATATAAATCTCTGGTAACGTTTTTTCTCCAAAAATTCCGAGGAGCTTCCTCATGTCTATCTGTTTAAAAGGCAATTCTCAGCCTTACAAATCTATTTGAAGCAAGAAATTTAGGTTTTAGAGAGCAGAGGCAAAATTTCATTGTTCCAGTTTTGTGCATCGCGCACTCTGCCCAGTGCACCACGCCTGGGGAGTGCGCCATGCCAGTGTTAAAAATTCACTACGTAAAAGCGCCCAGTGCGCCGCACTCCTTCAGTGTGCCACGCCACCTGTTATATGCGCCGCGCTGCCTCCAAGTCACTCAGAGAACTATTTACTTCACTTAAATTGATTTCTAATTTCCTCAATTCATCCTCACGCTTTTTAGCTTTGGTCCCAAGTTGCTTCAAATCATTCTCCCATTTCGTCATCTCACTCATAAAAGTCTCAATGTACAATCTAACTTCATTCACCATAGTTTTATTACTTATTTGTGATTGACTTGCTATGCACTCATCGTAAGCATGAAAGATTGCTCCATCATCGAAAGTTTGATCTAGAACACTAACAATCTCCAGCCATGGATTTGGAAGAATATCAACCTTAATATGCACAAAGAGCTTGGTATGCCAGGGATGGAAAGCTTTAAATTGAAAGAGTATAATGTCTTTTGGAATCATAATTTTGGGCACCGTACCTTTCCCTTACTGAATTTGTATTGAACAGAACTCAGAGTATACAAATCAACTGTCAACGTATGCTGGAAACCATCCATTTTAGGAGTCACTTTCAAATGTACCGTCATACTTTGACCTCCTTTCAGAGTAGAAGCCTCCCCAGATAAAACCAATGAAGAAGCACCACAATCATATATGTTCCCCTCTTCATCGATGCATATTATTAGATAGTGCAATTTTAGATCCAATTTCTTTTTCTCCATGATGACCAACACCAACGTTCTCTAACATCATTTCAAGAATGAAATCACATATGAGGGAAACTACAGATATATTAATAGGGATATGAAGAGGATTCTTAAACTCAAGCCCCACATTTATAGCCTTTCCAGAAATACAAATATTGCTATCTTTTCCTTTCAAAGATTTGGAAGAAGACCTTGTTGTAGAATCTAACCAGTTACTTGATGTCGGGGATGTCAATGGAACTAATCCTTCCTCCAAATATTGCCATGTCCTTTCTGGTAAAAGAATAGCTCCAGCAAAGGCATATGTGTGATGATCCTCAAATGAATTCTCAGTGATGTCATATTAATGGCAGGAAACTTCAGTTTGAACATTTCATATTTTTTACCAACACTCTCAAAAACACGCAGGAAATCTCCCAGAAACATTTCCTAAGTTACATCTGATTGATGACTACATGCAAGTAACCTCATTAAATGTTGAATGGCCAATTCTGACTTCCTGATAACAGCATATGATCTTCCAAGATTAAAGTGTACATGGTCTCTGATATAATTCCATCCATCGCCTTTCAAATACAGGAAGAACACACATATATGCTCTAATGGCATGTTTCCGCTGTCCACGTACAGTGTAGCGATTTTCTGCAAGGACAAGATGGAATCCAAATTTCCTGAGCATGTGTGGATTTACACACAGATACAATAGGTTGCCTGATCCAGCAATATACCTGCACGTAAGCTTGCTTCCTCAATAGAGATATGGAAGTAGACATTGGCAGCCTCCTTGAATTTCCCCCTAGCTTTGTGCAATTCCAATCACCAAAGTGCACATATTGTGGCATATCACTAACCTGAGGCACCTATTTTCTGATAAGTTGTAAAATCCGTTTCCATGGAATACTCTGCTTCCTTTCTTGATTGATCCAGCATGAATAGTGAAATTCCAATCATTTCCTGAACACCAGCATAACGCTTCCAAGCCTTGTCAATATTGTAGTCACTGGATAACGATCGATAATTTGAAAGAGAAAGTTCATAATCACCCAGCATAAAGGCATAGTCTCCCAAAATTATGATCTGAGACTCTATCGAACTAAATGTGTAGATGGACCCATTCGAAACATCAGCAGTATCATCCTTCCTTTTATGCCACCAAAGGTTGTAAACTGATTTTTCAACCCCTTCCTTGTTGCTAAAACCTGTTGATTCAAGGGCGTATTTTCTGCTCCATGCATGGGATAATATTCTTTACAAAAAATTCTTGCATGAATTCATTATCTTTTCCAAGTCATTTCTGTTGAAACAATGGCCTAGAACATGGTCAGATGATGAATTATCAAATATGATGAAACAAAAGGAGTCAAGATATCTTCTAGTAAGATCTCTTCATTTGATTGTGAAGAATTAATACATAGCAGCCTACAGTCATGTGGTCCAAAAGTTCCCTTCATTTCCAATAGTATTTCATTTGCTTTGTCTGCAGGTCCATCTTCAATAAAGGAAAACCGGTAGTGTATTGAGTAAATGAATTTTCTCGTACTTAATTTTGTCTAGGGGCATTCAGTCATACACTTGTTGATATGAGATATAATTAGATTAGCTTTGAAAAATCCCGCTCCAACCCCTGTAGATCTTGCTTTGTCTCTTTGTGCTGATGATGTTTTATCTGTTTGTGCTTTTGCAGGGACAGGGGCTGCTGAACCTAGCCAGATGGGCAGGGCTACTTGAAGTGCTGTAAATACTTATCAACCATGTATTGAACAAACTTAATAATTTATTCTTTAAAACAGAGTTTTGAAGAAGAATTGCCCTTCAGCATTATTAATAATGTGGATCTTGAAGCGAAACCTTATTGAAGCTTTCTTTGGCCTACAGGCGTTAGTGAACACTTCTGGATACAAAACCCTGGACTTAAGGATTAAAGTGACCCTTTTTGCCCAAACTGGTATTTTATGACTGAAAATGACGAGAAATGAACCTTGGTGAATTCGACTCTGACAGAAGAATGACAAGACTGAGTCTAACATTGGCTCCAATTGGGATGGCCGTTGACGCTCCGTGGAGCTGCCAAGAACATCAGATCTCTGGGAGAGCTAGACATTGCCTTCATCCATTGGGCTATGGAGTCCATTATTCTGACAAACCATCGTGACTCAATTTATTGACTGAAACTTGACTCAATGCAAACTGAAATGACTGAAAAACTTGACTCTAACAAACTAAATCAAAATAGCAAAGACCTGGACATAAAACTTAAAGCTTGGTGGCAGTACATGGCCACCTGTGTTTCTTACAGGGCCATATATGATCAAACTATATCAAAATTCCAATGCAACCAATCAAGAAGATGGCTTCTTGACTGATTCTTCCTATCAGATCTGCTGGTCAACAATACAAATTGATCACTGGGCATCCAAAAACATAGTTGACCATGATCCCCCTCATCACCGAATACTGCAATAAACTCTTTCACAGTTGACTGCAACAAATTGGCTATTGGATCCTGAAAAACATGAAGATTTTCCATTGCCACCTTCTGCTGAGAAAATGAGATGTCTTTTTCTCTTGCTTCTGATTTTTATTCATAAATAAGATCACTTTCCAGGTCTTCAAAAAATTCTGAACAAGTAGATGAGCAGATTTCTTCTACAAAGAACATTTCAAAACACGAAACATATGAAGGAGAATCTGAAATGGAATCCATAATGGTCTGGTCGGCTATAGTCTGAATATATTTCTGATCATCTTGGCATGATATGGACACCAGATTCTCATTACATTCATCAATCATGAGTAAAGCAACTTTAGATGATTCTTGAAACTCAAGCATGACATCTCTATCACCTATCATAAATTCATCCAGAGAAACTTCTTCACCTACTTGAACAAAGATATCCTCTTGATATTTGTGAATTGATTGGATTACCATGGTAGGAAGGCTTTGTTGTGATGAGATGAGGGCAGTTAGGCTTGTAACTTTGCATTCTTCATTTGAGGCAGCCTCAACAATGCAATTCTCTTCTAGGAGATCTGGAACAACATGTTTTTCCTCATCACAATCTGTCTCTCGATATGGTTTATCATCATCATTTTCAGAGATTGGAACATCATTTTCCTATGTATCCTCATTTATTTCAACCAGATCTGAAATAGTACTTCCTTTTTCATCATTTTCAGTCATAGGGAAATCTTTAACCTGATGATTTTGATTCTGCTGCAAAGTTTCCTCTAAGAGTTCTATGGACTGCTGAAATGGATTTTCATATAATTCTTCCATGATTTCTTCATCCATAAAATTATCATCCTCATATTATTTTTCAAGGCTCTCAATAAAACCATAAGAATTCTTGCAACAATCCTGAACTAAATTTAATGACAGATAAGATTCTTTATACTTCTCAAAGAATATTGAATGAAAATCCTTTAGACAATAAATGGAAGTAGGTGGCAAGATTTCATACCAAGATTAGGCTTTGTCTTCCAGAGTAGCCATAAACATTTTCATCAAACAGTCCTCAGGAAAATTGATCTTTAATCTATGCACATGATTTTGAAATTTCACCAGATGAAGAGCAGCATCGTTACCTTCCACATTTCTGAACACAGGCAAATTCTTTGACCAATCTACCTTGGGAATTTTATTTGGAAAACCTGGGATGTGATCTCGGCTCATGGGAGCGTATCTTCTTGCAATCTGATCCATCTTGAAAATCTTACCACTACTGATCTTTCTGCAGTGGAGTCACCATGAAGGATTGATTGCTGGATTCTTCAGTGAATGGAGTCGCCAGGTGAATGATTTCAGTCATCTTATGTCTGATCGTTGTTCACCATCAACAATCATCTCTGAACTTGAGATATGTACTAGGGCAGAACAATCTACAAGTAAACCATTTACATCCCCAGTATGGTCGCCACTATGTTAGCGCTCAAATCTGCCTCAAGCTGAATGAAGGCGAGGTTCAAGGCAACATCAAACCAAGCTCATTCTGGTAGCTAGCCCTACCAGAAAAGGGGAGGGCTCTCTCTAGGTCTATCTCGATAAAACGATCAATAGAGTCCGAGATGACTTAAAATGGGAACTAATTTAGGCCAGTAAAATGAATAGGAAAGCAGTGATTTGATAAATGACTAGGTTTTTTGGGCAGTGTGGGATAGAGAATAGCATGAGCAGGGAGACTAAATCCGAGACACATATTATCTCAGGAGGTAAGACAGGCAATAAATTTAGCATTCAATTTTGAAATTATATGGAATGAAAAGAATGTTGAGAGGTTGAAGAGGGCAATAGATGAATCCTTATCAAACAGAAGAAAACACAAAACATGAATACCTTCCCAAGGCAGAGCAACAAACTGGATTCTGTCTTTATCACTTAAAGTATTCATTTAGAAATGACTATGAAATGAAATGGAAACATAACAAGCTACATATGAAACAAAGGAAACGAAAAATGCTAAATTCACCCCACAAGAATCTCAGGAGTCAGAGCTGTATCTTTTCATTAAATCCCTGTCAAAACTGTACAGTGAAGTTTTCCTTCACAGCTCTCCCACTGTTTGCCAGAACTCAGAACCATTTACACATAGTTTTCATACAATAAATAGATTTCATCTGAGGGAAAACAAATCGATGAAAAGTAGGGAGCTGAAAACCAATCGACGAAGATAGGGAAAGAGTTTTCCATTTGTGTTGGGGATAGAGCAGCGCTACATTATTATGTTTGAAAGTTTTTGATGATCAATAAAAAGACAACAACTGTAGCTGCATATCATAACTGAAGTGAAAAATAGGAAATTGAATCCTGTTTCTCTGCCCTGGTAAATGTCTCTGATTTAAATTTTGGCTTTTCGGTTTCTGACTTTTTGCCTTCCCTGTGCCTTTTTCACCGCTTGGTTTTCTACCTTTTCACCTTTTGATTCTATTCCAGGGATATCTTTTCCATTTGTTAAAGTATGTCATTTTCTTTGCATGGGCAGAAGATGCAACCTTTATAAGTGAATGGTGCCTTGCAGCATGCAGGCCAATCCAAGGCAGAGTCTCATATACATGGTCAAAAGATGCCTTTTAAAAACATCCAAGCAAATTAGGTTTGCATCCTTGTGATTTATGCATTCTCCTCGTTTGAACAACTATTAGAATGAACATTGTACTTACAATTAGTATGACATACTATAGAAATATCTTTTAAAAAACCACAATAATTCCTCTTTTCTCAGATATATGTCAAATTTGTGGGAAAATTCAGCAAACCAAATACAAGAAAACAGCCCTGCCAGATGTTCTTCTCACTCAATAATTATTAGTATTTGAATAAATATATGAAGCACCAAGATGAAATTGCTCATTATTGAATTTCCTGTGAAAACCTACAGAACTGCCAAAAATCAGTCTTTTGGTAATCACATGTACAACTGCTCCTCTTCTTACCGAGGTTGAAGCTACATATTAAAATACCAAATGCCATGTGACCAGGCCAATTTCACAAGAACAACAAATATACTTGCAGCACTCTTTGCATCGCGGAATAGACACCAAAGCCAATGTCAATCTTCCATCAAGTTCAAAGTCTTTATGAAAAGATGATGTGTGAATATAAATATATAGGCATCTGTAAGGTATGAATCCTATAGTTTGGAAAGCCACACCAAACACTTCTGATAGGTTGGGTTCAAACTCAAACCACTAGATTTATCCCTGTCAGATTTTAATTGCACATCTATATCTTTGATGGTAGTTGACCTTTGTTTAGTTTCTTTACTCTTACTAGTACCTGAATTGAGCTGAGAAATTATTAGTGATAAAGATTGCAACCATGGAACCAAAATGGGCTTCCTTACAGCATCATCCGAACCTGTATATCGACCCAAAAAATAAGATGCAGAAGAAGCCCTTACAAATTTTTGGCAGGCTCTGTTTCTCCCTCAACTTCAGAATCATGGCCAATATTAGAAGTGGAATTGGCATTATATAGACCGTGACTCTTTTGCACTAAGCTACTTATGCAAAAAACTATAGTTGGACTTCTTGCAAGAAGGTACCGTACCAAGGCCTGCACTCCCAAACTTAGGCCTTCAAAAGGAGTCAGGCGTGGATATGCCTCTAAAGCTTTTTGTATATAATTTACAACAAGTTGCTCTTTCAATGATATTGTATCATCTTTCTTATTATGCGAGGAATCTTGGCTTTCGTTTTTGGCTTGATAATTTGGAAGTGAACCATGTCGTTGGTAATCACACTCCAAAAGATTACTACGAGCAAAAATGCCTTTGTTTGTGGTATGCCATCATGGAATCGATTTTTGAATAACGCATTGTCACCTGTATAGTGAGCCAGTTGTAGTTACCCCATCACCGCCTCCAGCATTTGATAACTACCCAAATTCCTTGGTAAACTGCCCATTAAATTACTCATCGATAGGTCTATATATTTTAGATTATTACCTTTCCAGATGATTGCCAAATAAGAAACAATAAAACGCCTTAAACTTCAAGAAGCGACACATGTAGCGTAGATCCCATAACTGAAGATAAACATAAGCAATTGAATCAATTTTTTTTTGCCACGGTAGTTATCAACGTGTACATTCATGCGTTTAGTGCTTTGACCATTTCACTTTCCTTTAGTCACTTGACCTGTTCTGTTTCCTTGTTAAAATCACTGGTGAAAAATCGATCTGCTTCCAATCGATGTGTTGCCATGAGCACAGAGATAAAGAAAGCTATTTCGCTGATTGCATAACCTTTAATCTTCTTTTCTGCCATCAGGTCCACCAACAGATCCAAGACTTCAATGTTACTACCATAAACCTCTTGCAGGGTTTGGATAGCTTCCTTGTCATCTGTAAGGTCCTCCCATTTAGCAATGGGAATCATAAGCATATTGCGACGATATTGATTGTATCTTGATACACTCATCTCCATGTCATGATAAATCTCAAGTGCAGGCATGTCTACACGATCAGGTCTATCCTGGCCACTGGGGTCATGAGGAATGAGGTTTCTCATCCCCAAAGGGTAATTCCACAGATCGAGGGCACCACAGGCTTGATGGCCGATTGATACAATTTGAGCTTCATTACCAATCTCTGATAACATGTTTTCTCCAGAAATTCCGAGGAGCTTCCTCATGTCTATCTGTTTAAAAAGCAATTCTCAGCCTTACAAATCTATTTGGAGCAAGAAATTCGAGCTTTAGAGAGCAGAGGCGAAATTTCATTGTTCCAGTTCTGTGCGTCGCGCACTCTGCCCAGTGCGCCGTGCCTGGTGAGTGCGTCGTGCCAGTGTTAAAAATGCATTGTGTAAAAGCGCCCAGTGCGCCGTGCTCCTTCAGTGCGCCACGCCACCTGTATATGCGTCGCGCTGCCTCCAAGTCACTCAGAGAACTATTCACTTCACTTAAATTGGTTTCTAATTTCCTCAATTCATCCTCACGCTTTTTAACTTTGGTCTGAAGTTGCTTCAAATCATTCTCCCATTTCGTCATCTCACTCATAAAAGTCTCAATGTACAATCTAACTTCATTCACCATAGTTTGATTACTTATTTGTGATTGATTTGTTGTGCTCTCATCGTAAGCATGACAGATTGCTCCATCATTGTTATAGCTCCAAATCTCACTCTTATGGTTTGTGATGCTGCACTCATGGCCTAGGGCAACCCCTCCTTCCAGACCTGGTCCAAAAATTTAAAAAACAGTGTTTTATTCCCTATACGCGACATTGCCCTGAGTTAAACGCGTGTACACGCGGGTCTGTCATACCCAACACACGTGTATCTATTAAAACACTTAAAAAAATAATAAATTCCTCTTTTTCAGGTGGAGATCACGGGTTTTACCTGCTGGATCACCTGTTAGTGCCCGTGGCCCAACTGTTCCCAACCAACTCCTAACTAAAAAACTACTTTGGAGAGGGTATAAAAAGACTTCAAAGGGAAGGCCAAGGGGAGAGAGAAGAGAGCAAGATTATTATGCTGAGATTTTTCCCTTAGACCAGGTCTGAAGTACTTGGTGCTTTCTGCACTTCCCCCCATTTTGCATAGGAAACCTTTGTTTCCATGTGTATTGGTGATCATTCATCCTTGATTTCATCATTGAGTAGGACTTGGGAGGAGCTCTTGTTGGAGGCTTGAGGCTGGAACGAATCCGGGAGGAAGCTTTGCTTGGAGCCTGCTGAAGGTGTTCAGGTGATATCTTTCCGATATATGTACTTTATTTGCCTTTATATATAAAGAAACACGTCTTTGTTCCCGAAACAATCTTTCTTTATGCTTATGAGATTCTTCTCTTGAATTCTTATGCAAGTGGTTACTTAAAGATTTTTATAACTAACTTTATAGCATAAAGATGGTTTATACATAAGTATCTGTACATGTACTATTGTGTTCTTTGATTTGTTTGTCTTGCAGGTCAAAGAAAGAAGAAGGGAACTCCAAGAAGGGTTTGGACCCTAAAGGCCTTCTCGAACGTAGGACCTTAGGTACGTACCCTAAACATTAGAATTTGCTTAAAAGTAAAATGATGGTTGTGCGTGTGTGTGTCTTTGAATAAGCAATTTTCAGTCTGGTAGAGTCTTAGCCCAAAGGACCCTAGGGGTACTTTCCCTTCAACCAGAATTGGCGACTCCACTGGGGACAACACTCTTGTTGTTCCTAGTTTGGGTAGTCTTCAAGCCAATCAAGGCTCAGCCCCTCTGTTTGTTGGCTCTGACTGTCTGATCTTTTCTTGAACTCCAAGCTTTTCTAGTTTTTCAGTTTGTGTTTTTTTTTATTCTTCTTGAAAGACTTTAGATACGCTCTTTTCCTGGATTACAGAAGCGTATATACGCAAGTTGCACTAAGTGAACCCGCGTATACGCAGGTTTCCTTAGTTACAGTCGCGTATACACGCATTCTGCACTTAATTGCAGGCGCGTATATTACATAAATTTCAAGATTTATAAATTTTCTTTTTGCTGAATATTTGTCTGGTGGTTTGGGTCAGTGTCAAGCAGTCACTTTTCCAGTAACAGTTCTCTGTTTGACAGGGGGCATCTTGTTCTGAACTCTCTCTAGTCATAAGGAGTATTAGTCTTGTTTTCGTTGATTGCAAGCGTCATTGATTTTTGACACACAAGATTTCTGTTTAAGAATCTTGATTGCTCTGTTTCGGCAGAGTAGGAAGATTGGGTTCAATCTTTGTGTCCATTTTTGCTTTCATGACACTTTTTGTTTGCTTAACGAAATCATTTTTATGACCATTTGCTCCTTCGTTTCGGGAAATTTGTTTGTTACCATTTTCTTGAAACTTGTCTTTTGATATTTTGGACTTTCATTGCTGCTTTTGATTGTCAAAAGCGATTTCAAACACATTTTATTTTTGTTGAGTTTTCATCATTTGAAAGGTGTCAATTCACAAAAGTGTTTGGTTGCTTGTTTATCAATCATTGGTGTCAGTTTTGGAGAGCTTTCCTTTGAAAAAGACTTTTTGGTTTGATTGAAAGAAAATCTTTTGAAAGTTTTTGAGTTTCGCTTTCTTAAACTTGCTTCTCATTTGATTTCCTTTTTTGCGAAGTGAAAGTGCTTTGTTTTTATCTTAGAACTTGTTTTTATTGTTTGGACGAAATTATTGGTAACACATCATCTTCTATCTAAGCATTTTAGTGGCAAGAAAAAATTTGGTAAAGCATCAACTTTCCTTCTTTGTTTTTAGAGTAGTCTTTGAATCTTGCATCCACATATAGTTCTTGCATTAGGGTAAGATTTGCATCTCTTTTTAGGCATATTTAGTTTTGTTAGTTTTTGTGAGTGTGGAGTCTGAAAAGAAAAAGAAAATTTGTTTATATTACAAGTACCTCTGAACCTCATAGAAATTGCTCTTCATCGAAAACAAAAGTGCATGTGCATGTAGCTAAGTTTTATTAATTTCTTTTGCGTCCATAAAAACACCACAAGTTTCACCTCCATTACCTTGTGACTTAAAGAACAGCCTAATAAAATCAAGCGCTTAATTAAAATCCACTAGAACTTTTTGTTTTAGTTATTACACCAACAAGTTTAGGATTTTAGGGCCTTGGATTAGGCGAGTGGAGAGTTAACTCTCCAAGGCCACATAAAACGTCAAACATAAGAGTCTGATTAACGAGAGTAAATCCGATAGCGTTAGGAATACCAGGAAAGCTTTGGATCTGGGAGTTAAGCACAAGGGTCTGTGAAGACAGGGAAGAGAGATACCCCCTCTCCTACTTGTCCGAACTTACCTCACGACTGTTCCGCCTGGCTTCTGCGACGAGTTGGTACCCATAGTTGCCTCTCCTAGGGATCTGCATAGGTGGCTGCGGAGGGGAATCCCGTGGCACCTGAGGTCGACATTGTATCACTCTCGACAGTACTGCTGGAGGGCACCCTTGCGAAGCTTGGGGGCTTGCACCGGCGCAGGCTGTTGTTAGGAGGTCAGCGTAACTTCCTCTGATACCTTCGCTGATAGGATTGGGCCCTCATCATCCCAGACTATCTTCGGAAGGCCCTTTGATTCACTTTCTCGTATTTTGGTGTCCGGTCCTAATCACCCGGAGCGGAAATACTTGAAAGTTGTTTGACTGGCTGTGTCTTTAGGAACTTTATATTGTGTGCTCTGTGCTCCTAGTCGGCTTAGCTTTTAATTTTTTGAGTCTCTAGTTAGATCATAACAAAAATTCAAAGTGGCTAACCGGTCTCCAAGACGGTCTCGAAGACTTCGTGGTCTCTCGCCACCTAGTTTTGAGCCTTCTCCTAGAAGGCGCAGAGGGAATACTACCGGTGGGGTCCATCCCATGCCGGTTGACGCATCGGGGATTGATCCTCCTCTCGGGGATATTAGCGGCCAAGCAAGGCCTGGCACTTCTGAACAAGAGAGGGACACTCCAGTCTTTTCTTGAGTTCGCTTTCAAGCGGAGAATAACGTAGAGGTAGAAGAACTTTCAGAATCATTAGTGATTCCAAATTCTCCACTACCATCTAGTTATCCAGACGTATTGCAATACGTTGGGACTCCGTCACATAGACCAGCGAGTCCAGGTTACGCTACGCGCTTACCATTTATGATCACTACTGGAAGCATGGCTTCTACGAGTGCTGTGACTATGCAAACCCCAACATCGGTGCAAGGGGGAGGAACCATTTCCATCCCCTCTGCTTCCTTGTTTGGATCGTTTGCTAGCACATCTTTGGTGGGGTCTACCTCCATTTCGTCCACGAGTGGAAATGCCCAAACCAATGCTTTTAGTACTGGTTCCTTCCTTTTTGGCACCCAATTACAGGGTATTCCATCGGTTCCGTTCAGTGTCGCTACGTCCATGATGGGCGGATCGGCTTCATTCCAAGGTTTTCCTTTTGGGAGTGGTCATATCCCACATTCCAACCCAACGGTAGGATCCATGCCTTTTTCTTCAATAGGACAAAGCAGCAATCCTTTCCAAGGTTGGAATAACCCTGGGGTTAGTAGCGCAGGAACTGCGAATCCATTTATCGGCCAACAAGGAAGTAGGCCGTATTCCACGGTTAGCATGTTTCAAAGTATTCCTCCCCTTGCTTCGGCTTGGAACCCATATCAGGGGTTATCAACTCCTTACCATTCTTTAGGAGGAAACTTTGCAGGCTATGGAGGTTATACGATAGGAGTTGGTCAAACTCCGAATTTTGATGGACCACAAGGCTTGCCTTTTGGTTCAGCCGGTTCTACTAGTCACTTCGGGCAGCCTGGTGCCTCCCAAATCCCAGGACAATCTTTTCAGAACTTTGGGAGTTCTGCCCAGTCTGGGTGGAATCCCCTAGGTCCTCCTAGGCTTCCGTTTCTGGCAACGTTAAACTTGCCAGATCTCACTAAGCTAACGAACGACCCTATCAGATACAATCCGGCCTGGCCTCCGGTCCCAACCAAACTCCCTTCGGACATTCCAAAATTCGAAGGGAAGAGTGGTGAAGATCCGGGCGATCATGTAACCACATTCCATTTGTGGTGCTCATCCAACTCCCTCATCGAAGATTCGGTTAGGTTGAGACTCTTTCAGTGGTAATGCGGCTAAATGGTATATAGAGTTGCCAGGGGGCAGCTTTACATCGTTTGCAGACTTAGCAAATATCTTCTTGAATCACTTCCAGTTGCCTGTCCGCTATGATGCCGGAACTAAACTTCTGGCTACCTTTCGTCAGGATAAGGCAACCCACATTTCTGATCACATTCAGGAATGGAGGCAGAGAAAAAGGCTCATTAAAGCCGAAATCCCTCCGGAGTACCGTCTAGAGTGGTTTTTGAAGTCTTTGCAACCCGAGATCTCCAAGGATGTCTCCATGTCTGGGGTCTATTCTGAGGAGCAAGCCATTTTCAGGGCCCAGCAGTTAGAACTGATTTACTCTCAGTCTGGGATCCTCCAAAAGTACTTGCCAGATGCTCCTGGATCTAAGGTTGATTTAGCTAAGCCAAAGCCAGGTCCGCAAGCGGATGGTATCGTGCGGTTAGTAGACTCGACTACAGTGAACTTGTTGAATCAATTGCAGCATTTGTCATTACAAACTGCTCCTAACAACCAAGTCACAATGTCTAATCCTCAAGCCTCCCAAAATTCTTCCATTAACGCCGTCCAATCCGATAACCCCAAAGGAAATCAAAATTCCAATGGGAAAAAGAAAGGACGTGGTAAAAAGAAGAACTCGGATGGGAAGCCCGATGCAAATAAATACGGCAACAACGCTGGTGGTGGTAAAGGTGAGTCGAGAAAGAAAGTTAAGTTCCCTTGCAAGTTATGCAGTGGGGACCATCTAACTCATCTTTGCCCTAGAATTGAAGACGCTCAGCGCTTGTTAGGACAGCAAGGGACTTCTAGTTCGCAAGCTGTGTTAACTAACCCGTTTCCCCAAGGGCAGCAACTTCTTGCTGGCGCGAATTTGAATCCTGGGACCTCCTTAGGGGGCAACCAGAAAGGGGAAAAGCATCAAATGTTTTTATGATGGGTTCAAACATTAACGTGACTACTCGGTCACGTGATTATGGTGAAGCCGAAACATCTAAGGATAAAACGGTTCCCGGAAGTAATGACCTTCATATTGAGCGACCTCTTGTTGAGACTATACCTAGGATACCGAAAGGTTCCACCAAACGCGCGACGATTAACCCTAATGCTAGGGCTGCCCAAAATTACTCCATTGTGGAGGATTTGGCTCAAAGCCCGTGTGCTATGTCCGCTTTGGAAGTTCTCCAATCGTGTCCGTCTCAGAGAAGTGCTTTACTTTCCGCCATTGGAGCAGTCGATCCAGCTAACTCTTTAGTGCTCTCTTTTGACATGTCAAATGTCAAAAAGAGACTCCCTCATCATATGGCTTTTCAAGTAAAGTCAACATACCAGAAAATCAATATTTTTCGCACCATTATAGATGAAGGAGCTTCCACATGTGTCATGTCCATGTCATGTTGGAAGGCTATTGGTTCACCTTCGGCCGTTCCTTCACCAACAGTCTTAACTGCATTTGATGGCCATTCTCACAAGCCGCATGGGATTATCCCGGCCTTTCCTATATGTGTTGGAGGGAAGGTCGTTAATATCGAAGTTGAAGTCATAGATGCTAACCTAGACTATAATCTCCTATTAGGAAGGAACTGGGTGTACGAGATGGAAGCCATGGTGTCGACTCTGTTTCGTGTCATTTGCTTTCCTCATGAGGGGAAAATTGTTAAGGTTGATCAATTGGACTATTCTCCAATCGATCCTCAAGCAACCTCCGACTCTACTGCTCCTTTGGTGGATAACCCTCGCCCGCCGACTGAGAATTTAGGAGTAGGGATGTATTCCTCATTGATGGGTACGTTTGATCTTCCCTCTCCTTTTGCAAGAATCAATGCTATTTCATCATCCAAGGAGTCTTCTCGAGAAGAGTTCTTTCGAACTCATTATTTTTCCGACCCTTGGACCTTGCCTTCACCTACCACCACATTAGTTGAAGGACAAGTGAATGGAATGGCGTTTCCTATATCTGCAGCTGAGCTTAGATATCAGTCTATCGTAGACTCTGCAGATAACCATTCTACTCCTTTTTCCGAAGAGGAATTAGATGGTCATGTGGCCCCCGCTTGGAGCTTTGATTCTAACTCTACCTTGGACTGATTAGATTCGGTTCTACCTTCTGAAGAAGCAATCCTCGAAGTAATGATGGGTATAGATCGACCTTGGGAAGACTTACACCATCGTTCATATTTTCTTCCTCCATTGCAGGAAGTGGAATCTAAATTCTCCGAGCTCGTATATAGTGATGTTTGTACGGTGTCGAACCCTTTGGCTCCAACACACGTACGTGCCGAAGGTAATATGTCAGTAATCTCAAAAATGATACCTATAAACATCTCTAAGGATCCTAACATCGTTGAGAATATCTTCATCGGAATTGAGTGTTCCCCTGAAGAAATTCAAATTTATACCGACCTATTCAAGGAATATCGGGATGTATTTGCTTGGTCTTATGAGGAAATGCCCGGCATTGATCCTTCTATAGTCCAACATGAGATCAAGACGTACGAAAACGAAAAACCGATTCGTCAAAGGCTTCGGCCGGTTAACCCTAGGAAAGCAGTGGCTATCAAAGATGAGGTTGAGAAGCTGCTAAGAGCGGGTTTTATATACCCTGTTCCTCTTACGGATTGGATTTCGAATCCAGTCCCTGTGGACAAAAAGCAAGGAACAATCCGTGTATGCATCGATTTTAGGGACTTAAACAAGGCTTGTCCAAAAGACAATTACCCCATGCCATTCATTGATCAGATTATCGACGAGTGTGCGGGTAATGAGATTTTCTCCTTTATGGATGGTTTCTCAGGTTATAATCAAATCTCTATTCGTCCTGAGGATCAACATAAGACTGCCTTCATATGTCCCTGGGGTACCTTTGCATATCGAAAGATGCCCTTTGGTCTTAAAAACGCTAGAGCTACGTTTCAGCGGGCCATGTCCTACGCTTTCCACGACATCAAACATGTCATCGAAGCATACCTAGATGATCTCGCTGCTCGCTCTCAAAAGAGAACAGATCACCCTAGTCATCTTCGATTAGTCTTTGAGCGATGTCGTTTCTATAAAATCTGATTGAATCCAAATAAGTGCGTTTTCGCGGTTACATCCGGTCGGTTGTTAGGGTTTATAGTGTCCAATGAAGGGATTCGGGTTGATCCCTTCAAGGTAGAGGCAATAGTTCAGTTGCCTCCCCCGTCCTCAATCCGTCAACTTCAAAGTCTTCAAGGGAAGGCCAATTTCTTGAGACGGTTTATAGAAAACTACGCCGAGATCACTAAAGGGTTCATGCGTTTGCTACGGAAAGGAGTTCCATTTGTGTGGGACGACTTTGCGCAGCAGTCGTTTGATGCTTTGAAAAAGGCATTAGTCTCTGCCCCGCTTTTGAGTCCACCGGATTATGGTAGAGACTTCCTTTTATATCTCGCTACAGCAGAATCTACCATTGGTATGGTTCTAGTTCAGGAAGACGATACTCTCGTCGAGCACGTGATTTATTATTTGAGCCGAGGCTTAATAGGCCCTGAACTCCGCTATTCTTCGGTTGAGAAGTTGGCCTTGGCAGCGGTCCATGCTGTCCAGAGGCTCCGTCATTATATTTTGCTACGCAAAACTTTTGTCTTAGCGGCGGTCAATCCATTCCAATTTATCCTCAGTAGGCGATTGATTGGGGGCAAATATAATAGATGGATAGTCATTTTACAAGAATTCGACCTCGAGTTCTTGTCCGCCAAGTCTAAGAAATCTATGGTCTTCGCGGAGCTAATTTCTGAGCTTCCTTGTGGAGAGGATATTTTTTATGAGGAAAGTTTACCCGACGAATATATATTCCTCATCTCTTCACAAGACCCTTGGTATGGAGATATCGTTGTTTATCTCCATACTTCGAAGTTTCCCTCTACTTTCTCCAAGGATGAACGTTGCAAATTACGTCACCTGGCTAAGAACTATGTTATCATTGGTGACACATTATACCGTCGAGGGGTTGATTCAATTCTTCGACGTTGTTTAACCTTAGAGGAAGCAGAGTCTGTGCTTAATGATTGCCACAGTGGAGCTTGTGGTGGTCATCTATCTGGGCTTGCTACAGCCCAGCGCATCTTACGTGCCAGCTACTTTTGGCCTTCACTCTTTAAGGACTGTGTGGAAGCGGTCAAACGCTGTCACCCGTGTCAAATTTTTACTCGCAAGATGCGTGCGCATCCAGCTCCCCTTTTTCCCGTTGTCACCGTCGGTCCCTTCACTAAGTGGGGTAATGATTTTACAACTTGTAATCCGCCTTCAGCGGCGAATCACAAGTACATTATCGTGGTTGTAGACTACTTCACGAAGTGGGCGGAGGCCATGCCTACTTATAAGAACGATAGTGACACGGCAGCTTTGTTTCTTTTCAATCAGGTTATCTCAAGGTTCGGTATCCCAAGAGAGATTGTCACTGACCATGGCAATCATTTCCAAAATCAGCTAATGTCTGAATTGACTCTTAAATTAGGTTTCCGTCAGGAACATTCGTCTCCTTACTATCCTCAGGCCAATGGACAGGTCGAGGCGGTCAATAAAACTCTTAAGACGATACTCCAACGGACAATCGATAAAAATCGGTCCAATTGGCACATTATGTTGTATCCGGCTCTTTGGGCATACCGAACCTCCATCAAAATGGCTACTGGTTTTACTCCTTTTCAGTTGGTTTACGGGATGGAATCTATCTTTCTGGTCGAATGTGAAATTCCATCTCTGAAATTGGCTGTCGAGCTTCTTCCTGAGACTTTGAGTCTCGAGGAGCACCTAGTTCACCTAGAACATCTCGATGAGCAGTGTCGAGATGCCGCCACGATGAATGAGGCTCATAAGAAAAGGGTCAAAACTCAGTATGATAAGTCTGTCCGTCCTCGTGTCTTTTCTGAAGGTGACCTTGTCTTGGTCTATGACCAAGATAAGGACGCCTTGGGGGCAATCAAATTCAAGCCTATGTGGTACGGTCCTTTCATTATCAAACGAGTCTTAGAAAAAGGATCGTATGAGTTAATTGATTTCGAAGGAAACAAGCTGGCGGAGCCCTAAAATGGGCTCTATTTAAAGAAGTATTTTGCTTAGTTTTACCAGGCAATGGCTTCTTTGTATTTTATGTGTATTTGTACATATATTGTCGAGCGTTTTCTAATATCAGCACTTTTTGGTCTGCCTTGGCAGGTGTTGATGGATGATTTGGTTTATTTTGGGTTCGCCGATGGTGCTAATTGGCACACTCGGAATCTTGCTTCCGCAGCTTGGGTACTTTATTACCCAACTGGTCAGTTGATGATATCGAGAGGCGTGTGTATCGGTCCTGCCTCAAACAATATGGCCGAGTATACAGCTGTTATCAATTTATTATCCGAGGCAGTCTCTTATGGGATCGACTCGTTGGTAGTATATCTTGATTCTCAATTGATAGTGTCTCAGTTAAATAACATTTATTGGGTTAGAGATCCATTATTATATCGCCAATATTTAAGGGTGAGGTTGTTGCAAAGATCATTTATTTACATTAATTATTTTCACATTCCAACATCTCACAATTGGTTAGCTGATTCTATCGCTAATCAAGCATTAGACTGGCATATCAATCATTCATCATCATAAAATCATACATCAAAATGTCAAACTGTATATATATATATATATATATATCGCAAAGCGTCTCGAGTGTACATATGTGTGTCCAAAAATATACAAAATTGGGACTCAAATGCCCATAATCATGTCAGGCATATCTAATGCCTCGGCTCTGGATGAGCAGCTAAATAAGTAACTATAGCAGTGGCTACGCGCCGAAAGACGCGAACCCAGTCACGTGGCATCCCAACCACATGACGCTGCATATCTGGAGGAAGGTCCTCTATCTCGGCCATCGGTACTTGGTAGCTCAGTCTCGCCAAGTGTCGCTGGACGTTGTTGAGGGTCCTTTCCACATTCACAGCCGCCTCTTCGCCTCCTCGGCCATGCCGTCCATGCCACGGGAATCCATATGGTCGCACGGGCCCAATGTCTAGAACATGATCATCATATTAGTCATTTGAATCTCATCAAAAAATATTTTTCAAAATTTATCATTATATTTGAAAAATCCAAAAAATCATAAAATCATAAAAATCAAAAATCTTACCAATCTCGCCCCATGCTGCATCCGGTGGTAACACTAGATCAGGATCTCCTCGGAAATCCAGCCCAGCATAGGGGTAGTCATCCATGGCGATGATCTGTTGCTCCCACCAAGCAAAAAAGTCATTGTCGAATGCATTCCTAGGCACTTCCCCACCCCCCAGACGTTTCATCAAGTCAGCCCACCGGCCCATGCGTGGATCACGTGGACTACTGATGGGAACTGCTACCCTGGGGCGGAGTGCGGGAACCTTCTCAAAGAAGAAAGTGCATAAAATAGTTCCGTACCCAAAGTTCTTGGTCCGTCCCCTCTTGATAGAAGCAAGTTGTTCCTTCATGTTGGCAAGTAGAGGAGTACACCAGTCAAACACCGTGGTGAGACAGTCCACTGCTACGCTCATGTTTACCCGTGATGCCTGATGTAGTGAGGATGATCCGTTCACTCGAGCTATGGTGAACAAGATTATCCGCAGTGACAAACTCGCCACGTCTGGGATCGAGATCTGGCTCCCGACCTTCCGATGACCTGGGCAGTAAATTTGAACATAGTCGTCTACACTGAGACTATTTCGGGTCCTGCCTCGGGAGTGCACTACCTCTCCCCTTCGGGAAAGGCCCGTGATGAAATATATATCTTCCACTTCTACCCTGAGTGGCATCTGATCAATCACAAAAGCTTCTTCCTCGACATCCCAATAATCAATGAGTCTCTCGAGCAGACGCATGTTTTCTTTCATATTTGGCAACTTGAAGAATTTTAACAATCCACATCCCCGTAGGGCGTCTAATGCCTCATCATTGTTCATAACTTCATTATCTACAGCTGAGTGCTCTCTTTCACGCCATGTGATAGTCATCCTGGAAGAAAAAATCACTTTCATCCATTAGTTTTGTATATAAAATTAGTTTGTTGCGCACATGCAGGTTCCCTTGTATACAGTCGCGTGTAGGGCCATCGTATACGCGATTTCTATACAGCCAACCCGCGTGTACGCCGCAAAGCAATTTTTTGCAAAAGTCTAACGGTGAAACATTAATTAAACTTCCTAAAAACTATCGCAATCAATTGCAAGACAAGTTTAGTGCTTACCTGGAAGTTTTCGGCAAGTTTGAACGGTTGAATAAGTCACGGGGAAGTTTGCTCCTTTTGCTCCACAATTTTTGCTCTCCAAGTCAAACGGTGAAAATGGTAAGTCCAAAATTTCTTTTTATAAGTTTTGAAAATGCAAATTTTTTTCAAAATTTTATTTTGTTTGGTTTCATGTCACTTTTAACTTGAGAGCTTGGAATGTCGAGATTGGTTGTTTTTCAGGACATTTTGGACATTTTTCGACTGTTCGAGACAGTTCCATGACTGCGGACCCGTCATGGCAGGTATCGTGTTCTCACTGGCATATAGGTTAGGGACACCATTTTTCCGTTGCATTATGCATACTAGCCTCCATTTGACCGATACATCTGCCGTAGGGTCGACCCCATCATGTTATGGTTCGTAAGCCATTTTCACTCGCCGATTCTTTAAATCATGACATGATGGTAGAGCCATCCTTTTACATGGGCATCCTAGTTAGCACCTCATTGACATTTGTTGCCCATGCGGCTTCGTTTTGAGTAGGCTCGGGAGTCCTCTGTAGTCCCGCCATGACTTATGCGTTGAAGACTCATTCCTCTTTGCTTCTTCGCTTCGTTCTGGCCTTATACCCTAGAGGCTCCTATGTGTGTCGAGTTGTACTTCTGCATTGCATGTTGACCATTTGCACCTTTTGGCCTATAGCCGGCTTCACTTGGACTCGTGTTTAAGCCAACTTTTGACCATGACGTCTGCAAAATCAACCTTGCATACCTTTGACTTCTGCAGCTTGACATATCCAGATCCGTGGAAGGAACTTACCTCTGAGTGTCACTGACCAGTTTTTCACCTCCCTGCATTGAGCATAGGAACGTTCCTTTCCCAGGAACTAGATCATCTGTTTCACCGACACTCGTTCTTTCCACTGTACCATAGCATTATTTTATTCTTTTTCCGGCTTATCAGAAAAAGAAAAAAAAATTAAATATTCCAAAAAAGAGTGGGAACAGGGACATTATTTCCATTTATTGTTGGCAGCTAGAGTCAGTCGTGTCGCCCTTGAAGAAAGCACTCAAAACAAAGTCTCCTCCGCATGGGTGGGATTTAGCTTGACTTAGGTACGCCATAACCTTGTTATCGAGTCAGTTCTCCCCCGATTGGTTATCTCTTCCAATCATATGGAGGGTTTGTTCATGCCTCCTGCATGACGAACTTATACAGATTCATCATATGCTGCCACATAGTCACATTGAGTCGTGCTTTTGTTCAAGGGAAGTTAGCCTGAGTCGGCCTTTCTGCGGTGTCTCTTGACTCATTTTTCAGTCGGCCATCCCTGGTTGTCAATATCATGTCTATCATCACATCAGTTATATTGGTCCTTTACTCGTGCCGGTTTGAGAAGGTCCCCATTGACTTCTTGCTGGCGGTCTTGTCCATATCGACGATGACACCTTGCTCTGAGGACAGGCCTAGAGCCGCACCCTGGCCCTATTTTCATTATTGATAGGTCACCTTGTGCTCAGCATCGATCAGTATCATGGGTCGTTGACTGAGTGGTTTCCCTTGTGTTCGACATCAGCATACATTATCACACATTGGGATTCGTGCAGTACCTTGGTTTCCATTTGACCCTATTGGTGGATACCTCGCCTCTGTGTCAGCTTTCATTATTGGTTGGTTCAGAGGGTTTCTGCCGTGCGCTAGCCACATCTTGTGTACGCTGGAAACGTACTTCGGTTGGGTTACTACATTTTTTTTTTCGTCCGATTCCTTCCACATTATTGGCCTACAGGTTACACTCGTGCTAGATTGATGGAGGATGCCTTAATGCCTTCCTTCTAGCGGATCTTTCCCTATCGACTCTGACTCATTGCTCTGGGGCAAAGATCTAGAGTCCATTTGGCAGTACCTTGGGGTTTGCAGTCATTAGTGGCAGATTCCTCGCTATCGACAGTGGGAAACCATCATTGTCTCCTGATTGATAGATTATTACAGGTGTTCGACTTCAGCTCATTTATTCACACTTGTTAGATTGTACTGGGTACCTTGACGCTCATTATCATTATCGGTGAGTAGTCTCACATTTGTTAACGGTATACATCAATGACCGGTAATCAAACGATTTCTCACATGGTCGACTTCAGATCATTTATTCCCATGGTGTAGAAATGTACCACGGCGGTCAGTGAAGACCTCAGGTTGTATCAGCATTCATTGGTTCACTTGACAGTTGCTCCTGTTGCTGCTAGTTGATACCACTCCACCTTATATGTTGCAGTTAGTCATGGCGACATTTTATATGCTGGCACCTGAGTTTGCAGTGTAGTACCATCCTATTCCATCATGTTCAGTTGGTACCTTTTTGGGATCAGTCTTTGATAATCAGTGATCCGTTGCATCTTTCAGCATCATTGACAGTCTTATATGTGATATTCAGACATGTACTTACTCATTCTGATCAGATGATCCATTATGTATTTTCCAGTCATTTATACTTGTATACCTAGTGGATCCGCTTGTACTTGATATGCGGACATGCTTTACTTTTCCTGAGCATGGGTATGCCCGCCTCAGACAGTGTTTCTTTCTGATCTCCTTTCGGTGGCTTGGCAGGCTGAATTCTGGTGAAGTCCTCCTTGGTTTTTCGACAGAGTTCCTTTCCTTGTACTTACTTAATATATTTCGGCCATCATGTTTCCCTTCTGACCTCATACATTAGGGGGCATCTGTTATAGCTCCAAATATCACTCTTATGGTTTGTGATGCTGCACTCATGGCCTAGGGCAACCCCTCCTTCCAGACCTGGTCCAAAAATTTAAAAAATAGTGTTTTATTCCCTATACGCGACATTGCCCTGAGTTAAACGTGTGTACACGCGGGTCTGTCATACCCAACCCGCGTGTATCTATTAAAACACTTAAAAAAATAATAAATTCCTCTTTTTCGGGCGGAGATCGCGGGTTTTACCTGCTGGATCACCTGTTAGTGCCCGTGGCCCAACTGTTCCCAACCAACTCCTAACTAAAAAACTACTTTGGAGAGGGTATAAAAAGACATCAAAGGGAAGGCCAAGCGGAGTGAGAAGAGAGCAAGATTATTATGCTGAGATTTTTCCCTTAGACCAGGTCTGAAGTCCTTGGTGCTTTCTGCACTTCCCCCCATTTTGCATAGGAAACCTTTGTTTCCATGTGTATTGGTGATCATTCATCCTTGATATCATCATTGAGTAGGACTTGGAAGGAGCTCTTGTTGGAGGCTTGAGGCTGGAACGAATCCGGGAGGAAGCTTTGCTTGGAGCCTGCTGAAGGTGTTCAGGTGATATCTTTCCGATATATGTACTTTATTTGCCTTTATATATAAAGAAACACGTCTTTGTTCCCGAAACAATCTTTCTTTATGCTTATGAGATTCTTGTCTTGAATTCTTATGCAAGTGGTTACTTAAAGATTTTTATAACTAACTTTATAGCATAAATATGGTTTATACATAAGTATCTGTACATGTACTATTGTGTTCTTTGATTTGTTTGTCTTGCAGGTCAAAGAAAGAAGAAGGGAACTCCAAGAAGGGTTTGGACCCTAAAGGCCTTCTCGAACGTAGGACCTTAGGTACGTAGCCTAAACATTAGAATTTGCTTAAAAGTAAAATGATGGCTGTGTGTGTGTGTTTCTTTGAATAAGCAATTTTCAGTCTGGTAGAGTCTTAGCCTAAAGGACCCTAGGGGTACTTTCCCTTCAACCAATCATCGAAAGTTTCATCTGGAACACTAACAATCTCTAGCTGTGGGTTTGGAAGAATGCCAACCTTAATATTCACAAAGAGCTCGGTATGCCAGGGACGGAAAGCTTTAAATTGCAATATTCTAATGTCTTCTGGAAACATAATTTTAGGCATCGTACCTTTCCCTCACTGAATTTGTATTGAACAGAACTCAGAGTATACAAATCAATTGTCAACGTATGCTGGAAACCATCCATTTTAGGAGTCACTTTCAAATGTACCATCATACTTTGACCTCCTTTCAGACTAGAAGCATCCTCAGATAAAACCAATGAAGAAGCACCATGATCATATATGTTCCCCTCTTCATCGATGCATATGATTAGATAGTGCAATTTCAGATCCAATTTCTTTTTCTCCATGATGACCAACACCAACGTTCTCTGACATCATTTCAGGAATGAAATCACATATGAGGGAAACTGCAGATATATTAATAGGGATATGAAGAGGATTCTTAAACTCAAGACCCACATTTATAGCCTTTCTAGCAATACAAATATTGCTATCTTTTCCTTTCAAAGATTTGGAAGAAGACCTTGCTGCAGAATCTAACCAGTTACTTGATGTCGGGGATGTCAATGGAACTAATCCTTCCTCCAAATATTTCCATGTCTTTTCTGGTAAAAGAATAGCTCCAGCACAGGCATATGTGCGGTGATCCTCAAATGAATTCTCAGTGATGTCATATTAATGGTAGGCAACTTCAGTTTGAACATTTCATCTTTTTTAACAACACTCTCAAAAACACGCATGAAATCTCCCAGAAACATTTCCTGAGTTATAGCTGATTGATGACTACATGCAAGTAACCTTATTAAATGTTGAATTTCCAGTTCTGACTTCCCGATAATAGCATACCATCTTCCAAGATTAAAGTGGACATGGTCTCTGATATAATTCCATTCATCGCCTTTCAAATACAGGAAGAACACACATATATGCTCTAATAGCATGTTTCCGTTGTCCACATACAGTGTAGCGATTTCTGCAAGGACAAGATGGAATCCAAATTTCCTGAGCATGCACGGATTTGCACGCAGATACAATAGGCTGCTTGCTCCAACAATATACCTGCACGTAAGCTTGGTTCCTCAATAGAGATACGGAAGTAGACATTGGCAGCCTCCTTGAATTGCCCCCTAGCTTTGCGCAATTCCGATCACCAAAGTGCACATCTTGTGGCATATCTCTGACCTGAGCACCTATTTTCTGATAAGTTGTAAAAACCTTTTCCATGGAATACTCTGCTTCCTTTCTTGATTGATCCAGCATGAATAGTGAAAGTCCAATCATTTCCTGAACACCAGCATAACGCTTCCAAGCCTTGTCAATCTTGTAGTCATTGTATAACAATCGATAATTTGAAAGAGCAAGTTCATAATCATGCAGCATAAAGGCATAGTCTCCCAAAATTCTGATCTGAGACTCTATCGAACTAAACGTGTAGATGGACCCATTCGAAACATCAGCAGTATCATCCTTCCCTTTATGCCACCAAAGGTTTTAAACTGATTTTTCAACCCCTTCCTTGTGTCTGAAACCTGTTGATTCAAGGAGCGTATTTTCTGCTCCATGCATGGGATAATATTCTTTACTTAAAATTCTTGCATGAATTCATTAATATGTTCCAAGTCATTTCTGTTGAAACAGCGGCCTAGAACATGGTCAGATGATGAATTATCAAAGATGATGAAACAAAAGGAGTCAAGATATCTTCTGGTAAGATCTCTTCATTTGATTGTGAAGAATTAATACATAGCAGCCTACAGTCATGTTGTCCAAAAGTTCCCTTCATTTCAAATAGTATTTCATTTGCTTTGTTTGCAGGTCCATCTTCAATAAAGGAAAACCGGTACTATATTGAGTAAATGAATTTTCTCGTACTTAATGTTGTCTAGGGGCTTCCAGTCATACACTTGTTGATATGAGATATAATTAGATTAACTTTGAAAAATCCCGCTCCAACCCCTGCAGATCTTGATTTGTCTCTTTGTGCTGATGATTTTCTGTCTATTTGTGCTTTTGCAGGGATAGGGGCTACTGAACCTAGCAAGATGGGCAAGGTTGCCTGAAGAGCTGTAAAACCTTATCAACCATGTATTGAACAAACTTAATAATTTCTTCTTTAAAACAGAGTTTTGAAGAAGAACTGTCCTTCAACATTATTAATAATGTGGATCTTGAAGCGAAACCTTATTGAAGCTTTCTTTGGCCTAAAGGAATTAGTGAACACTTCTGGAGACAAAACCCTAGACTTAAGGATTAAAGTGACCCTTTTTGACCAAACTGGTATTTGATGACTACAAATGACGAGAAATGAACCTTGGTGAATTTGACTCTGACAAAAGACTGACAAGAGAGAGTCTAACATGCGGATGTATAGACCATAGTCCAAAGCTCTTGAAGTAGTGACGAATTCATGTTATTATACATTGATAGGGCACTATGACTACTTGAAGAATTTGATCTCTCATAGAGGAAAGGTCACAATAGATCTCATTGTTGTTATAAGGAAGGAATGGTTTGTTGGTATATTAGAAGGCAACAGATATGGTCCAATGTCTAAAGTTTAAGGAACCCAGAAAAAGTAATCAAGAAGGAGGAGGGGGACTTTTTCTTGATAAGGGAGTGGCTAATAAGTCAAGGGTCTTGGTATTGGTATTGGTCAATTGGAATATCTATAATAAGAATTTGTGTGGCTTTTCCTCTCAAAGGATAATATTGTGTCTCTTGTTGATTTATGTTCTTTCATTCGTCATTGTTTGATGAAGAAGAAAATTAATAATCTGACATAAAGAATATCCTAATCTAATCAAGTAAACATAATTCACCAGCAGTCACCAAGAAGAGAGATCAACTAATACTAATGCCCTAGATTTCTCAACAAAAAGAAGTAATCATTTTCCTCCCAACCAATGTAGAACCATGTAAAAATGATTTTTAGGCTTCTTATACATATTTCATTTACACAACCCCTTAGTAGCTTTCAATCTATCATTACTTGAATCTTTTGTAGTGTTTTTCAATAAAAAAATTTAAAACAATCCAAATAGCATAAAAATCAACACTATTATTTGATCCATAACTAGCAACATATTTAAGAGTTTAAACATGTAACAACAATTCATATAAAGAAAGGTCCCAACACCAATTTTACCTAGGGTTCATTGGATTATCCGAGCATAAAATTCATAGGTACTATCATGGTTGATGGAGATATCTTTTATTGCCATTAAAGATTTGGAAATATGAGGCTTCTAAACATTCTCATATGAAATCCTAATTTTGTGAGAATTGATTAATGGAAAGACATTATCCTTTGAAAATCATTTTGGATATGGAAATATAATTATGAGAGTGCAAAGAATGATAAGATTGTAAATAATTTTGTAGTAATGATATATGTCCAAAAAATAATTGTTTCCTACGTTACATGACAATTGATTACATAAGTTTTTCTATGTTCAAGTATGGTTATACAATGATTTTTTTTAATGAGATTGTATGATTGATTACATAGATTATTCTATGTTCATATGTGATTATTCAATGATTTTTGTTGATGAGATGGTATATTCAATAATATTGTTTGATAAGATTATTCAATGTTATTCCATGAACTAGAGATCATGTATGATAATTGATGGGAATATTGAATACATTATTGTGAAATTACTTTGATAATTATAGAATGTCTTTGAATATATCAGCTATTGACTTCTTATTTATTTAAAAATATTTAATGAAAATAGGAAAATATTTGTTGCTCACAGATATTAGACTGTATCACACCTTAGTTTAATGGAGGTATGCATACCCCAACTAGTTGATGGTGTAGGATTTTACCACACTATAAACCCATCAGGAGGTGCATTGATATGAACTTAGGAGGCATTGTAGACCGTGGAAGGTGGAATTTTTAAATTTTTGGGGTACTACAAACTTCCACTACTTAGGTGTTGTAGTACCATGGCCGTAATGGGTAGAGTTATTATGCACATTCTAACCCTCTAGAGAAGTGTATTTGTATGAAGGTCTTTATTTATCACTAGAGGTATTCACTAGTTTGAAAGAAACTATGTCCTACATTAGCCCATTGGAAGTGTTTTGATACCATATCCAAGGGAGTGAATTATTCCTTATGACATTTTTTGACACCTAATCATCAATATTGGGTAAATATAATGTAAATAAATAATAAGTAATATGAACAGTCATCGACAGATGAAATGAACAGTCTCTCCCTCATGTATATAATAAAGACCGACCTGAAATAATGGAATATACGAATGAATTTTGCTTTGAGGAGTTACTGCCTGGTCTGACGTGGTATTAGACCAAGTTCCAAAAAATAGTTGTAACTCCCTTTTGCCTACTGTGCTCTCCGTCCACTGCCCTTGTGTGCTCTGTCTGCCATAAGTGATTTTGACCCATTTTGCACCCACTGCACAATTATATTGCTACATAATTTTTCTACGCCCACTGCATAATTGTATTCTGAGTGGACTGAAGGCCATCTCTGTCGTGTGTCAGGATGGAGTGTTGAACTGTTGCTCATTCCACGCTACTGCATTGAGAGCATTACCGTTACTACGTTGAGTGCATGAATCGTCTCCATGACCAATTTTATTGTGTGAAACGCTGCTGGTGCATGAATCAAAGCCTCTCAAGATCTACGAGGACACATCAAGGAAGGCAGTACAATGACTGTCATGGGTGTTGTTCAACAGCATGAGACTGTTTTGATGAACGGGTATCCATTGATTCTCCTCGTGAACGGGTATCCACTGATTGTCAATTGAGCAAATTCCTCTTGCCAGGGAATGTTGAAGGATTGATTATTGCATGTAATGAGACCACAAAGTTTGATGGAATACCGCTTTGATAATGGAGTGCTAGGAAACATTGCAGTGTTGACTAATACATTGTCTTCTTACCTTTGTAATATTAAAATAGGCATCCATTTTTTGTACTGAAGAATATTATGAGGATTCCTTTTCCATTTATTTAGGTAGAATTAGGTTTGTTATTACATACTTTCGAGGATGCGATGAGTGTGTTAAAATTTTTTGTAAGGCTGCATTGGGTGATCAATGTAAAAATAAACCCATATATATTTTGAATAGTGCATATTACCAAAAAAAAGGCCAATATATATTGAGTATTGACATTTGCTGTCAATTTGAGTTTGTTGTCTAGTCATATCAGAACTATATTTTTTTCCGATTAAGAGTAAAAGTTTTTCAGTAGAATTTTTTTTGTTATAGTATGCATTCAATCATATTCATCATGGGAATAGTTCTCACTGGCAAAGAGAACTATCCTGAGTGGTCCCGGATGATAAAACGCGCGCTCATTTTCAATGAGTTGTGGAAAGGAGTGTGTGTTGGAGACGGAGATAAAGAGCCAGAACAACCTCCCTCAGACAAACAGCTCGTCATTTGGGAAAACAACAACAGCAAAGCTTATGCATTAATCATAGCATCTATAAATGAAGAGGTGAATCACCATATTTCGTCATTTTCAACTGCTTTTGAAGCCCTAAAAAAGCTGAAAGAACTCCATGACTCACATTCTGCACTTGAAGTTGTTCAACTCATGATTAAACTCTTCACTCTTGAACTGCAAAATAATGATTCTCTTACTCTTGCATCTGAAGTAAAGTCTATAATCCATGATATCAAATTCACTAAGGTTGAATTGGATATTCCTCTTATAGCTTTTCTCAAGGCACTTTATCCTACCTACTCCAATTATCTTGATTCATTGTAAGCAAATGGAATTCTCAAAGATATCACCTTTGACTCCCTTGTGAAAAAGTTTGTTGAAAGAGAGAAAGCTTTTGGAAAGAAGACAGCGCCTGAATCTTCTGAAGAGGCTATGTGCCTTGCTCATAAAGAAAATAATCATGCTCAAGATTATTCCAAAGGAAGAGGTGGTCTAAGAGGAAGAGGAAGATATTTCAGAGGTAGGGGGGGTAGACACTCTCAAGGAGAAAAGGCAGATTTTCACTGCATACGCTGCAAGAGAAATGGATCACATGATGCCTCTACATGCAAGTTACCATGGGACAAAATTGAGCAGCAAAGAAACCAACAGAAAGGTAAAACTGATGATACAGACAAAGGTAAAGCACCTGAATCCGCTCACTATGTTGTGGCACAATGTAATATTGGAGTAAATGAATATTAATTTAATGCTTCACTTGCTTCTTGGAAAAATGATTGGTGGCTTGATTTAGGAGCAACCTGCCACATGACGCATAGAAAAGATTTTTTTGAAGAATTTACTGACAATGTTGATGGAGCAGTATACTTCGCAAACCAATAAAAAATCAAGCCATCAGGGCTTGGCACAATCAGGCTTAAACTGCCTGATCTTCTAGACTTTCTTCTACATCATGTTCTATATCTCCCACAACTTAAGAGAAACTTGTTGTCCTTGGTCCACTTCCACCAGCAAGGTCACTCCATTCATATGTTTGATGGCAAGCTTGAGGTAAGAAAATCATCTGACCACTCACTTCTCATGAGGGGAATAGAAGAAGAAAGACTTCTCAAGTTGCAACTAACCTCTGCTCGTGCACAACATTTCTCATAAAATTCTCATTATGAAGAAGGTACACTTCCATCATGTTTATTATGGCATGCTATATTTGGACATTTGGACTATGAAAACCTCTGCTTGTTGAAGGAAAATGGTGTTGCTGGTTTGCCTACAATTCCTAGGAAACTCAAGCAATGTGATACTTGCATTCTAAGAAAGCATAGCGAACAGTCCTTTCATGATTCACATTCAAGAGCACATAGAAAACTTGAACTCATTCATTTAGATTTATGTGGTCCAATTCTCGTTCCTTCTACAAATGGAAACAAATATATGATGACATTTATTGATGACTACACTAGAATGTGTTGGGTTTATTTATTGAAGAACAAATATGATGCTTTTCAAACATTCAAGAACTTTAATAAATGGATTGAAAATGATGCACAATCTCATATTGGATCTATTTGCACTGATAATGGAAAATAATACACATCAAATGAATTTGAAAGCTATCTTTGCCAACATGGGATCAAACATCAAATAACTGTTCCTTATAATCCCGACAGAATGGTGTCACTGAAAGAATGAATAGGATAATCTTAAATATGGTACAATCCATACTCTTCTTCAAAAATGTAAAGATAATGTTTTTGGCTGATGTTGTTATATGTGCTGCATATATAAAGAATAGATGTCCATCTAATGCTATTAGAAACAAGACTCCATATGAAATGTGGTATGGACATGTTCCTTCGGTAAAGCATCTCAAGGTCTTTGGTTCCACCTGTTATTCCTTGATACCAAAGGTACATAGAAACAAACTTGGTGCTAGAAGTCGTAAATGTATCTTCCTGGGGCATTCAAACACCTCCAAAGCATATCGTCTCTATGATGAAGTAAATAAAAAGTTTGTTGTATCTAGAGATGTAATTTTTCTTGAATCATCCAAAACTAACAATGTTGTTTAGCGGAAACTTGATCGCTTGGATAGATTCGCAAAAGAAAAATCATTTCAAGAATTTTATAATTAGATTCCACATCTTGAAGGGGGGATTTGTATACTAGATCAACATGTGGAATCTTCTTCTGAAGAACACTCTCCCCTGCATGAAACTCCAACAACGGATGATGCTTTAAGTGATGTGATTGACATAATTGGGAGACTCAACCCTGATTCAGTCCCAACTCAATCAGCGGAGCAGCTAGGACAATCTGAGAAAGGTCCCCCAAAGTGGCTGACAAAGACACATGAAAGTGTTCATCTTGATGAGGTTGGAAAGACATGAACTAGAAATTCAAACCGGCAAAATGGAGGTGATGTAGATGACTCTAATTCACCTATTGATATGGATGTTTCTTAAGATTGTGAATTGAACTTGTCTACAGATTTTGAACCAACTTACTTCAAAGAAGATTCTTCTCATGATGAATGGAAAGAAGGGATGCAAAAGGAGTATGATGCCCTCATAAATAATGGCACTTGGAAGCTAGTTGATCCTCCATTAGGAACCAAACCAATTGGCTGCAAGTGGGTCTACAAGAACAAGTATAAAGTTGATGGCTCACTTGACAAGCACAAAGCTAGGCTTGTGGAAAAAGGTTTTGCACAGAAGGAGGGGTCGATTATGAGGAGACTTTTTCTCACATAGTAAAATGGGCTACCATCAAGATACTCTTTTCCCTAGCCGCTCAAAATGGTTGGAAAGTCCATCAAATGGATGTAAAAGCTGATTTCTTGAATGGACATCTAAAAGAGAATGTTTTTATGTCCTAACCTGAAGGATTTGTTGTGAAAGGACATGAACATAAAGTATGCAAATTTGTGAAGTCCTTGTATGGCCTCAAACAAGCGCCGCGAGCCTGGTATGAAAAACTAATCATCTTTTGAAACTCAATTTCAAACATTATGATCTTGATGATGCAAATTTATTTGTCAAGAAGGCTGGCAAAACAGTTGTATATCTTGTGGTATATGTAGATGATCTTTTGATGACAGGGAACAATGAAAGCTACATTGCATCCATAAAGAAGGAATTGGGAAAAGTTTTGAAATGATTGATTTGGGCTATGTTCATTACTATCTTGGTATTGAAGTAACCCAACATCCGAAGTCTATATTTATTTCTCAAAAGAAATACATTGGAGATCTGTTGAACAGGTTTGGCATGACAGAATGCAATCCTCTTACTACTCCAATGGAACAAAACTTAAAGCTCACATCTATTGAAGGAAAAGAATTTGAGGATGCAACAAAGTATAGATAGCTTGTAGGAAGTCTCAACTACCTAACTACTACCAAACTAGAAATTTTGTTTGTTATTGGAATCCTCTCCAGGTTTATGCAAAAGCCTTGTGAGGGACATTGGTCTACTGCAAAAAGAGTTCTAAGGTACTTGAAGGGAACTCAAGACTTTGGAATCAAGTATACACAGGTGGACGACTTCAGCTTGATTGGATACTCTGATTCAGACTTCGATGGAGACAAAGAAACTGGGGTATCTACTTCAGGATATGGTATGAGTCTTGGATCAGGAGCTGTCTCCTGGAGATCACGCTAAAAATCAGTTCCAGTAGATTCCACAATAGAAGCAAAATATGTGGCAACAACTGAAGCAAGAAAATAAATTTTGTGGCTCAGGAAAATTCTTAAAGATTTGCAGGTAAAACAAGTACAATCAACTCCACTCATGATTGACAATACCTCTGCAATAAAGTTGGCCAAGAACCCAAAGTTCATTGATCGAATGAAGCACATCAATACCAAATATCATCTGATTCGACATCATGTTGAGGCTAAAACAATCCATCTGTGTCATTGTTCCACTAATGAGCAAATTTTCGGCATCTTCACCAAAGAAATTGGAAGAAAAAAGCTTGAATGATTCAGAATGATGCTTGGAATCACCAACATCCCTTCAAATTAAGGGGGGAAATGTTGACACCTAATCATCAAGATTGGGTGAATATAATGTAAATAAATAATAAGTAATATGAATAGTCATCGGGAGATGAAATGAATAGTCTCTCCCTCATGTATATAATAAATACCAACCTGAAAGAATGGAATATACGAACCAATTTTTCTTCGAGGAGTTACTGCCTGGCCTGACAACATTGTATCCTTTTTGGGAGATGTTGATATTCCATTGGATTTTTTGGTCTTGTACTTATTAAGTAATTATACTTTGGGGCTATGTTGTAACCTAATAGAGGTGATGACCACCACAACTAGAAGAGGGTCAAGCCTTTCTCATGTTATGATATTTCATATGATTCTTGATTGATAAGGAACTAGACCATATTGGACACTGTATTTGATAAATATCATTCTTATACATATTCCTTCTTTCGAAATTTAGAATAGTATGTGTTTAATATGAATACAAAATAAATAAAAAAATCTTAGAGAATTATGAGAAATGTTGGGGTTGATGTCACTTATAGTGAGGAAGGACATAACACCCTTCATGAGCACTACTTATAAATATAGTGCATATTACAACATCTCATTTATGATTATATTTATATAAATCTTTGAAAATGATTATATCAACCTCTCATATTATTAATGGAAAAATATCTGAAAGAATTTGATAAAGAATTAATTTATGTCAATACTAACATTAATTGTGCAATTATGGCTTTGAATATCTACACTAACTTAATCCAAAGGTTGGGAGAAACCTGAAAGGTTATTAATCTTGTTCTAGTTTGACACCTAAAAGGGAGGATTTTAGTACAACATAGATGACTTCTCCTCTATGTTATTAGTTATTTTTTAGGTATAAAATGCAATTCAAGCTTTGGGAAATAATATGTTTGTGATATGTTATTAATATATGTAGCCCAAAGGGGGATGGGATTAGAATAATAATCGAATATCATATGACATATGTAAATTTACCCTAACCATATTTCTCCCTAAATCCCATTTATGACTTCTCATCAACATTTTATGGGGTATTAATTGGATTAGCTTTGAGGCAAAAATATATTTTCTTGATGTGATACGGTGGAAAAGAAGGAAACTACTATTTTAGCAAGTCTTATTTTTCTATACAAATTCATAGAAAAAGTGGTGGTATGTTCACTTCATTGTGGAAAAATTATGATAGACTAAAGACCACTAAAAAACTTTGTGGTGGTATAATATTTTTCCCCAAATGAAATCCCCATCCCTAAAAGTCATGGTGATTAGTTAAATGACTCACTATACAAGTTTCTATAAAAATTTCGAGTAGGTTATCATGGTGATTAGTTAAATGACACAAATCAAGGAAATATGTGATGAAGCAAGTAGGTTTTCTTCTGTTTTTTAACCATCTTTGTACTTGGTGGGCTCTGGACATGAAGCTAAATAGTTTTTCTAGCTACTTTTAGTTCTCTTTTCTATGTATCCAATGGCTAACAAATCTGGATTGAGTGAGGCCATGTCTCTCTGTTTGATGAATTCATCTTAATGTATCATTTTCTTGAATTATCAAAACATGTTATATATATATATATAGAGAGAGAGAGAGAGAGAGAGAGAGAGAGAGAGAGAGAGAGAGAGAATTATACATGTGAAATAAAATCATTGACTTTAAACTCTTATAAGAAATTACGAATTATTTCATGATTTTGATTAAAATATACTTAACATTAATTTCTATAATTGACATTTAAAATTTTTTAAACATTAGGATTTACATTTAAAATACAAATTTTAGAATCATGTCTGTCTCAATATTTTTGGAAAAATGCTTTTAGGCTAATAAATTATCTTAATATTTAACATTATTTTTCATATAAATTTTATAATTTAATGTTTTTTATTACAATATACCTTACATTAATAAAATATATAGGTATTTTAATTAATATATATTTAACATTAACTTTCGTCATCAACATTTTAACATTTTAGTTTAGTTTAGTTAATATTGTATAACATTCCCTTTCAACCTACAACACAGATTCAAATTGTCCTTGCTTATAAAAAACAATTAATTATTTTAGTATTTGTGTAAACTAATATTTTATTATCCAAATACTTTTAGGTTGATTCGATGACATCGAACTACACACCTCAAGAATAGTGGGAGTTGCATGGAACTAATTCCAAAGTATGAGGTGCATGCATGGAAGTAATTTGAATGTATCAGTTGGAATTCGAATATGCATGCATGAAATTAATTCATTCAAAATATGCTCCAAATTAATTCAAAGCATGCTCCGAATAGAAGCTTAATTCCATCCACAGCACGTAGTTCCACATCAGCATAAGTTGGAATTTCTCTCGACTGGAGTTCATTTAGTCTTCATAGCGCATTCATGACATTATCTCAAATTAACTAAAATTATACTCCAAATAGCAGGCAGTAGAGGGAGAGTTAACTGGGGTGCTAAATCAACAACTGCAACTATATATGAAATATCGCAATAAGAAGAGGAGCGTTAGCTTGAGTTAACTGTGCGCAGAATCAACTAAAACTATGAAATATTGCAATAAAAAGAGCGTTGCAACTCCACTAAGCAAGAAAGGCAAGACGTGCATGGGATTGGGAAGCAAAAGTGGGATGGGTGGTAACTCTTGCAGAGAATTTTTGTTTTCCCATAATCTGAAGCCTCATGATCGACAACTGCAATCTGCCCTTGATCACATCTGAAATATTCATTCACTCATTATTATTGTTGAAATTGTAATTTCAACTACCGTAATAGTTGGACAGTGTCGTGTCATTTATTTCCGAAAAACTGCCAGTATAGTTCCCCACACTGCCTTTTGCAATTTGTGGTTTTACCTCTGAGGGCTCTGATCACACCGACTAGTTGACGCGTGTCCACTATACGATTTCAAAACCACCAATCCCCTGGAACGTAAAGTTCGATTAAAAGGGGCTCCTGGGGAATTAATGACAGTCGTTCGATTAAAATGAAGGCTTGAAACCGTTGATTGAAGTCAAAGATGCATACAGGCCTGAACATGATGTGACGTGAAAGTTTTTGTGTTTCGATTGCCAGTTCTATCAGCAAAGAAATTAAATGAAATGTAATTGTGATTGGTAGACAGTAGGTAGAAGTTTTAATTATATTGTTTTTTGTTCTCACGTGAGTATAGCATATGTAAAAAAACATGTCATGTTTGTTTTATTATGTATTGTATATGCAATGTAATATGCACAGAAGTGCGAAGAAGAAAATAGGGGTAGCGCGGAATCATTTTTGTGGAGAATGAAAACCCAATTCACATAGTAGCGTGAGGGTAATGTTGTTTTTTCTAATATGTAATGTATGCAGTATAATACACAGAGGGAAAATGGGCATTTTAATGCAAACACGCAGCAACATATGAATTTTTTTTTGGTTGGTTGAAAGGTAATGTAAAGAAAATGAAACAACATATGTAAGGAATTACATTTACAGCAGTAAATGTAAGAAATTTTTACACAGCTGTGTAAAGAATGAAAGAAAACAGATTTGTTCAGTGATTTTGTTTTGGAATTTACTAGAAAATTCCCAACATGGTATCGGAGCTTGTTCAGGCTCTTTGAAGGTGTCAAAGAAGCTGAAGGAAGGTTCTTTTGCTGCAGCAACTTCTCCAGCAGAGTGAAGACTCAGTCAAGAAAGGATCCAGATATTTCTCAAAGTTTTTTGTGTAGCTGTTGAAGACAGTCATAGTTTTTTTAAATACACAGTCAAATATTTGAAGCATAGTTGAGAGTGCAAGGAATGGCTAGCTCCAGCACTAGCATGGGTATTTTTAATACTCAGCTCCCACAGTTTAATGGGAAAAACTATGACTATTGGGCAATAACCATGAGAGCCATGTTTGCCTCACAAGACTTATGGGAACTTGTTGAATATGGGTTTGAAGAACCAGGAGATGAAGATGCGTTTAATAGATTAACTCGGGCAGAGAAAGATCTGTTGAAGAGAAATGAGAAGAAGGATTCAAAACCCCTCGTATTCTTCTATCAATCAGTGCATGAGAGTGTGTTTCCAAGGATAGCAGCAGCCAAAACATCCAAAGAAGCATGGCAAACTGTTAAGACAACCTATCAAGGCATGGAGAAAGTGAAGACAACAAAACTACAGCTGTTGAGGAGAGATTTTGAGAACCTGTGCATGAAGGAGTCAGACAATATTGACTCATTCTTCACACATGTGATTGGTCTGGTCACACAGATAAGGACTCATGGAGAAGTTCTTGAAGAAAGGAGGATTGTGGAGAAACTGTTGAGGGTCCTACCCTCAAAGTTCGATGTGATTGTCACCACCATAGAAGAGACAAAGGATCTCACAAATTTCTCAGTTGATGAACTACATGCATCACTGATAACACATGAGCAGAGATTGAGTAGAAATGAAAACTCATCTCTAGAGCAAGCCTTCAAGACCCAGATGTCCTTTGGAAGAGGAAGAGGTCAAGGCAGAGGAAGCAAGAGAGGAAGAGGTAGAAGCCAAAACAGAGGTGGAAGGAACAGTCCAGCAAATGCTCAAGGAAGAGGCAGCAATCCAAATCAGAACCAAGGCCAAGGCAGCAGTCAACAAAGTGGACAACATCATGCTCAAGGACAAATATGAAAAATTCAATGTCCAATGTTATTATTTTAAAAATATGGGCATTATGCAAATGAATGTAGGAAGAAGCAGCATGATATGAATAATAGATCTAGTGCAAATATCACTAGAGAAAATATCAGCCAAGATAATGTGCTTTTAGCTTGTAACATGGCTGAAACAAACATTGATGATATATGATTTCTAGACTCCAGTTGCAACAACCATATGACAAGAAACATAGCCCTGTTTTCTGCTTTAGATCAAAATGTGAAATCATAAGTCATACTTGGGACTGATAATAAAATTTCTGTTAGGGAAAAAGGAGAAGTAAAAATATTTACAAAGAAAGGTGAAAATAAAACCATAGCAGATGTCTATTATGTTCCTTGAATGAAGTGTAACCTCTTAAGTATTGGACAGCTTCTTCAAAAGGGTTACAATGTTTTATTTGAGAATGATATATGCACCATCATGGATAGAGCACCCAGCAAAAGATGTATTGTTTAATTGAGACTTCTGTGATCCATAATAGTTATAAGAAGAGCTTCAGCGTAAATCACATAGAAAAAGACGTTTGTCGACGTGTTTTGAGCCAGCAAGTGTGGCTCATCGTCAAGACAAGTTGAAGAAACAGATCCAGCTTTGCATGTTAAATAGTCTGAGCAGGGCCTCCAACAGCTATCTAGATTAACGGCTAGCTATGACTTAGGGATAGTCAAAAAGTCAAATTGATTATTTCAAGGAAGATAGTAATGACCATACCTATATATAAATATATAATTATATAAATGAAATAATTTAAGAAGGGGTTTACTTTAATAATTAGTTAAAATGTATAATTTAATAATTAAAATTTTTTATTAAATGGGAATTAGTTAAATTGAAGACCTAACTTATTTATAAACAAGGCAATAATAATAATACAAATCAACAAATAAATAAATAATAATAATATATATTCGCTAGATAAATAAATAAATAGATAAAAGTTTATATAAAAATAAAGAATAATAATAATATATTAGTTATGAAAGAAATAATAAAGTAAATAATAATAAGAAAATAACAATGATAATAATACTAATATATATCCGTTAATAAATAGATAAATTACCAATACTAACAATATATAAAAATTAGTGACGAAAAAATAATAAAATAATAATAATAATATATATTCTTTAATAGATGAATAAAATTAGTATATAATAAAATAATAATAATATATATAAAAATTAGTTACGAAGAACTAATAAATAAATAAATAATAAAAAAAAAAACATAAGTAAATAAATATTTGTTATAACAATAATAATTAGGGAAAAGGGGACGACTTAACAATAAAAATAAGCATAATAATAATAATAATAATAATAATATATATTCATTAATAGATAAATAAATAATTAATCTATATATATATATATATATATATATATATATATATATATATATATATATATATATATATATATATATATATATATATATATATATATATATATATATTATAAGATTAAAATAATAATAATAATAATAATAAGTAAATAAATAGATACCAATATCAATCCGGGAAAAAGGAGTGACACAAAATAAACAGAAGAAGGCCTGGAAAGAGTCCAGAGCTAAAAAGGATAAACCTTAGGAGATAGGAAGGCTCTAGGGGAATGACGAAAGCGAAAAAGATGAAAGAGGGGGGGGGGGGGGGGGGGGGGAGACTAAGAAGAAAGGGCAGGGATCCAACATCTACTGATCTTCCAGCCGTCATCTCTATTGAGATTGTTAGGCCTTCTTTCGATCTCAATAGCTTCCCTGAGTTTCTGATGATGGAACCAGACAACCTTGGCAATAACCTTATCCTCCTCAATACAAACGTGATGCTTGGTCTTATCCACATGCTCTGCCAACGCTGAAGACTTGGTTCTCCCATGTCTTAGGTCAGCTGCATGTTCGCAAATCCTCTGATGGATGGAGCGCCTTGTTTCCTCGATGTAGGGGGTCCCACAAGAACAAGGGATCAAGTAGACACCCTTCATGTCCTTGGGGTTAACGGGATCTTTAACCGATCGGAGGGAATTACGAATAGTTTTGAGGGGTCTAAATGAAGAGGGAATATTATACCTCTTAAGTATCTGAGCAATCCTGTCCGTGGTTCCTTGGACATATGGAAGATGGACACCTAGTTGGCGTTCCTTAGGTTCTTTCCTAATAACTACATTTCTAGATGCTTTAAGGAACGCCTTCTGACCTAGGCGTCTACTATATCCATTTTCCACAAAGACATCAAGGAGATGGGATCTCTCCTTATCAGAGCTCTCATTATCAGAAATCTTGAGGGCACGAGTAGCGAGGGTGTTAAGGACACCCATCTTCTGAGCAGGGAAAAGATGGGAATCAGCATGAAGATACTGCTCAGTATGCGTTTTCTTCCGGAACACAAAGATGTATTGCTGAAGTGAAGATGACAAGGAACAGGCTGTTCCCTCTCAGAATAAAAGTAGATTTGAAAAATAAAGAAGAAATTGCAGTAGTCACACAAGAGGCTTTCCAAATCGTACCAAAGGATGAAAATTGGTTGTGGCACTTGAGATTTGGACATCTCAACCTTGGAGGCCTTGTTGAGTAGAAAAGGAATGGTAAGAGGAATATCATTGATAGAGAAACCGGACAGCCTTTGTGAAGGTTGTATCTTGGGGAAACAACACAGAGAAAGTTTTCCATCAGGGAAAAGCATAAGGGCAAAAGCACCCTTAGAGATTGTTCACTCAAATGTATGTGGACTGATGCAAACTCCATCACTAGCAGGCAGCCAATATTTTCTAACAGTCATTGATGATTTCACCAGAAAGACTTGGGTTTATTCCTTGAAGAACAAAAGTGAAGTGATTGAAAAATTTTGGAATTTCAAGGCACTTGTGGAAAATCAAAGTGGGATATATATCAAAGTTCTAAGAACTGATAGAGGAGGTGAGTATATCTCCAAAGAATTCTTTTGGTTTTGTAGAGAAAACGGAATACACAAACAGTTTACCACAAGGTACACTCCGCAGCAAAATGGAGTAGCTGAAAGAAAGAATAGGACCATCATGGATATGGCGAGGAGCATGTTAAAGGCAAAGCATTTGTTAAATGATTAGTGGGCTGAAGTTGTACACTGTGTAGTATATATTTTGAATAGGTGTCCTACAAAAGTAGTCATGAACAAAGTGTCGATAGAAGCATGGAGTGGGAGAAAGCAAGGAGTCACACACATGAAAGTTTTTGAGTGTGTGGCTTATGAACACATTCCAGATCAGCTGAGGAAGAAGTTGGACAGCAAAGGGGAGAAATGTATTTTCATTGGATACAATGAGGAATCTAAAGCTTATAGGTTGTATACCCTATCCACCAAGAAGTTTTTTGTGAGCAGAGATGTTCAGTTCATTAAGGAGGAAGCTTGGGATGGAAGCATAGATAAAACAATAAATGTTAAAAATTGTTTGTCTCATGATGAAGATGATGAGGAGATGGCTGAAATACATGCCCAAACAGAAGCACCAACACAAGGACAATAAGGGACACCCTTGAAGAGAAATGAAAGTGCTTCTCCAAGTACATCACAAGGAGGAAATTCAAGTGCGTCTTCAAGCACTTGTACACCAAATGAAAGAGGTAAGAAGTTCAGAAATTTAAGTGACATTTATGATGAAGGTATGAATTCTTTGTTTGCTTTATATTGTCATGTTGATGACCCTATTCATTTTGAAAGATGCAATTAAGGATAAGAAATGGATAGAAGCTATGGATGATGGGATCATTGCCCTAGAAAGAAACAATACATGGGATTTAGTTGAACTACCAAAAGGAAAAGAAGTCATTGGAGTCAAATGGGTCTACAAGACCAAGAGTAATGCTGAAGGAAAAATAGAAAGACACAAGGCAAGGCTTGTTGTCAAATGATATAAGCAGCAGTATGGGAGAGACTATGAAGAAACTTTTGCACCGGTTGCTAGAATGGAAACCGTGAGAGCAGTGTTGTCCATAGCAACACAAAACAAGTGGAAAGTTTACCAAATGGACATGAAGTCAACATTTCTAAATGGAGTGTTAATGGAAGAGGTTTACATTGAACAACCTCTAGGCTATGAAAAGAAAGGCCAAGAGCACAAAGTATGCAGATTGAAAAAAGCTGTTTATGGGCTGAAGCAAGCACCAAAAGCATGGTACAGTAGGATAGATTCCTATGTACTGGAAAATGAATTTGCAAAGTGTGAGGGAGAACCCACCCTCTACATCAAAGAAAAGGATGGTAAAATGCTAATTGTTGTGTTATATGTTGATGATGTTATTTTCACAGGTAATGATGATCATCTCATTGAAAATTTCAAACAGTCATGAAAGAAGAATTTGAAATGACTGACATGTGTTTGCTGAGATACTTCTTAGGAATAGAAGTAGATAAAAATGAAAATGGGATTTTTATCTCACAAGAAAATATTTTAATGAAGTGTTGGAAAGATTTAATATGCAAGACAGCAAGGCAGCAATCACTCCCACAGTGACGGGATTAAAACTCAGCAAAGAGGACAGCATCAAGGATTTTGATCTTAGTTTGTACAAGAGCATAGTTGGCAGCCTCATGTATTTAACTGCAACTAAACTAGATATAATGTTTGATGTTAGTTTAATTTCCAGATTCATGGAGAGGCCAAAAGAAGCACATTGACAAGCAGCGAAAAGAATTATGAGGTATGTCAAAGGCACTAAAAGGTTTGGCATTTTATATACTACTTCAGAATATTCAGATTTAATTGGTTACACTGATAGTGATTGGGTTGGAAGTGTAGATGATCGGAAAAGCACATCCGGTTATGTTTTTCACATGGGTTCAAGAGCCATTTCATGGGCTTCTAAGAAACAGTCTATTGTAGTGTTGTCAAAAGCAGAGGCAGAATATGTGGCAGCTACAGCAGCAGCATGTCAAATAGTTTGGATGAGAATGATATTAAGAAGTTTATGCCAAGAGCAAGCAAAAGGAACTGTGATTTTTTGTGACAATAGCTCAGCTATTGCATTATCCAAGAATTCTGTGTTTCATAAGAGAATGAAGCACATTGACACAAAGTTTCACTACATCAGGGAATTGGTAAACAATGGTGAAATTGTTTTACAACATTGCAGGACTCAGGAGCAGGTTGCAGACATTCTGACCAAGCCATTGGGCCAGAAAAGTTTTGAATTTTTGAGGAAATGTCTGGGTATGACTGATAACCCAGCAGTTGAAATTAAAGTGGAGTGTAGAAATTGTAATTTCAACTGCCGTAATAGTTGGACAATGCCACGTCATTTATTTCTGGAAAACCGCCAGTACAGTTCCCTGCACCGCCTTTTGCAATTTATGGTTTTACCTCCGAGGGCTCCAATCACACCGACCAGTTGACGCATGTCCACTATACGGTTTCGAAACCACCAATCCTCGGAATGTAAAGTTCGATTAAAAGGGGCTCCCAGGGAATTAATGACAGCTGTTCGATTAAAATGAAGGCTTGAAACCATTAATTGAAGTCAAAGATGCATACAAGCCTGAACATGACGTGACGTGAAAGTTTTTGTGTTTTGACCGCTGGTTCTGTCAACAAAGAAATTAAATGAAATGTAATTGTGATTGGTAGATAGTAGGTACAAGTTTTAATTATATTGTTTTTAATTCTCACGTGAGTATAGCATAGGTAAAAACCATGTAATGTTTGTTTTATTATGTATTGTATATGCAATGTAATATGCATAGAAGTGCGAAGAAGAAAACAGGGGCAGCGCAGAATCATTTTTGTGGAGAATGAAAACCCAATTCACAGAGCAGCGTGAGGGTAATGTTGTTTTTTTTTTAATATGTAATGTATGTAGTGTAATACGCAGAGGGAAAATGGGCATTGTAATGCAAATACGCAGCAGCATATGAATTTTTTTTTGGTTGGTTGAAATGCAATGTAAAGAAAATGAAGCAACATATGTAAGGAATTACATTTATAGCAGTAAATGTAAGAAATTCTTACACAACAGTGTAAAGAATGAAAGAAAATAGAGCATTGTTCTCTGTTCAATGATTTTGTTTCGGAATTTACCAAAAAATTCCCAACAATTCATTCACTCATTATTATTATTGAAATGAGTAAATAAATGTTTGAGACTATGATATGGGAGAGATATGAGAGTTGAAAAGTATGACGGGTAATGGGAAATTTGCAGATCGTCGACAGCTGCAATTTGCCCCTGATCACATCTAAAACATTCATTCACTCATTATTATTATTTGAATAAATAAATAAATGTTTGAGACTGTGATCGGGGAGAGATATGCGAGTTGAAAAGTATGACCGGTAAGGGGGAATTTGCAGAGAGTTTTACCATGATCGTCGACAACTGCAATCTGACCATGATCACATCTGAAACATTCATTCACTTATTATTATTGGAATGAATAAATAAATGTTTGAGACTGTGATTTGGGAGAGATATACGAGTTGAAAAGTATGACGGGTAATGGGGAATTTGCAGAGAGTTTTCCCATGATCGTCGACAACTGCAATCTGCCCCTGATCACATCTGAAACATTCATTCACTCATTATTATTATTGGAATGAATAAATAAATGTTTGAAACTGTGATCTGGGAGAGATGCGCGAGTTGAAAAGTATGACTGGTAATGGGGAATTTGCAGAGAGTTTTTCGTTGATCGTCGACAACTGCGATCTGCCCCTAATCACATCTGAAACATTCATTCACTCATTTTTAGTCCTTGCCTTTGATCACATCTGAAACATTCATTCACTCATTATTAGTCCCTGCCTCCGGCAATGCAGAGACTCTAGCAATCGATACGCCGTTGACCAACCATTAATCAGTCCTTTGACCAACAAAAAATTGTACGCTATCAAAATTTAACCAAAGTTTATCCCTGGAAATTTTGGTGTAAGAAACTTATAACCAAACTTTTGAATTGAAGGTCTTATTACAAGCTTCACTAACTTATAACCAAACTTTTGAATTCAAGGTCTTATTACAAGCTTCAGTTGCCCCGATGTTATTTTATTTTAGCGGGGACAAGTTATTTTATCGTAAGTTTGCGCATGTTAAGTATTATATGAAGGGCATTTGTTTATATCAAAGCTTTTGTAACTAGCCAATATACTTTGAGGCCCTTTCAGACGGGACAAGTTATTTTATCGTAAGTTTTCACAGGTAAAGTATTTTATGCAGGTAATTTATTTATATCAAAGCTTTTGTAGCCAGCCAATATACTTTGAGGCCTTTTCAGGGCCCTTTCCACATGTCTATCAAGGCCCCTTCCACATGGCTATTAGCATGCAACTCTGGCACAGTAAAAGATAGTCGGCGCAGAAGACTTAAGCAGAAACTAGGGCCACTCCTTCACTATTTCGTTGTCGTTTTTTCACCACCTACCCAGAAGAGTCTGCAAGTTTCCAATTCCAGCCTTTGGACGCGCTCCAGATCCTTAGTATGCCTGTTTCGTTCCTTGGTATATCTGTTTTCAAAATGGTATATATGTTTTCATTTTGAAAGGTTATACAAAAGGCTAATAAAATTTATTGCAAATATACCTTGAAATCTTTTAAAAAAAACAAAGAAATGAAGGAAAATAAGAGGCGTACCACAGGCAGTTCCTTGCGGAAGATGTAAAATCTAAGTCTGGCAATGGCGTCCAGGAGCCAATGCCCTCCGCTTATATGACAGTGAACGTGCAGAGACATTTTTTGCTGACATTTCTTCCACTGCGCAAGAACTTCGTCTCTCTGTAACCTGTTATACCATCCCTGCAACTGTGGTCATATATAAAGAAATAACAGGCTTTAAACTTCTGAGCCATATATAAAGGTAAGGCCTATTGGCTCCTGGCAAAAAGGTAAGGCAAAAGGTAAGTAGCCCTGGGCAGCCAAGTTGGTATGGAAGAATTGCTGAAAGCATCTAAGCGGATGCCGAGAATGGGTGTAATACAATGGGAAACACCATATCAATGGACCCCTAATCTCTCGCATGGTCAGGCATCTTTAGATAAGATAATACGCTCCCGCATTGGTTTTTTTAGAAAGCTTTATAGCCAAGACCGAGCAAGGCGAGTTCTTGGTCGAAGCCAATAAAAGGTTTAAGGCTTTAAACTTCCAAGCCATAAAAATCCTATTTTGTGCACATATATAAAGAACTCATAGGCTTTAAACTTCTGAGCCATAAAATCATATTTTGTGCACATATATAAAGAAATCACAGGCTTTAAACTTCTAAGCTATAAAAATCCTATTTTCAAAATATTCAGCAAAACAAAACATGGGTCGGCCTGATATTTATTGATTGTTTGAGAAATAGCCAACGTTAACTTGGCCATGATGTCGCTGTGTGTGAGCGTATAAATCCTCGGAAAATGCCCCAGCTGATTCTCTTCCTGTGCTCTAAGAAATAGGGCCTTGAGCTTCGATGCCTAGAAGACTGTAGGCCCAAACAATCTCCCGCCCTACCAAACCAATGCCAAGAGTCAGTCCTCATAATCAATGAATTAACAGAGCATAATGGAAAAATATCTGCCGCGGTGAATCACTAAGATTACCATACGAGTACTACTAGGTCGGGGTAAGCTGCTATTAATTCGATGTCTATTATTGGACTGTAATTGATAGTCAACCAGAGCATTCCAAGTGCTCCTGCTATCCAGAAATCTAAAGGAAAACTTTACCTTTGATTTCCTTGTGAACTAATATTGTGGATTCTGTGGTGCAGATGAAATCCGCCCACCGGAATGGGGAAAGGAGTAACATTGTTGTGTTTTTACAACAAATAATGTTGCTACCACCATGGCTAGGGTTTCTGATTATATTTCGGAAGTTGAAGTTGTTGCAGTAGCGAGGTCATCGGTCATAAGCATAGATAACATGAGAGACAACACCTGTAAAGGCGGGTAGAGCTGCAGTGGACGCAGTGTTGAGAGTAGATTCAATAACAAAAGTGCATGGGGTGGATTATTGTAATCAAAGCTAGAGGAATATGGCAATATTCTTGCACTCTAGCGAGGTTGGTTAAGGAATTAGAATTCCAACCAAGATGAAGGCAAGACAAGTTGTCCATCTTGCAGTTTGAGCTATCGCATGCGAGACAAGTTGTAGGGTAGTGGGCCCAAAGAGTTAGACAAATGGTAAATTTGTGGCGCACAGCATAAAACGTGGTGATTTATTATGACTTTGTATGTGACAACTCTGCATGCACTCCAAGTGTCCTTTGCAAAGGTACATCTCTACATCCATTACAGTTTTTGCATTCTCTTTCATTACAGGTTTTGCATTCTCTTTCATTTCTGTCGAGTAAATCAATTCGCACTAGGGACGAAGTACTTGGGTTTCAAGTGCAGGGCCAAGCCAGGTGCAAGTACTGGGGTTTCAAGTGCAAGTGCTCGAGAGCGTTCTGGAGCACTCTCTCAGGACATCTCTGAAGCCTATAATTACTGCACTGTTTGATCAAATGCATCACCAAGCAGAGGAGGAATTGATGGCTACAAGGTCTGGTCAACAACCTTGATCGTTAGAACAAAACAACAAGAGTTTATCATGTGAAGAATGGCAAAGAAATAAGATCTGGCGATGCTAACTGGGAAGACAACAATGTAACGTCGAGTAAGATTGAACAGAAAGAGCTGAGCATAGAGAAAATCTTTGACGAGAATAAGGTGACTCCTTGGTCAGAACAGATCACATTCAGAGCAATGTTTGTGAGCATGGTGCTGGGTATTATGTTTTGTGTAATTGTCATGAAATTGAACCTCACCACCGGAATCATCCCTTCTCTCAATGTTTCTGCCGGATTGTTGGGATTATTTTTCATCAAAATATGGACCAAATTCCTCGACAAGATCGGGTTGTTGAAGACTCCATTCACCAGACAAAATAATACCGTGATTCAAACCTGTGTGGTGGATTGTTATGGGATTGCATTCAACGGTATGTATGGATGAGTCTGAAACTTTTCATCATGAAATATTATTCCATTTTGGTTTTCTGAATTGGGTATAATGGCAGGGGGATTTGGATCATATTTGTTGGGTATGAGCAGAAAGATCTATGAACAGGCAGATATAACTACCCCTGGGAATACTGCAGAGAATGTCAAAGATCCAAGTCTTAGTTGGATTATTGGTTTTCTTTTTGTCGTGAGTTTTGTAGGACTGTTAGCTGTGGTACCGCTTCGGAAGGTAATGAAACTTGGATTCCTAAGAATGAGTGTAGTTTTGATTTGGAAATTTTATGTTTTTTATTATTTTGGTATTTATTGCAGTGAATGTGAATTTCAATTTTTTTTGGCTTTCTTCTTGGCTGCTTATTAGATAATGGTGATAGATTATAAGCTCACCTATCCAAGTGGTACAGCAACAGCTATTCTCATAAATGGATTCCACACTCCTCAGGGAGACAAGCTAGCCAGGTAATGCTAATGTAATGGCAGAATAGTATAACTAACGAAACATTACAAATGTTTGAACTTGATCAAATGGATATATTCACAGCCTAGTTCATCCCCACTTTTAAGTATCAATGAATTTTTCTTCTTACCCTCCATTGCCCTCAAATATCGCAGGAAACAAGTCAGATCTCTTGGAAAATTCTTCACGTTGAGTTTTCTCTGGGGTTTCTTTCAGTGGTTTTTCACAGCTGGCGATGATTGTGGCTTTCAGCAGTTTCCTACTTTTGGATTAAAAGCTCGGGATCAGAGGTATGTATTTGGGTTGGATATGGCTTTCGTTGACTTATATTGAATGGGTTGATGAGAGTTTATTTGTTTGGTTACCCAATTTAATTAGCGAGGAAAGCTATTATAATTTTAGTTTGTTTTTGTGGACATCTTTATTTGGATTGCAGATATGGGAAATATTTTAGAATATATAAACATTAGTGAGGTTTAGGTTACTGAGGTTTAGGTTTTCATTTGAGAAGATTAATGAAAGAGGCCAAGGAGGCTGCAGAACATGGTTTTGTTTGATTTATTTGTTATTTGTATAGATTTTAGTATATTCTCAAAATCTGTTAACTTCAACGGTTTTTTTGATGAAAATTACCAAAACCTTTAAAAACGTGCTTATTTGACTTAACTTTCGAGAAATATCTAGAAATTAATGTCACTTATGTCAGTCTGATTCCCAAAATTGGTAATCAAAATAAGGATGACTGAAATTATCTTTATAGCAAATTTCAAATGAAATCCACTGATTTCTTTTATTACTTACAATTTTGATGTTAGGTGTATTGCAGATTTTTCTTCGACTTCAGCTCGACATATATAGGAGCTGGGATGATCTGTCCTCACTTGGTAAACTTGTCCATATTGTTTGGAGCAGTCATCTCTTGGGGTCTCATGTGGCCTCTTATACATAACCACAAGGGCGACTGGTACACTGCCGCTGACACCAGTATGCAGGGCCTTCAAGGTTACAGGGTCTTTGTGTCCATTGCTCTCATATTGGGCGATGGACTCTACAATTTCTTCAAAATCATGGTCATCAGTGGGACCAATCTCTATAGTCAAAGGAAAGAAAGGAGGAACCGCAATGGTCTTCCAGTGGTTAACAGTGATGGGAATGAGGCACCAGGGGATGCAGCAATACCCTATGATGAGCAGCGGCGGAATGAGATGTTTATGAAAGACAGCATACCCCTATGGGTGGCCGGAGCTGTGTATGTGGCCCTTGCTGCTATATCCATGGGAGTCATCCCACAGATTTTTCATCCTCTGAAATGGTACTTTGTTCTGGTGGCATACACAGTGGCACCTGTGTTTTCATTATCCAATGCATATGGATGTGGGCTCACAGATTGGATCTTGGTCTCAACATATGGGAAACTAGCCATCTTCATCTTCGGAGCATGGGCAGGAAAGGACGATGGCGGCGTACTGGCAGGATACATGGTTAACGTTTCTTTTATATGATGTAAATGCTTGAAACCTTAATTTTATTCTTCGTGGCAACTCAAACAACTGGAGTTTCTCAACCCCAGCAGGGACTACCACTACAACAGTGGCTCCCTTGTTATTATTGGAATGAATAAATAAATGTTTGAGACTGTGATCAGGGAGAGATATGCGAGTTGAAAAGTATGGCGGGTAACGAGGAATTTGCAGTGAGTTTTCCCATGATTGTCGACAACTGCAATCTGCCTAATCACATCTGAAACATTCATTCAACTCATTATTATTATTGGAATCAATAAATAAATGTTTGAGACTGTGATCTGGGAGAGATATGCGACTTGAAAAGTATGACAGGTAACGGGGAATTTGCAGAGAGTTTTCCCATGATCGTCGACAACTGCAATCTGCGCCTGATACATTCATTCACTCATTATTATTATTGGAATGAATAAATAAATGTTTGAGACTGTGATCTGGGAGAGATATGCGAGTTGAAAAGTATGACGGATAATGGGGAATTTTAGAGAGTTTTCCCATGATCGTTGACAACTGCAATCTGCCCTTGATCACATCTGAAACATTCATTCGCTCATTATTATTATTGGAATGAATAAATAAATGTTTGAGACTGTGATCTGGGAGAGATATGCAAGTTGAAAAGTATGACGGGTAACGGAAAATTTGCAGAGAGTTTTCCCATAATCCGAAACCTCATGATCGATATGGCCTCAATGGTAACTGCAATCTTCCCCTGATTAAATAAACTGGAAACTTTCGTTCACTCATTATTCGAGTGAATAAAGAAACGTTTATGATATGTATTATTTCTTCTGAAACACGATCCTATCTTACTAGGTATAGTAAATGAGTACTATATATTTTTGTTATTTTATTTCGAATTCAAAGTTGTTACAATCTGAATATTTTGTAGACTAAATGAATAAAAATATATTTTCTATTATTTTATTTCGAATTAAAAGTTAATTATAAATGTTTTGTGAGAAAGAGATGAATTAAAAGTTAATTATAAATGTTTTGTGAGAAAGAGATGAATTAACCAGACTCAGAAGTTTTTGAGAGAAGTTCAATATTTTGGGAGAGGTTAATATTTTTACACCCTGGCTTATTCTTTTAATAAATCTGAAATATCTGAAATATGATCGCAATAAACAAAATCTTCTTTTAATAAATCCTCTGAAAATAATAAACAAAATCTTCTTTTAATAAATCATCTTAAAATAATAAACAAAATTTTCTTTTAATAAATCTGAAATATAGTAACAATAAACAAAATCTTTTTCTAATAAATCTGAAATTAATAAACAAAATTTTCTTTTAATAAATCTGAAATTAATAAACAGAATCTTCTTTTAATAAATATGAACCTCTGTTTTTCGTATTCGGGAAGGAGTGGCTACCTTTGGTGCTCTATTCCTCTTTTTGTGCCTCTCCTTTTGCATTGGGCGAACAAATCTAGTGCTTTATGTTCTCTTTTTCTATCCTCTGAAGCTTGCCTGCATGGTGCATTGGTGCCATCTCCTGCATTGGGCGAACAGATCTAGTGCTTTATGTTCTCTTTTTCTATCCTCTGAAGCTTGGCTGCATGGTGCATTGGTGCCATCTCCTGCACCTCTGCACTATTATGTTGTTTTTCTTGTAATAGATGGGTTGCCTCTTCATGTGCAATATTGGCCTTTTGGGGTTTATATTGGGCACTGTTATGCAAATTAGGTATTTCTGGATACTTCTTATGGAGTATTGTTGTAAGTGGCTTTGTCCACTTTTCTGCATATGCATCTAGCATTATTTTGAGGTTTATATTGGGCACTGTTATGCAAATTAGGCATTTCTGGATACTTCTTATGGAGTATTGTTGTAAGTGGCTTTGTCCACTTTTCTGCATATGCATCTAGCATTATGTAATCTTCTTATATGAATATAAGACTATCTTGCTTTTTCTTCCTGAAAAAAATTTTTCTGCATATGCATCTAGCATTATGTAATCTTCTTATATGAATATAAGACTATCTTGCTTTTTCTTCCTGAAAAAAATCTGAAATATGGCCGCACTGGTAAGTGCAATCTGCCCTATTCACTCATTGTGCTTTCAGGGAGAGATACCCAAGTTGACACCTATCCCTATCCCCATCACTATGTTTTCGTCCAACATTAAGTTTGGAATACATGTCCCATGACCTTGGTATAATTTTTCTTTTATTAACTTTATTACATGGATTTTCAACAGGGGTTGTTAGATGGTTATTCAATGATTTTTATTGATGAGATGATATATTCAACGAATAACATTATTCAATGCTATTCCATGAACAAGAGATCATGTATGACAATTCATGGAAATATTGAATACATTATTCTCAAATTACTTTGATAATTATAGAATGTCTTTGAGTATATTAGTTATTGTCTTCTTATTTATTTAAAAATATTTAATGAAAATATGAAAGTATTTTAGATATTATTTAGCTTAGACATTAAGATAGTTATTAATATAGATATTAATATAAGTTTACATATTAATATAAATATTATTATAGATTTTAGCCTAGTTTTGATTTTAATATTAATTTTGTTATTAGGCTATATATATTCTATTAAAGCTCTAGTTATTAATATAATTGCAAGCATGGATTTTAATATAATTTAGACATTAATGTAGGTTTTAATATAGTTTAGATTTTAATATAGAATTTAATATAGAATTTAGGTTATATTAATATTAATTTATATAGATATTAGAAAAGAAATTAGGTTTTATAGATATTAATACTATTATATATATTAAGTTTTATAGATATTAATATTAATATAGATTTTAGGTTATATAAATATTAAGTTATATAGAGATTAAGTTTTATAAATATTAAGTTATATAGACATTAAGTTTTATAAATATTAATGTTATATAGATATTAGTATTTATGATATTAATATTAATATATATATTAGGTTTTATAGATATTAATATTAATATAGATTTTAGGTTATATAAAGATTTTGTTTTATAGATATTAAATAAATGATATTAATTTATAAAAATTAAAATTAAATTTAAGTTTCATTATAAATCTTTCTTGCCGACCTGTGCTGTTCCTTTAATATTCATTCCCTCATGAGTATTTATTTCTTCCATCTTGCTCTTCTTTTATCATCTTTCTCTTAACCCTAATGATGGATCCCATTTGGGATTTGAAACGTTGGTGTAAAAATTCTCTTACTTTGGATTCTCTGGTCAAAGATTCAAAAAGCACAAACCACAGATCTCTGAAATCCAATATGAAAGTATTTGTTGCTTGAAGATATTGGACCATATCACACCTTATTTTAATGGAGGTATGCATACCTGAACCAGTGCATGGTGTAGGATTTTACCAGACTACAAACCCATGGGGAGGTGCATTGATTTGAATTTAAGAGACATTGTAGCACATGGAAGGTGACATTTTTAAATTCTGGTGGAACTACAAAATTTCCACTACTAGGGATGTGGTAGTACCATGGCAAAAATGGGTAGAGTTCTTATGAACATTCTAACCTTGTAGGGAGGTGCATTTGTATGAAGTTACTAATTTATCATTAGAGGCATTCACTAGTTAGCAAGCCACAATGTCCTACATTAGCCCATTCGAAGTGTTTTGATACTATAGCCAAGGGAGTGAATTATTCCTTATGACATTATAACCTTTTGGGGAGATGGCGATATTCCATTGGAGGTTGTGTTCTTGTACTTATTAAGGATTTATATTTTGGGGGGGGGGTGGGTATTATAACCTACTAGAGGTGAAGACCACCACAACTAGAAGATGTGGACCATTTATCATGCCATGATATTTCATATGTTTCTCCATTGATAAGGAATTAGAACATATTGAACATTAGATTTGATAAATGTCATTCCTATACATATTCTTTCATCTAAAAATTTGGAATAATAAATATTTAAGATGTATACAAAAACAAAAAACAAAAAAAAAATGAATCTTAGAGAAGTATGAGAAATGATAGGGTTGATGTCAATTGTATTGACAGGGAACACAAGGCCCCTTATGAGCACTATTTACCTTGCATATTACAACATCTCATTTATGATTATATTTATATGAATCCTTGAAAATTATTATATTAGCTTCTTATACTATTAATGGGAAAATATGCTTGATGTATGTAAACTTCTCATTGCTTTGCACTAGGATATGCACTAACCAAAATCAATTTTCAATATTATCTCAAAGAATTTGATAAGGAATTAATTTATGTCAATACTAACATTAACTACTAGAGTATGGTTTTCACTATCCACACTAACTTAAGCCAAAGGATGGGAGAAATATAAAAGGTTATTAATCTTGTTGTGGTTTGAAACCTAAAGGGAAGGACTTTAGTGAAACATAGATGACTTCGCCTCTTTGCTATTAGTTATTTTTTTGGTATAAAGTTCAACTCAAGCTTTGATTTGGAAACAATATTTTTGTGATATGTTATTAGTATTTGTAGCCCGAAGGGAGATGGGATTTGAACAATAAGTGAATATCATGTGACGTATAAAAATTTGCACTAACCCTAGTTCTCCCTAAACCCTATTTATTATTTCTAATTAACATTTTATGGGGGTTAATTGGATTAGCTTATGAGACAAAAACAAATTTTCTTGATTTGCTATGGTGAAAAAAAAAGAAAGTACTATATTTTAGAGTCTATGTTTTCTGTAAAATCATACTTGTATGTTCTTAGAAAGAGTGGTGGTCTATTCGCTTGATTGTGGAATAATTATGATAGACTAAAGACCACTAAATTTTTTTTTGGTGATATAATAATTTTCCCCAAATTAATTACCAACTCTACAAATCATGGTGATTCATTAAATGGCTCATTATACGAGTTTGCCTGAAATTTTCAAGTATATGCAATTAGTAAAAACACCTAATTTCTCTAGATATATGTCCATAATTTTTTTAAATAAAAATATGAGTATGGAAGCAATACAAATCTCTACAAATCTTGTTTTTACTATAAAGCAAAATATTTTAACAACAATTTTTTTTCCAATTCCTTTTCTTGCATATCGTGTTTGTTAATCATTGTGTGGTCAAGTGAACTATGATTATGTTATAATATAGGGTTAATGGATTGGGGTTTCTGAATGTTTTGGTATGTATATAATGGATTGTATATTTGAAAGGAATATAATGAAAATTCAACCTCGTTTTCTCAATTTATTTTGTGGTCAAGGGAACTATGGTTATGCTATAATATAGGGTTAATGGATTGGGGTTTATGAATGTTTTGCTATGTATATAATGGATTGTATCTTTGAAAGGAATATAATGAATTCAATCTGGTTTTCTGAGTTTTGGGTTTGACCATAAATCTTTGTGCATATTTTTATGTTCTTGAAATTGTATATTTAATGTTTTTGTTGTATTTGTTACAAGTAATTTTGTATAGGGTTAAAACCTACAATATTGAACTATTTTTAAAACAGATAAGAATTATACATCTTCCTCAGTAAATAAATGAGGAAAAAAAATCCTAGACTTTAAACTCTTATATGAAATTATGGAATTATTCCATGATTTCAATTAAGATATACTTAACATTAATTTCTATAATGGACATTCACATCTAAAAATCCCTCCAAAAGATAATCACAATATTTCTCTTCCTATGTGGGCCTACAAGGTGATATAATGGCTCATGTAAAATCACTCAAGAACACACATCCATTCGGTGCTCATGACATCGTAATATATATGGGTCAATCGTTATAAATAGGGTGGAAACACTTCACATAAAACACAGTTCACAATTTCGGATCCTTATATAGTTTTGGAGGGAAGTTACAATGAACTATTTCAAATTTCTATTCACAGTGAAAAAGTTGGATAAGGGTAAGGACAATGAGGAGATCTAGGGATAGAACCTCATCGGTATTTGTGATTTTCAGATGTGTAGTAACAGAGGCAATTTCTGGTATATATCTCTAAAATTTTGGTGAATAGATACATCAAAGATTCAGATCATCTATATTCTCGGTGAAAGGGCAAGATTACAATTCCATGGAAGGGAATTAGAATCCATATCTGAAGTAGATCATAGTGGTAGTGAAGTAGTATATTGGTGGTGTTAGCACTCGAATTTGCCTCAGGCTAAATGAAGGCGAGGTTCAAAGCAACATCAAACCAATCTCAGTCTCGTAGCTAGCCCTACCAGAACAGGAGAGGGCTCTCTCCGGGTCTATCTCAATAAAACGATCAATAGAGTCTGAGATGACTTAAAATGGGAACTGATTTAGGCTAGTAAAATGAATAGGAAAGGGGTGATTTGATAAATGACTGGGTTTTTTTGGCATCGTGGGATCAAGAATAGCATGAGCAGGGAGACTAAATCCGAGACACAGATTATCTCAGGAGTCAAGACAGGCAATAAATTTAGCATCCAATTTTGAAATTATATGGAATGAAAAGAATGCTAAGAGGTTGACAAGGGCAATAGATGAATCCTTATCAAACAGAAGAAAACAAAAAACATGAATACCTTCCCAAGGCAGAGCAACAAAATGGATTCTGCCTTTATCACTTAAAAGTATTCATTTAGAAATGATTATGAAATGAAATGGAAACATAACAAGCTACATGTGAAACAAAGGAAAAGAAAAATGCTAAATTCACCCCACAAGAATCTCAGGAGTCAGAGTTGTATCTTTTCATTAAATCCCTGTCAAAACTATACAATGAAGTTTTCCTTCATAGCTCTCCCAATATTTGCCAAAACTCATAACCGTTTACACATAATTTTCATACAATAAATAGATTTCATCTGAGGGAAAAGAAATCGATGAAAAGGAGGGAGCTGAAAACCAATCGACGAAGATAGGGAAAGAGTTTTCCATCTGTGCTGGGGACAGAGCAGCGTTACATTATTCCATTTGAAACTTTTTGATGATCAATAAAAAGACGACAACTGTAGCTACATATCATAACTGAAGTGAAAAATAGGAAATCGAATCGTGTTTCTCTGCCCTGGTAGATGTCTCTGATTTAAATTTTGGCTTTTTGGTTTCTGACTTTTCTCCTTCCATGTCCCTTTTTCAACACTTGGTTTTCGACCTTTTCACCTTTTGATTCTATTCGAGGGAGACCTTTTCTGTTTGTTCAAGTATTTCATTTTCTTTGCATGAGAAAAAGATGCAACCTTTATAAGTGAATGGTGCCTTGCAGCAGGCAGGCCAATCCAAGGCAAAGTCGCATATACATGGTCAAAAGATGCCTTTTAAAAACATCCAAGCAAATTAGGTTTGCTCCTTGTGATTTATGCATTCTCCTCCTTTGAACAGCTATTAGAATGAACACTGTACTTAGAATTAGTCTGACACACTATAGAAATATCTTTTAAAAAACCACAGTAATTCCACTTTTCTCAGATATATGTCAAATTTGTAGGAAAATTCAGCAAACCAAATACAAGAAAACAGCCCTGCGAGATGTTCTTCTCACTCAATAATTATTAGTATTTGAATAAATATATGAAACACCAAGATGAAATGGCTCATTATTGAATTTCCTGTGAAAACCTACAGAATTGCCAGAAATCAGTCTTTTGCTAATCACAAGTATAGCTACTCCTCTTCTTACCGAGGTTGAAGCTACATATTAAAATGCCAAATGCCATGTGACTAGGCCAATTTCACAAGAACAACAAATATACTTGCAGCACTCTTTGCATCGTGGAATAGGCACCGAAACCAATGTCAATCTTCCATCAAGATCAAAGTCTTTATGAAAAGATGATGTGTGAATATAAATATATAGGCATCTGTAAGGTATGAATCCCATAGTTTGGAAAGCCGCACCAAATGCTTCTGACGGGTTGGGTTTAAACTCAAACCACCAGATTTATCCCTGTCAGATTTTAATTGCACATCTATATCTTTGATGGTAGTTGACCTCTGTTTAGTTTATTTACTCTTACTAGTACCTGAATTGAGCTGAGAACATATTAGTGATAAGGATTGCAACCATGGAACCAAAATGGGCTTCCTTATAGCATCATCCGAACCTGTATATCGACCCAAAAAATAAGATGCAAAAGAAGCCCTTGAAAGTTTTTGGCGGGCTCTGTTTCTCCCTCAACTTCAACATCATGGCCAATATTAGATGTGGAATTGGCATTATATAGACCGTGACTCTTTTGCACTAAGATACTTATGCACAAAAATATAGCTGGACTTCCTGCAGGAAGGTACCGTACCAAGGCCTGCACTCTCGAACTTAGGCCTTCAAAAGAGTCAGGCGTGGATATGCCTCTAAAGCTCTTTGTATATAATTTACAACAAGTTGTTTTTTCAATGATATTGTATCATCTTTCTTATTATGCGAGGAATCTTGGCTTTCGTTTTTGGTTTGATAATTTGGAAGTGAACCATGTCGTTGGTAATCACATTCCAAAAGATTACTGCGAGCAAAAATGCCTTTGTTTGTGGTATGCCATTATGGAATCGATTTTTGAATAACACATTGTCACCTATATAGTGAGCCAGTTGTAGTTACCCCATAACTACCTCCAACATTTGATAACTGCCCAAATTCCTTAGTAAACTGCCCATTAAATTACTCATCGATAGGTCTATATATATGAGATTATTACCTTTCCAGATGATTGCCAAATAAGAAAAAATAAAACGCCTGAAACTTCAAGAAGCGACACCTGTAGCGTAGATCCGATAACCGAAGATAAACATAAGCAATCGAATCATTTTTTTTCTGCCATGGTAGTTATCATCGTGTACATTCAAGCGTTTAGTGCTTTGACTGTTTCACTTTCCTTTAGCCGCTTGACATGTTCTGTTTCCTTGTTAAAATCACTGGTGAAAAATCGATCTGCTTCCAATCGACGTGATGCCATGAGCACGAAGATAAAGAAAGTTGTTTCGTTGATTGCATAACCTTTAATCTTCTTTTTTGCCATCAGGCCCACCAACAGATCCAAGGCTTCAATGTTACTACCATAAACCTCTTGCAGGGTTTGGATAGCTTCCTTATCGTCTGTAAGGTCCTCCCATTTAGCAATGGGAATCATAAGCATATTGCGACGGTATTGATTGTACCTTGATACACTCCTCTCCCTGTCACGATAAATCTCAAGTGCAGGCATATCTACATGATCAGGTTTGTCCTGGCCACTGGGGTCTTGAGGAATGAGGTTTCTCATCCACACAGGGTAATTCCACAGATCGAGGGCACTGCAGGCTTGGTGGCCCATCGATACAATTTTAGCTTCATTACCAATCTCTGATAACGTTTTTTCTCCAAAAACTCCGAGGAGCTTCCTCATGTCTATCTGTTTAAAAGGAAATTCTCATCCTTACAAATCTATTTGAAGCAAGAAATTCAAGCTTTAGAGAGCAGAGGCAAAATTTCATTGTTCCAGTTTTGTGCATCGCGCACTCTGCCCAGTGCACCACGCCTAGTGAGTGCGCCATGCCAGTGTTAAAAATTCACTGTGTAAAAGCGCCCAGTGCGCCGCGCTCCTTAAGTGCGCCACGCCACCTGTTATATGCATCGCGCTGCCTTCAAGTCACTTAGAGAACTATTTACTTCACTTAAATTGATTTCTAATTTCCTCAATTCATCCTCACACTTTTTAACTTTGGTCCCAAGTTGCTTCAAATCATTCTCCCATTTCGTCATCTCACTCATAAAAGTCTCAATGTACAATCTAACTTCATTCACCATAGTTTTATTACTTATTTGTGATTGACTTGCTATGCTCTCATCGTAAGCATGAAAGATTGCTCCATCATCGAAAGTTTGATCTGGAACACTAACAATCTCCAGCCGTGGATTTGGAAGAATATCAACCTTAATATGCACAAAGAGCTTGGTATGCCAGGGATGGAAAGCTTTAAATTGAAACAGTATAATGTCTTTTGGAAGCATAATTTTTGGCACCGTACCTTTCCCTTACTAAAATTGTATTGAACAGAACTCAGAGTATACAAATCAACTGTCAACGTATGCTGGAAACCATCCATTTTAGGAGTCACTTTCAAATTTACCATCATACTTTGACCTCCTTTCAGAGTAGAAGCCTCCCCAGATAAAACCAATGAAGAAGCACCACGATCATATATGTTCCCCTGTTCATCGATGCATATTATTAGATAGTGCAATTTCAGATCCAATTTATTTTTCTCCATGATGACCAACACCAACGTTCTCTAACATCATTTCAGGAATGAAATCACATATGAGGGAAACTACAGATATATTAATAGGGATATGAAGAGGATTCTTAAACTCAAGCCCCACATTTATAGCCTTTCCAGAAATACAAATATTGCTATCTTTTCCTTTCAAAGATTTGGAAGAAGACCTTGTTGTAGAATCTAACCAGTTACTTGATGTCGGGGATGTCAATGGAACTAATCCTTCCTCCAAATATTGCCATGTCCTTTCTGGTAAAAGAATAGCTCCAGCAGAGGCATATGTGTGGTGATTCTCAAATGAATTCTCAGTGATGTCATATTAATGGCAGGAAACTTCAGTTTGAACATTTCATATTTTTTACCAACACTCTCAAAAACACGTAGGAAATCGCCCAGAAACATTTCCTGAGTTACAGCTGATTGATGACTACATGCAAGTAACCTCATTAAATCTTGAATGGCCAGTTCTGACTTCCTGATAACAGCATATCATCTTCCAAGATTAAAGTGGACATGGTCTCTGATATAATTCCATCCATCGCCTTTCAAATATAGGAAGAACACACATATATGCTCTAATGGCATGTTTCCGCTATCCACATACAGTGTAGCGATTTTCTGCAAGGATGAGATGGAATCCAAATTTCCTGATCATGCGTGGATTTACACACAGATACAATAGGCTGCCTGCTCCAGCAATATACCTGCACGTAAGCTTGGTTCCTCAATAGAGATACGGAAGTAGACATTGGCAGCCTCCTTGAATTTCCCCTAGCTTTGTGCAATTCCAATCACCAAAGTGCACATCTTGTGGCATATCTCTGACCTGAGGCACCTATTTTCTGATAAGTTGTAAAATCCGTTTCCATGGAATACTCTGCTTCCTTTCTTGATTGATCCAGCATGAATAGTGAAAGTCCAATCATTTCCTGAACACCAGCATAACGCTTCCAAGCCTTGTCAATATTGTAGTCACTGGATAACGATCGATAATTTGAAAGAGCAAGTTCAAAATCATGCAGCATAAAGGCATAGTCTCCCAAAATTCTGATCTGAGACTCTATTGAACTAAACGTGTAGATGGACCCATTCGAAACATCAGCAGTATCATCCTTCCCTTTATGCCACCAAAGGTTGTAAACTGATTTTTCAACCCCTTCCTTGTTGCTGAAACCTGTTGATTCAAGGAGCGTATTTTCTGCTCCATGCATGGGATAATATTCTTTACAAAAAATTCTTGCATGAATTCATTAATCTGTTCCAAGTCATTTCTGTTGAAACAATGGCCTAGAACATGGTCAAATGATGAATTATCAAATATGATGAAACAAAAGGAGTCAAGATATCTTCTGGTAAGATCTCTTCATTTGATTGTGAAGAATTAATACATAGCAGCCTACAATCATGTGGTCCAAAATTTCCCTTCATTTCCAATAGTATTTCATTTGCTTTGTCTGCAGGTCCATCTTCAATAAAGGAAAACCGGTAGTGTATTGAGTAAATGAATTTTCTCGTACTTAATTTTTTCTAGGGGCTTTCAGTCATACACTTGTTGATATGAGATATAATTAGATTAGCTTTGAAAAATCCCGCTCCAACCCCTCTAGATCTTGCTTTGTCTCTTTGTGCTGATGATGTTCTGTCTGTTTGTGCTTTTGCAGGGACAGGGGCTGCTGAACCTAGCAAGATGGGCAGGGCTACTTGAAGAGCTGTAAAAACTTATCAACCATGTATTTAAAAAACTTAATAATTTATTCTTTAAAATAGAGTTTTGAAGAACAACTATCCTTCAGCATTATTAATAATGTGGATCTTGAAGCGAAACCTTATTGAAGCTTTCTTTGGCCTACAGGCGTTAGTGAACACTTCTGGATACAAAACCCTGGACTTAAGGATTAAAGTGACCCTTTTTGCGCAAAATGGTATTTGATGACTGAAAATGACGAGAAATGAACCTTGTTGAATTCGACTCTGACAGAAGACTGACAAGACTGAGTCTAACATTGGCTCCAATTGGGATGGCTGCTGACGCTCCGTGGAGCTGCCAAGAACATCAGATCTCTGGGAGAGCTAGACATTGCCTTCATCCATTGGGCTATGGAGTCCATGATTCTGACAAACCATCATGAATCAATTTATTGACTGAAACTTGACTCAATGCAAACTGAAATGACTGAAAAACTTGACTCTAACAAACTAAATCAAAATAGCAAAGACCTGGACATAAAACATAAAGCTTGGTGGCAGTACATGGCCACCTGTGTTTCTTACAGGGCCATATACGATCAAACTATATCAAAATTCCAATGCAACCAATCAAGAACATGGCTTCTTGACTGATTCTTCCTATCAGATCTGCTGGTCAACAATACAAATTGATCACTCGGCATCCAAAAACATAGTTGACCATGATCCCCCTCATCACCGAATACTACAATAAACACTTTCACAGTTGACTGCAACAAATTGGCTATTGGATCCTGAAAAACATGAAGATTTGCCATTGCCACCTTCTGCTGAGAAAATGAGATGTCTTTTTCTCTTGCTTCTGATTTTTCTTCATAAATAAGAGCACTTTCCTGGTCTTCAAAAAATTCTGAACAAGTAGATGAGCAGATTTCTTCTACAAAGAACATTTCAAAACATGAAACATATGAAGGAGAATCTGAAATGGAATCCATAATGGTTTGGTCGGCTATAGTCTGAATATATTTCTGATCATCTTGGCATGATATGGCCGCCATATTCTCATTACATTCATCAATCATGAGAAAATCAACTTTAGATGATTCTTGAAACTCAAGCATGACATCTCTATCACCTATCATAAATTCATCCAGAGAAACTTCTTCACCTACTTGAACAAATATATCCTCTTGTTGTTTGTGAATTGATTGGATTACCATGGTAGGAAGGCTTTGTTGTGATGAGATGAGGGCAGTTAGGCTTGTAACTTTGCATTCATTCATTTGAGGCAGCCTCAACAATGCAATTCTCTTCTAGGAGATCTGGAACAACATGTTTTTCCTCATCACAATCTGTCTCTCGATATGGTTTATCATCATCATTTTCGGAGATTGGAACATCATTTTCCTGTGTTTCCTCATTTATTTCAACCAGATCTGAAATAGTACTTCTTTTTTCATCATTTTCAGTCATAGGGAAATCTTTAACCTGATGATTTTGATTCTACTGCAAAGTTTCCTCTAAGAGTTCTGTGGACTGCTGAAATGGATTTTCATATAATTCTTCCATGATTTCTTCATCCATAAAATTATCATCCTCATATTATTTTTCAAGGCTCTCAATAAAACCATAAGAATGCTTGCAACAATCCTGAGCTAAATTTAATGACAGATAAGATTATTTATACTTCTCAAAGAATATTGAATGAAAATCCTTTAGACAATAAATGGAAGTAGGTGGCAAGCTTTCATACCAAGATTAGGCTTCGTCTTCCAGAGTAGCCATAAACATTTTCATCAAACAGTCCTCAGGAAAATTGATCTTTAATCTATGCACATGAATTTGAAATTTCACCAGATGAAGAGCAGCATCATTACCTTCCACATTTCTGAACACGGGCAAATTCTTTGTCCAATCTACCTTGGGAATTTTATTTGGAAAACCTGGGATGTGATCTCGGCTCATGGGAGCGTATCTTCTTGCAATCTGATCCATCTTGAAAATCTTACCACTACTTATCTTTCCGCAGTGGAGTCACCATGAAGGATTGATTGTTGGATTCTTCAGTGAATGGAGTCGCCAGGTGAATGATTTCAGTCATCTTATGTCTGATCGTTGTTCACCATCAACAATCATCTCTGAACTTGAGATATGTACTAGGGCAGAACAATCTACAAGTAAACCATTTCCATCCCTAGTATGGTCGCCACTATGTTAGCGCTCGAATCTGCCTCAAGCTGAATGAAGGCGAGGTTCAAGGCAACATCAAACCAAGCTCATTCTGGTAGCTAGCCCTACCAGAACAGGGGAGGGCTCTCTCCAGGTCTATCTCGATAAAACGATCAATAGAGTCTGAGATGACTTAAAATGGGAACTAATTTAGGCTAGTAAAATGAATAGGAAAGGGGTGATTTGATAAATGACTAGGTTTTTTGGGCAGCGTGGGATAGAGAATAGCATGAGCAGGGAGACTAAATTCGAGACACATATTATCTCAGGAGGTAAGACAGGCAATAAATTTAGCATTCAATTTTGAAATTATATGGAATGAAAAGAATGTTGAGAGGTTGAAGAGGGCAATAGATGAATCCTTATCAAACAGAAGAAAACACAAAACATGAATACCTTCCCAAGGCAGAGCAGGAAACTAGATTCTACCTTTACCACTTAAAGTATTCATTTAGAAATGACTATGAAATGAAATGGAAACATAACAAGCTACATATGAAACAAAGGAAAAGAAAAATGCTAAATTCACCCCACAAGAATCTCAGGAGTCAGAGCTGTATCTCTTCATTAAATCCCTGTCAAAACTGTACAGTGAAGTTTTCCTTCACAGCTCTCCCACTGTTTGCCAGAACTCAGAACCATTTACACATAGTTTTCATACAATAAATAGATTTCATCTGAGGGAAAACAAATCGATGAAAAGTAGGGAGCTGAAAACCAATCGACGAAGATAGGGAAAGAGTTGTCCATTTGTGCTGGGGATAGAGCAGCGCTACATTATTCCATTTGAAAGTTTTTGATGATCAATAAAAAGACAACAACTGTAGCTGCATATCATAACTGAAGTGAAAAATAGGAAATTGAATCCTGTTTCTTTGCCCTGGTAAATGTCTCTGATTTAAATTTTGGCTTTTCGGTTTCTGACTTTTTGCCTTCCCTGTGCCTTTTTCACCACTTGGTTTTCGACCTTTTCACCTTTTGATTCTATTCCAAGGATACCTTTTCCATTTGTTAAAGTATGTCATTTTCTTTGCATGGGCAGAAGATGCAACCTTTATAAGTGAATGGTGCCTTGCAGCATGCAGGCCAATCCAAGGCAGAGTCTCATATACACGGTCAGAAGATGCCTTTTAAAAACATCCAAGCAAATTAGGTTTGCATCCTTGTGATTTATGCATTCTCCTCCTTTGAACAACTATTAGAATGAACATTGTACTTACAATTAGTATGACATACTATAGAAATATCTTTTAAAAAACCACAGTAATTCCTCTTTTCTCAGATATATGTCAAATTTGTGGGAAAAATCAGCAAACCAAATACAAGAAAACAGCCCTGCCAGATGTTCTTCTCACTCAATAATTATTAGTATTTGGATAAATATATGAAGCACCAAGATGAAATTGCTCATTATTGAATTTCCTGTGAAAACCTACAGAACTGCCAAAAATCAGTCTTTTGGTAATCACATGTACAACTGCTCCTCTTCTTACCGAGGTTGAAGCTACATATTAAAATGCCAAATGCCATGTGATCAGGCCAATTTCACAAGAACAACAAATATACTTGCAACACTCTTTGCATCGCGGAATAGGCACCAAAGCCAATGTCAATCTTCCATCAAGATCAAAGTCTTTATGAAAAGATGATGTGTGAATATAAATATATAGGCATCTGTAAGGTCTGAATCCTATAGTCTGGAAAGCCACACCAAACGCTTCTGACAGGTTGGGTTCAAACTCAAACCACCAGATTTATCCCTGTCAGATTTTAATTGCACATCTCTATCTTTGATGGTAGTTGACCTTTGTTTAGTTTCTTTACTCTTACTAGTACCTGAATTGAGCTGAGAAATTATTAGTGATAAAGATTGCAACCATGGAACCAAAATGGGCTTCCTTACAGCATCATCCAAACCTGTATATCGACCCAAAAAGTAAGATGCAGGAGAAGCCCTTACAAATTTTTGGCAGGCTCTGTTTCTCCCTCAACTTCAGCATCATGGCCAATATTAGAAGTGGAATTGGCATTATATAGACTGTGACTCTTTTGCACTAAGCTACTTATGCAAAAAACTATAGCTGGACTTCTTGCAGGAAGGTACCGTACCAAGGCCTGCACTCCCAAAATTAGGCCTTCAAAAGGAGTCAGGCATGGATATGCCTCTAAATCTTTTTGTATATAATTTACAACAAGTTGCTCTTTCAATGATATTGTATCATCTTTCTTATTATGCGAGGAATCTTGGCTTTCGTTTTTGGCTTGATAATTTGGAAGTGAACCATGTCGTTGGTAATCACATTCCAAAAGATTACTACAAGCAAAAATGCCTTTGTTTGTGGTATGCCATTATGGAATCGATTTTTGAATAACGCATTGTCACCTGTATAGTGAGCCAGTTGTAGTTACCCCATCACCGCCTCTAGCATTTGATAACTTCCCAAATTCCTTGGTAAACTGCCCATTAAATTACTCATCGATAGGTCTATATATTTGAGATTATTACCTTTCCAGATGATTTCCAAATAAGAAACAATAAAACGCCTTAAACTTCAAGAAGCGACACCTGTAGCGTAGATCCCATAACTGAAGATAAACATAAGCAATTGAATCAATTTTTTTCTGCCACGGTAGTTATCAACGTGTACATTCATGCGTTTAGTGCTTTGACCGTTTCACTTTCCTTTAGTCGCTTGATCTGTTCTGTTTCCTTGTTAAAATCACTGGTGAAAAATCGATCTACTTCCAATGGATGTGATGCCATGAGCATAGAGATAAAGAAAGCTCTTTCGCTGATTGCATAACCTTTAATCTTATTTTCTGCCATCAGGTCCACCAACAGATCCAAGGCTTCAACGTTACTACCATAAACCTCTTGCAAGTTTTGGATAGCTTCCTTATCATCTGTAAGGTCCTCCCATTTAGCAATGGGAATCATAAGCATATTGCGACGATATTGATCGTATCTTGATACACTCATCTCCCTGTCATGATAAATCTCAAGTGCAGGCATGTCTACACGATCAGGTCTGTCCTGGCCACTGGGGTCCTGAGGAATGAGGTTTCTCATCCACACAGGGTAATTCCACAGATCGAGGGCACCACAGGCTTGATGGCCGATTGATACAATTTGAGCTTCATTACCAATCTCTGATAACGTTTTTTCTCCAGAAATTCCGAGGAGCTTCCTCATGTCTATCTGTTTAAAAGGCAATTCTCAGCCTTACAAATCTATTTGGAGCAAGAAATTCGGGTTTTAGAGAGCAGAGGCGAAATTTCATTGTTCCAGTTCTGTGCGTCGCGCACTCTGCCCAGTGCGTCGTGCCTGGTGAGTGCGTCGCGCCAGTGTTAAAAATGCACTGTGTAAAAGCGCCCAGTGCACCACGCCACCTGTTATATGCGCCGTGCTGCCTCCAAGTCACTCAGAGAACTATTCACTTCACTTAAGTTGGTTTCTAATTTCCTCAATTCATCCTCACGCTTTTTAACTTTGGTCTGAAGTTGCTTCAAATCATTCTCCCATTTCGTCATCTCACTCATAAAATTCTCAATGTACAATCTAACTTCATTCACCATAGTTTGATTACTTATTTGTGATTGATTTGTTGTGCTCTCATCGTAAGCATGACAGATTGCTCCATCATCGAAAGTTTGATCTGGAACACTAACAATCTCTAGTTGTGGGTTTGGAAGAATGTCAACCTTAATATGCACAAAGAGATTGGTATGCCAGGGATGGAAAGCTTTAAATTGCAATAGTCTAATGTCTTCTGGAAACATAATTTTGGGCACCGTACCTTTCCCTCACTGAATTTGTATTGAACAGAACTCAGAGTATACAAATCAATTGTCAACATATGCTGGAAACCATCCATTTTAGGAGTCACTTTCAAATGTACCATCATACTTTGACCTCCTTTCAGACCAGAAGCCTCCATAGATAAAACCAATGAAGAAGCACCACGATCATATATGTTCCCCTCTTCATCGATGCATATGATTAGATAGTGCAATTTTAGATCCAATTTCTTTTTCTCCATGATGACCAACACCAACGTTCTCTGACATCATTTCAAGAATGAAATCACATATGAGGGAAACTGTAGATAGATTAATAGGGATATGAAGAGGATTCTTAAACTCAAGCCCCACATTTATAGCCTTTCCAGCAATACAAATATTGCTATCTTTTCCTTTCAAAGATTTGGAAGAAGACCTTGCTGCAGAATCTAACCAGTTACTTGATGTCGGGGATGTCAATGGAACTAATCCTTCCTCCAAATATTGCCATGTCTTTTCTGGTAAAAGAATAGCTCCAGCATAGGCATATGTGCGGTGATCCTCAAATGAATTCTCAGTGATGTCATATTAATGGCAGGCAACTTCAGTTTGAACATTTCATCTTTTTTACCAACACTCTCAAAAACACGCATGAAATCTCCCAGAAACATTTCCTGAGTTACAGCTGATTGATGACTACATGCAAGTAACCTTATTAAATGTTGAATTTCCAATTCTGACTTCCCAATAATAGCATACCATCTTCCAAGATTAAAGTGGACATGGTCTCTGATATAATTCCATCCATCGACTTTCAAATATAGGAAGAACACACATATATGCTCTAATAGCATGTTTCCGCTGTCCACATACAGTGTAGCGATTTTCTACAAGGACAAGATGGAATCCAAATTTCCTGAGCATGCGTGGATTTGCACGCATATACAATAGGCTACTTGCTCCAACAATATACCTGCACGTAAGCTTGGTTCCTCAATAGAGATACGGAAGTAGACATTGGCAGCCTCCTTGAATTGCCCCCTAGCTTTGCGCAATTCCGATCACCAAAGTGCACATCTTGTGGCATATCTCTGACCTGAGCACCTATTTTCTGATAAGTTGTAAAAGCCTTTTCCATGGAATACTCTACTTCCTTTCTTGATTGATCCAGCATGAATAGTGAAAGTCCAATCATTTCCTGAACACCAGCATAACGCTTCCAAACCTTTTCAATCTTGTAGTCACTGTATAACAATCGATAATTTGAAAGAGCAAGTTCATAATCATGCAGAATAAAGGCATAGTCTCCCAAAATTCTGATCTGAGACTCTATCAAACTAAATGTGTAGATGGACCCATTCGAAACATTAGCAGTATCATCCTTCCCTTTATGCCACCAAAGGTTTTAAACTGATTTTTCAACCCCTTCCTTGTGTCTGAAACCTGTTGATTCAAGGAGCGTATTTTCTGCTCCATGCATGGGATAATATTCTTTACTGAAAATTCTTGCATGAATTCATTAATATGCTCCAAGTCATTTCTGTTGAAACGGCGGCCTAGAACATGGTCAGATGATGAATTATCAAAGATGATGAAACAAAAGGAGTCAATATATCTTCTGGTAAGATCTCTTCATTTTATTGTGAAGAATTAATACATAACAGCCTACAGTCATGTGGTCCAAAAGTTCCCTTCATTTCCAATAGTATTTCATTTGCTTTGTTTGCAGGTCCATCTTCAATAAAGGAAAACCGGTACTGTATTGAGTAAATGAATTTTATCGTACTTAATGTTGTCTAGGGGCTTCCAGTCATACACTTGTTGATATGAGATATAATTAGATTAACTTTGAAAAATCCCGCTCCAACCCCTGCAGATCTTGCTTTGTCTCTTTGTGCTGATGATTTTCTGTCTATTTGTGCTTTTGCAGGGATAGGGGCTGCTGAACCTAGCAAGATGGGCAGGGCTGCTTGAAGAGCTGTAAAACCTTATCAACCATGTATTGAACAAACTTAATAATTTCTTCTTTAAAATAGAGTTTTGAAGAAGAACTGTCCTTCAGCATTATTAATAATGTGGATCTTGAAGCGAAACCTTATTGAAGCTTTCTTTGGCCTACAAGCATTAGTGAACACTTCTGGAGACAAAACCCTGGACTTAAGGATTAAAGTGACCCTTTTTGACCAAACTGGTATTTGATGACTGCAAATGACGAGAAATGAACCTTGGTGAATTCGACTCTGACAGAAGACTGACAAGAGTGAGTCTAACATGCGGATGTATAGACCATAGTCCAAAGCTCTTGAAGTAGTGACGAATTCATGTTATGATACATTGATAGGGCACTATCACTACTGGAAGAATTTGATCTCTCATAGAGGAAAGGTCACAATAGATCTCATTGTTGTTATAAGGAAAGAATGGTTTGTTGGTATATTAGAAGGCAACAGATATGGTCCAATGTCTAAAGTTTAAGGAAACCAGAAAAAGTAATAAAGAAGGAGGAGGGGAACTTTTTCTTGATAAGGGAGTGGCTAATAAGTCAAGGGTCTTGGTATTGGTATTGGTCAATTGGAATATCTATAAGAAGAATTTGTGTGGCTTTTCCTCTCAAAGGATAATATTGTGTCTCTTGTTGATTTATGTTCTTTCATTCGTCATTGTTTGATGAAGAAGAAAATTAATAATCTGACGTAAAGAATATCCTAATCTAATCAAGTAAACATAATTCACCAGCATTCACCAAGAAGAGAGATCAACTAATACTAATGCCCTAGATTTCTCAACAAAAAGAAGTAATCATTTTCCTCCTAACTAATGTAGAACCATGTAAAAGTGATTTTTAGGCTTCTTATACATATTTCATTTACGCAACCCCTTAGTAGCTTTCAATCTCCCATTACTTGAATCTTTTGTAGTGTTTTTCAATAAAAAAAATTAAAACAATCCAAATAGCATAAAAATCAACACTATTATTTGATCCATAACTAGCAACATATTTAAGAGTTTAAACATGTAACAACAATTCATATAAAGAAAGGTCCCAACACCAATTTTACCTAGGGTTCATTGGATTATCCTAGCATAAAATTCATAGGTACTATCATGGTTGATGGAGATATCTTTTATTGCCATTAAAGATTTGGAAATATGAGGCTTCTAAACATTCTCATATGAAATCCTAATTTTGTGAGAATTGATTAATGGAAAGACATTATCCTTTGAATATCATTTTGGATATGTAAATATAATTATGAGAGTGAAAAGAATGATAAGATTGTAAATAATTTTGTAGTAATGATATATGTCCAAAAAATAATTGTTTCCTACGTTACATGACAATTGATTACATAAGTTTTTCTATGTTCAAGTATGGTTATGCAATGATTTTTTTAATGAGATTGTATGATTGATTACATAGATTATTCTATGTTCATATGTGGTTATTCAATGATTTTTGTTGATGAGATGGTATATTCAATAATATTGTTTGATAAGATTATTCAATGTTATTCCATGAACTAGAGATCATGTATGCTAATTGATGGGAATATTGAATACATTATTGTGAAATTACTTTGATAATTATAGAATGTCTTTGAATATATCAGCTATTGACTTCTTATTTATTTAGAAATATTTAATGAAAATAGGAAAATATTTGTTGCTCACAGATATTAGACTGTATCACACCTTAGTTTAATGGAGGTATGCATACCCCAACTAGTCGATGGTGTAGGATTTTACCACACTATAAACCCATCAGGAGGTGCATTGATATGAACTTAGGAGGCATTGTAGACCGTGGAAGGTGGCATTTTTAAATTTTTGGGGTACTACAAACTTCCACTACTTAGGTGTTGTAGTACCATGGCCGTAATGGGTAGAGTTATTATGCACATTCTAACCCTCTAGAGAAGTGTATTTGTATGAAGGTCTTTATTTATCACTAGAGGTATTCACTAGTTTGAAAGAAACAATGTCCTACATTAGCCCATTGGAAGTGTTTTGATACCATATCCAAGGGAGTGAATTATTCCTTATGACATTTGTTGACGCCTAATCATCAGTATTGGGTGAATATAATGTAAATAAATAATAAGTAATATGAACAGTCATCGAGAGATGAAATGAACAGTCTCTCCCTGATGTATATAATAAAGATTGACCTGAAATAATGGAATATACGAATGAATTTTGCTTTGAGAAGTTACTGCCTGGTCTGACGTGGTATTAGACCAAGTTCCAAAAAATAGTTGTAACTCCCTTTTGCCTACTGCGCTCTCCGTCCACTGCCCTTGTGTGCTCTGTCTGCCATAAGTGATTCTGACCCATTGTGCACCCACTGCACAATTATATTGCTACATAATTTTTCTGCGCCCACTGCATAATTGTATTCTGAGTGGACTGAAGGCCATCTCTGTCATGTGTCAGGATGGAGTGTTGAACTGTTGCTCATTCCACGCTACTGCATTGAGAGCATTACCATTACTACGTTGAGTGCCTGAATCGTCTCCATGACAAATTTTATTGTGTGAAACGTTGTTGGTGCATGAATCAAAGCCTCTCAAGGTCTACGAGGACACATCAAGGAAGGTAGTACAATGACTGTCATGGGTGTTATTCAACAGCATGAGATTGTTTTGATGAACGGGTATCCATTGATTGTCAATTGAGCAAATTTCTCCTCGTGAACGGGTATCCACTGATTGTCAATTGAGCAAATTCCTCTTGCCAGGGAATGTTGAAGGATTGATTATTGCATGTAATGAGACCACAAAGTTTGATGGAATACCGCTTTGATAATGGAGTGCTAGGAAACATTGCAGTGTTCACTAATACATTGTCTTCTTACCTTTGTAATATTAAAATAGGCATCCATTATTTGTACTGAAGAATATTATTAGGATTCCTTTTCCATTTATTTAGGTAGAATTAGGTTTGTTATTACATACTTTCGAGGATGCGATGGGTGTGTTAAAATTTTTTGTAAGGCTGCATTGGGTGATCAATGTAAAAATAAACCCATATATATTTTGAATAGTGCATATTACCAAAAAAAAGGCCAATATATATTGGGTATTGACATTTGCTGTCAATTTGAGTTTGTTGTTTAGTCATATCAGAACTATATTTTTTTCCGATTAAGAGTAAAAGTTTTGCAGTAGAATTTTTTTTGTTATAGTATGCATTCAATCATATTCATCATGGGAATAGTTCTCACTGGCAAAGAGAACTATCCTGAGTGGTCCCGGATGATAAAACGCGCACTCATTTTCAATGAGTTGTGGAAAGGAGTGTGTGTTGGAGACGGAGATAAAGAGCCAGAACAACCTCCGTCAGACAAAGAGCTCGTCATTTGGGAAACAAGAACAACAAAGCTTATGCATTAATCATAGCATCTATAAATGAAGAGGTGAATCACCATATTTCATCATTTTCAACTGCTTTTGAAGCCCTAAAAAAGCTGAAAGAACTCCATGACTCACATTCTACACTTGACGTTGTTCAACTCATGATTAAACTCTTCACTCTTGAACTGCAAAATAATGATCCTCTTACTCTTGCATCTGAAGTAAAGTCTATAATCCATGATATCAAATTCACTAAGGTTGAATTGGATATTCCTCTTATCGCTTTTCTCAAGGCACTTTATCCTACCTACTCCAATTATCTTGATTCATTGTAAGCAAATGGAATTCTCAAAGATATCACCTTTGACTCTCTTGTGAAAAAGTTTGTTGAAAGAGAGAAAGCTTTTGGAAAGAAGACAACCCCTGAATCTTCTGAAGAGGCTATGTGCCTTTCTCATAAAGAAAAGAATCATGCTCAAGATTATTCCAAAGCAAGAGGTGGTCTAAGAGGAAGAGGAAGATATTTCAGAGGTAGGGGGCGTATACACTCTCAAAGAGAAAAGGCAGATTTTCACTGCATACGCTGCAAGATAAATGGATCACATGATGCCTCTACATGCAAGTTACCATGGGACAAAATTAAGCAGCAAAGAAACCGACAGAAAGGTAAAACTGATGATACAGACAAAGGTAAAGCACCTGAATCCGCTCACTATGTTGTGGCACAATGTAATATTGGAGTAAATGAATATTTATTTAATGCTTCACTTGCTTCTTGGAAAAATGATTGGTGGCTTGATTTAAGAGCAACCTGCCACATGACACATAGAAAAGATTTTTTTGAAGAATTTACTGACAATGTTGATGGAGCAGTATACTTCATAGACCAATAAAAAATCAAGCCATCAGGGCTTGGCACAATCAGGCTTAAACTTCCTGGTCTTCTAGACTTTCTTCTACATCATGTTCTATATCTCCCACAACTTAAGAGAAACTTGTTGTCCTTGGTCCACTTCCACCAGAAAGGTCACTCCATTCATATGTTTTATGGCAAGCTTGAGGTAAGAAAATCATCTGACCACTCACTTCTCATGAGGGGAATAGAAGAAGAAATACTTCTCAAGTTGCAACGAACCTCTGCTCGTGCACAACATTTCTCATAAAATTCTCATTATGAAGAAGGTACACTTCCATCATGTTTATTATGGCATGCTATATTTGGACATTTGGACTATGACAACCTCTGCTTGTTGAAGAAAAATGGTGTTGCTGGTTTGCCTACAATTCCTAGGAAACTCAAGCAATGTGATACTTGCATTCTAAGAAAGCATAGCGAACAGTCTTTTCATGATTCACATTCAAGAGCACATAGAAAACTTGAACTCATTCATTTAGATTTATGTGGTCCAATTCCCGTTCCTTCTACAAATGGAAACAAATATATGATGACATTTATTGATGACTACACTAGAATGTGTTGGGTTTATTTATTGAAGAACAAATATGATGCTTTTCAAACATTCAAGAACTTTAATAAATGGATTGAAAATGATGCACAATCTCATATTGGATATATTTGCACTGATAATGGAAAATAATACACATCAAATGAATTTGAAAGCTATCTTTGCCAACATGGGATCAAACATCAAATAACTGTGCCTTATAATCCCCAACAGAATGGTGTCACTAAAAGAATGAATAGGATAATCTTAAATATGGTACGATCCATACTCTTCTTCAAAAATGCAAAGATAATGTTTTGCGTTGATGTGTTATATGTGCTGCATATATAAAGAATAGATGTCCATCTAATGTTATTAGAAACAAGACTCCATATGAAATGTGGCATGGACATGTTCCTTCGGTAAAGCATCTCAAGGTCTTTGGTTCCACCTGTTATGCCTTCATACCAAAGGTACATAGAAACAAACTTGGTGCTAGAAGTCGTAAATGTATCTTCCTGGGGCATTCAAACACCTCCAAAGCATACCGTCTCTATGATGAAGTAAATAAAAAGTTTGTTGTATCTAGAGATGTAATTTTTCTTGAATCATCCAAAACTAACAATGTTGTTTAGTGGAAACTTGATCGCTTGGATAGATTCGCAAAATCAAAATCATTTCAAGAATTTGATAATTAGATTCCACATCTTGAAGGGGGGATTTGTATACTAGATCAACACGTGGAATCTTCTTCTGAAGAACACTCTCCCCTGCATGAAACTCCAACAACGGATGATGCTTTAAGTGATGTGATTGACATAATTGGGAGACTCAACCTTGATTCAGTCCCAACTCAATCAGCGGAGCAGCTAGGACCATCTGAGAAAGGTCCCCCAAAGTGGATGACAAAGACGCATGAAAGTGTTCATCTTGATGAGGTTGGAAAGACATGAACTAGAAATTCAAACTGGCAAAATGGAGGTGATGTAGATGACTCTAATTCACCTATTGATATGGATGTTTCTTAAGATTGTGAATTGAACTTGTCTACAGATTTTGAACCAACTTCCTTCAAAGAAGATTCTTCTCATGATGAATGGAAAGATGGGATGCAAAAGGAGTATGATGCCCTCATAAATAATGGCACTTGGAAGCTAGTTGATCCTCCATTAGGAACCAAACCAATTGGCTGCAAGTGGGTCTACAAGAACAAGTATAAATTTGATGGTTCACTTGACAAGGACAAAGCTAGGCTTGTGGAAAAAGGTTTTGCACAGAAGGAAGGGGTCGATTATGAGGAGACTTTTTCTCCCATAGTAAAATGGGCTACCATCAAGATACTCTTTTCCCTAGCAGCTCAAAACGGTTGGAAAGTCCATCAAGTGGATGTAAAAGCTGATTTCTTGAATGGACATCTAAAAGAGAATGCTTTTATGTCCCAACCTGAAGGATTTGCTGTGAAAGGACATGAACATAAAGTATGCAAATTTGTGAAGTCCTTGTATGGCCTCAAACAAGCGCCGCGAACCTGGTATGAAAAACTAATCATCTTTTGAAACTCAATTTCAAACATTATGATCTTGATGATGCAACTTTATTTGTCAAGAAGGCTGGCAAAACAGTTGTATATCTTGTGGTATATGTAGATGATCTTTTGATGACAGGGAACAATGAAAGCTACATTGCATCCATAAAGAAGGAATTGGGAAAAGTTTTGAAATGATTGATTTGGGCTATGTTCATTACTATCTTGGTATTGAAGTAACCCAACATCCGAAGTCCATATTTATTTCTCAAAAGAAATACATTGGAGATCTGTTGAACAGGTTTGGCATGACAGAATGCAATCCTCTTACTACTCCAATGGAACAAAACTTAAAGCTCACATCTATTGAAGGAAAATAATTTGAGGATGCAACAAAGTATAGACAGCTTGTAGGAAGTCTCAACTACCTAACTACTACCAAACCAGACATTTTGTTTGTTATTGGAATCCTCTCCAGGTTTATGCAAAAGCCTTGTGAGGGACATTGGTCTACTGCCAAAAGAGTTCTAAGGTACTTGAAGGGAACTCAAGACTTTGGAATCAAGTATACACAGGTGGACGACTTCAGCTTGATTGGATACTCTGATTCAGACTTCAATGGAGACAAAGAAACTGGGGTATCTACTTCAGGATATGGTATGAGTCTTGGATCAGGAGCTATCTCCTGGAGATCACGCTAACAATCAGTTCCAGTAGATTCCACAATAGAAGCAAAATATGTGGCAGCAACTGAAGCAAGAAAATAAATTGTGTGGCTCAGGAAAATTCTTAAAGATTTGCAGGTAAAACAAGTACAATCAACTCCACTCATGATTGACAATACCTCTGCAATAAAGTTGGCCAAGAACCCAAAGTTCCATGATTGAATGAAGCACATCAATACCAAATATCATCTGATTCGACATCATGTTGAGGCTAAGACAATCCATCTGTGTCATTGTTCCATTAATGAGCAAATTTCCGGCATCTTCACCAAAGAACTTGGATGAAAAAAGCTTGAATGATTCAGAATGATGCTTGGAATCACCAACATCCCTTCAAATTAAGGGGGGAAATGTTGACACCTAATCATCAAGATTGGGTGAATATAATGTAAATAAATAATAAGTAATATGAATATTCATCGGGAGATGAAATGAATAGTCTCTCCCTCATGTATATAATAAATACCAACCTGAAAGAATGGAATATACGAACCAATTTTTCTTCGAGGAGTTACTGCCTGGCCTGACAACATTGTATCCTTTTTGGGAGATGTTGATATTCCATTGGATTTTTTGGTCTTGTACTTATTAAGTAATTATACGTTGGGGCTATGTTGTAACCTAATAGAGGTGATGACCACCACAACTAGAAGAGGGTCAAGCATTTCTCATGTTATGATATTTCATATGATTCTTGATTGATAAGGAACTAGACCATATTGGACACTGTATTTGATAAATATCATTCTTATACATATTCCTTCTTTCGAAAATTCAGAATAGTATGTGTTTAATATGAATACAAAAGAAATAAAAAAATCTTAGAGAATTATGAGAAATGTTGGGGTTGATGTCACTTATAGTGAGGGAGGACATAACACCCTTCATGAGCACTACTTATAAATATAGTGCATATTACAACATCTCATTTATGATTATATTTATATAAATCTTTGAAAATGATTATATCAACCTCTCATGTTATTAATGGAAAAATATCTGAAAGAATTTGATAAAGAATTAATTTATGTCAATACTAACATTAATTGTGCAATTATGGCTTTGAATATCTACACTAACGTAATCCAAAGGTTGGGAGAAACCTGAAAGGTTATTAATCTTGTTCTAGTTTGACACCTAAAAGGGAGGATTTTAGTACAACATAGATGACTTCTCCTCTATATTATTAGTTATTTTTTAGGTATAAAATGCAATTCAAGCTTTGGGAAATAATATGTTTGTGATATGTTATTAATATATGTAGCCCAAAGGGGGATGGGATTAGAATAATAATCGAATATCATATGACATATGTAAATTTACCCTAACCATAGTTCTCCCTAAATCCCATTTATGACTTCTCATCAACATTTTATGGGGTATTAATTGGATTATCTTTGAGGCAAAAATATATTTTCTTGATGTGATACGGTGGAAAAGAAGGAAACCACCATTTTAGCAAGTCCTATTTTTCTATACAAATTCATAGAAAAAGTGGTGGTATGTTCACTTGATTGTGGAATAATTATGATAGACTAAAGACCACTAAAAAACTTTGTGGTGGTATAATATTTTTCCCCAAATGAAATCCCCATCCCTAAAAGTCATGGTGATTAGTTAAATGACTCACTATACAAGTTTCTATAAAAATTTCGAGTAGGTTATCATGGTGATTAGTTAAATGACACAAATGAAGGAAATATGTGATGAAGCAAGTAGGTTTTCTTCTGTTTTTTAACCAGCTTCGTACTTGGTGGGCTCTGGACATGAAGCTAAATAGTTTTTCTAGCTACTTTTAGTTCTCTTTTGTATGTATCCAATGGCTAACAAATCTGGATTGAGTGAGGCCATGTCTCTCTGTTTGATGAATTCATCTTAATGTATCATTTTCTTGAATTATCAAAACATGTTATATATATATATATATATATATATAGAGAGAGAGAGAGAGAGAGAGAGAGAGAGAGAGAGAGAGAGTTATAGATGTGAAATAAAATCATTGACTTTAAACTCTTATAAGAAATTATGAATTATTTCATGATTTTGATTAAAATATACTTAACATTAATTTCTATAATTGACATTTAAAATTTTGTAAAACATTAGAATTTCTACATTTAAAATACAAATTTTAGAATCATGTTTGTCTCAATATTTTTGGAAAAATGCTTTTAGGCTAATAAATTATCTTAATATTTAACATTATTTTTCATATAAATTTTATAATTTAATGTTTTTTATTACAATATACTTTACATTAATAAAATATATACATTTTAAATTTAGGTATTTTAATTAATATATATTTAACATTAACTTTCGTCATCAACATTTTAACATTTTAGTTTAGTTTAGTTAATATTGTATAACATTCCCTTTCAACCTACAACACAGATTCAAATTGTCCTTGCTTATAAAAAACGAATTAATTATTTTAGTATTTGTGTAAACTAATATTTTATTATCCAAATACTTTTAGGTTGATTCGACGACATCGAACTACACACCTCAAGAATAGTGGGAGTTGCATGGAACTAATTCCAAAGTATGAGGTGCATGCATGGAAGTAATTCGAAAGTATCAGTTGGAATTCGAATATGCATTCATGAAATTAATTCATTCAAAATATGCTCCAAATTAATTCAAAGCATGCTCTGAATAGAAGCTTAATTCCATCCACAACACGTAGTTCCACATCAGCATAAGTTGGAATTGCTCTCGACTGGAGTTCATTTAGTCTTCATAGCGCATTCATGACATTATCTCAAATTAACTAAAATTATACTCCAAATAGCAGGCAGTAGAGGGAGAGTTAACTGGGGTGCTAAATCAACAACTGCAACTATATATGAAATATCGCAATAAGAAGAGGAGCGTTAGCTTGAGTTAACTGTGCGCGTTGAAACAACTAAAACTATGAAATATTGCAATAAAAAGAGCGTTGCAACTCCACTAAGCAAGAAAGGCAAGACGTGCATGGGATTGGGAAGCAAAAGTGGGATGGGTGGTAACTCTTGCAGAGAATTTTTGTTTTCCCATAATCTGAAGCCTCATGATCGACAACTGCAATCTGCCGTTGATCACATCTGAAATATTCATTCACTCATTATTATTGGTAAAAATTGTAATTTCAACTGCCGTAATAGTTGGACAGTGCCGTGTCATTTATTTCCGAAAAATCACCAGTATAGTTCCCCGCACCGCCTTTTGCAATTTGTGGTTTTACCTCCGAGGGCTCCGATCACACCGACCAGTTGACGCGTGTCCACTGTACGGTTTCAAAACCACCAATCCCCCGGAACGTAAAGTTCGATTAAAAGGGGCTCCGGGGAATTAATGACAGCCGTTCGATTAAAATGAAGGCTTGAAACCGTTGATTGAAGTCAAAGATGCATACAGGCCTGAACATGACGTGACGTGAAAGTTTTTGTGTTTTGACCGCCAGTTCTGTCAGCAAAGAAATTAAATGAAATTTAATTGTGATTGGTAGACAGTAGGTAGAAGTTTTAATTATATTGTTTTTTATTCTCACGTGAGTATAGCATAGGTAAAAAACATGTAATGTTTGTTTTATTATGTATTGTATATGCAATGTAATATGCACATAAGTGCGAAGAAGAAAATAGGGGCAGCGCAGAATCATTTTTGTGGAGAATGAAAACCCAATTCACACAGTAGCGTGAGGGTAATGTTGTTTTTTTTTTAATATGTAATGTATGTAGTATAATACACAGAGGGAAAATGGGCATTGTAATGCAAACACGTAGCAACATATGAATTTTTTTTTGGTTGGTTGAAATGTAATGTAAAGAAAATGAAGCAACATATGTAAGGAATTACATTTATAGCAGTAAATGTAAGAAATTTTTACACAACAGTGTAAAGAATGAAAGAAAACAGATTTGTTCAGTGATTTTGTTTTGGAATTTACTAGAAAATTCCCAACATGGTATCGGAGCTTGTTCAGGCTCTTTGAAGGTGTCAAAGAAGCTGAAGGAAGGTTCTTTTGCTGCAGCAACTTCTCCAGCAGAGTGAAGAGTCAGTCAAGAAAGGATCCAGATATTTCTCAAAGTTTTTTGTGTAGCTGTTGAAGACAGTCAGAGTTTTTTTAAATACACAGTCAAATATTTGAAGCATAGTTGAGAGTGCAAGGAATGGTTGGCTCCAGCACTAGCATGGATATTTTTAATACTCAGCTCCCACAGTTTAATGGGAAAAACTATGACTATTGGGCAATAACCATGAGAGCCATGTTTGCCTCAAGGGACTTATGTGAACTTGTTGAATATGGGTTTGAAGAACCAGGAGATGAAGATGAGTTTAATAGATTAACTCAGGCAGAGAAAGATCTGTTGAAGAGAAATGAGAAGAAGGATTCAAAACCCCTCGTATTCTTGTATCAAGCAGTGCATGAGAGTGTGTTTCCAAGGATAGCAGCAGCCAAAACATCCAAAGAAGCATGGAAAACTCTTAAGACATCCTATCAAGGCATGGAGAAAGTGAAGAAAACAAAACTGCAGTTGTTGAGGAGAGATTTTGAGAACCTGTGCATGAAGGAGTCAGACAATATTGACTCATTCTTCACACATGTGATTGGTCTAGTCACACAGATAAGTACTCATGGAGAAGTTCTTGAAGAAAGGAGGATTGTGGAGAAACTGTTGAGGGTCCTACCCTCAAAGTTCGATGTGATTGTCACCACCATAGAAGAGACAAAGGATCTCACAAATTTCTCATTTGATGACATGCATCACTGATAACACATGAGCAGAGATTGAGTAGAAATGAAAACTCATCTCTAGAGCAAGCCTTCAAGACCCAGATGTCCTTTGGAAGAGGAAGAGGTCAAGGCAGAGGAAGCAAGAGAGGAAGAGGTAGAAGCCAAAACAGAGGTGGAAGGAACAGTCCAGCAAATGCTCAAGGAAGAGGCAGCAATCCAAATCAGAACCAAGGCCAAGGCAGCAGTCAACAAAGTGGACAACATCATGCTCAAGGACAAAGGTATGGAAAATCCAATGTCCAATGTTATTATTTTAAAAATATGGGCATTATGCAAATGAATGTAGGAAGAAGCAGCATGATATGAATAATAGATCTAGTGCAAATATCACTAGAGAAAATATCAGCCAAGATAATGTGCTTTTAGCTTGTAACATGGCTGAAACAAACATTGATGATATATGATTTCTAGACTCCAGTTGCAACAACCATATGACAACAAACATAGCCCTGTTTTCTGCTTTAGATCAAAATGTGAAATCATAAGTCGCACTTGGGACTGATAGTAAAATTTCTGTTAGGGAAAAAGGAGAAGTAAAAATATTTACAAAGAAAGGTGAAAATAAAACCATAGCAGATGTCTATTATGTTCCTAGAATGAAGTGTAACCTCTTAAGTATTGGACAGCTTCTTCAAAAGGGTTACAATGTTTTATTTGAGAATGATATATGCACCATCATGGATAGAGCACCCAGCAAAAGATGTATTGTTGAATTGAGACTTCTGTGATCCATAATAGTTATAAGAAGAGCTTCGGCGTAAATCACATATAAAAAGACCTTTGTCGATGCATTTCGAGCCAGCAAGTGTGGCTCATCGTCAGGACGAGTTGAAGAAACAGATCCAGCTTTGCATGTTAAATAGTCTGAGCAGGGCCTCCAACAGCTATCTAGATTAACGGCTAGCTATGACTTAGGGACAGTCAAAAAGTCAAATAGATTATTTCAAGGAAGATAGTAATGACCATACCTATATATAAATATATAATTATATAAATGAAATAATTTAAGAAGGGGTTTACTTTAATAATTAGTTAAAATGTATAATTTAATAATTAAAATTTTTTATTAAATGGGAATTAGTTAAATTGAAGACCTAACTTATTTATAAACAAGGCAATAATAATAATACAAATCAGCAAATAAATAAATAATAATAATATATATTCGCTAGATAAATAAATAAATAGATAAAAATCTATATAAAAATAAAGAATAATAATAATATATTAGTTATGAAAGAAATAATAAAGTAAATAATAATAAGAAAATAACAATGATAATAATACTAATATATATCCGTTAATAAATAGATAAATTACCAATACTAACAATATATAAAAATTAGTGACAAAAAAATAATAAAATAATAATAATAATATATATTCTTTAATAGATGGATAAAATTAGTATATAATAAAATAATAATAATATATATAAAAATTAGTTACGAAGAACTAATAAATAAATAAATAAATAATAATAATAAAAACATAAGTAAATAAATATTTGTTATAACAATAATAATTAGGGAAAAGGGGATGACTTAACAATAAAAATAAGCAAAATAATAATAATAATAATATATATTCATTAATAGATAAATAAATAATTAATCTATATATATATATATATATATATATATATATATATATAAGATTAAAATAATAATAATAATAATAATAAGTAAATAAATAGATACCAATATCAATCCGGAAAAAGGAGTGACACAAAATAAACAGAAGAAGGCCTGGAAAGAGTCCAGAGCTAAAAAGGATAAACCCTAGGAGATAGTGTTATAGACATTTTTGTGCCTTACAGCATGAAGCATGAAATGTCAATAATCTGAGGGATCCAAAGTCCCTAAACATGTTGTTCCTACCCCTAGAGGAACAAGGTCAGCAAACCACAACACTAAATATCAGTTCTCCACCTGAAAACACTCAAAAACAGGCTAATTCTGGATCATGTCAACTGCTCCACTGAGCATCTGCGCTGAATGTCAAGAGCTCCACTCTCTACCTACGCTGAATGTGAACTGCAAGGAAGGCTACCTGTGCTGGGCGAGTTGGGACAAGTGGCACAGTCATTCTTCAAGGTGTCAATGCCCAGGAAGCTTCCAAAATGACACTTGGATCAGGGAATTCGCCTAGTGCTGAGTAAGAGGGTCTAGATCTCCAAGTGGAAGCAAGAACCTCCAAGTGGACTCAAGAACTGAAGAATAACTGAAGTGGGAGAGGACACTAGTCAGCTTCATGCCAGCCTCAAGCTGACTCATCCTTTCTCCAAAACTCCTATATATAGAGCTCTCTCATGAGGTCTAAGGAGGCTGGAATCTGGTGAATGTAAGGAAGTGTTGTTGGTTTGAGTATAGAACTATTGGGTGATTTGCTTGAAGGAGGTGAAGAGGAGATTTCTTTCTGCTGGGAGGTGATGCTGGATTGGGCCTTTTATGGTTGTATCACTTCCTGAACTTTACTTCTTCCATTAATAAAGCATTTGAAGTTCTTCTATATGCATGTGTCTCAATGGCGTATTGATACTCGTATATTTGATTTATTCTAATCCTTGAATCAATTATGAATGTATGCTTCTTGTAGTTTCCCTCTCTTGCCATTTTGCAGGATCTTGGTGTTGCTGGGCCAGTGAAAGAGCAAGGAGCTGGGAGCAAGCAGCAAAGAGAGAAGATTGGATCAATCATTAGCGGAAGACAATGGTTAGTGGATCTCTTTCTCCCCTCTCTTACATCTCATAAAGAAGTAATCTCGAATAGCCTTGCTTTGATTGTTGCTGAGGTATTATCACCCTTAGAGTGGGATAGGGTCATTCCGTATTGGATACTTTTCCCAACAACAGATAGGAAGGCTCTAGGGGAACGATGAAAGCGAAAAAGATGAAAGAGGGGGGGGGGGGGGGGGGGGGGACTAAGAAGAAAGGGCAGGGATCCAACATCTACTGATCTTCCAGCCGTCATCTCGATTGAGATTGTTAGGCCTTCTTTCGATCTCAATAGCTTCCCTGAGTTTCCGATGATGGAACTGGGCAACCTTGGCAATAACCTTAGCCTCCTCAATACAAACGTGATGCTTGGTCTTATCCACATGCTCTGCCAACGCTGAAGACTTGGTTCTCCCATGTCTTAGGTCAGCTACATGTTCGCAAATCCTCTGATGGATGGAGCGCCTTGTTTCCTCGATGTAGGGGGTCCCACAAGAACAAGGGATCAAGTAGACACCCTTCATGTCCTTGGGGTTAATGGGATCTTTAACCGATTGGAGGGAATTACGAATAGTTTTGAGGGGTCTAAATGAGGAGGGAATATTATACCTCTTAAGGATCCGAGAAATCCTGTCCGTGGTTCCTTGGACATATGGAAGATGGACACTTAGTTGGTGTTCCTTAGGTTCTTTCCTAATAACTACATTTCTAGATGCTTTAAGGAACGCCTTCTGACCTAGGCGTCTACTATATCCATTTTCCACAAAGAAATCAAGGAGATGGGATCTCTCCTTATCAAAGCTCTCATTATCAGAAATCCTGAGGGCACAAGTAGCGAGGGTGTTAAGGACACCCATCTTCTGAGCAGGGAAATGATGGGAATCCGCATGAAGATACTGGTCAATATGCGTTTTCTTCCGGAACACAAAGATGTATTGCTGAAGTGAAGATGACAAGGAACAGGTTGTTCCCTCTCAGAATAAAAGTAGATTTGAAAAATCAAGAAGAAATTGCAGTAGTCACACAAGAGGCTTTCCAAATCGTACCGAAGGATGAAAATTGGTTGTGGCACTTGAGATTTGGACATCTCAACTTTGGAGGCCTTAACTTGTTGAGTAGAAAAGGAATGGTAAGAGGAATATCATTGATAGAGAAACCGGACAGCCTTTGTGAAGGTTGTATCTTGGGGAAACAACACAGAGAAAGTTTTCCATCAGGGAAAAGCATAAGGGCAAAAGCACCCTTAGAGATTGTTCACTCAAATGTATGTGTATTGATGCAAACTCCATCACTAGCAGGCAGCCAATATTTTCTAACATTCATTGATGATTTCACCAGAAAGACTTGGGTTTATTTCTTGAAGAACAAAAGTGAAGTGATTGAAAAATTTTGGAATTTCAAGGCACTTGTGGAAAATCAAAGAGGGATATATATCAAAGTTCTAAGAACTGATAGAGGAGGTGAGTATATCTCCAAAGAATTCTTATGGTTTTGTAGAGAAAACAGAATACACAAACAGTTTACCACAAGGTACACTCCGCAGCAAAATGGAGTAGCTGAAAGAAAGAATAGGACCATGATGGATATGGCGAGGAGCATGTTAAAGGCAAAGCATTTGTTAAATGATTATTGGGTTGAAGTTGTACACTGTGTAGTATATATTTTGAATATGTGTCCTACAAAAGAAGTCATGAACAAAGTGCCGATAGAAGCATGGAGTGGGAGAAAGCAAGGAGTCACACACATGAAAGTTTTTGGATGTGTGGCTTATGAACACATTCCAGATCAGCTAAGGAAGAAGTTGGACAGCAAAGGGGAGAAATGTATTTTCATTGGATACAATGAGGAATCTAAAGCTTATAGGTTGTATACCCTATCCACCAAGAAGTTTTTTGTGAGCAGAGACGTTCAGTTCATTGAGGAGGAAGCTTGGGATGGAAGCATAGATAAAACAATAAATGTTAAAAATTGTTTGTCTCATGATGAAGTTGATGAGGAGATGGCTGAAATACATCCCCAAACAGAAGCACCAACACAAGGATAGTAAGGGACACCCTTGAAGAGAAATGAAAGTGCTTCTCCAAGTACATCACAAGGAGGAAATTCAAGTGCGTCTTCAAGCCCTTGTACACCAAATGAAAGAGGTAAGAAGTTCAGAAATTTAAGTGACATTTATGATGAAGGTATGAATTCTTTGTTTGCTTTATATTGTCATGTTGATGACCCTATTCATTTTGAAAGATGCAATTAAGGATAAGAAATGGATAGAAGCTATGGATGATGGGATCATTGCCATAGAAAGAAACAATACATGGGATTTAGTTGAACTACCAAAAGGAAAAGAAGTCATTGGAGTCAAATGGGTCTACAAGACCAAGAGTAATGCTGAAGGCAAAATAGAAAGACACAAGGCAAGGCTTGTTGTCAAAGGATATAAGCAGCAGTATGGGAGAGACTATGAAGAAACTTTTGCACCGGTTGCTAGAATGGAAACCGTGAGAGCAGTGCTGTCCATAACAACACAAAACAAGTGGAAAGTTTACCAAATGGACATGAGGTCAACATTCCTAAATGGAGTGTTAATGGAAGAGGTTTACATTGAACAACCTCTAGGCTATGAAAAGAAAGGCCAAGAGCACAAAGTATGCAGATTGAAAAAAGCTCTTTATGGGCTGAAGCAAGCACGAAAAGCATGGTACAGTAGGATAGATTCCTATCTACTGGAAAATGAATTTGCAAAGTGTGAGGGAGTACCCACCCTCTACATCAAAGAAAAGGATGGTAAAATGCTAATTGTTGTGTTATATGTTGATGATGTTATTTTCACAGGTAATGATGATCATCTCATTGAAAATTTCAAACAGTGATGAAAGAAGAATTTGAAATGACTGACATGGGTTTGCTGAGATACTTCTTAGGAATAGAAGTAGATCAAAATGAAAATGGGATTTTTATCTCACAAGCAAAATATGTTAATGAAGTGTTGGAAAGATTTAATATGCAAGACAGCAAGGCAGCAATCACTCCCACAGCGACGGGATTAAAACTCAGCAAAGAGGACAGCATCAAGGATTTTGATCCTAGTTTGTACAAGAGCACAGTTGGCAGCCTCATGTATTTAACTGCAACTAGACTAGATATAATGTTTGCTGTTAGTTTAATTTCCAGATTCATGGAGAGGCCAAAAGAAGCACATTGACAGGTAGCAAAAATAATTATGAGGTATGTCAAAGGCACTAAAAGGTTTGGCATTTTATATACTACTTCAGAATGTTCAGATTTAATTGGTTACACCGATATTGATTGGGCTGGATGTGTAGATGATCGGAAAAGCACATCCGGTTATGTTTTTCACATGGGTTCAAGAGCCATTTCATGGGCTTCTCAGAAACAGTCTATTGTAATGTTGTCAAAAGCAGAGGCAGAATATGTGGCAGCTACAGCAGCATCATGTCAAGTAGTTTGGTTCAGAATGATATTAAGAAGTTTATGCCAAGAGCAAGCAAAAGGAACTGTGATTTTTTATGACAATAGCTCAGCTATTGCATTATCCAAGTTCTGTGTTTCATAAGAGAACGAAGCACATTGACACAAAGTTTCACTACATCAGGGAATTGGTAAACAATGGTGAAATTGTTTTACAACATTGCAGGACTCAGGAGCAGGTTGCAGACATTCTGACCAAGCCATTGGTCCAGAAAAGTTTTGAATTTTTGAGGAAATGTCTGGGTATGACTGATAACCCAGCAGTTGAAATTAAAGTGGAGTGTTGAAATTGTAATTTCAACTGCCGTAATAGTTGGACAATGCCAAGTCATTTATTTCTGGAAAACCGCCAGTACAGTTCCTCGCACCGCCTTTTGCAATTTGTGGTTTTACCTCCAAGGGCTCCGATCACACCGACCAGTTGACGCATGTCCACTATACGGTTTCAAAACCACCAATCCTCGGAATGTAAAGTTCGATTAAAAGGGGCTCCCAGGGAATTAATGACAGCCGTTCGATTAAAATGAAGGGTTGAAACCGTTAATTGAAGTCAAAGATGCATACAGGCCTGAACATGACGTGACGTGAAAGTTTTTGTGTTTTGACCGCCGGTTCTGTCAACAAAGAAATTAAATGAAATGTAATTGTGATTGGTTGACAGTAGGTAGATGTTTTAAATATATTGTTTTTAATGCTCACGTGAGTATAGCATAGGTAAAAAACATGTAATGTTTGTTTTATTATGTATTGTATATGCAATGTAATATGCACAGAAGTGCGAAGAAGAAAACAGGGGCAACGCAGAATCATTTTTGTGGAGAATGAAAACCCAATTCACACAGCAGCGTGAGGGTAATGTTGTTTTTTTTTTAATATGTAATGTATGTAGTGTAATACGCAGAGGGAAAATGGGCATTGTAATGCAAATACGCAGCAGCATATGAATTTTTTTTTGGTTGGTTGAAATGCAATGTAAAGAAAATGAAGCAACATATGTAAGGAATTACATTTATAGCAGTAAATGTAAGAAATTTTTACACAACAGTGTAAAGAATGAAAGAAAATAGAGCATTGTTCTTTGTTCAGTGATTTTGTTTCGGAATTTACCAAAAAATTCCCAACAATTCATTCACTCATTATTATTATTGAAATGAGTAAATAAATGTTTGAGACTATGATATGGGAGAGATATGCCAGTTGAAAAGTATGACGGGTAATGGGAAATTTGCAGATCGTCGACAACTACAATTTGCCCCTGATCACATCTAAAACATTCATTCACTCATTATTATTATTTGAATAAATAAATAAATGTTTGAGACTGTGATCGGGGAGAGATATGCGAGTTGAAAAGTATGACCGGTAAGGGGGAATTTGCAGAGAGTTTTACCATGATCGTCGACAACTACAATCTGCCCATGATCACATCTGAAACATTCATTCACTTATTATTATTGGAATGAATAAATAAATGTTTGATACTGTGATTTGGGAGAGATATACGTGTTGAAAAGTATGACGGGTAATGGGGAATTTGCAGAGAGTTTTCCCATGATCGTCGACAACTACAATCTGCCCCTGATCACATTTGAAACATTCATTCACTCATTATTATTATTGGAATGAATAAATAAATGTTTGAAACTGTGATCTCGGAGAGATACGCGAGTTGAAAAGTATGACTGGTAATGGGGAATTTGCAGAGAGTTTTCCCATGATCATCGACAACTGCAATCTGCCCCTAATCACATCTGAAACATTCATTCACTCATTATTAGTCCTTGCCTTTGATCACATCTGAAACATTCATTCACTCATTATTAGTCCCTGCCTCCGGCAATGCAGAGACTCTAGCAATCGATACGTCGTTGACCAACCATTAATCAGTCCTTTGACCAACAAAAAATGTGCGCTATCAAAATTTAACCAAAGTTTATCCCTGGAAATTTTGGTGTAAGAAACTTATAACCAAACTTTTGAATTGAAGGTCTTATTACAAGCTTCACTAACTTATAACCAAACTTTTGAATTCAAGGTCTTATTACAAGCTTCACTTGCCCCGATGTTATTTTAGCGGGGACAAGTTATTTTATCGTAATTTTGCGCATGTTAAGTATTATATGTAGGGCATTTGTTTATATCAAAGCTTTTGTAGCCAGCCAATATACTTTGAGGCCCTTTCAGCCGGGACAAGTTATTTTATCGTAAGTTTGCACAGGTAAAGTATTTTATGCAGGTAATTTATTTATATCAAAACTTTTGTAGCCAGCCAATATACTTTGAGGCCTTTTCAGGGCCCTTTCCACATGTCTATCAAGGCCCCTTCCACATGGCTATTAGCATGCAACTCTCGCATGGTAAAATATAGTCGGCGCAGAAGGCTTAAGCAGAAACTAGGGCCACTCCTTCACTATTTCGTTGTCGTTTTGTCGCCACCTACCTAGAAGAGTCTGCAAGTTTTCAATTCCAGCCTTTGGATGTGCTCTAGATCCTTGGTATGCCTGTTTCATTCCTTGGTATATCTGTTTTCAAAATGGTATATATGTTTTCATTTTGAAAGGTTATACAAAAGGCTAATAAAATTTCTTGCAAATATACCTTGAAATTTTTTTTAAAAAACAAAGAAATGAAGGAAAATAAGAGGCATACCACAGGCAGTTCCTTGCGGAAGATGTAAAATCTAATTCTGGCAATGGCATCTAGGAGCCAATGCCCTCCGCTTATATGACAGTGAACGTGCAGAGACATTTTTTGCTGACATTTCTTCCACTGCGCAAGAACTTTGTCTCTCTGTAACCTGTTATACCATCCCTGCAACTGTGCTCATATATAAAGAAATAACAGGCTTTAAACTTCTGAGCCATATATAAAGGTAAGGCCTATTGGCTCCTGGCAAAAAGGTAAGGCAAAAGGTAAGCAGCCTTGGGCAGCCAAGTTGGTATCGAAGAATTGCTGAAAGCATCTTAGCGGATGCCGGGAATGGGTGCAATACAATGGGAAACACCATATCAATGGACCCCTAATCTCTCGCATGGTCAGGCATCTTTAGATAAGATAATACGCTCCCGCATTGGTTTTTTTAGAAAGCTTTATAGCCAAGACCGAGCAAGGCGAGTTCTTGGTCGAAGCCAATAAAAGGTTTAAGGCTTTAAACTTCCAAGCCATAAAAATCCTATTTTGTGCACATATATAAAGAACTCATAGGCTTTAAACTTCTGAGCCATAAAATCCTATTTTGTGCACATATATAAAGAACTCACAGGCTTTAAACTTCTAAGCTATAAAAATCCTATTTTCAAAAGATTCAGCAAAACAGAACACGGGCCGACCTGATATTTATTGATTGTTTGAGAAATAGCCAACGTTAACTTGGCCGTGATGTCGCTGTGTGTGAGCGTATAAATCCTCGGAAAATGCCCCAGTTGATTCTCTTCCTGTGCTCCAAGAAATAGGATCTTGAGCTTCGATGCCTAGAAGACTGTAGGCCCAAACAATCTCGCGCCCTACCAAACCAATGCCAAGAGTCAGTCCTCATAATCAATGAATTAACAGAGCATAATGGAAAAATATCTACCGCGGTGAATCACTAAGATTACCATACAAGTACTACTAACCATACAAGTACTACTAGGTCGGGGTAAGCTGCTATTAATTCGATGTCTGTTATTGGACTGTAATTGATAGTCAACCAGAGCATTCCAAGGGCTCCTGCTATCCAGAAATCTAAAGGAAAACTTTACCTTCGATTTCCTTGTGAACTAAGATTGTGGATTCTGTGGTGCAGACGAAATCCACCCACCGGAATGGGGAAAGGAGCAACATTGTTGTGTTTTTACAACAAATAATGTTGCTACCACCATGGCTAGGGTTTCTGATTATATTTCAGAAGTTGAAGTTGTTGCAGTAGCCAGGTCATCGGTCATAGGCATAGACAACACGAGAGACAACACCTGTAAAGGCGGGTAGAGCTGCAGTGGACGCAGTGTTGAGAGTAGATTCAATAACAGAAGTGCATGTGGTGGATTATGGTAATGAAAGCTAGAGTAATATGGCAATATTCTTGCACTCTAGCGAGGTTGGTTAAGGAATTAGAATTCTAACCAGGATAAAGCCAAGACAGGCTTTCCATCTTGTAGTTTGAGCTATCGCATGCGAGACAAGTTGTAGTGTAGTGGGCCCAAAGAGTTAGAAGAATGGTAAATTTGTGGGCGCACAGCATAAAACGTGGTGATCTATTATGACTTTATATGTGACAACTCTGCATGCACGCCAAGTGTCCTTTGCAAAGGTACATCTCTACATCCATTACAGGTTTTGCATTCTCTTTCATTTCTGTCGAGTAAATAAATTCGCACTAGGGACGGAGTACTTGGGTTTCAAGTGCAGGGCCAAGCCAGGTGCAAGTACTGGTGTTTAAAGTGCAAGTGCTGGAGAGCATTCTGGAGCACTCTCTGAGGACATCTCTGAAGCCTATAATTACTGCACGGTTTGATCAAATGCATCACCAAGCAGAGGAGGAATTGATGGCTACAAGGTCTGGTCAACAAGCTTGATCGTTAGAACAAAACAACAAGAGTTTATCATGTGAATAATGGAAAAGAAATAAGATCTGGCGATGCTAACTGGGAAGACAACGATGTAACGTCGAGTAAGATTGAACAGAAAGAGCTGAGCATAGAGAAAATCTTTGACGAGAATAAGGTGCCTCCTTGGTCAGAACAGATCACATTCAGAGCAATGTTTGTTAGCATGGTGCTGGGTATTATGTTTTGTGTAATTGTCATGAAATTGAACCTCACCACCGGAATCATCCCTTCTCTCAATGTTTCTGCCGGATTTTTGGGATTATTTTTCATCAAAATATGGACCAAATTCCTCGACAAGATCAGGTTGTTGAAGACTCCATTCACCAGACAAAATAATATCGTGATTCAAACCTGTGTGGTGGATTTTTATGGGATTGCATTCAACGGTATGTATGGATGACTCTGAAACTTTTCATCATGAATTATTATTCCATTTTGGTTTTCTGAGTTGGGTATAATGGCAGGGGAATTTGGATCATATTTGTTGGGTATGAGCAGAAAGATCTATGAACAGGCAGATATAACTACCCCTGGGAATACTGTAGAGAATGTCAAAGACAAGTCTTAGTTGGATTATTGGTTTTCTTTTTGTCGTGAGTTTTGTAGGACTGTTCACTGTGGTACCACTTTGGAAGGTAATGAAACTTGGATTCCTAAGAATGAGTGTAGTTTTGATTTGGAAATTTTATGATTTTTATTATTTTGGTATTTATTGCAGTGAATGTGTATTTCAATTTTTTTGGCTTTCTTCTTGGCTTCATATTAGATAATTGTGATAGATTATAAGCTCACCTATCCAAGTGGTACAACAACAGCTATTCTAATAAATGGATTCCACACTCCTCGGGGAGACAAGCTAGCCAGGTAATGCTAATGTAATGGCAGAATAGTATAACTAACGAAACATTACAAATGTTTGAACTTGATCAAATGGATATATTCACAGCCTAGTTCATCCCCACTTTTAAGTATCAATGAATTTTTCTTCTTACCCTCCGTTGCCCTCAAATATCGCAGGAAACAAGTCAGATCTCTTGGAAAATTCTTCACGTCGAGTTTTCTCTAGGGTTTCTTTCAGTGGTTTTTCACAACTGAAGATGATTGTGGCTTTCAGTAGTTTCCTACTTTTGGATTAAGAGCTCAGGATCAGAGGTATGTATTTGGGTTGGATATGGCTTTTGTTTACTTATATTGAATGGGTTGATGAGAGTTTATTTGTTTGGTTACCCAATTTAATTAGCGAATAAATCTATTATATATTTAGTTTGTTTTTGTGGAAATCTTTATTTGGATTGCAGATATGGGAAATATTTTAGAATATATAAACATTAGTGAGGTTTAGGTTTTCATTTGAGAAGATTAATGAAAGAGGCCAAGGAGGCTGCAGAACATGGTTTTGTTTGATTTATTTGTTATTTGTATAGATTTTAGTATATTCTCAAAATTTGTTAACTTCAACAGTTTTTTGATGAAAATTACCTAAACCTTTAAAAACTTGCTTATTTGACTTAACTCTGCAGAAATATCTAGAAATTGATGTCACTTATGTCTGCCTGATTCCCAAAATTGGTAATCAAAATAAGGATGACTGAAATTATCTTTATAGCAAATTTCAAATATATGCTGAAATCCACTGATTTCTTTTATTACTTACAATTTTGATGTTAGGTGTATTGCAGATTTTTCTTCGACTTCAGCTCGACATATATAGGAGCTGGGATGATCTGTCCTCACTTGGTAAACTTGTCCATATTTTTGGAGCAGTCATCTCTTGGGGTCTCATGTGGCCTCTTATACATAACCACAAGGGCGAATGGTACACTGCTGCTGACACCAGTATGCAGGGCCTTCAAGGTTACAGGGTCTTTGTGTCCATTGCTCTCATATTGGGTGATGGACTCTACAATTTCTTCAAAATCATGGTCATCAGTGGGACCAATCTCTATAGTCAAAGGAAAGAAAGGAGGAACCGCAATGGTCTTCCAGTGGTTAAGAGTGATGGGAATGAGGCACCAGGGGATGCTACGATGAGCAGTGGTGGAATGAGATGTTTATGAAAGACAGCATACCCCTATGGGTGGCTGGAGCTGTGTAGGTGGCCCTTGCTGCTATATCCATGGGAGTAATTCCACAGATTTTTCATCCTATGAAATGGTACTTTGTTCTGGTGGCATACATAGTGGCACCTGTGTTTGCATTCTGCAATGCATATGGATGTGGGCTCACAGATTGGATCTTGGTCTCAACGTATGGGAAACTAGCCATCTTCATCTTCGGAGCATGGGCAGGAAAGGACGATGGCAGCGTACTGGCAGGATACATGGTTAACGTTTCTTTTATATGATGTAAATGCTTGAAACATTAATTTTATTCTTCGTGGCAACTCAAACAACTGGAGTTTCTCAACCCCAGCAGGGACTACCACTACGACAGTGGCTCCCTTGTTATTATTGGAATGAATAAATAAATGTTTGAGATTGTGATCAGGGAGAGATATGCGAGTTGAAAAGTATGACGGGTAACGAGGAATTTGCAGTGAGTTTTCCCATGATTGTCGACAACTGCAATCTGCCTGATCACATCTGAAACATTCATTCACTCATTATTATTATTGGAATCAATAAATAAATGTTTGAGACTGTGATCTGGGAGAGATATGCGAGTTGAAAAGTATGACAGGTAACGGGGAATTTGCAGAGAGTTTTCACATGATCGTCGACAACTGCAATCTGCACCTGATACATTCATTCACTCATTATTATTATTAGAATGAATAAATAAATGTTTGAGACTGTGATCTGGGAGAGATATGCGAGTTGAAAAGTATGACGAATAACGGGGAATTTCAGAGAGTTTTCCCATGATCGTTGACAACTGCAATCTGCCCTTGATCACATCTGAAACATTCATTCACTCATTATTATTATTGGAATGAATAAATAAATGTTTGAGACTGTGATCTGGGAGAGATATGCAATTTGAAAAGTATGACGGGTAACGGAGAATTTGCAGAGAGTTTTCCCATAATCTGAAACCTCATGATCGATATGGCCTCAATGGTAACTGCAATCTTCCCCTGATTAAATAAACTGGAAACATTCGTTCACTCATTATTCGAGTGAATAAAGAAACGTTTATGATATGTATTATTTCTTCTGAAACACGATCCTATCTTACTAGGTATAGTGAAACACGATCCTATCTTACTAGGTATAGTAAATGAGTACTATATATTTTTGTTATTTTATTTCGAATTCAAAGTTGTTACAATCTGAATATTTTGTAGACTAAATGAATAAAAATATATTTTTCTATTATTTTATCTCGAGTCAAAAGTTAATTATAAATGTTTTGTGAGAAAGAGATGAATTAACCAGACGCAGAGGTTTTTGAGAGAATTTCAATATTTTGGGAGAGGTTAATATTTTTACACCATGGTTTATTCTTTTAATAAATCTGAAATATGATCGCAATAAACAAAATCTTCTTTTAATAAATCGTCTGAAAATAATAAACAAAATTTTCTTTTAATAAATCATCTTAAAATAATAAACAAAATCTTCTTTTAATAAATTTGAAATATAGCAGCAATAAACAAAACCTTTTTTTAATAAATCTGAAATTAATAAACAAATCTTCTTTTAATATTTCTTTTAATAAATCTGAAATTAATAAACAGAATCTTCTTTTAATAAATCTGAACCTCTGTTTTTCATCTGATTCTGCTGGAGAGTTTGAGGGGGTGGGGAAGGAGCGGCTACCTTTGCTGCTCTATTCCTCTTTTTGTGCCTCTCCTTTTGCATTGGGCGAACAGATCTAGTGCTTTATGTTCTCTTTTTCTATCCTCTGAAGCTTGGCTGCTTGGTGCATTGGTGCCATCTCCTGCACCTCTGCACTATTATGTTGTTTTTCTTGTAATAGATGGGTTGCCTCTTCAGGTCTGTGCAATATTGGCCTTTTGGGGTTTATTTTGGGCACTGTTATGCAGATTAACTGGGGTTTATACCTTTATTTGATGCCGATCTGAGGGCATTTCTGGATACTTCTTATGGAGTATTGTTGTAAGTGGCTTTGTCCAAGTTTCTGCATATGCATCTAGCATTATGTAATCTTCTTATATGAATATAAGACTATCTTGCTTTTTCTTCCTGAAAAAAATCTGAAATATCGCCGCACTGGTAAGTGCAATCTGCCCTATTCACTCATTGTGCTTCGGGTGTAATCAGGGAGAGATACGCAAGTTGACGCCTATTATTTCCGAAATGGGATTCCTCCACGCAGGAGTGGAGAAGGTGTGTACAGGAGTGTCTAGTATTTTATTATGTTTTTATTACAATGGGATATTGTGTTTGTAATTAATATAAAAAAATATAAAGATCAACACAGGATTGTTATCATTATAAATTATAATAAATTAAAATAAATATAACATAATTAAATTACAATAAACGAAATTTTGTTATTTCTAATTTTAGCATGATAGGAAAGGATGAAATATTTTTATTCAAATTTTATATATATATATACATATTTCAGATGAAAAAAATATTACTTATATTAAGTAGAAATAAAAATACTAGTATATAAGTTTTCATATAATATAATTTATTAGTATTATTTTCTCTATTATAGATATTTCAATTATCAACCTACATACAAAAACAGAATCATTATATATATATATATATATATATATATATATATATATATATATATATATATATTCTAGTGGTCTCGGGACATTTATCTTTTGTGAAGGACTTCAAAATAGATTGCACCTCTTATGGGGTGGTAAAAAGAGCTTCATTGATTATGCATGGAACATGGAAGGGTAATATTTTGCTCCCCAACTATATTCTTCAATGTTTAACCCTACTCTAACTTTCAAAAAGTCTTGACTCCTTTTGGATCTCCTCTTTAGAATATACCCTCTTCCCTCCTACTCCATTTATATGCCAAATTGTATTTATTGGCCAACACTTAGCAAGTTTTCCTGGCCTCCAACATCTTATTTGGTTGCACTGCTTGATGAGGAATTAACCTCGTATTAATTATGGAAATTACTCATTGAGAATTGGTCAATTCCTTTAGGCCTTCCTTTGACTACATGCACCACCCGTACCATTTGGAAAATTCTACAACTGATAGTGCCATGTCCTTAAACACCGATCTCAACTAGCAAACTCCAATTTCATGCATGCATGGGTTCAGTTAACTAGATAAACATCAAAACTACACCCCACTATTAGACCTCCAACTAGTTCCTCTAATAGTTGGAACTAGTTTAACTAACCTTAACTAAATTTAACTCAGTTAAATTGCTACAACTAAAATTAAGTAAACGTAGGCTCCCAAAATTTAGAAATCATTTTACACAACTCAAGTTAAGTCCACAACTCGAAATAATTGAGCTAACTAAGTGATAATAACTCAATTAACGCATTCAAGTTGACTAGTGATGTGAATTTTGATTTTCTCCTAATTTAATTCAAGGGAAAAATAAATTAGGAATTGTTTGTTGCATTTTCAGCACTCCCTTTCAACAAGAAAGGGATTATCATATACCCCATTCTTGCCTCTATGGAACATGAATTTTCGTCTTGACAAAGCCTTTGTTAAAATATCTGCATCCTAGGAGTTCCTTTGTAGGAATGTTTACCAATAACATGATCCACGTCTTCACACAATCTCGTGGATGGTGATACTCGATGTCGATATGCTTGGATCGATCATGACACACTCGATTCCCAAATAGATTGATACAAATCTTATTGTCATAGTAAATCACACTAGGATCCCTCATATCACCAAATCGCCCAAAAATAATCTTTCTCATCTTTACTAGCGACCATGTTCTCTACTTTTGCTGAGCTGAGTGCAATTGATCTCTACCTCCTTTTGTACTAAGAATCTAATGCTAACCCAACACTGAAAATTCCTCCTAAAATGCTCTTATGATCTCATGAAATCCCCACCCAATCTTCATCTATGAAGCCTTGCAGCTTCACTCCTCTGTTCCTTTGTATTAAAGAACAAAGGGAGTAGTTCCTTTGAGGTATCTCAACACATGTTTTTTCGCCTTCCAATACAGTTTGGTTGGCATAACCGTTTCTTGACTAAGCTAGTTAACTTCATAACACATGTATGGTTGTGTGTTCACCAAATACATAAAGGAAGCCACAATATGCCTATAAATAGTAGCCTCCAATTCCTCACCTAAAGTGGTGTATTCCTTCCTCCAACTACCTGTTAGAGGAGTGTCCATGGGTTTTCTACTCTCCATGTGAAAATTCTTCAACATCTTGTTAGCATACTTTCCCTCAGAGACCCATGTCCTTCGTCTCAAATTCTCTTACAAGATCGTCTTTACAAGGTTTGATCAACTTACCATCACCGGTCAAAATCAAATCATCGACATATAATATTATAATCAATAATTTACCTTCAACAACAATATGCTAAAGCTTTTCATCTTCTTTAGTTTTGGTGAAGCCCAACCTGGTAAAATAGCTATCGATCCTCATCTACCAAGCATGGGGCACCTGTCTCAATCCATAGAATGATCTCTTGAGTCTGCACAAATGCGACTCTCTGTCAAAGGTCTCAAATCCTTTCATTTTTTCATTTTACACCTCCTCCTTAATCACTCCATTGAGGAATGTTATCCTGACATCCTCCTTAATCACTCCATTCTCATGGATCTTCCATCCCATCTGCGTTGCAAGTGCTAGAATTGATGTGATAGAATAATACCTTTTTACTAGAGAAAAGGTCTCCTTGTACTCAATTCCCTCCACCTATGAGAAACCCTTGGGCACAAATATGGCCTTGTGTTTCTCAATTCTTCTGTCTGCTACCTGCTTCACCTTGTAGATCCATCTTGAACCCACCACTCACTTATCCAATGGCCTTGGGACCAGTGTCCAAACATCATTTTTTACTATGGAATCAAATTACTCTACCATGGAATCGACGCACACTGGTTGATGCACAACTTCCTCGAATGATAATGGTTATATCTCTACTAGTGATACATATCTCTTCATCTACTGAAATCAACCAAGGTATTTTACTTCTACGATGTTAGAAGAATTGCAGGTGAAAGAGTATAAAACAACCACATATGTATACTTTAAAGAAGATGAAACTTAATGATGACCATAAAATCAAAGAACACACACACATTGATATTGATAACAGATATCACCAAGTGTGGGTTACGTCTCTAGGCCCAGTGGCAAGAGTGGCAAGGTAGCTTCATCAAATGCTACAAAATGATGATGATGTACATAGTATATTATTTTTCATTACAAGGGTAAAATCCCTCAACCATAGTGGTGTTTTTGTCCATGCCAACATTAGAGATCAACTTGAAAGGGAAAATGCATGGCTAAGGGTACAACTGCATGAAAGAGAGAACCATCTAACATGAATGGCCAACCTCTCCTTGGAGGCCACCCAGTGTAAGATTCCAGCTAAATTCTAGGCTCTTTACCTCAGAGAACAATGGTAGAAATTTTAGATTAAAACACTAGCATAAAGGGGCACCATGCCATTTCAGGACTACAAGCAGCTTATTGATCTTTGTGATCAAATTACACTAGAGGATAGGGCCAGAATGGCTGAATTTTACTTGCACAACATGGCCCTCACAAACATGAATGTTTGGGATCCTAATGCCAAGCTAAGAGATCTATAATTAATGGCTTTGGCATCATGGATGAACCATGAGAAGTGAAGGGCTATAGAGATGAAAAGAATATTGGCCAGTGAGAAAAATGACCCTCTTTTCATCGAAGCTGAACAATCAAATCCCATGGCCCTAATCAACACACATAATCTGATTGCAAATGATCCTCAATAGGCACCTAGACATGTTGTTGCCCAAGAGCAAGCAATTTCACATTTTGAGGATATGTTTAGGTTGATAGGAGATGATAGTATACATGCCTACCTAAGGAGATGGAACACACTACCACACGGCTTGAAGATCAGAGAGTATCACTCCCCTCAAAGGTTGAGAGAGGCACTCAACATGAAACCTATGTATAGGAAATCAATGCAAAGGTTGAAGGTCAATTGGATAGGCCTAAAACTTAGTTCACCACTACTCCTAGGGATGCTAGAAGGGAGAAAAGAAGAAGAGGAAAAGAGGCAGTGGGAATAAGTAGAAAATAAAGCAGGCTTCTATGAACAAGAAGAAGAGACCACAATAGAGGCATGGGATGTCAGAGAGGCCACTAGATCCATGAAGGACATGGACATTAACTAAGTTGCTTAGAGAATGAGCAACACTTTCAGTAGGGAGGTGATGATGAGCCTCATCATTGGGTAATTATATGGGCCTTAATTCACCTCCTAACTTAGTCAAATCAACTATTCTCACAACGTATTGCATACTATTGATTATATTTTGTTTATGAGATGAGTTAGAGTTGGATATTTTGCCTTGTGGTCTAATGTGCATCTAATGTAGGATTAAAGGACAAAAGCAAGGAATTTTGGCAAATACCTTGGTCAAAACTCGAATGGGACAAGGGAGAGGAATTATAGGAGGTAAATCCTCCTCATTTACTACTCCTCCATTCAAATATTCCTCCATCAACTCAGAGTGCAAACAGCCAAATCATGAGGACCAGAAGGCATCCGTGCAAGTGAAAGACAAAGAATCAGTTTATCTTTAGTTTGGGAGCCAAGCCTCCCTAACTTTAAGGAATTCATTAGAGACTTCAGATGTATAAGTACAGAGGCAGAGGACCTTAGTAGGATTCATAATTTTATTGTAAAACTCTACTCTATTTTCAAGTTGCAAGACTTGTGATAGTTTTTGACATAATCCATGGTTTTGATTATAAGAATGAGTTTCATTTTGATCCAGCACTAAGTTAACTCAGAGGGATGAAGCTCTTGGGTTAGGTCCCAACTATAGCAGCCAAGGCTCCTCTTTATTTTACATGTATGCTAGCATAGATTCATAGTTTAATTGTTGATTTTCTTAAGTAGTTGCATTTCCATTACAATAGTGTAGAGTGGATTGGTTGTGTTTTACTTTGCTCCCATTTGTAACTTCTTTCAATTAGTAGGTTAGCAAGGAGAAAAAGATAACACATGGTTGTCATCAAGTGTCGTAGCCTCACCTCCTCCCTTTGGGACCATGACTTGAAAAAGAGACCCTTCACCAACCCCAAAAAAGCAGATTTCTAGTTCTTTCATGAGCTTTGGAGTTTGTTGTCTTGATTCCACATTTGGTTCATTTCAATTTCATCCTTTCCTATTACTCTATTGTTGCAATAACATCTCATTCATGCTTTCATTTCCTTCAGCACTTTCTTCATGCATAATATGGGTAATTAAAGCATGCTTTTCTAGCTTATGAAAATGTATCTTGTTGCACAATTCTTGGAAGACACGCATGTTTTGAGAATTGTAGGTACTCCAAGAGGAGGCCTAGACTTCATCACCAACATCCATCTTCCACCTCATCCACCTCAACCATATATTGTTCCACCATCACCCTCACTAGTTTTTTTGTCATTTTTCATTGAAATCCCCCTAGACACATTGATGAATCTAGCCATCTCTTCTCTTTGATATTGACTCTTAAGTGTTCATAGACTTTCTAACACCCTATACCGCTCATGAACTACCTTTCCCAAGCTTCCCAATACCTCCAACACCTCACAATTAACTCTTGGCTGCATCGTGTAGGTTTTCTGTAATTCCTACTACAGGATCATCTTGTAGGTTTCTTGTGCATCCTATAGCTTTTCTTGAAATGGCATGTTTTGAGGCCGATTTGATGGGGAACCTTTAGGAAGTCACAAAAAGCTTCCTAGGACTCTTCCACACCATTCAAACACTCCATATACCTTCTATCCATCCTCAACCACCTTCCATCAACCTGTCACATCCACAAGAACAATTAAATTGCATGCTTGATTTTACCAAAAACCCTAAAAGTGAAAATAGATTTAGTTTAGTTTCCTTACTTACACATTAGTATGGTTTGATGCTCTTTACTTCTATAAATTAGATAGCAACATTAGTTTAGTGTTGATTTAGCAATTCCGCTTAGCATAACTATTTAACTGGTTAATTAGGATATGGTGTGATTTAGCATTACATGTTGTTTTCTTCATTACTAGAGTAGAGTAGCTCTCTTAGAGTAGATTTTCTCTTCTTCCATCAAAGGATCAAGCTTCTTCTAACTCTATATAATTCTGGCTTGGAACCCCTAGGGTCTCTCTCCAGATGAACAATGACAATAGAAAAGACCTTCACTTTTACTTGTGCATATCGCACTGTCACCTCCAAGTTTGTACGAACCCCGAGTTTATAAGTAAAGCTAGTAGCCTAGGAGTTGCAGTGCCCTTGCTACAATACTGGCACTCATAAATACTCTTTGCAACGTAATGATAGACTAGAATTTGATGTGTCATGTGAATGATCGGAAGTAGAAACATGTGGAAATGAGTTTTCATAGGGAGAATCAAAAAGGAAAAATCATAAGGGATTTCAAGATATAGTAGATGATGCGCAGATGGAAGGGCGTCATTCTTCACTGTGGGTTCCTCTTCAGATTCCCGCACACACTCATCATGAATGATAGTGCAGGTTAGATGCACAACACTAACTATGTCGACAACTTGATCCTTGTCCATGACAACTGTGGAGTCTAGAATGGAAGAGCACAAGATAGTACAATTTGGAGAATCAACAAAACATGAGGAAGAGGTTTGAGGTAACAAGTCTAGATGACAACTAGCAGGATTGCAAGCTTAATCTACGTAGATATAGAGAGCATGTGGGTTAGGAGGATATGGCATTTCAACATATGTGCACGCACCTTCTCCCACCTCGCACTGTGGAGCTACAACTATTTGATGAGAAGAAGACGAACAATCACTTGTGACATTGACCTCACCTGTCTTAGATTTGGTATCTCTAACACCGGGGTGTGCTGGAAGGGGTTCAAATGATTCCAAGAATTGCATATTTTCGGATATGTAAAGAAGATAGTTAAATATTCCATTGATTAATTCCCAATAAATTTCATCTTCAGTAAATTGATATGAAATATTACAAAAGAGAATGTATAATTGTTCAACGGATTCATCATGTGCTTTCCATAATCTTAGAATTTATTTGTTGAGTACTTTATAGTCAAAATGATTGAAAGCACGATCTATCTCTGCGATCACATGATGGAAATAATGAATATACTTTTCGGATAGCGTGGTATACCAATGCAGTGGGTTCTCTTGAAGCATGTATGAAAACAATGCACAAGTCATGTAATTTTCAAAGATTTCATGCCTTTCACAGGATCCTACAATGCTAATCATGTGTCTAACCAAGGCTAATTTGCCTCCACCATCGCATGTTTTGCGTGACAAGTTATTCTAGAGCTCTTCTGATATTTCATATTCGTTTCCATAAGACATACACTCTGGAAGAGAAATTATGTGTTTAGTCATGATAAGTATGTGGAGATTCAAAACATATTGTGAGGACTAAGCTTGTCATTTGGCCCTCCCTCTAGCAAAAGAAATGTTGACGCTCCTAGACCTGCCAACATTCATGGGATCTCCCTTGTATGAAGTCCCAACTAGACTTCACACAGTTTGGCATAGGAGTCCCATTCAGTACGATGGCCCAGTTACCGCTATCTTAAATATATGTCTTAGCCCTTATTTGTTAGCACATGAGAGTGGTTTACTTTGTCTTCAAACAGTGAGGTTTCCATGCTTGGGGAGTTCTTACTGTCTCTTGAGTCAAATTTCTTCCACTGTAGAGGGAGAGGTTGGAAGTGAGTCTTGGGTTGAAAGCGAATAGTCCCAACTATGCTAGAGACACACAGCATAATAAGAAATGCACATCTTCCAGCAAAGTAGTCCACATGGATGCTAAAGTCACAAACATAAGGTGAACATATAACATGTACAACACCCAGTGAAATAGTCCACAAGAGTGCGATGAGCGTTATACCAAGTGTACAAGAATGAATCTATCGAGTGTCAAGCATGATAGTTCACATGCACGAGACAATGTTAGAAACTGATACAACAAATTTACCATAGCATATGTACTAAAAGAACCGAAATAGTTCAATTGTCTTAATATAGGTTAAAATAACATGCATTACAAGCGTCCAAAGATTAGTCTTACAAACGAATATAATACATGTGTGAAAACATGTTGACCTATTCACAGGCTTTTGAATTAAGATAAAGTTCAAAGATAGATTCATACACCATTACATCACTAACCTCGATAGAGGGGAGTTGGAGTTATTGCATGCTCCTCAAAGAATAGGTTACAAAATCTCATGGCTATGTGGGAGGAGCCAAGGTGAAAATTCCCTTGCATGTACAAATGAGGGGTATATATAGCCAAGTGTGAAATTGACCCTTCTGACTATTCGACTTCCCTCATGACTGTTGACACCTAATCAGAAGGATTGGGTGAACAACTATAATTAATGTAAATAAATAATAGAGGAGATAGAGAGTCATCAGGAGATGAACCGAACAATCACTCCCTCTTGTATATAATAATGAACAACCTGAATGAATAATAGAGTTCTAATTTGAGGAGATACCTCCTGCTCTGATACCATTTACCATTTTGCATCCTCCCGAAATCCCACTTATCGCTTTAAAACCACCATTTGTCTTGGTTAATGCCCTGACTTGATTCACTTCAGATGACCATTGATCTTCTACCATCAACGGTTCCACGACTCTCTGGATTCCTTTCCACTTGAACGAAAACTCGTCTTCATTGTTCATCTCTCTAACATTCATCTCTTAACGTCAAACTCTAGTATACAGGTGAAAGAACGCGATACCAGGTTGAACGTTGTTGGTATAACGATATGCGTTCAATCATATCTGTTGTGGGAATAGTTCTCACTAGAAAGGAGAACTATCCTGAGTGGTCCAGGATGATAAAACACACTCTCAAAAGAACGTGATACTAGGTTGAACGTTGTTGGTATAACGATATGCGTTCAATCATATCTGTTGTGAGAATAGTTCTCACTAGAAAGGAGAACTATCCTGAGTGGTCCAGGATGATAAAACACACTCTCATTTTTAATGAGTTGTGGAAAGGAGTGTGTGTTGGAGAAGGAGACAAAGCACCAAAACAACCTACCTCAAACAAAGAGCTCGCACTTTGGTAAAATAAGAACAGCAAGGCCTATTCATTGATTGTAGCATCCATAAGTGAAGAGGTGAGTCGACATATTTCACCATTTTCAAATGCTTTTGAAGCCTTACAAAAGCTGAAGGAACTCTATGACTCACACTTTGCACTTGAAGTTGTTCAAATCATGATTAAACCCTTCACCGTTCAATTAAAATTTAATGATCCTCTTGCTCCTGCATCTAAAGTAAAATCTATAATGCATGATATCAAAGTCACTAATGTTGAATTGGATATTCCTCTGATCAGTTTTCTCAAGGCACTTTCTCCTAATTACTCCAATTATCTTGAGTCATTGCAAGCAAATGGAAATCTAAAATATATTACCTTTGACTCCCTTCTGAAAAAGTTTGCTGAAAGAGAGAGATTTTGGGAAGAAGACAACCCGTGAATCTTCTGAAGAGTCTGTGTGCCTTGCTCATAAAGAAAAGAATCTTGCCCAAGATTCTTTCACAAGAAGAGGTGGTCAAGGAGGAAGAGGAAGATATTTCAAAGGCAGGGGGGTAGACACACTGAAGGAGAAAAGTCAGATTTGCACTGCATACACTACAAAAGTGATGGATCATATGATGCATCCACATGCAAGTTACCTTGGGACAAAATTGAGCAGCAAAGAAACCAACCAAAAGGTAAAATTAATGATAAAGACAAAGGTAAAGCACCTGAATCCACTCACTATGTTGTGGCACAATCTAATATTGGAGTAAATGAAGACTTATTTAATGCTTCACTTGCTTCTTCGAAAAATGATTGGTTGCTTGATTCAGGAGAAACTTGCCACATGACTCATAGAAAAGAATTTTTTGAAAAATTTACTGAAAATTTTGATGGAGCAGTATACTTTGCAAACCAATCAAAACTCAAGCCATCAGGGCTTGGCACAATTAGGCTTAAATTGCCTGGTCTTCCAAACATTCTTTTGCATCATGTTCTATATCTCCCACAACTGAAGAGAAACTTGTTGTCCTTGGTCCACATCCACTAGCAAGGTCACTCCATTCATATGTTTGATGGAAATATTGAGGTGAGAAAAGCATCTGACCACTCACCTGTCACGACGGGGATAGAAGAAGAAAGTCTTCTCACGCTGCAGGGTACCTCTACTCGTGCACAAAATTTCTCATACAATTCTCATTATCAAGAAGGGACACTTCCTTCAAGTTTATTATGGCATGCTATATTTGGACATTTGAACTATGACAGCCTCCGCTTGTTGAAGAAAAACGGTGTTACTGGTTTGCCTACAATTCCTAGGAAACTTAAGCAATGTGATGCTTGCATTCTAGTAAAGCATAGAAAATAGTCCTTTCATGACTCACACTCTAGAGCACATAGAAAATTTTAACTCATTCATTCAGATTTATGTGGTACAATGCTTGTCTCTTCTACAAATAGAAATAAATATATGATGACATTTATTGATGACTACACCAGAATGTGTTGGGTTTATTTATTGAAGAACAAATCTGATGCTTTTCAAACATTCAAGAACTTTCATACATGGATTGAAAATGATGCATAATCTCATATTGGCTCTATTCTCACTGATAATGGAAAAGAATACAGTTCAAATGAATTTTAAAACTATCTTCGCCAATATGGGATCAAACATCAAACAATTGTGCCTTATAATCCCCAACAAAACAGAGTAGCTGAAAGAATGAATAGGGAAATCTTCAATATGGTATGCTCCATGTTGTTCTTCAAAAATGTAAAAATGATGTTTTGGGCTAATGCATTTCTATGTGTTGTATATATAAAAAAATAGATGTCCATCTAATGCTATTAGACACAATACTCCTTATGAAATGTGGTATGGGCACATTCCTTCGGTAAAACATCTCAGGGTCTTTGGTTCCACCTGTTATGCCTTGATACCAAAGGTACATAGAAACAAACTTGGTGCAAGAAGTTGTAAGTGTATCTTCCTGGGGTATTCAAACACCTCCAAAGCATACCGTCTTTATGATGAAGTCAACAAAAAGTTTGTTGTATCTAGAGATGTTATCTTCCTTGAATCATCCAAAATTGACAATGTTATTGAGCGGCAACTTGATCTTTTGGATAAATTCACAAATGCAAAATCATTTCAATAATTTGATAATCAGATTCCACATCTTGAATGGGGGATTCCTATACTAGATCAATCGTGGAATCTTCTTCTGAATCACTCTCTCCCTTGCATGAAACTCCAACAATGGATGATACTTTGAGTGATGTGATTGACAAAATTGGGAGACTCAATCTTGATTCAGTCCCAACTCAATCAATAGAACAACCTAGACCATCTGAGAAAGGTCCGCCAAAGTGGTTGACAAAGACACTTGAAAGTGTTCATCCTGATGAGGTTGGAAAGATAGGAACGAGAAATTCAAACCAGAAAAATGGAGGTGATGTAGATAACTACCATTCACCTGTTGATATGGATGTTTCTTATGATTGTGAATTCAATTTGTCTACAGATTTTGAACCAACTTCCTTCAAACAAGTTGCTTCTCATGATGAATGGAAATAAGCAATGCAAAAGGAGTATGATGCCCTGATAAAGAATAGCACTTGGAAGTTGGTTGATTTTCCATTGGGAACCAAACCAATTGGATGCAAGTGGGTCTAGAAGAACAAGCATAAAGCTGATGGCTCACTTGACAAGCACAAAGCCAGGCTTGTGGCAAAAGCTTTTGCATAGAAGGAGTGGGTTGATTATGAAGAAACTCCCCCCCCCCCCATAGAAAAATGGGCTACCATCCGGACACTCTTTGCCCTAGCAGCTCAAAACGGTTGGAAAGTCCACCAAATGGATGTAAAAATTGCTTTCTTGAATGGAGATCTAAAAGAAAATGTTTTTATGTCCCAACTTGAAGGATTTGTTGTGAAAGGACATGAACATAAAGTATGCAAACTTGTGAAATCCTTGTATGGCCTCAAACAAGCATCGCTAGCCTCATATGAAAAACTGCCTGAGCATCTTCTGAAACTCAATTTCAAACATTATGATCTTGATGATGAAACTTTGTTTTTCAAGAAGGTTGGAAAAAGAATTGTATATCTTGTTTTATATGTAGATGATCATTTGATAATAGGGAACAATGAAAACTACATTGCATCCATAAAGAAGGAATTGAAGAAAGGTTTTGAAATGACTGATTTGGGCTATGTTCATTACTATCTTTGGATTGAAGTAAGTCAACATCTGAAGTCCATATTCCTTTCTCAAAATAAGTACATTGGAGATCTGTTGAACATGTTTGGCATGACTGAATGCAATCCTCTGACTACTCCAATGGAACAAAACTTAAAACTCACATCCATTGAAGGAAAAGAATTTGAGGATGCAACAAAGTATAAACAGCTTGTAGGAAGTCTCAACTACCTAACTACTACCAGACCAGACATTTCGTTTGTTGTTGGAATCCTCTCCATATTTATGCAAAATCCTTGTGAGGGACATTGGTCTACTGCAAAAAGATTTCTAAAGTACTTGAAGGGAACTCAAGACTTTGGAATCAAGTATACATAGGTGGGCGACTTTAGCTTGATTGGATACTCTAATTCAGACTTTGATGGAGACAAAGAAACTGGGGTATCTACTTCAGGTTATGCTATGAGTCTTGGATCAAGAGTCATCTCCTGAATATCATGCAAACAATCAGTTCCAGCAGATTCCACAACAAAGGCAGAATATGTGGTAGTAGTTGAGTCAACAAAAGAAATTGTGTGGCTGAGGAAAATTCTTGAAGATTTGAAGGTAAAACAAGTGCAATCAACTCCACTCATGATTGAGAATACCTCTGTAATAAAGTTGGCCAAGAACCCAAAGTTCCATGATCTAAAAAAGAACATCAATACTAAATATCATTTGATTCAACATCATGTTGAGCCCAAAACAATCCATCTCTGCCATTATTCCACTAATGAGAAAATTGCAGACATCTTCACCAAAGCACTTGGAAGAGAAAAGCTTGAATGATTTAGAACGATGCTTGGACTCACCAACATCCCTTCAGATTAAGGGGGGGAATGTTGACACCTAATCAGAAGGATTGGGTGCACAGCTATAATTAATGTAAATAAATAATAGAGAAGATAGAGAGTCATCGGGAGATGAAAAAAACAGTCACTCCCTCTTGTATATAATAATGAACAACTTGAATGAATAATAGAGTTCAAGAGTGACCTCCTAGTCTGACAATGATTCTCTGACTTAAATGACTTTTCAACTTTACATGACTCTTCATGTGGGTCTCTTGGACTTGCTTGCTACATTACATTGATTAAAACAGTATGTCCCATAGTAGTGATGTGGTTGAGATGACACATGAAATGACTCAACGTGACAGTGGTAGTATGTTCATGATGATGGTGATGTCCATGTTGAGTTGTAGTGTTGCTTAGTGATGAGTATGCTTTTGGTGTATCATAAATTCATCTCTACATGACCAAGTGTGCGACGTCTTCGATGGTCATGGTGTTTTCTCATGTTTCACGTGCATGTCTCTCCTTTGCTTGTACTTGGCATGCTCCATTTGTTCATCCATTCACAAACAAGTCTTCTAGCATGCACTCCTTATTCATCTAGTTTGTCGTTGCGCCATGTCTCATCCATATACTTGTCTTTGTAATCACTCATGACGAGATGCCATGAAATCCAAAAATCGCCTAGTCTACCATAATGCATAATCTTTCATTTTTGGGTGCAGGTGACCGAGATAGGAGACAAGGCTATGAAACCACGTAGGTCAGATTTCAAGTCGGGATGAAGGCTACAGGCACTATCAATGAAAATTGTGTAGAGGTCAGTGGGAGGCTAAGATGGGTAGTCTGGATCAACAACGATTGTCTGTGGGATTTTGCTCGACTAGAGAGGAAATTTATGCAATTTTTCTAGTGAGACAGTGCATGCAGCAGGTGAGGAGTTGACGCTTGTAGTCAAAATGCGCAGATTCTTTGGGGAGGCTAGCAGCGGGCTGTGGGAGCTCGCTGGAAAAAACTATGCAAAGTTGGGAGGTTGGCCTGCTGGACACCTCTACGTAGTTTTTGGGATGAGCGAGATGTTGGGCAGCTAGGAGACAACCCATGAAAATTACATAGCTTTTAGGAGGAGCAACAAGTCAGCCCACTAGATGACAAGATGAAAGAACTGCAAATTTTTCGAGGACAGTGTAGTGACATGCATCAGGTGCCTGTCAGGCATGTCTATGCAATTCCTTCAGTAAGTGGAGGTGGGCATGTTGGAAAATTTTGTGCAATTTTTTTGAGGAGGGAATCTCGGGGTCACTTCCCAGTCAAGCTCTCTCATTTACCAACTAGAGGCTTGGTATATTTTCTTGCGGGCAATGCAGATTGAGATGACTTTCTAATAAAATTCTGTGTTGTTCTAGGTGACACTCAATCGACTTGATTCCAGGGTTGCGCAGTGCAGACTTCCCGAGAGGTAGCCTCAATATCTACATAATTTTGGGCAGAGGTACATGATCACTAAGGGAGGATATTGTTCATTGCAGCTCAGTGAAGGTATGACTATTGGGGGTTGGTCCGATTGATAGAGTTTTATTAAAATGACTAAGTGTGTGAGTGAGTGAACTTGTGCATAAACGACCTTGAGAACACACACACAAGACGACTCGATAACAAGACACCTCGAACTAAAAATACAACATGCTCAATGTGACCAATGGTGGGATCGTTAAATGGTGAAAGTGACAAGTGTGACCCTTCATATAGACACTTTAATGAATGTGGTGACACTTGCATGACAGTACTCACAACATTATGTGTGAGTGTGATAAAGGTTTACATAGCAAAAAAAACTCTAAAGTAACCTTCAACATCACCAGAATGAGCCTGTCGTAAGCATGACATAACAATAGACATGTAGAAGATGATAGTTGGTCGAAAAAGTGAAAAGGAAACAAGACATGTAGAAGAAACACATAAAACGAGTTTTTGTGTTTGCGCACATGCATGTTACTCAGGAGAGGATGATATGACAATGTAAAGCAGTCCTTCAAAACCAACTAAGAGGTATACTTTGAAAGGTGTTTTTACTTACCATACTTACCCTCAAGTTGATCATGCATCCAGTGGTGTTTCCATGCGGTCTTGATTTTTTCCATTACTTGGTTCCTTCGTCCTTCTCCTCAATTGCTTGGGAGTGATCTCAACATTTCACCTTTTCCTGTAGTCATTGAGAGGTAGATCTGCACAATTTCAGTGAATAATGACTGTTATAGACATTTTTGTGCCTTACAGCATGAAGCATGAAATGTCAATAATCTATGGGATCCAAAGTCCCTAAACATGTTGTTCCTACCCCTAGAGGAACAAGGTCAGCAAACCACAGCACTGAAAATCAGTTCTCCACCTGAAAACACTAAAAAACAAGCTAATTCTGGATCATGTCAATTGCTCCACTGAGCATCTGCGTTGAATGTCAACTGCTCCACTCTGTACCTGCGCTGAATGTCAAATCTAATGAAGGCTACCTGTGCTGGGCGAGATTGGCCAAGTGGCACAGTCATTCTGCAAGGTGTCAAATGCCCAGGAAGCTTCCAAAATGACACTTGGATCAGGGAATTCGCCTTGTCATGAGTAAGAGGATCTAGATCTCCAAGTGGAAGCAAGAAACTCCAAGTGGACTCAAGAACTGAAGAATAACTGAAGTGGGAGAGGACACTAGTTAGCTTCATGCCAGCCTCAAGCTGACTCATCCTTTCTCCAAAACTCCTATATATAGAGCTCTCTCATGAGGTCTAAGGAGGCTGGAATCTTGTGAATGTAAGGAAGTGTTGTTGGTTTGAGTATAGAATTATTGGGTGATTGATTTGAAGGAGGTGAAGAGGAGATTTCTTTCTGCTTGGAGGTGTTGCTGGATTGGGCCTCTTATGGTTGTAACACTCTCAGAACTTTACTTCTTCCATTAATAAAGCATTTGAGGTTCTTCTATATGCATGTGTCTCTGTGGCGTATTGATGCTTGTATATTTGATTTATTCTAATCCTTGAATCAATTATGGATGTATGCTTCTTGTAGTTTCCTTTTCTTGTGCTTTTGCAGGATCTTTGTGTAGCTGGGCCAGTGAAAGAGCAAGGAGCTGGGAGCAAGCAGCAAAGAGGGAAGATTGGATCAATCATTAGCGGAAGATAACGGTTAGTGGATCTCTTTCTCCTCTCTCTTACATCTCATAAAGAAGTAATCTTGAATAGCTTTGCTTTGATTGTTGCTGAGGTACTATCACCCTTAGAGTGGGATAGGGTCATTCCGTATTGGATACTTTTCCCAACAACAAATTGGCGACTCCGCTGGGGATCGTATCTTGTTGGTTGTTTGTGTTTTTGCTATTCATTTCATAAACACAGGGAGTACCGAATCGAACTGCATTTGAATCTTTCAAATGCAAAGTAGAGGGCAGCTACTCTAGCTCAGTTTCTGGGCAAGTTTATGATTTGAAGAGCTGATCCACAAGGACTCTAATAAGCTCTTAGTGATAGCTTTTCATCCTCCTTGTCATCCCTTAGTGTGTCCTTGACTGATAGCTTCTGATTTGGCCAAAAACTGTGAATTTTTTAGCAATCTGTGACCCGGAAACCAAGAGAAACGAAAGTTTCGTTCTTCACTGCAGGTTGTGTGAAGGTTGTCTGCATTTCAGCGCAGTTCCCGAAGGGGCTACCTGCGCTGAAGGTCAAACTGCCTGTGTACCACCTGTGCTGGACCAGTCTTGCCTTGTGCTACTGGGGTTTCGTGCTGTTTCTTGCCTTGTTTTCACTCTTGTTTTGCTGCCTGTTACCAGTCAATGTACCTATCTGAAACCAACCTTCCTTGCCACTATTCCGCCTCGGTTGTATAAAGAAACTGTATTTGTTCTTTGTGTATTTCTTATGCCATTTACAGTTTCCCATAACGAAAATTGAACTAGTCTTGTTGTGGCCTCTTAGATCTAGACCTGTGATTAAGTGTCGTTTTGATCTTAAGAGTTAGTTTGTTTGTTGTTCATAGCTGATTAAGCTTTTGCTTTCGTCATATGGTTTGAGTTTATATATTTCTAGTGTCGAAACAAGTAAATCTTAAGGTGTCTTTTGATTTTGGACAAGCTTGTTTGCTTTCACTTGAAATTGAATTCAAAGTTATACAACAGCTTTCTTTTTGTGTCGCACAAACATTAAGAAAGAGAAAAGAAATACCTGCATTGTGCATGTGCATTATGACAGTTTGCATGTTGATTTAGGAAAAAGTGCATTAGTGTGTGCTCTATGATCTGTGTGAAAAGATGTTATCTTTCTTTTCCCTCAGTAGTTAAGATTTTCAAAGTTGAAAGATTGAAAAGCTTGCTTATCATCTTAGACTGCATTTAGGAGTGTTATCATACATCTCGTGGTGATCCATAAAGGCAAACTGCTAAACAAGATCAACCTTAAAATAAATTGAATTTACATAACAACGCATTGAAACATAACGCAAACACATAGAGTTCTAAGCTAGAGACGTGTTCTGACATCGTTAAACGTGATATCTTAGCGTTGAGTGGTTGGGTGATTCCTCCACGGTGAAGCGATAAGTATCAATACGGACTTGTGCTCCCACGTACCATCACATATATATTGGGAGACCCCTATAGGAACAAAGCCTTTATCCATAGGAAGCCATGTCGGCCGCCCTACTGATCGCAATGCAGTGAACACAGCATTCACGAAGATCGACCACTCGTACCGTAAAACGTATTCTGTGGTTTTACGAAAAGTTTGGCACACCCTCTGCCTAGAACTCCAGAGCAGTTTCTTTTGGCCTTTTTCAAACTCTATAACTGAAAAAGTCCATCCGAGCATTTTTCACTTCGGGCTCGTTAAAACATCGAAGGAGACTAGAGTCATCTTTAGCTTTTTCTCGACTCTTAAAAAGTGAAAAAGCAAGTTGTGTCTAAAGCGTCGTTATAAAATTTATTTTAAACGGAACATAATCACCTCCTATTCCCGTGTTGATCTTAAGTTGAGAACATGGAACGCCCCAACCAAGGAATTCCACATGATGGAAATCCTAGTCCTTTCTCCTCTTGGGGAGAAGTTGGTGCGCCCCACATGGCCACATTGTCGCTTCCAGGACTGACAATTGGCCTACCTATTTGGCTATTCTCAACCAATGTAGTTCAGACCACCATGGTTCCTGAACAGTCGAGTCAACAGTTAGATGAGTCTAGAGCTGCCCACCAGCCTTCCACTTCCTATAACTCTTCCTCTAATCCTTCATCTTCGCAAGGTAGAGCCGGCAAAAGCCAAGCTCCCATGAAGAAAAAGGAGAAGAAGCAGAGAGAGAAGAAGAAGAAGGAGCCTAAGGCGCCTGGGGGCAAGCAAAAGACATCTAACAAAAATCCACACACAGCACAGGCCGGGCCTAAATCGCCATGTGTCATATGTAGAGGAGACCATTTCCATAAAGATTGTCCCTATATTCCCCGGATACTAAGGGACTGGTCACCTCGTTTGCACAATTCGGGAGCATCAACCTCTGATAGCCATGTTGAATGCTTACCGTCAACCAACGAAAGTGAAGGTTCAAGACAAAGAGGGGGAGCAAGATCCCCCTGCAAACTGTGTAAAGGCGATCACGCCATCCACCGTTGTCCCTTCTTAGACGAAGCGAAGAGAGGTTTAGAAGATCGTCCGGTTTCACCGGTAATGCTTCCTCCTGGATACAAAAAACTCGTTCCAAGTCCTTCATTGGTTGAAAATACAGCTGGCCCGCTCAAGTGGTCAGCTGAAGAGTCAGTCATTGAAAATGATCCCACTGAATCTAGACCAGACGAAAGTCTAAAGGTCGATACGGCAGTTGACCCAGTTCTTCCTTCAGAGGTTTCATCTTCAAATGACACCGTCACTGAAGATTCATCTTCAAATGACACCCTCACTGAAGAGAATAAGGATGACACCATCCAGATTCTTTTCATCAACACAGACTCTGATGAGCATCAGGGCAATGCGCCCAGTCCTTTATCGCAGGAAGGAACATCGTCAGGGTCATATCCGGCCGTATATTCGGTCCCACCACCAAGCAACCTGGTTGTGTCCTTTGATTGGAACCAACTAGGCAGACCCCGGTTACCAGCCAGTATACCATTCAGAATCATCGTCCAAATTTATAGAATGGTAATGGCTGGAACTATCATTGATGAAGGGGCATCTGTGAGTATCCTTTCCTCTATTGCTTGGAAAGCACTGGGTTCCCCGGAGCTTTTGCCTGAGATAAGAAATCTCTCGGGTTTTGATAAAGGAACCAGTCGACCATTAGGGATCCTCCCTAATGTGCCTGTTACATTGAAAGGGAAGACCGTTCAGATGAACGTGATGGTTGTTCAAGGACCCTTAGATTATAACCTACTCCTTGGACGAGACTATATATATTGCATGGGAGCTATAGTCTCCTCACTCTTTAGAGTAATGTGTTTTCCACACGAAGGAAGAATGGTCAAGCTCGTAGACCAACTTTCATTTCCAGGATCACGCATCGCAAATAGTCAAATACCAACCCTCAATGGTCTATTCGCTCAAGAAATGTCTCCACCCCCAGTCCTCCTTCCCGATGAGTGCGAGTGATTCGGAAAGATGGGACTGGAACCCAGGGGGCATGCATCCTAGTCTGCTTCGGGCAGAGAAAACCTTGGGTATAAGATAGAATTTCCGCGGGAGAATATGACTAGTCTGTACCCCGTCCGTGGTTGGAAGAGGGGTTTTTCTAGAATAGGATTCTTTTGTCAAAGTTACGTGTTTGACAACAGTCATTCACCCTTGTCTATTTCGGTAGACATTGCCGAGGAAGTGTTCAGTTTGAAAGATTAACAGAACAATCTTTGGGTAACCTGAAAGAGGTCAGCCTCACCCTTTAAAACAAATGTTTTATCGGATAAGTAGGGGCAGCCTTGAAATTGTACTTTATACCTGGGGGCATGCAAACCTTTTGGAGTGCAAGCTAAGAGCGGTTATTTATCTGTTTTTGGGATTAGCCGTTTCTGAACTTGCATAAAGAAAGGATGAGAGGGAGCAAAGCTTAGTGAAGATGAAGCTCTATAAAAAATAGAGATCTCACAGGAGACATTCTTATCTTATGACTGGTATTATCGAGCAGTTTTACCGCGGAATTTATGCTCGTTAAAAAATAGAAAAGCGAGATCCGAGCAGTTTTAGCACATAGTTCATGCTCGTTAAAAAATAAACATAAGATCGAGCAGTTTTACCGTGGAATTTATGCTCGTTAAAAAATAGAAAAGCGTGAGCACGAGTTTCCGCCAGAGTTTAAGCTCATTAAAAAATGAACCTATTCCGGTAAATAACCATTGTGATCATAAATTTATTAGCCATAAAAAGCCTTGGTCGTGTTTGCATCCGCCACCTCCATTCCATTTGGCCAATCGTTCACCTCCATATGATTGTTTACCTATTTTGAGGAACAGCTGCGAAGAGTGATTTCACTTAGCCATCCTTGTGACACTGCCGTGATTGGAAAATTCCAACCTGTACTTGGAATCTGCTACTATCCCTGTTTATCACTCGTTCCTCAAAAGACGAGTCTTCTTTGAGCTCTTTTCTCCTGACTCGTAAAATATGAAAAGTTTGCCGAGTTTTGGCCTTCCAGCTCGTTAAAATGACCGGAAGAGCTATCCCTCCTCTAGATTTTAATCTTTTTGGACCTGAGGGATTATTACACAAAAAGGTCGAGCGCTTGTTTTATTCGGCTCGTTAAAGTAATCGAAAACTCATCCCTTCTGTATTGTTTTATACTTTTTCGGACTTAAGGGATTAGATGACGAAAAAGGAATTTTGGAGTTAACTTTCTGTACCTTTTCAGACTCTCTAAAAATGAAAAGGACCATGTTTTCCTTGTCGTTAGACTCGTTAAAATGGTTAAATAGCGACAAACTTGTCTTTAGACGAGAACGAGTTTCCCTATCGCTAAGCTCGTTAAAACATAGCGATGGGCTTGCCCGAAGGGCAGGTTATAGAACAAGCATATGTTATCCTCCTCAAGCTTGAAAAAAATAAAGAGGTACTGGTCAGAAATGACTGGGGAAAAATTGGGAGAACCTCAAAGCTTTAATGGTAGCAAGTCGCTCTTGAACATGACACTTTGTCCTCCGTATCACATCGGGTTGGGTTGTTTCATTCACCGGTCTCATCACCATGGTCCTCGCCAAACCATCTACATTTGGGGTAATGCTACTGATCCATCACATCCGTGTCGTTATATGTTCAAGAGATGTTGTTCAGAAAGAGTCAACCGTGTCCCATCCACTGCCATACATTATCCTTCATCCACCCATGATCGCCACCCTGAATCATATTTCACAGATTGTTTTCACCTCCACTAAAATCATTAGCTCCGTTCCATGTCACTGATGTGGGATTCATTAAGGCCCTCTTTTGACGGATCGCTTCTTGTCGACTTCAGCTCATTATCCAAGAAGTTGATCTAGGAACAAACCCCCCAGTACTTTGAAGCTTGCATGCCTCAATGGCAAGTTTCTCACTTCCGGCGACAGGTATACATTAATGACCTTCGACCAGAAGATTTTGCGTGGTGTTCGACGCCAAGTCCTTTATTCACACCACGTGAATTGTACTACAGTACCTTGAGGGTCATTCTCATTATTGGTGATTCCTCTCGCGCTTGTTAACGGTTTACATTATTGACCGGTAATCAAGCGATGTCTTTCCATGTTCGACTTCAGCACAATTCTCACATGGATCGACTTGTACTTAGAGTGAAGATCGAACGAGTTTTGAAGACCCCGGATCTAGTTTCATCCATCCGGGCTGCGATATATATTCAAGAAATATAAAGACATTTGATATGTACATCATTGCAGCAGATGATCATCCTACTCAAAGGATGATAATTTCAGCAGAGAATTATCAGTCTACCATCAGACGATCGTCTGTCATATGTACCAAAATGAATTTATAAAGATGAGCATGGGAATGCCCGCCTCAGCTAGATCATGAAAGCAGAATGAAAAATAATGTATTGTATTGTATTTTATTACAGGGCGCCTCTCAACGATTGAATGAACTTCGGATCCTCCTGATAAAGCATTTCACCCGATAAACGACCTCATACTTTAGGGGGCAACTGTTATAGACATTTTTGTGCCTTACATCATGAAGCATGAAATGTCGATAATCTATGGGATCCAAAGTCCCTAAACATGTTGTTCCTACCCCTAGAGGAACAAGGTTAGCAAACCACAGCACTGAAAATCAGTTCTCCACCTGAAAACAATCAAAAACAAGCTAATTCTGGATCATGTCAACTGCTCCACTGAGCATCTGCGCTGAATGTCAACTGCTCCACTCTGTACCTGTGCTGAATGTCAAATCTAATGAAGGCTACCTGCGCTGGGCGAGATTGGCCAAGTGGCACAGTCATTCTGCAAGGTGTCAAATGCCCAGGAAGCTTCCAAAATGACACTTGGATCAGGGAATTCGCCTTGTCATGAGTAAGAGGATCTAGATCTCCAAGAGGAAGCAAGAAACTCCAAGTGGACTCAAGAACTGAAGTGGGAGAGGACACTAGTCAGCTTCATGCCAGCCTCAAGCTGACTCATCCTTTCTCCAAAACTGCTATATATAGAGCTCTCTCATGAGGTCTAAGGAGGCTGGAATCTTGTGAATGTAAGGAAGTGCTGTTGGTTTGAGTATAGAATTATTGGGTGATTGCTTTGAAGGAGGTGAAGAGGAGATTTCTTTCTGCTGGGAGGTGTTGCTGGATTGGGCCTCTTATGGTTGTAACACTCTCAGAACTTTACTTCTTCCATTAATAAAGCATTTGAGGTTCTTCTATATGCATGTGTCTCTGTGGCGTATTGATGCTTGTATATTTGATTTATTCTAATCCTTGAATCAATTATGGATGTATGCTTCTTGTAGTTTCCTTTTCTTGTGCTTTTGGAGGATCTTTGTGTAGTTGGGCCAGTGAAAGAGCAAGGAGCTGGGAGCAAGCAGCAAAGAGGGAAGATTGGATCAATCATTAGCGGAAGATAATGGTTAGTGGATCTCTTTCTCCTCTCTCTTACATCTCATAAAGAAGTAATCTTGAATAGCTTTGCTTTGATTGTTGCTGAGGTACTATCACCCTTAGAGTGGGATAGGGTCATTCCGTATTGGATACTTTTCCCAACAACAATGACTGCTACCGGAATGAGACCCTAGGAGGCCCTTCTGCACAATTTCTACATGCAAGATAGACAGGATAGCTTGAACAACGTGGCACAGTTTTAAGGCACAGGACACTGCTGCAAGATGGGGATCTTGGGAGGATACCTTTGTGCAATTTTTGAGTGTAGTGCAGCTAGACTACTCTACATGTTTCTAGATAGAAGTGTTGGATGCTTGTCTACTCTGCTTATCTTTTGAGAGTAGTGTTGGCTGGTGTCTTTACTGGCTGCAAAGTTTCACCAGGCAAGAGAGGTTGGTGTATATGCGGGCTACAGAGTTTTGGTAGGCAAGGGAGGTTTGTGTCTCTGTGCACTATGGGGTTTCAGTAGGAAAGGGAGGAATCTTGATGGTTGCAGAAGCAAAGTGCATAGCTTAGGGAAGATGGATGAGACTAGGTTGCTCAAGAAAATGGCTAAGTGTGAGATCAGTGAACCGTATGTAAACATGATAGGACTTGACTGTGATCACACTAGGACACTTAAGGACACAATGTAGACCATCCAAAATGCATAAGACATACCTTTCTTGATGCAACAACCTTCGTGAAAAGATTGCGTGAAGTGAGATTGAAACAAGTTTATGTGATGATGACCACTCATACGCACATGTTATCCCTTGAAGCAAAACAACATTCCCTTTTCATGAAAAACAAGAACCCCTGTGCCCAAAGATGACACAAGATACATAAATATGGGAGCACAGACAACTCTTAAGATAAAGAAGGGGAGCTTGAAATCATCATCTTATCAACAAGTGACCAAGGGTGATCGATCGCAGGATCCAAGGTTGGCATTGAAATTTGTATGCGACCGAAATTTTGGAGGGTGGTTGTAGCCTCTACAACAAGTGTTTAGAGATGTTGTGGTTGTTGCTTGAGAAGATGGAGGTGTTGATCTTGGTGTTGAGATTGAAATAATAGGTCTTTCATGTCATTGACTCGTTTTTAGCCTATTCATTAGTTTCAGACTTATCAAAGTGGCTTGCAGGAGTGTTTAGATGTTGAATAAGGTGTTCCATTAGTTGACAAAGGTTATTGACTAAATATCCATTGGTTTTCTACATCCTTAGCCCCAATCGCATGGGACCAAGCATGTGGGAGAAGTTGAAGAGCTCCAGTCGCTCTCTTGCTATATTGTGTGAGTGACCAGTCAAACCTTCTCATTGTTGTGAGTGCAACTAAGGTTTTTCATGAGAATTTCTCTACATTCCTTGCATTGATAAGCTAATTTTTGTGTTGTGGTGACATTATTCTTCAAAACTTTTCGGTTTATGGTCGGAAAAATTCATGGGACCTCTAGAAGCTTATTAAAGTTGAAAATATCAAAAATGCTAGTGGAGTTAGTGGTTTATTGAGTCAATGAGATGAATCTAGATCAAATCAATCATATGAATAGAGTTATGAAGCCGAGAAGTTGAGTAATTATTGAGTTGAGCACCTCAATTCATCTTTATATTGGAGATAACACAATGATAGTTTGGTTGGATGAGTTGTGCGTGTGATGTGAGTGTGAGCTCAAAGAAGAGATTGCAAGTTGTTTCATTTGTCTATGAATATTTTATCAAACAGTTTGTAGTTGTGTCACTAGATAGCTGAATTTTATTTCATGCATTATATGTAGCGAGTGAGGTGTTGATATGTGAATTTGAGTAGTGAGATTGTGTGGTAGCTAGTTGGATTTTGGACATTGTTTTCTCCATTTTTTTTCTTCCATTTTTGTTGGATATTTTGATTTAGAACTATGGTGTTGTTGTGATGTTCATGTTGAACGAATTGGGAGTCTAGTCTAAAATATTTTGAAATGAGCCTCACATGGAGGAAGTGCAGGTATGGAGGACTCAAAGTAGATAGTGACTTGGTAGATTTGGTAGAAGGAAGAGATCTATCCAAGCAATGGTGGTTGGATAGTTCAACAGAAACTGGGTGAGGATCATTGGTCATGATAGCTACTGGTAGATCAGAGTCTGTAGAGTCGATTGTTAGTTTAGGAGTGACTAGGCGAGGATCATTGATCATGGTGGCCTTAAGCGGATGGTAGTCCATAGATATGTAAGATAAAAGTTTCGTGTATGATAGGTGCCAACATACTGTGAAAGAAGTCAAGTCTTCTGACTTATGGGAGTAAGTTGATCCATGAAAAAAAAATTCAACAATTATTAAAATATATTGAGAAATGCAACAGCAGTAGGGTGATTTTTTCCTAGGAAATGGTTTTCTATGAGACATACTTATGTCCATTGTGTTGATTGATTTTATGGTTACATGTTTAGTTTGATGCTTTGATCTATGATTTTTGTTTCATTTTGTGCATGGTAAAATATGAGTAATTTGGAGAAATTTTTTATATGTGCTCTTGCTACTGATATACACCACCCTCTCAGTAGTGACCTAGTTTCCAACAATTGGTATCAAAGAGGGGCTCTTGGGTGCAACTTGATCATTGGAGAGTTTATCTTGGAGATTTTGGTTGAATTTTTGAAAATTTTATGAAATGGATTAGCAAGGTATTCCATTAGTTCACGAAGGAAAAATTTTCAACTTCAAGAGTGAATTTGGTTTCATATTTGTTATCCATTGATGAAGATATTCTTCTATCGGTCGAGTATGGAGTTTAAGATGAATCTAATGATTTATCTAAAAATATTATTTTAAATAGCATCTAAAAATATATTAACATGTATGTGACGCAATGTGAGACAATCAAAGAAATGTTGGATAGGTTGCTAGATTTGTATCTTGGAGGAAAATTGCATTTTTCAGAAATGGATAAAAATGCAAAGGATTATACTTTTATTCTAGTAACAAATCAATCATCCTCCCAAGAACAAGATGAAACCTCTAGTGATTGAAAATATTATGAGAAATCCAAGATAATGGACCTAGAAGCAGAAATCAATGTTGGCATTATGTTCTCTGGTATGGCTATATGTTACAGATGTTGTACTTGATGGCAACTCCCATGACAAGGCTCTCAATTTATTGAAAAATAAGAAGGACGCAGGAAATCAGTTCAGAAGGTGCGTACCCGCATGTACACATTGCAGGGACCGCGTCCAGAGTCGCAGGCCAGCCATTCAGGAGGTGCGTCCACCCAGTGCATACATTTCAAGGCAAAGAAAAGCTCACGTGGGGGTTTCTTGTGTTTTACTCTTGGTATCTAGCCGACGGTATTGTGTTATTATGGTGTCGGCTCGTGGTATTGTTCCATGATTTGAGGAGGAGCTTGCCTATATAAAGCAAAGGAGATCATTTGGTTTGAAGTATGTCTTTGGTTGAATATCTTATGAGGCTAGATCTGATCTAGATCTAAAAAGGCGAATCTTCTGAAAGACTGAGATCTCTTTGGCGCATGATCAGATCTGTAGATCTGACTGTTTGGGTTACTCTTAAAGTCTTGAAATCATTCATACCCGAAGGTACGCAGGTTCAGTGAAAGGCAAGTGCGTCGGGACACAGTACAGTAAGAAGAGACCTGCGTGGGGACGCAGGGCAGAGTAAGATTCAGGTGCTTCTGGGACGCAGTACAGTAACAGGCGCACTGCGTGGGGACGCGGAGCATAATAAGGATCAGGTGCGTCTCTGAGCAAAAAGACGCGGCGCGATATTATTTCTGGTTGCGCCCCTGCAGCAACAGGACGCAGTGCAGTTGAAGGAACAGTGCGTGGGCACGGAGCACAGTAGAAGGATCTCTGCGTGTGGACGCAGGGGAGCAGAAGGTTAACTGCGTCTGGTCGTAGGCCACAGAAGGGAAAACTGCGTCTCTGTCTTAAGATGTTCTGTTGATTGAATTTCTCTATTGATAAGGTGTTCTGGGTTAGTTCTGTTATTACTGATCTGATAACTGTAGTGGACTGTAACTGTTATGTACTTGATGATCATTTGATGCTTTATGAGAAGAAGTAGGGGGTTGTAGCTCCCTTCCAGGAGAAGACTGGAAAACGAGAGAGAGTTGTAGCTCTCTGCAGGTTGCAGCCAGCGTATTGGTAAAAGGACTGCACCAGTACAAAATCATTGTAAAAGGAGTTTCTAATTTGAAAGAAGATAGAGACATATTGCAGCAGGTGGTTTTCACCCACATTGGGTTTCCACCTTACATCTTGTGTTCTTTGGTGTGACTATCTGTTTTCTTTGTTCATGCTCATTATTTTATGGTACTGACATGCAAAAATAATTCAAAGATCAAACAAGGAAGATTTATTAATTGCTAGATAATACTGATTCACCCCCCCTCTCAGTATTATTTCCAACAATTGGTATCAGAGCAGGTCCTTCAGAGAAGCTTGATCGCTTGAAGGTAGATCATTCATCATGAGCAATTACGAGAGAGAAGCATCAATCAGGCCACTAGTTTTTGATGGGACAAACTTCAATTATTGGAAGGTAAGAGTTACTGCATATCTTCAATCTCTTGGTACAGAAGTTTGGGACATTGTAGAAACAGGCTACACTTTTCCTTCAGCTACTCCTACAGATGCAGTTGAGAAGAAGAAGTATGAAACAAATGTGAAAGCAGTCAGTACTCTATTAGGATGCATATCCCAAACAGAATTCATGAAGGTAATGCACTACAAATCCGCAAAAGAAATATGGGACAAAATTGTCACGAGCTATGAAGGAGATGAACAGGTAAAGCGTGCTAAACTTCAAACTCTCAGGATTCAGTATGAGACTCTCAAGATGTATAATGATGAAAGTGTGGCTAATTATTTTCTTCGGGTAGATGAGATTGTTAATTGTATGAAAAAATTGGGTGAAGAAATAAAAGATGTGGAGGTTTGCCGTTACACGAAAACCCGCAGGTGTTGGTAAACATTACAAGCCAGTGACTAGGATCCCCAGGGTGGAAATTATGAATTCTATAGAGGTGCGGTGATTCTTCCAACACCCCCCCTCAAACGCAACTTGGGGGAATCGAACCTGGGTCCAAGCTCTGATACCATGTGGAGGTTTGCCGTTACACCAAAACCCGCAGGTGTTGGTAAACATTACAAGCCAGTGACTAGGATCCCCAGGGTGGAAATTACGGATTCTATAGAGGTGCGGTGATTCTTCCAACAAAAGAGGCTATAGTGGTTGAAAAGGTTCTAAGATCATTGTCCCCCAAGTTTGAATCTAAAGTATCTGCAATAGAAGAAAAGGAAAATCTACGAATTCTCACTATGTCTCAGCTACATGGAATTCTAACGGCTTATGAAATGAGAAAGGGAGGTCCATCAGACAGAAGAGAAGCTGCTTTCAAGGCATCAGGTAAAGAAGATTATTATGAAGCAAGCCACGTCCCAGAAGAAGAAGAATCAAATTTTGTCAGAAATCTTCGAAGGGGTTCTGGAAGATTCAGAGGTAAGTTACCTTTTAAATGCTTTGCTTGTGGAAGAGTAGGTCATTATGCTACAAAATGTCCTTATAAGGATAAAGGAAAGGAACCTGCTAGATGGAACAAGAAACAAAGTGCAAATAAGAAAAGCCACTACACCCATGAAGATAGTGATGGTCTATCGAACAGTGATGAAGATGAACGAGGTAATGAATATAAGTTGTTAATGGCATTTGAAGATGATGATTATATGGATGCTATAGATGTGGATAACCTTTATGATGAAATTACTAGACTCAAGAGATGTATAGAAGAAAATAATGTGATCATTGATACTTTACAATTTCAAATTGATGAAAAGGAAAAACATCTTGAAAAACTAGAAGGAGAAATTGTTGGTCTTAGAAAAGAGATTGAGAAAACAAAAACTATTAATCTTAAGTTTGTCAAAGGATCTGAAACTTTGGATAAGATTATCAATGTGCAGCGGTCTCCTCTAAACAAGACAGGTCTGGGCTGCAATGGAGAAACCTCTCAAGCATCCACCTCTAAGAGTTATCTTGATGCAGCAAGAAGAAATGAGCAAAAGAACAATGAAGATCATCAGGTAAAGCAGGGACGAATTACAAACAGAAACTATCAGGGGCAATCCATCTTAAGGGTGAACCAGCCACAGGTAAAATCTTCTCAATTTGCTTCAAGAATAGATAAAAATAGAAATTACAATCAGTTGGCTGGTAGATTCGATAACCGCAGAAGTTTCTTCAATGGACAATGCTTTTCTTGTCATAACTTTGGTCACAAAGCAACTCAATGTGTTGCATATAAAACAATCATGACTAGGGAAGCTCAAAAAAAAGAAGTATGACAGGGATTACAAAAAGGACCTATAACAACTTTTCAGTTCTTGAAAATGAAGTTGAATGTTCTATTTGCAATAATTTTGGGCATGAAGACTCTGAATGCAGGAGCAGGTTTCAGCAGAAAAAGGAACAAGCCTCAAGCACCAAAACATGGAGAATAAAGGAACCTCAAACAGAAAGATGCGGGATAGCTTTTTATGCAGAGGGACAGGAAAATCTATGGTACATTAACAGTGGATGTTCGAAGCATATGACAGGTGATAAAGAAAAACTTGAATCTTATTCTGCTCTAGAAAAGGGAAAGAAAGTCTCTTTTGGAAATGATACTCCCGCAACTATAAAAGGAAAAGGCATTGCTCAGTTAAAAGAAAAGGTCAAGGCTGGAAATGTTTTGTATGTAGATGGATTGAAGCATAATCTTCTAAGTGTAAGCCAGATGTGTGATCAAAGAACTGAGGTTATATTCAGATCGAATGGATGTCTTGTTCGTGATCTTGATACAGGTAAAACAGTGCTCAAAGGCAAAAGAACTCCAAATAATCTGTACATATTTGAAGAAGGACAACAACAATGATATCTGAGCAAGGATGAAGAGCACTGGTTATGGCATCGAAGGTTGGGACATCTAAGCTTCTCACAAATAAGGAAAGCGTGCAAATATCAGGCAGTTCGCGATCTTCCAGATATAAAAATTCCTGACAACGCCATATGCAAATCATGTCAGTTTGGAAAACAAACCAGAACTAACTTTCCAGAGAAAGAAGGATCAGCTAGCATGCCTCTTGAGCTAGTACATACAGATACATGCGGTCCCTTCAGGAAAAGAACACCTCGAGGAGAAGAATACTTGATATTATTCATTGACGATTTCTCCAGGTTTGTCTGGTTAGGACTTATGAAGCACAAAGATGAAGCATTCGAAAAATTCAAATCCTTCAAAGCCTTGGTGGAAAATGAATCAGGTCACAAAATTAAGTGCCTCAGATCCGACAGAGGTGGGGAATTTAGGTCAAATGAATTTTTCGATTTCTGTGAAGAACATGGGATAAGAAGAGAATTCTCTACAGCAAGAACTCCCCAGCAAAATGGAGTTGTGGAAAGAATGAACAGAACAATCCAACAAATGGCTCGTGCTATGCTTGATGAATCAGGAACTCCCGCTACTTTCTAGGGTGAAGCTGCACATGCTGCGGTTGTTATTCTCAACAAAACAAATGTCCGGGTGAACAGCACTCAAACTCCTCATGAGCTTTGGAATGGTAGGACTCCTTCGGTAAAGCACTTCAAAATCTTTGGGAGCAAATGCTATATCAAGAATACTGATGAGCAGCTTGGCAAACTTGAACCTAGAGCAGATGAAGGCATTCTTCTTGGTTATTCTCCATATAGCAAAGCATACAAATGCTACAATAAAAGACTTGGCAGAATTGTTGACAGCATTGATGTAGTGGTTGATGAGAAGGGATACATTCCTAGGCAAGTACATCGTGAAGACATCGAAGAAGATGAAGGCTACCCTCAAAGACAGAATGATGAAGAAGAAGAATCTCAAGAAGAACCTCAAGAAGAACCAGAGGAGCAAACAAGAATAGAAGAAAAGACTCCATCCAGATATGTTCAGAAGAACCATCCAGAATCTCAGATTATGGGACAGAAAGAAGCAGGTGTACAAACTCGAAGAACAATTGCAGAAGCTTCAAGCTATTTAGCATTACTCTCCTCAACTGAACCACAAAATGTGAAAGAGGCATGCAAAGATGAATGTTGGGTAAAAGCAATGGATGAAGAACTTGAGCAGATCGAAAAGAACAACACTTGGGAGCTGGTTCCTAGACCAAAAGATAAGAATGTTATCAGGACAAAATGGGTCTTCAAAAACAAATTGAATGAAAATGGAGAAGTAATTAGAAATAAAGCCAGACTTGTTTGTAAAGGGTATGCGCAGCAAGAAGGAATAGACTTTGAAGAAACCTTTGCTCCTGTTGCAAGACTTGAGGCCATCCGAATGTTTCTTGCTCTCTCAAGTTTTCAAAACTTCAAAGTATTTCAAATGGACGTGAAATCAGCCTTTCTGAATGGAGACTTGGAAGAAGAAGTATACATTGAATAGCCAGATGGGTTCATTCTTGGAAATGATCCAAACCTTGTATGCAGATTGAAAAAGGCCCTCTATGGTCTCAAACAAGCTCCAAGGGCTTGGTACTACCGCTTGGACAAATATCTTCATCAACAAGGTTTTTCAAAAGGTTCAGCAGATAGCAATCTTTATATAAAAGTTGAAAATGACAAATTGCTAATACTTGTTGTGTATGTAGATGACATTATTTTTGGCAGCAATGAAGAAGCTATGAGTCAAAGCTTTGCCTCGGTCATGAAAAAAGAATTTGAAATGTCCTTGCTAGGATAACTGACATATTTCCTTGGTTTGCAAATCCAACAAAAGGAAGGAGGAATCTTTTTATCTCAAACCAAGTATCTCAAACAGATTTTGAAGAAATATGGCATGGAAGATGCAAAACCAGTATGTACACCCATGGTCACAGGATGTAGTCTCAGTATAAATGATGAATCTGCAGCAGTACATCAACCAACGTACAGATCTATGATTGGAAGTTTACTTTATTTGACAGGTACCCGACCGGACATCATGCATGCAGTTGGAATAGTTGGAAGATTTCAGGCAAATCCGAAGGAGACTCATCTTCAGGCAGTGAAGAGAATTTTCAAATATCTTCAAGGGACTCAAAATTATGGCTTATGGTATCCTAGAGATACAGATCTTACTCTTCATGCTTATACAGATGCAGATTGGGCCGGAAGTGTGGATGACAGGAAAAGCACAAGTGGTGGTGCATTCTTTATGGGTTCTAGACTGGTATCTTGGTTCAGCAAGAAACAGAATTCAATTGCCTTGTCTACAGCTGAAGCGGAATATGTTGCTGCTGCATCTTGTTGCACCCAACTCCTTTGGATGATGCAGACTTTGCAGGATTTTCAAATCACTTGTACACCACCAATACCCATCTTATGTGATAACACAAGTGCAATCAGCATCTCCAAGAATCCTGTTATGCATTCAAAAACCAAGCACATACCAATCAAGTACCATTTTCTCCGGGAACAAGTACTTGAACAGAAGGTCAAGTTGGAGTATGTTCCTTCTAAAGAACAAGTTGCGGATATTCTCACCAAACCATTGCCCAGGGACACTTTTGAGTACCTCAGGCAAAAGCTGGGGGTTGTTGATGCATCATCTTATTGTTGAATCTTTTCTGATTGATGGTACAGGTTCAGGGGGAGCATATAATGCATTGTTGGCATTATGGAGGATGGTCAGAAGGAGATCTTGGAAATAGCTGCAATATGTCTCGATCTCTTTCATGGTGAATTATGGTTCTTTGTGACAGATCTGGTTCTTTTTCAGGGGGAGCATGATCTTAGGGGGAGCATACCCCTTTGCCCTTGATGTCAAAGGGGGAGAATGAAGCTGAAGATTCTAAGGTTGCCATCAAGTCCAAAGGGGGAGATTGTTGGCATTATGTTCTCTGGTATGGCTATATGTTACAGATGTTGTACTTGATGGCAACTCCCATGACAAGGCTCTCAATTTATTGAAAAATAAGAAGGACGTAGGAAATCAGTTCAGAAGGTGCGTACCCGCAGGTACAACTTGCAGGGACCGCGTCCAGAGTCGCAGGCCAGCCATTCAGGAGGTGCGTCCACCCAGTGCACACATTTCAAGGCAGAGAAAAGCTCACGTGGGGGTTTCTTGTGTTTTACTCTTGGTATCTAGCCGACGGTATTGTGTTATTATGGTGTCGGCTCATGGTATTGTTCCATGATTTGAGGAGGAGCTTGCCTATATAAATCAAAGGAGATCATTTGGTTTGAAGTATGTCTTTGGTTGAATATCTTATGAGGCTAGATCTGGTCTAGATCTAAAAAGGCGAATCTTCTGAAAGACTGAGATCTCTTTGGCGCATGATCAGATCTGTAGATCTGACTGTTTGGGTTACTCTTAAAGTCTTGAAATCATTCATACCCGAAGGTACGCAGGTTCAGTGAAAGGCAAGTGCGTCGGGACGCAGTACAGTAAGAAGAGACCTGCGTGGGGACGCAGGGCAGAGTAAGATTCAGGTGCGTCTGGGATGCAGTACAGTAACAGGCGCACTGCGTGGGGACGCGGAGCATAATAAGGATCAGGTGCGTCTCTGAGCAAAAAGACGCGGCGCGATATTATTTCTGGTTGCGCCCCTGCAGCAACAGGACGCAATGCAGTTGAAGGAACAGTGCGTGGGCACGCAGCACAGCAGAAGGATCTCTGCGTGTGCACGCAGGGGAGCAGAAGGTTAACTGCGTCTGGTCGCAGGCCACAGAAGGGAAAACTGCGTCTCTGTCTTAAGATGTTCTGTTGATTGAATTTCTCTGTTGATAAGGTGTTCTGGGTTAGTTCTGTTATTACTGATCTGATAACTGTAGTGGACTGTAACTGTTATGTACTTGATGATCATTTGATGCTTTATGAGAAGAAGTATGGGGTTGTAGCTCCCTTCCAGGAGAAGACTGGAAAACGAGAGAGAGTTGTAGCTCTCTGCAGGTTGCAGCCTGCGTACTGGTAAAAGGACTGCACCAGTACAAAATCATTGTAAAAGGAGTTTCTAATTTGAAAGAAGATAGAGACATATTGCAGCAGGTGGTTTTCACCCACATTGGGTTTCCACCTTACATCTTGTGTTCTTTGGTGTGACTATCTGTTTTCTTTGTTCATGCTCATTATTTTATGGTACTGACATGCAAAAATAATTCAAAGATCAAACAAGGAAGATTTATTAATTGCTATATAATACTGATTCACCCCCCCCCCCCCCTCTCAGTATTATTTCCAACAATCAAAAGACTCACAACTGAAAGTAAATATCAATGAATGCTGCTACAGATTTTTTATGAAAAAAGTGTGCCTTCAATAAAGAAATTTCAGATATGAAAACGCAGCTAGAAGAAGGAAGGAAAATAGAAAATGGAATGAGGAAGTAGTATAAGGAGTTGGAAATCGAGTTTTAGAAATTTAAGGGTGAAGCAATTTTTTATGCAACCAGCTCACAAATATAAGAAAAGATAGATCAATGACTTCAAAATCAGCCTCTTCGAGGGGGAAACATCCTTTACATTACAAAAATGAACAATTCTTTGATGATACAAATGACAAAACGTCCTTTCTATATATAGGGTTCTAAGGGGTCACAATCTAATCAGGGCCAACATAACAATAATAATATAAGGGATAACAATAACAATAGTGGGCTTCTATGGGGCATAATAATAACAATATGGGGACAATAGGGGCACAAAAATAACAATAAGGGATACAATGGCAATAATAATGGGGGAATCACTAGTATTATAGGGACCCAACATGCCCCTCTCCTTCAAAAAAGTGTTGTCCTCAATGCTTGACTAGTTATGGATGCTTCTGTATAAAATTCTCATCCTCCCATGTGGAAGCTTTAGTGGATAAGTTCTTCCAATTGATGAGATACTCTAAAATTGGTCGATTTCGTAGCTGTCGAGTTCTTGCTTCTATGACTGCTTCAGGTTCCAATATGATTTTTCGTTCCTTGTTAAGTTCTGGAAATATTGTTTGATCTGGGAGCTTGTCACCTATAACCTTCTTTAAGCATGAAGCATGGAAAGCTAGGTGCACCTGGGGAGCTGTAGGAAGCTCCAATTTGTATGCCATAGTACCAATCCTTTGCAACACCTTGTACGAACCATAATAATTTGGTCATAATTTATTATCATTCTTACCTTGCTTCAGGGAAATTTGTTTATATGGTTGTAGCCATAGAAATACCCAGTCACCTACATCAAAACTTCTTTCATTGCGATGTTGATATGCCTGTTGTTTCATTCTATTCTGTGCCAAAGTGAGGTTATGCTTAAAGAGTTGGAGAACTTGTTGTTAATGCTCAATGTGATCTTCCACTCCTTGAACTTTAGAATTTTCTCTTAAATATGATGTGATGGATGGTGGATGATATCCATAAAGTGCCATAAATGGGGTCATTTGTTTTTAGTATGGAAGGAAGTGTAATACCACCATTCAACCAGAGTAAACCATTTGACCCATTTTGTTCGTTTATCATATATAAAGCAACGAAGATATCCTTCCAAACATTTGTTTACTATCTCAATTTTCCCATGAGATTGAGGATGATAATATGAGCTATGAGCTAATTGAGTACCAAGACAAGAAAATAATTTTGTCTAAAAATTTCCAATTAGAATGGGATCTTTGTCACTTACAATAATCATTGGGTGTCCATGTAGCTTTTGAATTGTTTCCATAAATGTAGTAGAAATTTTAATGGATTTAAATGGATGAGATAATGCCCAAAAGTGTGCATACTTGGTATGTTTGTCAACTACCACCATGATCACACTCTTTCCTTTGGACTTGGGTAAACTTTTGATAAAATCCATTGAAGCCTCTTCCCAACATTGGCTTGGAATGGATAAAGGTTGTAATAGACCTAGGGTCTTAATTGTTTCAACTTAATTTTATTGGCAAGCCAAATATTCCGCCACAAATTTTTGAATATCAGATTTAAGGCCATCCCAAAAAAATTCCTTCTTAACCCTATGGTAGGCTTTTAAAAATCCTGAGTGCCCTCCTAAGGGAGAGGTGTGGAATTCCATAAGAATATTTTGTTTGAGTTGTGAATTCTTACATAGGTATTTGTACCATAACGAATCATTTTTCAAGCTAAATGTATTAGATGTAGTAGGATATTATTGTAACTTTTTTAATGAGTGCCCACACTTCTTCATAATTCTTCCATTCATCCTTTGCTTCATTTATCCAATCTAGTTGGATAAATGAAATGGCGCAAAGCAATGCTTCCGCATCCTTATCATTTCTTGAGAGTGCATCTACCACAAGATTTTTCTTCCGTTTTTTGTAGATGATTTCAAAGTCATAACCCAACATATTTGTGACCCATTTTTGTTGCTCTTCTAAAGATAATCTTTGTTCTAAAAATTACTTAAGGCTATCATGATCCATTTTTACCTTGAAGTGTCTTCCCATTAGGTAGGATCGCCATTTCTTAAGTGCATGTCGTAGTTCCAACGTTTCCTTCTCATAAATAGCTTTGTGTAAATACTTTCATTTGATTAAACGTCTTTCGAAATCAATGGGTCTTTCTTCTTGCATTAAAACAACACCAATTCTGTTTCCTGAGGCATCACATTCCCAAATAAAGGTTTTTGTGAAGTTTAGTATAGCTAAGACTAGTGCTTGGCACATTGCGTCTTTAAGATGTTCAAAGGCTTTGTTGCTTATGGAGTCCATGCAAATGAACCTTTCTTCAATAATGTTGTTATAGGTGCTTCTATTCTCCCATAATTCTTAACAAACTTGTGATAATATCCCGTCAATCTGAGAAATCATTACAGATTCTTTATGGATGTGGGGATTTTCCATTCCTTAATCACTTTAATTTTACTAGGGTCTACCTTAAGACCTTCTTGAGATACAATATGACCCAGATATTCCACCTCTTGTACTCTAAAGAAACGTTTGGAGCTTTTTCCATATAATTGTTTCTCCTCCAATAGTTTGAGCACCCTGCCAACATGTTGAACATGATCCTTCAAAGACTTGTTGTATATTAGCATATAATAAAAAGAAAACTAACACAAATTTTCTAAGGAAGGGTTTGAAAATGGAATTCATCAAACCTTGAAATGTAGAAGGTGCATTGGTAAGGGCAAAAGGCATAACCAAAAATTCATAATCACCCTCATGAGTTCTAAATGTTGTTTTCAGTCTTCATTTTGATTTGATGATATCCTGAATGAATCTCCAACTTGGTGAAGTAAATTGGTCCATGCAATTCATCCAATAACTCATCAATGACAACAACGGGAAGTTGATCTTTAATAGCGAGCTTGATGACCTCCCTATAATCTAGACACATGCACCATGATCCATCCTTCTTTTGCAACAATACTACTGGAATAGAGAAAGAACTTTGACTAGGTTGAATTATACTAGGCTCTAGCATTTCTTCAACCATATGTTCAATTTCACTCTTTCGGGCATAGGGATATCTATAAGGCCTCAGGTTTAGAGGAACACCTCCTGGAATCAAATGAATAGAATGATCATGATCGTGATCATGAATAGGTGGGAGGTCTTTGGGAATCTCAAATACCTTGGAATGATTGTCCAAGAATTTTTGGAGATCTAGATAAATAGATGATCTCAATGTGGGAACCTCTAGCAAACATAATTGTGAAATTATGCCTCTTTGTTATTTCTTTAGAAGCTTTGTCATTCCATTAGAGCTAATTATATTTCCCAATTTTTCTGTGATAACCCCTTAATACAACTTCCTTTCCTTCAGAAAAATAAAATAAAATAAAATAAAATAAAAATAAAAATAAATAAAAAATAAAAAATAAATAAAATTTAAAATTTAAAATTTAAAATTAAAAAAAAAAATAATGAAAATTTCTTGAAAATTAAAATCTGTCCTACCCAAACATTGTAGCCATTGGACTCCTAGTACAACATTAGCACCACCCATCTGAATGGAAATCATTGGGCTATTCAATACATATTCTCCAATGGATAGCTAAATATTATGTCACTTTATAAAGAAGTTTATGGTTCCTCCACTTGCAACGATCACTTGATACTCTGGTGCTAGATATATGAAGCAATTCAATTCCTTGGCTATCCTACAATGAATAAAATTATGGGTACTTCTTGAATCAATCAACATTATTACCTTTTTCTTCTTGATATGTCCTTTCATCTTGATAGTTTGAGGAGTGGTAATTTTGACCAATGAATTACAAGGTATGGTCAGATTATTTTCTTCTTTCTCTAGGGTTTCTTCCTAGTGTATATCCTCTTCTTTTGACGTTTCTTGTTCCTTTTCTTCCTCCCATTCACAATCTATGTAAAATAATTTCTTCTCAGCACACTTATGACCTTTAGTGTATTTTCTATCACAACTGTAACAAATCCATTTTGCTATTTTTTCTTCCAATTGTTGTGGTGTCAACCTTGTAGGTTATGGAAGGATAGGGGCAACAACATGTCCATATTTATAGTTGTGTGGTAGGCTCCCTTGTTTCCATTTTGTTCTTTCCATTTTTATTTCTAACCTAAATTCCTTCTCCAATGAATCGAGTTCCCAAAGGTGAACCTCATGTTGGATGTTATCCTTTAAAGTCCCTATGAACACATCAATCCTATGCTCCTCTAGAATATCTTTTACCCTTATATTCAATTTTTGGAAGTCCTCAATGTGCTTCGTCATTGAACCCTTTGGTTTGATATTTATCAATTGGCTAACAAAATGTTGTTTTTTTTATCCTCATAATGTGCTATCATTTCTTTTGTAAAAATTTCCCAAGTGACAATTTGTTTACAAGAGAAAATCCATCGACACCATACAAACAGATTTGGTTCCAAATATAAAGTTGCAATGCATACCTTTTGTGTGTTTTTCACATTATGGAGATCGAAATATTACTCCATTTGTAGTATCCATGTTACGATATCCTTGGCATCAAACTTCCTCATATAGATATTTGGAACACGGTGGGTATTCAATCCAACGTTAGAGTCTATGAAATAATTATTAGCATTTCTTTTGCTCTCATCATGAGTTTTCTTTATTACCCTTTCACCATTAGTAAGCATTTCCTGTAGCAACATTATCAAATCTATCTTCAAATCTTCTCTGTTTCCTTTAAGTTTTTCTTCTATACCATCGATATTAGCTTCCACGCCATTCATCATAGCTTCCACGCCATTCATCATAGCTTCCACACCATCCATCTTAGCTTCCATGCCTTTCTTTAAACCATCCATCTTAGCTTCCACGCCTTTCTTTAAACCATCCATATTATCTTCCATGCCTTTCTTTGAACCATCTATCTTAGCTTCCACGCCTTTCTTTAAACCATCCATCTTAGCTTCTGTTACTTTTTCATATATCATGTTGCATTTCTTCCTCTTCTCCATGAGTCATGCTAGAGATTTTAGGTTGCTTACTAGATGTTTCTGTTTTATTTCCTCGGTTCATCAATTAATGATAATTTTGCTTCACTATTCCCTTTGAATTCCTTCAATTAAGTTTTTAAACCAAACTTATTCAAAATTTAACCCAAAAAAAAAAAAACTACACACTTTTTTTCTCTTTGTAGGAGCTTAATATTGAATTTGTTTTATCTCTGTAATTTCAAATCTCAAATGTTTGAAATTATGTCCTACGGTAGCCCTCTGGGCCCTCTTCCCAACCCCACAAGTTTGATCAATATTGGATTCTCTATGAAATAAATTGTAGGAAGTGCCACGTAGAGATAAATTGTAGGAAGTGCCACGTGTCACTTTTTTGACCTTCATACCTAAAACTGATACACAAAAATCTAAAGTCTCTCCTCTTTATGTAACATTTTATGAAATTTCAATCTAATTCTGGAGACAAAGTTATGATGATTTTCTATAGGTCACCTATTTGAGATATAATTCAGGAACCTGCAGAAACCCCACCTTCCTTGGCTCATATCTCCGAAAATATAGAGAGACAAGATCTTTAATTTTTACCCAAGGTTCATCAAAATTTTGGCACAAATGGCTTTTAATTTTAGCTTATGAAACATTGTAGAAAAAACATCATAAAAAAATTCCACGATGACCTATTTAAAGCATAGAAACCCTAGAATCCAAAGCTTTGATACCAATTGTTATGCAACCAGCTCACAAAATAGAAGAAAAGATAGATCAATGACTTCAAAATCAACCTCTTCAAGGGGGAAACCTCCTTTACATTAAATAAATGAAAAATTATTGGATGATACAAATGACAAAACCTCCTTTCTATATATATGAGTCTAAGGGATGACACTAACCAACATAATAATAATAATAATAATATAAGGGCACAACAATAACAATAAGGGATACAATGATAATAGTAATGCGAGAATCACTAGTATGATAGGGATATAACACAATTTCTCCAAGAGAAGAATTGGAGTGGCTCAAAAGTAGCGGTCAAGCATCTACAAGAAAATAAAAATTTGTTGGAGCACCTAGTTGCAGAAAAAATAATGTGATCCATGAGCCATGCAAGAATCAACTTAACAATGAAATAAGGCCCAAGAAGAAGAATAAAATTGAAAAGTGTAATAATTGTAGAATTTGTGGACACATAACAAATATTTGTGGTAATGGAGAGATAAAATCATATCAACAAAAGGAGGATCTAGAGGAGAAGCCACATTAAGCATGCATGCAAAATAAATATCCATCTTTCAATTATAGTCCACATTATTGTTATTGTTTCTCATGTAATGATTTTGGTGATAGGGCTATTGATTGCGGGGAACATGAAGGGAATGGGAATTATATTGATAGAAGAAATCAGCATATTCCTATATTCCTTGGTCACATTAGATGTTTTGTATGTGAGAATATTAGCCATAAGGCCAAGGATTGCAAGATGCTCATGTGTTTCAAGAGATCCAACCAAAGAGAGGAGAACATGCAAGGCCAACTGCATAAGAAGAAGAAGGATCAAGAGATGAAAGTTTGGAGGAGAAAAGAGCAGCAAGAATCTCACACCAAAATTTGAGGCCTGCATGGACTTGGAGGGAGAATATGGTTGCATTATGAGTTGCATGAAAATCCTTGACTATGTAGCCATATAATAAAGTGTTATTGTATGATATGCATGTGTTTAGGGGGAAACCATGAGGTTTGAAGTTCCCTTTCATTTTCAGCTCTATTTCTATTTTCAACTCTATTTCTATTTTAGTACATTTGTTGATATCTTTGGAGAAGCTATATGTTTTCATTTGGTTGATGTTAATGATGGTATGTAAACAACATGGTTGACTTATGCATATGCTCACGTTGTGATGAAGGATCACACATTCAGGGGGAGCATATGTGCTTGCTAATGGATTTGCGGAATGTTGACATTATTTTATGCATGATGATTTTTGTTGTGGTTGTCATTTATTATGTTTCACTTCTAGATGAATCATGTCTGTTGCCGATATATTTTAGATGGTTGGATTATATGTTACAATTGAATGGAGAGATAGAAAGCATGATGATGCTTATGATGTGTTGGATTATTGTTGTTCATGATGTGGATATGTATTTGATGACCCTATGTTGATGCTACGCATTGAGAGATTATGCATTACTCATGGACATATTATATTTTGATGCACATGCCATGTGTTGCATTTTATTTTTGCTTCCATATGGAGAATATTTATTTTCTCATTGGTTTCATGTTCTCAAGATATTTCACGTTTGGGATTGTATTGATGAGAGAACCATTATGTGCAGTTGTAAAATCCATGTACTATGATTGCATCATATTTTGGGTGTATTACTCATGGAGAGACCCATGGTGTCTAGTGTGTCTTGTCATTAGCTATGTATGGGTGAATGGATGTCCAAGTCATGTATTACCTTGTATATCATTGATGTAGGAACAATTCATTGGTTGAATGTTGTAAAATTGGGTCCATAGAATCATGGTTAGTAATAGTTGTAGAGGGTTTCCTTGATGGTGCTGGACCCACTAACATTTAAGGGATATCCCTGATATTAAGTTCCAACTAGACCTCACACCATTTGATGTGGTAGTCGCATCCAATATGATGGCCCGATTGACATTATCTCAAATATTTGCCTTATCTCTTGCTTGTCAACACACAAGAGTGGTTTTCTTTGTCTTCGAATAGTGAGGTTCTCATGAGTGGTCAGTGCTTAGTGTCACTTTTGTCAAGGTTCTTTCACTCAAGAGGAAGGGAGAGGTGAGAGTGAGTCTTAATTCGAAAGGGACTACTCCCAACTCTGTTAGAGACACACCACACAGAGGGACATGTGCAACTTTTGACAGAGTAGTACACACATATGCAACAGTCACAAAAACAAGGTGAGAAGATAGTATGTACAACACCCAACAGAATAGTCCACATGAGTGCAAATATTGTTATAACGCGTTTACTAAAATGAGTCTGTCGAGTATCCAGTGGATAGTCCACACGGGTGAGATAGTGTTAACAACTGATACAACACATTTCCAATAGCATATGTAGTAAAACAACTTAAATAGTTCAACTTTCTTAATATAGATTAAAGAAAAATGCATTATAAGCATCCAAAGAATAGCCTTACAAATGAATACAATACATGTGTGAAATCATGATGGGCTTTTAAAAGGATTCTGAATTATGAAACAATTCTAAGACACATTGATACACCATTACATAACTAACCATAATAGCGAGCAGATGGAGCCATTGCGCACTCCTCAAAGAAAATACTACAAACACTCAAGGGTATCTAGGAGGAGCTAAGCTGAACAATCCATTTGCATGCACAAATGAGGGGTATATATAGACAAGCGTGAAACTGACCCTTGCGACTGTTCCACTTCCCTCATGACTATTTGACTTACATGAATCTTCATATTTACATGACTTTTCAACTTTACATGTGGGTCTCTTAGACTTCCACGTTACATTGCATTTATTACACCAGTATGGCTCACAATAGTGATGTGGTCGAGATGACTCATGACATGACTCGACACGACACTACTACTATGTCCATGCTTATGGTGGTGTCCATGTCTTGGTCTAGTGCTGCTAAGTGATGAGTGTGCTCTTGTTGTATCATAGTTTCACCTCCACATGGCAAGGTGTGCAAAGTTTTCGATGGTCTTGGTGTTCACTTGATGTTGCACACATGCACATGTGTCTCCTTTAGTTGCTACTTGGTATGCTTCGTGTATTCTTCAAACCACAAGAAATTATTCTAGCATGTGCTCTTTGTTCAAACTATTTGTCGTTGCACCATGTCTCATCCATTTACATGTATCTACAATCACTCATGATGAGATGACATCAAATGAAAAAATATCTTAGTCTACCATGATGCATCATCCCTCATTTTCGGGTTCATGTGACCAGGGGAGAGGAAAAGGCTTTGAAATTGGGCAGAGGACATTTTAGGTCGGGATGCGAGCACCAGGGCACTATCAAAGGAAAATTGCGTAGAGACCACTAGGATCCTGAGATAAGCAGTACGGAACAAGAGTGGCCATCTGCGAGATCTAGTTCGGCTAGAGAGCATAACTGTGCAAATTTTCCTAGGAGACAGTGTAGGCAATAGGGAGGATGTTGGTAATGAAAATTTTGTAGATTCTCTTGGGAGGCTAGCAACGGGTTACGACAGCTTTCCAGCCAAAACTACACAGAATTAGTAAGATGGCTTGCAAGACATGTCTGTGTAGTTTCCTAATTGAGCGGGGTGTGAGGCAACGGGAGGATAGTCCAAGAAAACTGTGCATTTTTCAGGAGAAGGAGTCTAACTGATAGGGGGCTTACTCACAAAACTAAACAACTGTCATAGACACTACAGTGACAGGGAGCGGGTGATTGTCCATCATGTATACAAAATTTCTTCAGTCAGCAGAGGCAAGCATGCTGACATCTTTTACGCAATTGTTTGGAGGAGTGATGCCTGGGGTCACTTCTCGTGTCAAACTCTCTGGTTGAAGAGTAGGAAGCTTAATATATTTGCTTGTTGATGACACAGATTGAGATGCCTTGCTGAGAAATTTTTGCATTGTTCTAGGTGAGAGTCAACCAGATCAATTCCATGATTATGGAGTGCAGACTACATGGGAGGCAGCCTCAAGCTTTGCACAATTCTAGGCGGCAGTACATGGTCACTAGGGGCTAAGACTATGCAGTGCAATTCAGTAAAGATTCTGCTGATGGAGGGTGGTCTAGTCGAAAGATCATCGAAAAAATGACTAAGTGTGTAAATGAGTGAATGAGTGCATGCATGACCTTGTGAACACACATTCAACATGACTTGAGGATAGGACACGTATAACCAACAAGACAACATATGCTCAATGTGACTGACTATGGGGTTGTCTAATGATGAAGCGACAAGTACGAAACTTTGGATATACCTTCAGATGACCGTGATGACACTTGCGTGACAGTGCTTACAACATCGTCCGTGAGTGTGATAGATGTCTACATAGCGAACACGACTCACACACAACCTTCAACATAAACCGAACGAGGTTGCAAGCATGACATAATCATCAACATGCCGAAGATGACAATTGGTCAAAGAAGTGAAACTGAAGCAGGACATGTAGAGGAAACACATGAAATAACTTTTTTTTGTGCACATGCATGTTACTGAGGAGATGATGATATGAGAATAATAAGAAATCTTGCAAACTCAACTAAGAGGTGTACTTCAAAAGTTTCTCTTTACTTACCATACTTACCCTCAACTTGATCATGCATCCAACAGAGTTTGCATGCGGTTTTCATATTTTCCATTACTTGGTCTCTTTCTTCTTTTCCCTGACTCCTTGGGAGTGATCTTAGCATGTTACCTTTTCCTATGGTCACTGGGTGATGGATAAGCATGGTTTCAGCAAGAAGTGACTATTGTCAGAACAGGGCCCTGGGAGGCCCATCTGTGTAGTTTTTGCATGCAAGATCAATGGATAACTTGGATAACACTACAACTTTTTGAGGCTCAGGACACTTCCGTAGGATGGGGGTCGTCGGAGGACACCTTTGCACATTTTATAAATGTAGGGTAGCTGGACTACTCTACGCATATTTGGAGAGTAGTGGTGGTTGCCTGACTGCTCTGCATATTTGTAGAGAGCAATGTTGGCTTCCTGACTGCCCTACGTATTTCTGAAGAGGAGTCTTTGTTGGGTATCTATGGCTGTGATGTTTGTATAAGAAAGGGAGGGAGTTTTATGGTTGTAGAAGCAAAGTGCAAAGTTCCAGGAAGCTGAATAAGGTTAGGTTGCTTAGGAAATGGCTAAGTGTGATATTAGTGACATAGATGTAAACAGTGATAGGGCTCAACTGTGAGCACACATAGATACTTAGTGACATAACATAGACCGTCTATAATGCATAATACATACTTTTCTTCATCCAACAACCTTCCTGACAAGAGTGCGTGAAGTGAGTGTGAAACATGTCTTTGTGAGAACAACCACTCATATGCACACAATTCCCTTAAAGCAGAACCACATTCCCTTTGCAAGACAAATAACGACCCCTATGCCGAAAGTTAACACATGTTGCATAAAGATGAGAACATGAAAAACTCTTAAGATCGAGGAGAAGAAGCTTGAGGTAGTCAACTTACAAACAAAGTGACAAAGGACGAATGATCGTAGGATCCAAGGTAGGCACCAAAATGTGCATGTGAGCCAAAATTTTAGAGGGTGGTTGTAGTCTCTACAACACTTGGTGGCACACTGGTAGAATTCCAACTCTCTGTATGGACCTTGTTTCGTGAAAAGGGAGTCTAACCCTTCCGGAACTATTGTTCAGTTCTTTGATCTTGATGTCTTCCCCACTAGTTTGTGTGAAAGATGTAGTCCATACCATTCTCTTCATCAATCCACACACGTTCCAAGCTAGCTCAACCTAGTTGTTTTGATTGGGGATGAGGGGTGTATTGATGCACATGTAATATAACTGTCAGAGTTTAAGTTCATCTCTAGTGTTTCTCTATTGCTAGTAGGTTTGGACAGTACCCCAATGGAGTCACGCATGAACACAAGCATCACTCCACTGCGAGTGAGCTTGATTAGTACTCGACGGAGTTACTTGTATCATCTCTCTGCACAGGAATCCTTTCTCTTCATTTTCCGTATTCATCTTTCATTTTTTTTAAAGAACTTTGCATAAGAACTTATTTATTTTAGAGGCGGAAGAGGGATCCAAACTTATTGAGAGTAGGAGCGATTGTTCCTTCAGATACATATGCTATTTATACCACTAACATACTTGTTAATGTTTTCCCCCTTACCTTACTCTATTTGACTAATCTGAGACGGGTTAACGGAAAAGAACTGATTAGAGTAGGCATAACTAGTTAGCAATGCAAGTGGTGTGTTTTCACCAAGACTCACTCTTAACAAAACACATTTTCCAATAAGGCATCATCGTCTGATGACAACAAGTTCTTCATAAAGAGAGAGGACAACAAATAACCAGATGTAGGTAGTTGTACAAGTCCTCATAGATTTTTCTAGCTTGTCTCAAGAACCAAACATAGTTTCACGAGAGGCTAACATACAGGTACAAGAAAGAAAAGAAAGCAAAAAAAAAAACAGAAGTAAAGCAAAGCAAAAATTAGGCAAAGCAAACAATCAAGAAAACCAAACCAAGTAAGCAAGAAAATAAACATGCAATCCAAAAGAAAAAGCAAGGGAAAAACACAAACACTACCCCTACTCCTCTGCTAAAAAGTGCATGGGCCTACTCACGTGAAGTGATATTTCTAATGTAGTCATCAGTGCATTGGCTGGCCCATGTTGGTAAATGCATGAAACATATGCATGTGAACAAGTGAATAAGAAATATTCAACAATGAAGGCCGACACACTTCGAGTTCTAAAACATCCACAGAAAATTAAAGAGTGTATTCTCCAGATAAACATTCTGCAGACTTAACATGGTGTTGTGACACACTACGTGCAGATGATAAAAATGTGCACTCTCTCGACTGTGACAGAAAAAAAAAAAAAAAAATATGAGAAGGGGAGGCAACTTACGCCTTGCAAATGTGCTTGTTGTGTATGATCCTCTAGTGCAAATGTGCTTCTTGTGTATGATCCTCAATTTTTAAATATCATATACCATTTTAAAAAGACAACCGTATTCCATAATATATATTATTTTTAAACTTCATGGGCGGCGGGCCCGTACTCCATGGGATCGCACCCATCCCATCCCCGGCAATTCCTATTTCTTACCCTATAGGAATTTTAATGCGGCCTGACATGGGGCCGCATTAAGGCGATACAACACGCCACTAAGTGATGAGAGAGAAAAATCACTTAACGACGTGTTGTATCACCTTAATGCGGCCCCATGTGAGGCCGCATTAAAATTCCTATGGGGTAAGAAATAGGAATTTCCTCCCATCCCCCATCCGACAGAAACCTCGTTTAATTTGGGTGCTGTACGTGACACATATCGGCGGCGGGATCACCACGTGGCTGCCTCCCCCAACCACCATATCCCGCGGATCTCCGTTGGTAGCTTTTGGTTATAACTTCGTTGCATTGGATAACCCTTGTGCATTGTTGGGAACCGTTGGTTATTTGTTGAATGTGTTATAACCATATAACGTTGCAAACTTTATGGACTTCGTTATATGGTTTACCATGTATGGGTTTCAAACATTACCATATTCCATATAACGTTAACTTCATATGTTAGGTCTGTTGGTTGGGATATGTGCCACGTATTCATATACGTTGGTTGGCATGTAATACGTTGGAACCATAATGGATATGCCAATACCTTGTATGGTATATTTGTTATGTCATATACCTTTGACCATATGTTTTTATAACCTTTTCTCATTCACGTTGAGTTATGTTACATTGAAGTTTGTTTTTTATGATTTGTTTTGATTATATATATATATATATTTATATTTATATTTATATATTTATATTTATATATATATATATATATTAACTTATTTTTTTACTTTTAGTATATATATATATTTTTGTTTTTGTGTAGGGCTAGGAGTAAATGCTAATTCGCCACGTGTCAATGGTTTGGTGGCTACCATGTGGGTCCCACTTGCTCATTGGGATGCCATGTGGCACATTGTGGGTCTCATTTTTCCTCTGCCATACCAATCTTTGAAGAACTCTATCTTTTGCATACGAGCTCAGATTGACAAATTGTTCACACCACCGTGATCAAGAAGATGGGTCCTATGATCTGGTTCTAGGTCGAAGTCATTCCGATGACTTTGATTTTTGAGCATATCTGAGTCCTCCTCGTCCTGTGTGTGTTCCTAAAGATCCACCTGGATCAATCCTCCCCACTGAGGAGCTTTTGGTCCTCCAAAAGCATGTAGAATAATCTGCAGCTTTCCTTGTACCCTGTCTACATCACAAGCGTCCTGAAAAGGCCTAGCTTCCATCTCATTCACCTTTGTTCTTCAGAGCCTTAAGCAATGAGTCAACACCTGCTACTTCTGCAACCTGTAGTATATGGTTTTGTAAATTACATGCTTGAATGACAAGACCAATTAATGACCCTAACGTCCCACACTTGCCACGAGTTTAAAACACATCTCGGTGGACAAGTTTACAATAAGATGGACTCAATACCCCAGCTATGACAACAAGGCCGACTTATCATGGTTGCTCCAACAAGTGATGGAAAACTCCTCATCACTGCAACCCATGATTTACATTCATAAGGCCAAACATCATTTTCATAGTTTAACATGCAACTCAAAATACAACTCAAACATGACCATACATCATTGTTGCTAACCAAGTGATGGAAACATCTCATCACTTTTACACTAAAATGCAAAAAATGATTTACAATGGTGGTCATAACAAGTTATTACCCTTAAAAAAACCAACTCAATAAAGCAGAACATCGTTGACAGGGTGGTTGTATTGGTTGCACATATTCATCTTTCAGCGTTTCTGGCGATGGTTCCAAAGCATGAAGCATCGGACATGTGGTTTGCTGGTGTCCCTCTTTGTTACAATGACTACAACGATTCTTTCTCCTCCAAACCTTCGAGGTTGTCTTGGGGCACTTCCCCTTGGTGTTGCTTCAAAAGGTGTTCATGGAGCCTTCACTATCACTAGATTGTGAGGAAGGAATTTCATCATCTGTTGTTACATCATCTGTTGTTGGCTGGTTACTGGCCATATCAGAGTTTTCCCCCATCTCCTTTCGGACGTATCTGAGTCCTACATAACGCAACAACTCCTTAACTTTGATGGGGTTTATGATGCCTTGGCCTTCGGTGCCGAGGCCCTTTCCTTGATCTCCCATTTTCTTCATTAGCATGGATCCAATCCCTATAGTATGTTTTTCAAAAGCAGTAAACTCATCATCATGAAATTCATATGAAATTGGAGAATCGCTTTTTAACTGGCAATAGCTTCGCTCCATGGCCTAGAACTGGCGTAGTAATCTTTGGTTTTCATCCCCTATCTCCTGTAGAAGCCTCCTTTGCTCGACATTCTCTGCTTGAAGGTGGTGGTTGATCTCTTCAAGTTCTGCTGAGGGAAGTGTCATTTTTGTTATATTGGTTGAAATTCTTGATTCATAGCCAGAATCAGACCCCAAATCGATGGGTCCAATTGTCACGATCCCAAAGGCTGCGAACTTCATCTCGTCACTGGAGTCAGACCCCAAGTCAATGGGCCTACCTTGTGCAAATCCCGTAGCTATGACTTTCCCATCTTCCTCTGGCTCGGAATCTTGGCTTTGCTGCACAGTGGCAGCAGCCTTCTGTTTCCCCTTTCTATCATTCCTCTCAAGTCTCAGCTCAGGATGCAACTTCCAACAACTTCCTTCGTCATGCCCCTCTTTCCCACAATGTGTACAAGAGGGTTTTGCTCCCCTTCTCTTGGCTGCTGCGGTTCTATTTTATTGTTCATCTTTGTCAAATTTGTCCTTGTTCTCAATATGAATGGCCTTCACACTGGCCACATCAATGGTGGTTGGTTCAAACAATAACAATGAATGCCTAATATAATTATGTAGCGATCCAATGTATTTAGTTACAATTTCAGGTGGATCAAGTGTAATACCCAAATTTAGTGCTTGCTTCCTAAATTCTTCTGTAAAACTCTGAACATCCTGACCTTTGCCTTACCTTAAATACTGCTGGTTCATTAAAGCTTTTTGCATGTAACCCAACAGGTAAAATTGTGCCTTTAATGCAGAAATGAAATTAGGCCAAGAGGAGTAAAGATTACCAACATTCTTGTTGCTTTACATTTTGCTTTCCCACCAAACGAGAGCAGTGCTGGTTAATCGCAAACACGCCAACTGAATCTTTGTGTCATCCTCCACAATCTGTTGAATCTTGCAGTAGATCTCAATATGCCTAATCCAATTATTAAGTTTTTATGCATTTCTTTCACCATTGTACATGGGGAGATCAAATTTTACATCTAATTTAAAAAAAGGTTTCTTAGATGCATCTTTGGAATTTCGATTATTATGATGGTGAGAAGAAGAGGAAGAACTTCCACTTGTGGAAGGAGAAGGAGGTGGATCTCCTCCATCATCATTTCTATGTACTGAACCTTATCCTTTTGGAGTTTTCCCGTCTGCATTTTCCAGTTTTTCGAGCTTTGAGAACAACTTCTCAACACGATCTACCATCATATAGAAAATCTTGCGAAAATTGAGCTCCTCCTCATATCGAGCCTCTTCATCTACCATGTTTCTCCTTCGATGTGCATGCCCTGCCTCAGGATCGAAAGACTGTAATTCTCCTTCGCCTCTTCGGATCCTATTTCTCGTTAGCATAAAAACATGCAATTCACATCTAAAAACACCTACTCTGATACCACTTGATCCAGGTTATCTTTTGTTTATAGATGCATTAAAAGAATTACATATACATTTTGTAGCTTAACCAAAGAGAAACTTTAAATGTGCACATGTGAGAGAAAGAAGAAGAAAAACATACGAAAACAAGAAGTCAAGAACTTGATAACAGAGTTCGTCCCTCCTGGACTACATCTCCGAGCCCTGCTCAATCAATGGGGAGGCCTTCATTTATTAGAAATGGCATCAAAAGAAGTTACATTCATCAGTTTACAAAATGGAGCATTATACCTCCATGCTGAAAAGTGCCCGAAAATTGGAGAGCTCTGTTGTAGAAACTGACACCACCAATGGATTCCTGTCGCCGAGAGGTGCAAAATCTATATTAAACTTGCTAAAAAATGTTGCTCAAGCAAGGTTCCACCAGTGTTTCTTAGTGCTCAGAGTTCCGCCACCTGGTCTCAAAATCCGTGCTCGTAGATCTCTCCCCTTGCAAATGGTACAGATGGTAAAAATATGAGTTTATATAACTTAGTGCATATTAAACCATAATATGGTTATGGTTTTTAAATATCATATATCATTTTAAAAAAAACAACTGTATGCCATAATATATATTATTTTTAAACTTCATTGGGGGTGGGCCTGTACTCCACGGGACCGCACCCATCCCATCCCCCATCCTACGGAAACCGCGTTTAATTTGGGTGTTGTACGTGACACATATGGGTGGCGGTATCACCACGTGGCTGCCTTCCCCAACCACCATATCCCGCGGATCTCCATGCAAACTTTACCCGTTCAGATCTTTACATGACCGTTGGTAACTTTTGGTTATAACTTCATTGCATTGGATAACCCTTGTGCATTGTTGGGAACCGCTGATTATTTGTTGAATGTGTTATAACCATATAACGTTGCAAACTTTATGGACTTCGTTATATGGTTTACCATGTATGGGTTTCAAACTTTACCATATTCCATATAACATTAACTTCTTACGTTAGGTCCGTTGGTTGGGATAAGTGCCACGTATTCATATACATTGGTTGGCATGTAATACGTTGGAAAGATAATGGATATGCCAATACCTTGTAGTCTGATCTGGTACGATGGCTCGATTTCCATTATCTTAAATATTTTCCTTAGCTCTTGCTTATGAGCACATGAGAGTGGTTTTATTTGTCTTCAAATAATAAGGTTCACATGCCTGGTGAGTTCTTAGTGTCACTTATGTCAAGGTTCTTTCACTACAGAGGAAGAGGGTGAAAGTGAGTCTCAAGTCGAAAGGGAATAGTCCCAACTATGTTATAGGCACACTACATAGTGAGACATGTGCAACTTCCAATAGAGTATTCCACATGGATGCGACAGTCACAAAGACAAGGTGAGCATATATCATGTACAACACCCAGCAGAATAGTCCACATGAGTGCAACGATCATTATAACAAGTTTATGAAAATGAGTCTCTTGAGTGTCTGACGAAATAGTCCACACAGGCAAGACAATTTTATCAATTGATACAACACATTTCCAATAGCATATGTACTAAAACAATCGAAATAGTTCAATTGACTTAATATATTTTAAATCAACATGCATTACAAGTATCAAAAGAATAGTGTTACAAACAAATACAATAGATGTGTGAAAATGTACTCTCCTGCTAACAAGCTTTTGAATTAAGCAAAATTTCCAAGACACATCGGCAAACCATTACCTCACTAACCCCAATAGTGGTGCATTGGACCCACTGCTCACTCCTCAAAGAAAATACTATAGACTCTCAAGGTTATGTGGGAGGAGCCAAGGTGAAAAAGTCATTTTCATGTACAAATAAGGAGTATATATAGCCAAAGGCAAAACTAACCCTTGTGATTGTTTGACTTCCCTCATGACTGTTTCACTTACACAACTCTTCCTCTTTACATAACCCTTCAACTTTACATGTGGGTCTCTTGGACTTCCACATTAAATTACTTTGATTACAACAATATGTCCCATACTAGTGATGTGGTTGAGATGATCCACGACATGACTCAACATGATGGTGCAGCTATGTTCATGTTGATGGTGGTGTCCATGTCGAGTTGTAGTGCTATTGAGTGATGACTGTGCTCTCAGTGTATCATAGCTTCAACTTCACATGGCAAGAAGTGTGAAGTCATCGATGGTCTTGTTTTTCGCTTGATGTTGCACGGATGCACATGTGTATCCTTCACTTGCTACTTGGTATGCTTCGTGTGTTCATCCAACCATGAGAAAGTCTTCTATCATGTGTTCCTTATTCATCTCGTTCGTCATTGCACCATGTCCCATCCATGTACCTATATCTATAGTCACTCATGTAGAGACGACATGAAATCCAAAAATATCCTAGTCTACCATGATGTATCATCTCTCATTTTTGGGTGCAAGTGTCTAGGAGAGAGGACAAGGCTGTGAAACTACGCAAAGAACATTTCAGGTTCGGATGCGAGATGCGGGCTCCGGGGCACTGTCAAGGAAACTTATGCAAAGGTAACTGGGAGGCCGAGATGAGCAGTACGAAACAACAGTGACCATGTAGAATATGGCTCGATTGGAGGGAAGAACTGCAAAATTTTTCTAGGGAGACAGTGCAAGCAAAAGGGAGGACACTAGTAGTGAAAATTGCACAAATTCTCTCGGGAGGCTAAGAACAAGCTACAGGAGATTGCTAGCCAAAACTATGCAGAAATCGGAGGTTGGCTTGGAGGACATGTCTACGCAGTTTCCAGGCTCAGTAGGGTGTCAGGAAATAGGAGGGTAGTCCAAGAAAACTGTGCAGTTTTCAGGAGGAGCAACAGGTTAGCTGATAGGGGGACTAGTTGATAGAAATCTGTGATAGGCAGTGGGTGCCTGTCCTTCATGTCTATGAAATTTCTCCAGTTAGTGATGGAAAGAATACTCGCAGCTTCGAAGAATTTTTTGGGGGAGTGCAGCCCGTGGTCATTGCTCTGTCAAACTCTCTGGCTGACCAACATGAAGCTTGATAAATTTTCTTGCAGGCAGCGCAAATTGAGATGGATTGCTGAGAAACTTCTACGTTGTTCTGGGTGATAGTTAGCTAGGTCAATTCTAGGATTGCAGAGTGCAGACTGCCTAGGAGGTAGCCTCAAACTTTGCATAATTCTAGGCAGTAGTACTTGGTCAGTGAGGGCTAAGACTGTATAGTGCATCTCAGTGGAGGTCCAGCTGATGGACGGTCATTCGGTCGAAATATCATCAGCAAAATGACTAAGTGTGTGAATGAGTGAACAAGTACATGCATGACCTTATGAACACACTATCAACATGACTTTATGACAAGACATCTTCAACCAAAAAGACAACATATGCTCAGAGTAACTAACTATGGGGCTATATAATGATGAAAGTAACAAGTGTGACACTTCGGATATACATTCAAATGACTATGACAACACTTGTGTGACAGTTATTAAAACATCGTTTTTGAGTGTGATTGATGTTTACATAGTGAACACAACTCAAACACAACCTCAAATATAACCAAAATGATGTCGTATGCATGAAATAACAATAAACATGACAAAGATGATTGTTGGTCAAACATGTGAAAACAAAGAAAGACGTGTAGAAGAAACACATGAAATAACTTTGTGTTGTGCACATACATGTCACTTAGGATAGGATGACATGATAATGACAAGTAGTCCTGCAAACTCATCTAAGAGGTGTACTTCTAAAGGTGTTCTTTACGTACCATACTTACCATTGAGATGATCATGCATCCGACAAAGTTTGCATGTGGTCCTCATATTTTTCATTACTTGGTCTATTGGTCCTTCTCCCTGACTCCTTGCTAGTGACATCAGCATGTCACCTTTTCCTATTGTCACTCAGTGATGGATCAACGTGGTTTCAGCAGGAAGTGACTTATGTTGGAATGAGGCCTTGGGAAGCCCATCTACGTAGTTTCTGCATACAAGACTGATGGGACAACTTGGACAACACTACATATTTTTGAGGCTTAGGACACTCTCACAGGATGGGGGTCCTTCCAAGATACCTTTTTGTAGTTTCTAAATGCAATCCAGTTGGACTACTCTACGCATTTCTAGAGATCAATGGTGGCTTCTTGACTCCTCTATGCATTTCTGGAGAGTAGTGTTGGTTGCTTGACTACTTTTGGCATTTTTGGAGAGCAATGTTGGCCGAGTCTCTATGGGATGTAGGGTTTTTGTAGGAAAGGGAGGGAGTTTGATGGTTGCAGAAGAAAAGTGCAATGTTCTAGGAAGTTGAATGAGGCTAGGTTTCTTGGTAAATTTCTATGCGTGAGATCAGTTACACATATTTAAATAGTGATAGGAATCAACTGTGATCACACAAAGACACTTAGCAACATGACGTAGGCCACCCAGAATGAATAAGAAATACTTTGCTTGATGACAACCTTCATGACAAGAGTGGGTGAAGTGACTGTGAAACATGTCTGCATGATGAAAACCACTCACACACACACAATTCCCTTGAAGTAGAACAACATTCCATTTTGATTAAAAATAAAAACCCCTATGCCCAAATATGACACATGCTACGTAAATATGAGAAGATGAACAACTCTAAGATCGAGGGGGGGAAGCTTGAAATCATTAGCTTACCAACAAGTGACCAAGGGCAAATGATTGCATGATCCAATGTAGGCTTTGAATTTATCATGTGAGCCAAACTTTTGGAGGGTGGTTGTATCCATTACAATGGATTCATAAGATAGCCCTATGTACTTTTCACAACTATGTATTTTATCCATGAAGCTTTGTATGTATTGTAATTCATTAGATATCATTGCCCAAAGTTAGTTGAAGTCATGGTTATGAGGAGTAGTCTCTTGCACTTGGAAAGGAGACTTATTGTAGCAAGTAGAGTGTATGATTGTAACACCATTACATGCTTAGGGGGGCATGTTCAATTCAAAGATGGCATGGCATTGGCAGAGACATGATTGGAAACTAAGATTTTTGGTGTACATCAGCCTTGCATTACCATGATGCTATGTATGACAAGGGGAGTCCTTCTATCATCTGACACATTATTAGAATTTCACTTAGTGCCTGTATGGCCCTTTTCCAGTGATGTCTAAGGGGGAGAGATTTTAGATTACATGTTCAATCTCACATGTTGTATTGAGCTTGAAATCAATTCCAAAGGGGGATTTTGTTGGCATTGTAGTGTTGGCATTCATGTGTGATGAGTGCTTGGTGATGGAAGATTCACTTGATGGTCTTTTTAGTTGGAATTGATGGCAACATACTTACAACTAGACCTATTGGAGGTGACTTGGAGATGCATTCCCCATGTGATCATTGGATTGAGGTTGGCATTTTGTGTTTATTGGAGATGTTGTTTCTATAGGTGGTTGAAGTGCTACTATAGGTGTTATGTATGCTTCTACATATGTTGGATGCATTGGATATGTTGCTACATGTGTTGAGGCGTTTCTACTAGTAGTGGAGGCAATTGTATAACATGATGTTGCTACTATAGGATTCAAAGGTGGTACTAAAGGTATTGGATTGTTTATAGAGGTTGTGGTCGCTGCTTGAGAAGCTAGAGGTGTTGGTCTTGGTGTTGAGATTTGCATAATAGGTCTTGCAAGTCAATGCTTGTTCTCAGCCTTTTCATCAGTTGTATATTAATCACACTCACTTGGAGGAGTTTTTAGGTGCTGAAGAGGGTGTTCCATAAGTTGGTAGAGGTTCTGGACTAAAGATCTATTCATTTTCTTCATCCCTAGCCTCATTCACATGGATCCAAGCCTGTGGGAGTTGATAAAATGCTCCATTTGTTGGCATGTTGGGTTGTGCAAGTGACCGTTTGAATATGCCCAATGTTGTGCATGTGACTGAGGCTTTTCATGGAATTTGTCTGAATTCCTCATGTTGATCAACTAATTTTTGTGTTGTTGTGATATTCCTGTTTAGAACTTTTAGTTTTATGGTCAGAAAAGTTTGTGGGACCTATAAAAGCTGATTAATGTTGAAAATATAAAAAAGGCAAGTGGAATTAATAGTTGATTAAGTCAATGAGTTGAATCCAAATCAAATCAAACATATGAACAGAGTTGTGAAGCCGAGTAGTTATGATTAATTATTGAGTTGAGAACATCAATTATCTGTATATTGTATATAGCTCAATGATATTTTGGTTGGATGAGTTGTATGTGTGATGTGAGTGTGAGTTTGGACAAGATCTTGCAAGGCGTATGAGTTGTCTATGAATATTTTCTAAAACAATTTGAAATTGTAGCAGCAGATATTTGGAGTTTATTTTAATCAATATATGATGCAGTGCATGAGGTGTTGATGTCTAGATTGGAGTAGTGAGAATGTGTGGAATATAGTGTGATTTTGGATATTATTTTCTCCTATATTGTTTGTTAGTTTTTGTTGGCAATTTTGATTGAGAATGATGGTGTGGTTTTGATGTTCATGTTGAACAAATCGAGAGCCTATTCTGAAATATTGTGAAACAAGGATCACATGGAGGAAGTGAAGACATGGAGGCTTTATATTAGATAGTGACTTGGTAGATTCAATAGAAGGAAGAGATTTATCCATCCAATGGTGGTTGGATAGTTTGGCAGAAACTCAACAACGCTCATTGGTCATGATAGCTCCTGGGAGATCAGAGTCTGCAGAGTTGGTTGTTACTTCAGGAGTAATCGAGAGAGGATCATTGATCACGGTGGCCTTCAGTGGATGGTAATCCCTAGATCCATGAGAGAAACAATTTATTCTCTGATAGGTTCCATGATACTATGAGATAAGTTGAGTCTTCTCTCTTTTGGGAGTAAGTTGATCCATGTAAATTTTTCTCAACAATTAATAAAATATATTGAGAAATGTAGCAATAGTAGGGTTGTTTTTAATCGGGGAAGGGTTTTCCATGAGACATACTTGTGTCCATTGTGTTGAATGGTTTTATGGTTGCATGTTTATTTAGATCCTCTGATCTATGATTCATGTTTCACTTTGTGCATGGTAAAAGATTAATAAGTTGGAGAAAACGTTTATTTGTCCTGTCACTACAGATTCAACCCCACTCTCGGTAGTGATATATTTTCCCAGAAAATTGGTCATTTCCTCTTATCTATGACTGATATCAAGTGATCCCTGTCTCTATAAATCTGATAAACACTGAAAAATCACTGCATTGACCTTTGCTTGCTTCTCCTCATCACCATGCTCCTCATATGATCTATAGGGAGAATAACGTGAACTATAGTCCACCATTTTTCTTGTCATATTTGATCTTATTGTTGTAAACATACTATGTCAAATAAACAAAATATAAACATCATCAACATACCTTAGTGAAGTTTAGGGGAGGCTATCTCATATGCAAAATCAATCCAGATTAGCACAACATAGGTAAATGTATAACGAAATCATCATATCGATCATCTCAACATCAACATCATCAACTTCTACATGATGACACAAGTGCAAAAATTATCATCACCATGCATACATAAAAGTCACATATACAACCTACATCCATGCATGATAAAGAAATTCCATCCATCTAGTCCACGTGTTGACCTAAGAGTTGTGATACCATTTTGTAACCTCCCCTCCCATATCCGACCAGTTCCACCTACCTACCATGTTAGGCATGACATGAGTAGATACTATGACATGATCAACCTCATAAATACATTTAAGGAAGTGGAATTGACAAAGTGAAATTATATTGACCTTCCTCAGGAGCTACGGGACCTCCACGAGCCAAACAACAACTCTAGGTCCCATAACCCTAAGTTAAATTACCTTTTTATTGATGTGGACTAATAGTCACTTCATAAAGAAGGAAATATAGTATTTATTACCCTGTAGTCACATGGATAACCATGCCTCCTAAAGACTGCGGTCTAGATTTCCCATTTTTGAGTAAGAAACCCTAGAATCTGAGTCACTTTTTCAAGACTAGTATCCAGACCTTTGACCAAAACTTGATGGAACTTTTGAGAATGATAAAGGAAACTAGGACAAAGTCATTAACATAAAACTTAGAAAATAACTTTACCTATCTAGGCCTAACGATGACAGAAATTTCATTAAACACATTCTGAACATGTAATCTATAGGCCATAAATACATATTTGAACATAGGGGTCTCACACTTATTTGAAAACCATTAAGATAGTGATGAGCCCCAAATTTGGTAACTTGTTGGGCTCATTTGGCCTAATTATCCTTGTTCATTCCTTGTTCAATCCTTCATTTTTCATAGCTTATGCATTATTTTTCAGTATGTTTATGTCATTTGTACGAATAAGGGTAGTCAGTTTTCCTAGGTGGCTAACACGTGCTCATTTCAGGTTTTTTTGACACATGTTGGAGCAAAAACGAGCAATCATGGGCTAGAAGACAGCCAAGCTTGAGGTGAGGATTCGTAGGGGGGTTGTCTATGGCATTAAATAGCCCTTCCTCGAGATCTTCACCCGCAACTCCGAGCTCCAAAGGCCACCAAAACCGGATCTAGAAGGCAGCCAAGCAGATTTTGGAAGGGGCTGTCTACTCACAGTTTGGACAGCCAAGTCCCATAGATTTAGGAGGCCAGCTAGGGTCCTCGTGGTGTATAAAGTTAAGGCCTTAGCCTTCGTAAGGGACTTTTGAAACCATTGCATATTTTGCACTACAATGTTGTTAGCTTTACTTTGTTCTCTTATAGCCATTTTGGCATAACTCTTGACTTATGACTATTTTTTGATAATGAGAAGCAGTCTGATTTTATATTAACTCTGAGTTTTCTATAGGAGCCATAGCTCTCAGGGTTGGTCCCAACCTGAGATCCTAGGGCTTCCTTTTTGTACTGTTACCTTTCCCTTATGCATCGTTGTTTTCCTTTTCTGCATTTGAAACGTATTTCTGATGGGCAGATTTAGTTGTGTTGGTTTAATAGGTCACTATTTATGAATAGAATTGCTTCAGATGTTTAAAATAGATTGGTAGGATAATAATAGAAAAAAAACTCCAAGAAAAGGGTCAACAACACTCTCAGTTTCACCTCATCCTTATTGGATCAGGGGCTGGAATTGAAGAAACAGTGCTGCCCCAACAAAAACCCTAGTTTGTTTGACCATGCAATCCTTAGTGTACTGTTTTCATTTTCAGAAGTTAGTTATGGGTTCAGATCTCTGAAATGTTCTTTGCATGATTGATGTACATGGTTTTCTTTCCAAATAAATTTGTTGTCTATTCGTGTTATTGACAGTTAGATTAGATTATCTAGGACTTTGATCATTTGTAAGACTTTGTTGATTCGATTAAATGTACACTGTGCAGGGCATCTCTACCACTCTCTCATCTCACACGTGTCCTTTTTCACACGTAACCCTACCTTCTTGCTCCATCATTGTCTTAGCCTTCTTTAAGCCAAGTCAGCCTTCTACACCCCCTCACCACTCCATCCACCAGTCCCTAGGTCTCTCCAGGCCCCTATCCTACCTCCCTATCCATTCATGCATCTTCCCTCACTCACCCATCCTCTAAAATCCACTTTTTAAACATCCTGTAGAAATTTCTGAACATCCTGTAGAAATCTCTGAACATCCTATAGAACCCTTGCAGACTTCCTGTAGAAGCTCACAAATGAGGTTTCTTGATAGCCAAACTTTGTGAAACTCTCCGGAAGGGTGTTAGGGACTCCTTAGACCCTCTCTAAACCTTCCCAACCTTTTCCAAGCCTTTGTCCTCCTTGATCCACCCCTGCACAGTAAAAAGCCAGTTAAAAGCACATGCATGATATTCTAATAACCTATTCAAAACTACAAAAAGATGTTTTCTTCAGGTAGAGGTAGTCTAGACACATGTATTTTACCTTCATAGAATTAATGGCATCCCTTCCAGCAGTTTGCATTCTCTCCTTTGCATCAGTAGGACTAGCTGTTAGAATTAGGGTTTGCTAGGGTTTGCGTTACCTTTTGGCTTTCAGTTTCTTTCCGCAAGTATATCAGCTTCCTTTGAGTTATCTTTCATCCATCAGTTAAAAAGCATCTTCTAAGAGCTCATAGAAGTTGGCTTAAGCCCCTAGCGGACTTGTGCCAGCTGACCAAGTGCCAACTACGGCAAGAGCTAGTACTTGTGCATATAGCACCCTCGCTTCTAAGTTTGTTACGAACTACCAGGTTGATAAAAGTAAAGAAGGGAGTCCCAGGAGTTGCAGCATTATTGCTGCAATATCGGAGCCCACCATCTTTTTGGCGTTGTTGCCGAGGAAGCGTCAGAGTATTGGTGATTGTTTCTTTTCTTCTATTTTCTCCTACAATCTTCTTCTAAGTAGTTTATTTCATTTCATTTCCGCAAAAGTAGAGTAGATATTCTGCTTTCATAGATTAGCATTTCAATTCCGCAAGCGTAGATTAGCGTTTCAATTCAGCAAGCATAGACTAGCATTTAATTCCTACAATTTCATTTGAGCAAAATAGATTAGTCCTTCCGTGCTTTCATTTCAATTCCGCATTTTCATTTCAGCAAGATAGTTAGTTGCAGTTCAATCTATTTTAGTTTTGCAGGTACTAGAAGAAAAAAAACAAAAGCAATCAAAAGTATTTCCATTTCATGCCTCGTAGGGACAGAGATAAAACTGGAAAATTCTTACCCAACACCCCCACCACATCACTGAGTCAACCTTCTCTCTTCTTTGGTGACAGTGAACCAGAAGAACCTATAGGTGAACTCCCTGAGATATACAAAGATCCTATAACAGAAGAAGAGTTAGAGAACACTCCATTTGAAGTCATGGCTGAAAACTGAAACAGTAGAAGAGAAGATGAGAGAATAGAAGGTGCCTTTCCCATCCGAGAGACCAATGGAGACATGAAAATGAAAAACATAAGCCCCTCCGCTTTACCTCACTTCCATGGATTGACTACTGAAGACCCTGCTACCTTCCTGTTTGAGTTTGTTGTCCTTTGTCGAACTTATGACTATGCTAAGGATGAGAAAAAGGTGAAACTCTTTCCCTCTACCCTCAAGGACGCAACATTATGCTGGTTGGTGGGGTTACCTGGTAACAGTATCACCACTTGGGCTCAGATGCAGCAAGCTTTCAATACCAAATACCGGGACTATTGTAGATCCAAGGAAACTAAGGGAGAAATCTTTCAGATGACCATTGGAAGCGATGAATCTTTAGAAGATTACGAGGAAAGGTTCCAACTCAGTTATAAATGGGCCAGGTGCACACTTGACCTGGAATCTCTGAACCTAGTTCTGCTCCGAGGAGTCCCTGAAGACCTTCTAAACACCCTTAACATGCTGGCTGGAGGAGACATCTACCAACTACCTTATGAGGACATAAAGACCATGTTTAGAAACCATTCTAGGGTGGCCCGGAAGAGAGGTAGGGGGAATCATCTTTCAGCTAGTACCACCTTCTCCAAGCATGAGTTTGCTAACCAGATGGAAGACCTCAAGAGTGAGATGAGACAGACTATTTCCATGCAACTTGATACCTTCCGAATTCATCAAAAGAAAGAGGAAGTTGAGAGGGCTTTGGCCATTTTTTGTCCTAGATGCACAAGGAAGTATCCCAAGAATGAGTGCCCATTACACTTAGTAGACGTATGTTTCATTTGTGAGGAAGACCACCCCACCAACCAATGCCCTACCTTGCCTGGATTTAAAGCCATGTATCTAGGGGCTGAGATGGCTAGTGAACCTCTCTACTTCCTCAACCAGAGGAGGCCACATGGACCCAGACCTTACCAGCAGGGGATGCAAGGGACATCCCAAGCTTATTATAACCCCAACCAATCTGCTCATATACCTTCCTTGGCCCCCCCTACTCATCCTTCTTGGTTCACACCTCCTCCGTGGTCTTATCCATGTCCATACCATACTCAACCTCCTTCTCATTCGTTTCACTCACATGCCCAGCCACAACCTCAGTGGAATGCACCTCAACTGGGGTGGAGGCCCCAATACAACACTCCTCCCACCATTTTTCCTCCACCACTAGCTCAACCACAACCATTACCTCCTGCTCCTCCAAGACAACCCCAGATGTCTGCTCAACCGAACCCGAACCCCAACAACAGACAGGCCCAGTAGGTATATACTGGGGAGACAACATGCCCTACCTATGCTGTGGAGATCCAAGAGATCAACCTGTGATCTGGGAAGGTCCTTCCAGAGCGCCAACCCCCTCCCCTAGAGGAGGAGGAAGAGAAACAGGAAAGTGAACCCCAAGCCATTCCACCCTTTCCTGAGCGATTCACAGTAACCACACAACCCAACCCAGAAGAGAATGAGCTTCTGGGAGAACTCAAGCAGTTGTGTGTGAAAATACCCCTTCTCCAGGCCATAAAAGATGTACCGATATACAACAAATTGATTAAGGAGAAGTGTTTTAGGCACCCAGGCAGGCGAAAGAGAGATGCCTCAACCATCAATGTCATAGGACAGTTGTTCGATCTCATGTTGGGGCAAGTAATCTGTCCAAAGTATTTGGACCCTGGGAGTCCTGTAGTTGATGTCCACATCAATGGCACCATCATACCCCACACCTTGATTGATCTAGGGGCCGCTATTAATGTGATGACCAGGGACACCATGCTTAAGCTCAACCTTCAGAGTTCCTTAAGGAAGACCTCGATAGTGCTGCAATTGGCAGACCACTCCACCGTGACTCTCGAAGGGATTGTTGAAGATGTCTTGGTCTCTGTTGACTCCTGGGAGTACCCTGTGGACTTTTTGGTCCTTCATCCAAAGGAAAAACTCACGGGATATCCCCTCATTTTGGGAAGGCCTTGGCTGGCTACTGCAGATGCTTACATCAGCTGTCGACCAGGAAGCATGACCATCAAAAATGGACCTATGTCCAAACAGTTGGTCCTATACCCTCCTGCCCAACCTTTGCTAGAACATGACTTACCCCTCTGGTTGGAAGAAGTAGAAGAGGATGAGGTCTACTCTGCACCATTATGCACAGTAGAGGCCACCAGGCGAGGTCCTCAAACCGAGGATGATTTGATTGAGAACTTCATCCAAAATCCTCCCCCTGGTGCACTATCCTTGGAAGAGTTGGTGGAAGATACCCAAGCTAATGCTTTAGTGGACCTATGTGCGACTGATCCGACCACTCCCAGAGTTATGAATGTGGAGTTTGGCCCTAAAAGAACTTTAAAGATCAGCTCCTCTCTCTCTCCCTCTCAGGAAAAGGAGTTATGTAGCCTCTTGACCCACCATTTGGAGGCTTTTTCCTGGAGCTGCAAGGAAATGAAAGGAATCCATCCCTCGGTCTATACCCATCATATTTACATTAAGGAGGACTGCAAGCCAGTCATGCAACCTCAGAGGAGAATGAATCCAGCCCTTAAGGACATTGTTAAAGAAGAAGTGCAGAAATTGTTGGATGCAGGATTCATCTACCCCATATCGGATAGCGAATGGGTTTCCCCTCTGGTGTTGGTACCTAAGAAAACTGGGAAGTGGAGAATCTGTGTGGACTACAGAGAACTGAACAAAGCCACCAAGAAAGACCACTTCCCTCTTCCTTTCATAGATCAAGTGTTGGATGGACTGGCAGGAAAGAAGTTTTTCTCTTTCCTAGATGGGTTCAGCGAGTATAATCAGATCCAAATCAGCCCGGAGGACCAAGATAAGACCACCTTCACTTGTCCATGGGGTACCTTTGCCTACCGAGTCCTTTCCTTTGGGCTATGCAATGCCCCTGCCACTTTCCAGAGAGCTGTATTAAGCATCTTTTCCAAGTTGGTTCATGATTTGGCAGAAATCTATATGGATGACTTTACTCCTTACAGGTCTAGCTTCCAAGAAGCCTTGTCTAACCTGGGAAAAGTTTTAAGCAAGTGCATTGAGATGAACCTGTCCCTCAAACCTGAAAAATGTGAATTTCTGATGACTGAAGGGACTGTGTTAGGTCATAGCATTTCTTGCCAAGGATTACAGGTGGATCCTAATAAAATTTCTATCATCAAAAAGGTTCCACCTTCTCAGAAGGTAAGAGATGTTCGGAGTTTCTTAGGCTTAGCGGGATATTATAGAAGATTCATTAAAGACTTCAGCAAGCTAGCCTCGCCATTGTTTGGCCTCTTAGCAAAAGATGTTGAGTTTAAATGGATGGATGACTGTCAGAGGGCTCTGAATGAATTAAAGGATAAGTTGGTGTCCGCCCCAATTTTGAGAGGCCCAAACTGGTCCCTACCTTTCCACATCCACACTGATGCCTCGAACAAAGCCATAGGAGCAGCCTTAGGAAAAGTTGAAGAAAAACTTCCATATGCCATATACTTTGTCAGCAAAAACTTATCCAAGGCATAAATGAATTATATTGTAACTGAGAAATAGTTCCTGGCCGTGGTCCATTCCCTGAACAAGTTTCGACACTACATCACTGGCTATCAAACATTTGTACATACTGACCATGCTGCAATTAGATATTTAATGAATAAGCTTGATGTGAATGCTCGTATTATTAGATGGTTACTTTTGTTGCAGTAGTTTGATTTGACTATCGTTGACAAACCAGGTAAAGTAAATGTTGTTGCTGAATTCTTGTCTAGATTGGATTTTCCTGCAGGTGAAGAAGGAACAGTGGATGACCAGATGTTGGATGAACATCTATTTGCTATCTCAATACTCTCTCTGTGGTTTTCTGATATAGCAAACTATCTGATCTCAGCACAGTTCCCTCCGCATCTATCCTCAAAGGAGAAGAGCAGAATCGTGAGGAAGAGTGCCTCATTCACTTGGATTGGGGGCAACCTGTTCAAACTTGGCCCTGATCAGATCTTAAGGCATTGTGTAAGGGAGGAGGAAGTCTTTGACATCCTCCTAACTTGTCATGATGGGGCTTGTGGAGGACATTTTGCAGCCAAGAGGACTGCCTTCAAAATTATACAGGCAGGCTACTATTGGCCCACTCTTCATTAAGATGTCAGAAGATATATCAGCCAATGTGACCGATGCCAAAGGATGGGGAAACCGACTCCAAGGGACGAAATGCCTCTCCAACCTCAAGTGACTCTTGAACCATTTGAGAAGTGGGGTATGGTTTTTGTGGGTCCTATCAACCCTCCTTCAAGGCAAAGGTCTTACATCATTGTGTGCACAGACTATCTGACAAAGTGGGCGGAAACCAGGGCAATCAAAGTAGCAACAGAAGAAAAGGTGGCTGAGTTTTTAAGAGAAAATATCTTCTACAAATTTGGCTACCCAAGAGAGTTAGTCACTGATCAAGGAAGCTAGTTCACCTCCAATTTAATTGAAGACTTTCTCGCTCATCACAAGATCAAGCATAGGAATTCCACCCCATATCATCCTTAAGCAAATGGGTAGGTGGAAGTCACCAATAGAGCATTAGAAGGGATTTTGACTAAGGTGGTGAGCAGCAGCAGAAAGGATTGGGCAGATCACCTGGTTGAGGCCAATTGGGCCTACAACAACACTTGGAAGACCACAACTAGTTTCACCCCTTATGAGTTGGTCTATGGGAAGAGAGCTTTGCTGTCAATCGAGTTTGAGTACAACACATTGAGGATGGCAGCTCAGCTGGACCTAGATCTCAGCCATGCTCAACAAGAAAGGTTATTGCAGCTGAATAGGTTAGATGAACACCGAATGCAGGCCCTCCTCCACTGAGAAGTGGTTAAACTTCAGAGGAAGATATGGCATGACCGGCACCTCAATGACAAATAATTCCAGCTGGGAGATTGGGCGCTGCTGTATGATTCTAGACATAAGGAATTCAAGGGGAAGCTGAGGACAAGATGGCTAGGACCATATGCAAGAGAAGTGTAATGGCAATGGTTATGTCCTTATCAGGACCATTTATGAAGAAGACATCCCCATGCTTGTCAATGGGCATCGACTAAAGATCTACAGGAAACCTCTTTCGAAGCAAGAGTTCATCAAAACTGTGGAAAAATTAGTGCTGGTCATAGAGAAGGGTTCTGTCTCTGTTTTGGGCACACTGTGAGCATCATTATATATAAAAAAAATGAAATAAAAAAGATCCTTGGGTGAAAACCTTTCTGAGGCGCCCAAGGCATATGGTAGGGGTGAAAACCTTTCTGAGGCACCCAAGGCAGATGGTAGGGGTGAAAACCTCATTGAGGCGCCCCTGCTGTTTCTATGAAAAAAGAACTGGAATAAAGAGATCCTTGGGTGAAAACCTCTCTGAGGCGCCCAAGGCAGATAGTAGGGGTGAAAACCTCATTGAGGCACCCCTGTTGTCTCTTAAAAAAAAAAGAAGAAGAAAGAAAGAAAGAAAAATAAAAAGAAGAAGGAAGAAATAGAGAAAAAAACAAGTTTAATCTCTGAAAATTATTGCAGGTTGGAGGAACACAATGAAAAAAGGAGGCCTCTCAACTCAAGGAAAAGGGTCCCTACCAAGCTACCAGGCAACCTCACATACAATCCCTCCATGAACACTCATTTTTTCCAAGGTTTGGACACAATCTGGTCATGGTTCAGGCTTCTAAGGGAAGCTACAGGACTTTCTACAGGAAGTTCTATATTTCTACAAGAAACATCCTATAGAGCCTTTGGGCGGGCCATGATCAATTTTGGAGAAGGATTTGAAGTTTGAAGTCTGTTGAGGAGGCATGAAACCACTCTTTTCTTCCATCCTCCACTTGTTTCACCTCCTTTCACCACCATTGCTACCATTTGGTCGAATATACCTGCACAGCCATACCAGAACCCTATTTTCTCAGATAAAAAAAAATAAAAATTAAGTGGGAAATAAAGCATGCAGAGGCTCGTACACTTTACCTATCAAGGTGACCTTAGGACCCTGCACCTACGAACGTGATTCATTTATTTCAGCATGCACCCCAGGAGGAGAAATGACTACAGGATGTCCTACAGGAATCCTATAGCAGCTGATCCGGCTGGAGCACATACCATGGAGACACCAGCAGCTCATGAAGTCAGTGCATGTAGCATTCACCACCAGGAAATCGGGTCTCAAGGTCTCGTAGCCAGCAGTAGCCAATGAAAGAGGAGCTCCAACACCCGTGCACGAAGCAGCAGCAGGCAGATCCAGCATTCCTCGTCCTGAAACCTGAAAAAACCACGTCCATGGCCGCATAGGTAAGTGCCTAACCTTATTTCGTCAAATTACATAAGATATACTTTAAATGTGCATGACTGTGAGAATGGATGAATTGAACGAGTCTGGTAGCCATTCAACTAGCCACCACAACTAGTCAAACAGCCTCGTAGGATCCGAATGGGCTTGGTTCTGCCGAAAAGACGGGCAATTGACACGTGGGAAGTGTCCAGTTGGGGAGAAGCGGCAGTATAACAGGAATGGTGATCCAGGTGGATATTGGTGGCCACCTGCCAAGTCCACCTGCACCCCCACCATTGTCTTTCTCAGCATTTTCAGTTTCCTTAATTGTAGCACAACTTACTATTTTTAGTAGTTTTTCGGGTCCTGAACTTCCGGAGCCGTTTTGAGGCCCTAAACGACGTTTTTTGGGGAATCCGGGTGAAACATGGGTCCATGGAAATGTTGCCCGTTCCAACAATGGTAGTACTCGGATAGATCTTTCTAACGAGCTATTGTATGCGTCAAACGGAGATCATATGCCAAAGTTACGACCCTGGGAAATTGATGTACCAATTTACCCCAAACGGGGCCCACAGTTTGGCGTTTCATCTCCTAGGGTTAGGTTTTGGAATGTTAAGGGTTTTCCATTGTTTCTCAACAATAAATAGGCCTTCAAGCCTCATTGTAACACAGTTCAGAGGCATGTAGCCATCACATCTCTTCTCAGAGATAAGCTACCATCGCCCTAGCTGGTTTATTTATATTTCTGTTTGTAAGCATATTTTAGTATTTTCCATTAATGAAATGAAGTATTATTTCCGCTGCATCGTTGTGTATATGGTTATCTCTGTAATTTGTTGCGTTCCTGTTTAAATCCGGATCAGTGGTATTAGAGCGGTCTGCTTTTTCTCTGTTTTTCTTTGCATGTCCCCAACAAGGTCGGGATATAAGGAGTTAGGGCTTGAACTGGTTGAACCTTTGCAAGACCAGCCTCGCAAATCCCGACGGCCTCCCATGGCGAACGAGAAGAAAGACGAGGGGGCAGGAGATCCCATCAAAATCTTGCTCGAAGAAGCCCTCAAGCGACAACGGAACGCGATGATGGACAGCTTTGCCCAGATCCTTCAGCGGCTACCCAGAAGCGACACATCGGCTTCCAGCAGCTACTCTGGAAACACCACACCCTTTAAGGTACAAGTTAATTTTGAAATCCCCATATTCGAGGGTCAGATAGACGCAGATGCCGTAGATAAATGGTTAAATCTGCTAGAGGGTTATTTTTCTGTTCATGATTTTTCGAGTCGGGAAAAGATTGTTTTTTCTCTTCTCAAAGCAGCCCCCCACGTCAAGGACTGGTGGGAAACCTACTGCGAACAGAAGGATGAAATTACTGGCTCACTATTTTCAGCCACACCCACCTGGGATTCATTCCGGGATGCCATCAAGGAGCAGTACTACCCTGTTGGAAGCTATGAGGATGAATACATAAAGTGGACCACCCTACGGCAGGGAAGGGACCAAGACGTGCCGGAGTTCACCAATCTTTTCCATACCCTTCACACAAAGTTGGGTATCAAGGATTCAGAGCAACATTTGATACTCAAATATAGTGGCTGCCTGCACAAGTACATCCAGGAAGAAATACAATTCCTAAACATGCCCTCGCTCGGCGCAGCATACCGTTATGTCGTCAAGGTCGAGCAGAAGTTTAGACAAAAGAAGCGAGATTTTGGATCTGCGAATCCAAAGCAGGGGAAAGGTGCCCTGAAACCACAGAACAAAGGACAAAGCCAAGGCGGGACAACCCAAGACAACCAGCCGAAGCTGCAAGCAAAGAACAGCACCGCGAAGCCGAGAAAGGACACTGGAAAATGGTGTGAGTTCCATAAGAGCTCCACTCACAACACAAGTGAGTGTCGGGCCAAGCAGTCACTAGTGGCTGAGCTAAAGGTTTCAGAATCAGATGCATGTTCCGACTTTGAGTCAGAATCCGATAAGGGGTATGAAAAAGGGAAGCAGATCATTGATGCAGATCCCAGCGCCACTGTTTCTACCGCAAAGATCCAGAAAAATGAACCCGAAGACCCAGAGGAGGAGGAGCGTCTCTTCCACTCTCAGATGTGGGTAAAGGGCTCCACGATACAGTTCATTGTTGATAGCGGGAGTCAAAAGAACCTCATTTTGGTAGAGGTCATGAAGCGGTTGGGCTTACCGACCACAGCACATCCACAGCCATACACCATTGGGTGGCTGCATCAAGGACGAGATCTTCACGTGAGCCAGCACTGTCGCCTTCCATACAACATCAAGCCCTTCACGGATGAGGTATTGTGTGACATTGCTCCTCTTGAAGTTTGTGATGTATTACTAGGACAACCATACTTGTGGAAGCGACATGCTGTGTATGAATCAAGACCTCGTGCTGTTATTATTACATTAGGAAATAAGTTGTTCAGGATACCAGAGGTAGCACCACCTGCCGCCATCTCTTTGATTACTGCAAAACAATGCAGTAAGATCATTTCCAAAACCAGGAAATTTGTTTTCCTGATGATACGCCCTCAAGGAAAGAAGAAGACAGTGGCCACGGCCTCCAGACGGGGTCCCTCTGCAGGACAACTACAGCTGGACAAGATTGTGGAGGAGTACGAGGACATCTTCACCTCCCCGGCAGGGGTTCCTCTGCACTGTCAAGTCAAACACTCCATCGATCTGACCCCAGGTACGCCGCTACACAATGGACCAATCTATCGGCGCTTTGTTCTGGAGAACAATGAAATCAAGAGGCAGATTCAGGAGCTCCTGCAGAAAGGTCACATCCGTCCGAGTTCATCACCCTGTGGGAGCCCGATCGTGTTGGTACAGAAGAAGGATGGGACATGGAGACTCTGTATTGACTATCGGGCGCTGAACAAGATCACTGTCCGTAATAGGTACCCGATCCCGCGGATTGATGACCTCCTAGACCAAATAAAGGGGGCGAAATATTTCAGCAAGATCGATCTGAAGTCAGGATATCACCAGGTACCAATCGAACCCTCTGATGTGTGGAAGACTGCCTTCAAATCCAAGGAGGGCCTCTTCGAATGGTTGGTCATGCCTTTCGGATTGACGAATGCTCCTGCAACCTTTATGAGGCTAATGGATGACATCTTGCGGCCATTCACCAACTCCTTTGTAGTAGTATACTTGGATGACATTCTCATCTTCAGCCAGAGTTGGGAAGAGCACCTCCACCACATCCGACAGGTTCTCCAAACACTGCGGCAACACAAGCTATGTGCCAATTTGGAGAAATGAACTTTTGGCATGACCTAGGTTCAGTATCTGGGATATATCATTGATGAATAGGGGGTGCATGTCGATCCAGCCAAGATCCAAGTCATTCGGGATTGGCCCTCTCCAACCACTCTAACAGAGCTCCGCAGCTTTCTAGGTCTTCCCAACTTCTACCGTAGGTTTGTGTTCGGGTTTTCTCATATTTCTTGGCCCTTGAGTCAGGTCACCAAGTGAGGGGCGAAAACAAGATTCTTTTGGTCTGAATCTCAACAGAAGGCATTCATGGAGTTGAAGGATCGCCTCTGCACAGCACCAGTGCTCGCGTTACCAAATTTACAACAACCATTTGAGGTCGAGACAGATGCCTCTGACTATGCTATTGGGGCAGTCCTTACTCAACATGGACATCCAGTGGAATATCACAGTGAAACACTTTCAGACACAGTCCGGAAGTACCCCACTTATGATAAAGATATGTATTCCATTGTACAGGCCTGCCGACAATGGAAGCATTACATTTTGGGGAAGGAAATGGTCATCCACACAGACCACCGACCCCTGCAGTTCATACAGACCCAAGGGAAATTGCAGAATGATCGCCATCAGAAGTGGTCTACATACCTGTAACAGTTCCATTTGAATATCAAGTATAAGAAGGGTAGCACCAATAATGTTGCAGATTGCCTCAGTCGACCACCAATCATGGCGTTAACCACCGTGCTCAACTCTTGTGGGCACGAGACTTCTGATTGGCCACTTCTCTACAAGAGCGACCCAGAATTCGGCCACACATACCAGACACTCTTGGAGGGTCAGCGTGTTGCAGATTTTCACCTCCAGGATGCCCTATTATGCCACCTCGGTCACCTTTGTGTTCCTTCAAGCGAGCGTGCCAAGATGATTTGGGAAGCACACTACAGTCGGGCTGTTGGGCATTTCGGGGTCGAGAGAACAGTGGCAGTACTACAAAATTATTTCTATTGGCTGAATCTTCGACAGGATGTTTGGAAGTACATCAGGTCATGTACTGCCTATGCCATTGCCAAACCGACCATTAAGAAGCACAACCTCTATACCCCGTTGCCTACCCCTAGTCGACCTTGGGAATCCATCTCCATGGATTACATGTCAGCCCTTCCTTCCACTAAGCATGGAAATGACTGTGTTTTTGTGGTCATCGACAGGTTCTCGAACATGGCCATTATGGTGGCCTGCAAGAAGAATATCACAACAGAAGCCACTGCTAAACTCTTCTTTGAACGGGTGTGGGTGCACTTTGGGATCCCACAGTCTATCATCTCAGATCGGGACAGTCGGTTTCTCAGCACATTTTGGTCCAGTCTCTGGTCAATGCTGGACACCAAACTCACGAAGTGGCTCACCAGGGAACAAGTTCAGCAAAAGTTTCCTCATCTCATGGAGGAGCTCAATGCAATGGGGACCATTGCTTCCTAAGGGGGGAGGAATGATCCAGGTGGATATTGGTGGCCACCTGCCAAGTCCACCTGGACCCCCACCTTTGTCTTTCTCAGCATTTTCAGTTTCCTTAATTGTAGCACAACTTACTATTTTTAGCAGTTTTTCGGGTCCTGAACTTCCGGAGCCGTTTTGAGGCCCTAAACGACGTTTGCTCGTTCCAACAATGGTAGTACTCGAATAGATCTTTCTAACGAGCTATTGTATGCGTCAAACGGAGATCATATGCCAAAGTTACGACCCTGGGAAATTGATGTACCAATTTACCCCAAACGGGGCCCACAGTTTGGCGTTTCATCTCCTAGGGTTAGGTTTTGGAATGTTAAGGGTTTTCCATTATTTCTCAACAATAAATAGGCCTTCGAGCCTCATTGTAACACAGTTCAGAGGCATGTAGCCATCACATCTCTTCTCAGAGATAAGCTACCATCGCCCTAGCTGGTTTATTTCCATTTCTGTTTGTAAGCATATTTCAGTATTTTCCATTAATGAAATGAAGTATTATTTCCGCTGCATCGTTGTGTATATCGTTATCTTTGTAATTTGTTGCGTTCCTGTTTAAATCCGGATCAAATGGTGATGGTGAATGCAGAGGGAAGAATTCGGTGGTCAGGGACACGCCAAGGAATGATGGCTGTGACGTCGGCCAACAGATCAACCAGGACAGCTCACCCCCACACCATGAATTCCGCAGCAATTCAAAAGTGGCCAGTTGAATAACTTATGATACACTGCAGTCATTTACACTCACAACCATTTTGCAGCCGAGTACGCGTCCTCCTCCTCTATAAGTTGTTAGCCCGAGTTCTTGGTCTGTTCCAACATCCTGTTGCTTCTCAAACTCATCCAGAACCACCGTAACGTCCTCCAGAAGTCGTGCACGATTTCTATAGGAAGCTGTGCTACAGGGATCCCGACATTACGAAGAATATTGGACTTTTCACGACGATGGTGGAAATTCTCAGTGAGGTAGGCCTGAACATAACTTTCCCATGCAAATAATTCAAAAGGTGGTGAATTCAACATGTTGAGGGGGTAGGGAAATGTGAATGCAAGTCTGTCTATGAATTCAAAAGCCGTTTTCTTATCGTTGCATGAAATTGTCTTTGTAGTCTGTATGCGAGATTTTGTCCAGGGTCTTGAATTAAATTCCCTCCTGTAGAAAAATTGAGACACTGTAAAGGCTCACCGGTGAAAGATTGTGAACTTTATATGAATGTGTGCATAACGGAGACGTAGCTCTACGCTTTGTGTAGAGAAATCCCGAAGTCCTCCTTCTATACACGAGCAGGCAAGTTCAGAACAACAAAAACAGAGTTTTTACCATGCCAGGAGGGTTCACTAGAAAAGAACCTTCGGACTCCAAGAAATTACGGGAAACCCCTGAGGTGGTGCACTTGTTTTCCCGTGCACACTAGATGTCATTCTATGACAAGCTTCAAGGTCACGATGACGAAATTATAGAAGAATTCCTAAGGTCCTTGAAGCCGAAGTCGAAGACATTGGCCGTTGTCAACTTCAGAGGATTGACCCTCAGACTCACCCCACAACTCATTAGCAGAGTAACTGATCTACCGATGGGGGTACCCTGGGATAAGGAGGAGAGAAAATTGGGTCAGAAATCTAAAAAAGAGTTCTTCTTGCCAGAGGAACAATTTTCAGAGGAAAAGAATGGAGTTCGAAGAACTAGTCTACAACTGTTCTGGAGTGAAGTCAGCCACCAAATTATGAAGTATATTACGTGTGACGGGTGATTTATCATCGTGTATGGCTATCATTTCCGGTTGCTCACAGAACTCAAGCACCAAATGGTCCTACCCTCAGAACAAAAATTGAGCATTCCTTACTTCCTCCTGCAATCCATGATTGAGTGTGCCACCAAACTGAGAGAGGGGACACCAGACCAGCTAGCCCATCATGGGCTTATCAAGCTCCTCGTGGAAGATGAACTCCACACTTACAGTATCCCTCTCTCCTGGGAAATTTTTCGGAATATTTCTAAGGATGATGACATCCGAATCATGGCCGAGGAGCTCACTTCCTTCAATAGCGAGGAGAAGGAGCACACTCAGGCAGAGAAGAAAGCTAAAGGACAAGAAACCCCGGGCAAAACACCAAAGAAAGAACAGAAAGGAACACAAGAAAAAGGCCAAGCTACTAAAACAGGGGGTGGTAAAATTACACCAACACCCAGGGAGAAAAGACTACAGAGCAGGGTAGAAAGCACTGAGAAATTCCAAGCCAGTGAGGGCACCCCTAAGGCAGCCTTAGCCAAGCTAAAGGAAAAAGCACCCTCAGCTAAGCAGGTTAAAACGGTGCCATCTGCTTCTACAGGAAACCAGAAGGCTATTTCTACAGGAAGTTTAAAAACAGCTTCTACAGTAAGAAGGAGTGTGAGAATTAAGACTGACAGACCCCAGCCTCCATCAAAAGATCCAATCACAATTGTGGATACCCCTACCACACCAAGGGATAGGTCCCCCTCCGAGGCATCCATTAATTATGAGCGGGGGAGCCCGACAACATCTTTGTGGAGGGAAAGGATGGAGAAAGTGAACTTGGAAGCCTCTCTACAACATGCCGAGGCTGTTCTACAGGAAAGTTTGGCTAGGCTGAAAGAAACTGAGCAGATGGAGGAAAGAGCAGCCAAGTCACCACAGGAGGAGGAGAAGACCGATGTCATCATGGAACCAAGCCCCCAGCCCAGCCTGGGCTCTTACTATAACTTTTTGGAGGCCAGAAAAATTATTCCCCAAAAATTCACAGTGCCACTGTTTCTAGCACTAGAGGAAGAAAGAGTACGAACCCACACTTTGATGAGGATCACTAAATCCAAAGGGGTAGCAGATATAGGGCCGCTAGAGGAAAGGCTCAAGGAAACACAAAGGGAGTTGGCAAGAGTACGGCATGTGGAAAGCTCCCAAGAGGCCAAGTTAAGAGAAGAGAATGAGCTGCTTAAAAAGCAGCTACAGCTACAAGGACAAAGGAAAGAAGAGGACGCAACAGCCAAGGACACCACAGAAGAGCCTCAAGGAAAAGAGGGAATGAAAATTGAACTTGGGGCACTAAACTGGCAACTACAGGAAAGGGAATTGCAAGCGGGCCTAGAGATACAATCTGTAAGACAGCAGATGTAAGAAAAGGAGGCACAACTGGCCTGCATGGCCAGTTGGGCAATGGAAGCTCTGCAATGTAGGCAGCCAGCCAAATCCTATGGCCTATACCTCAAGGATCAGTGGCTGCAATTCCAAATCAACACATTGGCAGAGAGGGGTATCTCCCAAATCCAAAACCAGCAGCAGTTCATGGATTTATGTAACAGCAGTTCATTGGAAGGCAAGGCCAAGCTATCAGAGTTCTACCTTCATAATTTGGCCCTCCCAAATATAACCTCATGGGACCCCAACACAGCAGTAGGGGACATGCAGCTGATGGCAATGACCTCATGGCTAAACCACAAAGAAAAGAGAGAGGCAAAGGTCAGAAATGTCATGAACCGAGAATTGCAAGAACCACTGCTGATTAGAGCAGAGCCAAGGGACCCCACAACATTGATATCCGCCCACCAGCACCTAGCAACCAACTCTCAGGCTCTATTAGATTACATGGATCAGCACGCTCAGGCCATAGCACATTTAAGGATATGGAGCGACTATTGCGGGACAATTGTGTTCATGCTTGCACTCATAGGTGGAACAAATTGTCCCACAGCCTCAAAATCAGGGAATATCACACCCCAACTAGAATGAGGGAGGCCTTGGCACGAGTTCCTCTCTATAAGAAGTCTATGCAGAACTTCCAGGCCATCTGGATAGGCCTCAAGCTAAGTCCACCTTTGCTTTTGGGATTGTTAGAAGGATTCACAGAAGAAGAAGAGCATAAGCAATGGGAAGAGGTGGAAAGAAAGGCCGGATTCCATGACAATGAGGAGGATACTACTTCAGAAGCCTGGGATGTGAGGGTGGTGATTAAAGCAATGAAAGACGAGGAGCTAGACTAGTTGCTCAGAGGATGAGAAACCCTTTTAGCAGGGGGGTGATGATGAGCCCCAAATTTGGTAACTTGTTGGGCCCATTTGGCCTAATTATCCTTGTTCAGTCCTTGTTCAATCCTTCATTTTTCATAGCTTATGCATTATTTTTCAGTATGTTTATGCCATTTGTACGAATAAGGGTAGTCACTCTTCCTAGGTGGCTAACACGTGCTCATTTTAGGTTTTTTTGACACATGTTGGAGCAAAACCGAGCCATCATGGGCTAGAAGACAGCCAAGCTTGAGGTGAGGATTCGTAGGGGGGTTGTCTATGGCATTAAATAGCCCTTCTTCGGGATCTTCACCCCCAACTCCGAGCTCCAAAGGCCACCAAAACCGGATCTAGAAGGCAACCAAGCAGATTTTGGAAGGGGTTGTCTACTCACAGTTTGGACAGCCAAGTACCATAGATTTAGGAGGCCAGCTAGGGCCCTCGTGGTGTATAAATGTTAAAGCCTCAGCCTTCGTAAGGGAATTTTGAAACCATTGCATATTTTGCACTACAGTGCTGTTAGATTTACTTTGTTCTCTTATAGCCATTTTGGCATAACTCTTGACTTATGACTATTTTTTGATAATGAGAAGCAGTCTGATTTTATATCAACTCTGAGTTTTCTATAGGAGCCATAGCTCTCAAGTTTGGGCCCAACCTGAAAGCCTAGGGCTTCCTTTTTGTACTGTTACCTTTCCCTTATGCATCGTTGTTTTCCTTTTCTACATTTGAAACGTATTTCTGATGGGCAAATTTAGTTGTGTTGGTTAAATAGGTCACCGTTTATGAATAGAATTGCTTCAGATGTTTAAAATAGATTGGTAGGATAATAACAAAAAAAAACTTCAAGAAAATGGTCAACAACACTCTCAGTTTCACCTCATCCTTACTGGATCAGGGGCTGGAATTGAAGAAACAGTGCTGCCCCAACAAAAACACTAGTTTGCTTGACCATGCAATCCTTAGTGTACTATTTTCATTTGCAGAAGTTAGTTATGGGTTCAGATCTCTAAAATTTTCTTTGCATGATTGATGTACATGGTTTTCTTTCCAAATAAATCTGTTGTCCATTCGTGTTATTGACAGTTAGATTAGATTAGCTAGGACTTTGATTATTTGTAAGACTTTGTTGATTCGGTTAAATGTACACCGTGTAGGGCATATCTACCACTCTCTCATCCGCCCAAGATTCATCAAAGCCATCTATTCCATCTCCTAGCTAGGTTCCTCGTCTCACACCTGTCCTTTTGCCCACGTAACCCTACCTTCTTGCTCCATCATTGTCTTAGCCTTCTTTAAGCCAAGTCAGCCTTCTACACCCCCTCACCACTCCATCCACCAGTCCCTGGGTCTCTCCAGGCCCCTATCCTACCTCCCTATCCATTCATGCATCTTCTATCACTCACCCATCCTCTAAAATCCACTTTTTAAACATCCTGTAGAAATTTCTGAACATCCTCTAGGAATTTTGCTACCTTTCACCTTCCTTTTCTCCTATTTTCCATTATTTTCATAAAAAAAATGTGAATTAATGCCTCTTTTTATTTTTCATTGCCTTTGCAAATTTTCATAACCATTTATTAATAAAAATGATCCCCATCACTATGTTTTCCTCCAACATTAAGATTGGAAAACATGTCCCATGACCCTGGTATAATTTTTCTTTTATTAACTTTATTACATGGATTTTTAACAGGGGTTGTTAGATGGTTATTCAATGATTTTTATTGATGAGATGATATATTCAACGATATTATTTGATAACATTATTCAATGTTATTCCATGAACAAGAAATTATTAATGACAATTCATGGAAATATTGAATACATTATTTTCAAATTACTTTGATAATTATAGAATGTCTTTGAGTATATTAGTTATTGTCTTCTTATTTATTTAAAAATATTTAATGAAAATATGAAAGTATTTGTTGTTTGAAGATATTGGACCATATCACACCTTAGTTTAATGGAGGTATGCATACCTGAACCAGTGCATGGTGTAGGATTTTACCAGACTACAAACCCATGGGGAGGTGCATTGATTTGAATTTAAGAGACATTGTAGCACTCCGAATGTGACATTTTTAAATTCTAGTGGAACTACAAAAGTTCCACTACTAGGGATGTAGTAGTACCATGGAAAAAATGGGTAGAGTTCTTATGAACATTCTAACCCTGTAGGGAGGTGTATTTGTATGAAGTTTCTAATTTATCATTAGAGGCATTCACTAGTTAGCAAGCCACAATGTCCTACATTAGCCCATTCAAAGTGTTTTGATACCATAGCCAAGGGAGTGAATTTTTCCTTATGACATTATAACATTTTGGGGAGATGGTGATATTCCATTGGAGGTTTTGGTCTTGTACTTATTAAGGATTTATATTTGGGGGGGTATTATAACCTACTAGAGGTGAAGACCACCACAACTAGAAGATGTGGACCATTTATCATGCCATGATATTTCATATGTTTCTCCATTGATAAGGAATTAGAACATATTGAACATTATATTTGATAAATATAATTCCTATACATATTATTTCTTCTAAAAATTCGGAATAATAAATCTTTAAGATGTATACAAAAAAATTGAATCTTAGAGAACTATGAGAAATGATAGGGTTGATGTCAATTGTATCGATGGGGAACATAAGACCCCTTATGAGCACTAGTTACCTTGCATATTACAACATCTCATTTATGATTATATTTATATGAATCCTTGAAAATTATTATATTAGCCTCTTAGATTATTAATGGGAAAATATGCTTGATGTATGTAAACTTCTCATTACTTTGCACTAGGATATGCACTAACCAAAATTAATATTCAATAGTATCTCAAAGAATTTGATAAGGAATTAATTTATGTCAATACTAACATGAACTACTAGAGTATGGTTTTCATGATCCACACTAACTTAAGCCGAAGGTTGGGAGATATCTAAAACGTTATTAATCTTGTTGTGGTTTGAAACCTAAAGGGAAGGACTTTAGTGCAAATAGATGACTGCGCCTCTCTTTTATTAGTTATTTTTTACGTATAAACTTCAACTCAAGCTTCAATTGGGAAACAATATTTTTGTGATAGGTTATTAGTATTTGTAGCCCGTGTTGGCATTATGGCTAAAGTGTTGTCCTTGATGGCAACCCATTCAGGTGATAGATCACAGTACTTCAAGTCAGCAGAAGAGATTGATGATCAGCTATCAAATATTGAAGAAAATAAGGGGTACGTAGGTACACCTTACATAAGGTGCGTACACGTAGGTCAGTGTTACATAAAGTGTGTACATACCCGCAGTTATCCCGTTCAAGAGGTGCATACCCCCAGTGCACACATTTCAAGGCAAAGAAATTCACATGTGGGGTTTTCTTATGTTCTACTCTTGGTATTTAGCCGACGGTATTGGGTTATTATGGTGTCGACTCGTGGTATTGATCCATGTTTTAAGGAAGAACTTTCCTATATAAAGCAAAGGAGATCATTTGGCTTGAGCATGTTTTTGGGTTGAATATCTTACGAGGGCTAGATCTGGTCTAGATCTAAATAAGGCGAATCTATTGATGGACTGAGATCTCTTCGGTGCATGTTCAGATTTGTAGATCTGACTGTCTGGGTTATTTCTGAAGTCTTGAAATCATCTATGCCCAAAGGTACGCAGGTACAGTGAAATAAAAGTGCGTACGTACGCAGGAACGAAGCGTTTCAGGTGCGCCGGTACGCAGGCACAGAAGGGTTGCAGGTGCGGAGGTACGCAGGCACAGAAGGGTTGAAGGTGCAGAGGTATGCAGGCACATAAGGGATGCAGGTGTGTACATACGCAGGCACAGAAGGGTTGCAGGTGCGTACATACGCAGGCACAGAAGGGTTGCAGGTGCGGAGGTCCGCAGGCAGTTCAATGGACTCAGAGCGAGGTACGCAGACTAGCAGTTGAGCAGGGTGCGTACATAAGTAGGCTAGCAGTTGAGCAGGGTGCGTACTCTAAGCAGGCAAGCAGTTGAGCAGGGTGAGTACAATAAGCAGGCCAGCAGTTGAGCAGGGTGCTTACGTAAGTAGGCGAGCAGTTGAGCAGGGTGCTTACTTCTCTTAAGATCTTTGTTTATCATTGTTGTGTTCTGGGTTTGGTCCTATTATTGTTGATCTGGTTACTACAGTTGATTGGGTGATTCTCTTATACTTGATGATCATTTGATGCTTATGGATCTAGTTTGAAAATTTATGAAAAGTGGTCCTTGTAAGAAAAGAAGTAGGGGGTTGTAGCTCCCTTCCAGGAGAGACTGGAAAACGAGAGAGAGAGTTGTAGCTCTCTGCAGGTTGCAGCCTGCGTACTGGTAAATGACTGCACCAGTACAAAACCATTGTAAAAGGAGTTTCTAATTTGAAAGAAGATAGAGACATATTGCAGCAGGTGGTTTTCACCCACATTGGGTTTCCACCTTACATCTTGTGTTCTTTGGTGTGACTATCTGTTTTCTTTTGTTCATGCTCATTATTTTATGGTACTGACATGCAAAAACAATCCAAAGAACAAATAAAGAAGATTTATTAAAAGAATTAGATAATACTGATTCACCCCCCCTCTCAGTATTATTTCCAACAATTGGTATCAGAGCAGGTCCTTCAGAGAAGCTTGATCGCTTGAAGGTAGATCGTTCATCATGAGCAACTACGAGAGAGAAGCATCAATCAGGCCACCGGTTTTTGATGGGACAAACTTCAATTATTGGAAGGTAAGAGTTACTGCCTATCTTCAATCTCTTGGTACAGAAGTTTGGGACATCGTAGAGACAGGCTACGCTTTTCCTTCAGCTACTCCTACAGATGCAGCCGAGAAAAAGAAATATGAAACAAATGCGAAAGCAGTCAGTACTCTATTAGGATGTATATCTCAATCAGAATTCATGAAGGTAATGCACTATAAATCCGCAAAAGAGATATGGGACAAAATTGTCACGACCTATGAAGGAGATGAACAGGTAAAGCGTGCTAAACTTCAAACTCTCAGAATTCAGTATGAGACTCTCAAAATGTATAATGATGAAAGTGTGGCTAAATATTTTCTTCGGGTAGATGAGGCTGTTAACTGTATGAAAAATTTGGGTGAAGAAATAAAAGAGGCTAATGTGGTTGAAAAGGTTCTAAGATCATTGTCCCCCAAGTTTGAATCTAAAGTATCTACAATAGAAGAAAAGGAAAATCTATGAATTCTTACTATGTCTCAGCTACATGGAATTCTAACTGCTTATGAAATGAGAAAGGGAGGTCCATCAGACAAAAGAGAAGCTGCTTTCAAGGCATCAGGCAAAGGAGATTACTATGAAGCAAGCCACGTCCCAGAAGAAGAGGAAGAAGAATCAAATTTTGTCAGAAATCTTCAAAGGGGTTCTGGAAGGTTCAGAGGTAAGTTACCTTTTAAATGCTTTGCTTGTGGAAGAGTAGGTCATTATGCTGCAAAATGTCCTTATAAGGATAAAGGAAAGGAACCTGCTAGATGGAACAAGAAACAGAACGCAAATAAGAAAAGCTACTACACTCATGAAGATAGTGATGGTCTATCAAACAGTGATGAAGATGAACAAGGTAATGAATATAAGTTGTTAATGGCATTTGAAGATGATGATTATATGGATGCTATAGATGTGGATAACCTTTATGATGAAATTACTAGACTCAAGAGATGTATAGAAGAAAAGAACATGATCATTGATACTCTACAATTTCAAATTGATGAAAAGGAAAAACATCTTGAAAAATTAGAAGGTGAAATTGTTGGTCTTAGAAAAGAGATTGAGAAAACAAAAGCTATTAATCTCAAGTTTGTCAAAGGATCTGAAACTTTGGATGAGATTATCAATGTGCAGCGGTCTCCACTAAACAAGACAGGTCTGGGCTATAATGGAGAAACTTCTCAAGCATCCACCTCAAAAAGTTATCTTGATGCAGCAAGAAGAAATGAGCAAAAGCACAATGAAGATCATCAGGTAAAGCAGGGACGAATTACAAACAGAAACTATCAGGGGCAATCCATCTTAAGGGTGAACAAAAGCTACAACCAGCCACAGGTAAAATCTTCTCAATTTGGTTCAAGAATAGATGACAATAGAAATTACAATCAATTGGCTGGTAGATTCGATAACCGCAGAAGTTTCTTCAATGGACAATGCTTTTCTTGCCATAACTTTGGTCACAAAGCAGCTCAATGTGTTGCATATAAAACAATCATGACTAGGGAAGCTCAAAAACAAAGAAGTATGACCGGGATTACAAAAAGGACCTATAACAACTTTTCGGTTCTTGAAAATGAAGTTGAATGTTCTATTTGCAATAACTTTGGTCATGAAGAATCTGAATGCAGAAGCAGGTTTCAGCAGAAAAAGGAACAAGCCTCAAGCACCAAAACATGGAGAATAAAGGAACCACAAACAGAAAGATGTGGGATAGCATTTTATGCAGAGGGACAGGAAAATCTATGGTACATTGACAGTGGATGTTCAAAGCATATGACAAGTGATAAAGAAAAACTTGAGTCATTTTCTGCTCTAGAAAAAGGAAAGAAAGTCTCTTTTGGAAATGATACTCCTGCAACTATAAAAGGAAAAGGCATTGCTCAGTTAAAAGAAAAGGTCAAGGCTGGAAATGTTTTGTATGTTGATGGATTGAAGCATAATCTTCTAAGTGTCAGCCAGATGTGTGATCAAAGAACCGAGGTTATATTCAGATCAAATGGATGTCTTGTTCGTGATCTTGATACAGGTAAAACAGTGATCAAAGGCAAAAGAACTCCAAATAATCTGTACATATTTGAAGAAGGACAACAACAATGCTATCTGAGCAAGGATGATGAGCACTGGTTATGGCATCAGAGGTTGGGACATCTAAGCTTTTCACAAATAAGGAAAGCATGCAAATATCAGGCAGTTCGCGATCTTCCAGATATCAAAATTCCTGACAACACCATATGAAAATCATGTCAGTTTGGAAAACAAACCAGAACTAACTTTCCAAAGAAAGAAGGATCAGCTAGCATGCCTCTTGAGCTAGTACATACAGATACATGCGGTCCTTTCAGGAAAAGAACACCTCGAGGAGAAGAATACTTGATATTATTCATTGACGATTTCTCCAGGTTTGTCTGGTTAGGACTTATGAAGCACAAAGATGAAGCATTCGAAAAATTCAAATCCTTCAAAGCCTTGGTTGAAAATGAATCAGGTCACAAAATTAAGTGCCTCAGATCCGACAGAGGTGGGGAATTTACTTCAAATGAATTTTTCAATTTCTGTGAAGAACATGGGATAAGAAGAGAATTCTCTACAGCAAGAACTCCTCAGCAAAATGGAGTTGTGGAAAGAATGAACAGAACAGTCAAACAAATGGCTCGTGCTATGCTTGATGAGTCAGGAACTCCCGCAACTTTCTGGGGTGAAGCTGCACATGCTGCAGTTGTTATTCTCAACAAAACAAATGTCCGGGTGAACAGCACTCAAACTCCTCATGAGCTCTGGAGTGGTAGGATTCCTTCAGTAAAGCACTTCAAAATCTTTGGGAGCAAATGCTATATCAAGAATACTGATGAGCAGCTTGGCAAACTTGAACCTAGAGCAGATGAAGGCATTCTTCTTGGTTACTCTCCACATAGCAAAGCATACAAATGCTACAATAAAAGACTTGGCAGAATTGTTGACAGCATTGATGTAGTGGTTGATGAGAAGGGATACATTCCTAGGCAAGTACATCATGAAGACATCGAAGAAGATGAAGGCTACCCCCAACGACAGAATGATGAAGAAGAAGAACCTCAAGAAGAAGCAGAGGAGCAAACAAGAATAGAAGAAAAGTATCCATCCAGATATGTTCAGAAGAATCATCCAGAATCTCAGATTATGGGGCAGAAAGAAGCAGGTGTACAAACAAGAAGAACAGTTGCAGAAGCTTCAAGCTATTTGGCATTACTCTCTTCTATTGAACCACAAAATGTGAAAGAGGCATGCGAAGATGAATGTTGGGTGAAAGCAATGGATGAAGAACTTGAGCAGATCGAAAAGAACAACACTTGGGAGTTGGTTCCTAGACCAAAAGATAAGAATGTTATTGGAACAAAATGGGTCTTCAAAAATAAATTGAATGAAAATGGAGAAGTAATTAGAAACAAAGCCAGACTTGTTTGTAAAGGGTATGCGCAGCAAGAAGGAATAGACTTTGAAGAAACCTTTGCTCCTGTTGCAAGACTTGAGGCCATCCGAATGTTCCTTGCTCTCTCAAGTTTTCAAAACTTCAAAGTATTTCAAATGGACGTGAAATCAGCCTTTCTGAATGGAGACTTGGAAGAAGAAGTGTACATTGAACAGCCAGATGGGTTCATTCTTGGAAATAATCCAAATCTTGTATGCAGATTGAAGAAGGCTCTCTATGGTCTCAAACAAGCTCCAAGGGCCTGGTACTACCGTTTGGACAAATATCTTCATCAACAAGGCTTTTCAAAAGGATCAGCAGATAGCAATATTTATATAAAAGTTGAAAATGACAAATTGCTAATACTTGTTGTGTATGTAGATGACATTATTTTTGGGAGCAATGAAGAAGCTATGAGTCAAAATTTTGCCTTGGTCATGCAGAAAGAATTTGAAATGTCCTTGCTAGGAGAACTGACATATTTCCTTGGTTTGCAAATCCAACAAAAAGAAGGAGGAATCTTTTTATCTCAAACCAAGTATCTCAAACAGATTTTGAAGAAATATGGTATGGAAGATGCAAAACCAGTATGTACACCCATGGTCATAGGATGTAGCCTCAGTGCAAATGATGAATCTGCAGTAGTACATCAACCAACCTACAGATCTATGATTGGAAGTTTACTTTATTTGACAGGTACCCGACCGGACATCATGCATGCAGTTGGAATAGTTGGAAGATTTCAGGCAAATCCGAAGGAGACTCATCTTCAGGCAGTGAAGAGAATTTTCAAATATCTTCAAGGGACTCAAAATTATGGCTTATGGTATCCTAGAGATACAGATCTTACACTTCATGCTTATACAGATGCAGATTGGTCTGGAAGCGTGGATGACAGGAAAAGCACAAGTGGTGGTGCGTTCTTTATGGGTTCCAGACTGGTATCCTGGTTCAGCAAGAAACAGAGTTCAATTGCCTTGTCTACAGATGAAGCGGAATATGTTGCTACTGCATCTTGTTGCACCCAACTCCTTTGGATGATGCAGACTTTGCAGGATTTTCAAATCACTTGTACACCACCAATCCCCATCTTATGTGATAACACAAGTGCAATCAGCATCTCAAAGAATCCTGTTATGCATTCAAAAACCAAGCACATACCAATCAAGTATCATTTTCTCCGGGAACAAGTGCTTGAACAGAAGGTCAAGTTGGAGTATGTTCCTTCTAAGGAACAAGTTGTTGATATTCTTACCAAACCATTGCCCAGGGACACTTTTGAATACCTCAGGCAAAAGCTGGGGGTTGTTGATGCATCATCTTGTTGCTGAACCTCTTCTGATTGATGGTACAGGTTCAGGGGGAGCATCTAATGCATTGTTGGCATTATGGAGGATGTGCAAAAGGAGATCTTGGAAGTAGCTGCAATATGTCTCTATCTCTTTCATGGTGGATTATGGTTCTTCGTTGCAGATCTGGTTCTTATTCAGGGGGAGCATGTTCTTAGGGGGAGCATAACCCTTTGCCCTTGATGTCAAAGGGGGAGAATGAAGCTGAAGTCTTGAGGTTGCCATCAAGTCCAAAGGGGGAGATTGTTGGCATTATGGCTAAAGTGTTGTCCTTGATGGCAACCCATTCAGGTGATAGATCACAGTACTTCAAGTCAGCAGCAGAGATTGATGATCAGCTATCAAATATTGAAGAAAATAAGCGGTACGCAGGTACACCTTACATAAGGTGCGTACACGCAGGTCAGTGTTACATAAAGTGCGTACATACCCACAGTTATCCCGTTCAGGAGGTGCGTACCCCCAGTGCACACATTTCAAGGCAAAGAAATTCACATGTGGGGTTTTCTTATGTTTTACTCTTGGTATTTAGCCGACGGTATTGGGTTATTATGGTGTCAGCTCGTGGTATTGATCCATGTTTTAAGGAAGAGCTTTCCTATATAAAGCAAAGGAGATCATTTGGCTTGAGCATGTTTTTGGGTTGAATATCTTACGAGGGCTAGATCTGGTCTAGATCTAAATAAGGTGAATCTATTGATGGACTGAGATCTCTTCGGCGCATGTTCAGATCTGTAGATCTGACTGTCTGGGTTATTTCTGAAGTCTTGAAATCATCTATGCCCGAAGGTACGCAGGTACAGTGAAAGAAAAGTGCGTACGTACGCAGGAACGAAGCGTTTCAGGTGCGCCGGTACGCAGGCACAGAAGGGTTGCAGGTGCGGAGGTACGCAGGCACAGAAGGGTTGAAGGTGCGGAGGTACGCAGGCACAGAAGGGCTGCAGGTGCGTACATACGCAGGCACAGAAGGGTTGCAGGTGCGTACATACGCAGGCACAGAAGGGTTGCAGGTGCGGAGGTCCGCAGGCAGTTCAATGGACTCAGAGCGAGGTACGCAGGCTAGCAGTTGAGCAGGGTGCGTACATAAGCAGGCTAGCAGTTGAGCAGGGTGCGTACTGTAAGCAGGCAAGCAGTTGAGCACGGTGAGTACAGTAAGCAGGCCAACAGTTGAGCAGGGTGCTTACGTAAGCAGGCGAGCAGTTGAGCAGGGTGCTTACTTCTCTTAAGATCTTTGTTTATCATTGTTGTGTTCTGGGTTTGGTCCTATTATTGTTGATCTAGTTACTACAGTTGATTGGGTGATTCTCTTATACTTGATGATCATTTGATGCTTATGGATCCAGTTTGAAAATTTATGAAAAGTGGTCCTTGTAAGAAAAGAAGTAGGGGGTTGTAGCTCCCTTCCAGGAGAGACTGGAAAACGAGAGAGAGAGTTGTAGCTCTCTGCAGGTTGCAGCCTGCGCACTGGTAAAGGACTGCACCAGTACAAAACCATTGTAAAAGGAGTTTCTAATTTGAAAGAAGATAGAGACATATTGCAGCAGGTGGTTTTCACCCACATTGGGTTTCCACCTTACATCTTGTGTTCGTTGGTGTGACTATCTGTTTTCTTTTGTTCATGCTCATTATTTTATGGTACTGAGATGAAAAAACAATTCAAAGAACAAATAAAGAAGATTTATTAAAAGAATTAGATAATACTGATTCACCCCCCCTCTCAGTATTATTTCCAACAGCCCGAAGGGAGATGGGATTAGAACAATAAGTGAATATCATGTGACGTATAAAAATGTGCACTAACACTAGTTCTCCCTAAACCCTATTTATTATTTCTAATTAACATTTTATAGGGGTTAATTGGATTAGCTTATGAGACAAAAACAATTTTTCTTGATGTGCTATGGTGAAAAACAAAGAAACTACTATATTTTAGAGTCTAAGTATTCGATAAAATCATATCTGTATGTTCTTAGAAAAAGTGGTGGTCTATTCGCTTGATTGTGGAATAATTATGATAGACTAAAGACCACTAAATTTTTTTTTTGCTGATATAATAATTTTTCCCAAATTAATCACCAACTCTACAAATTATGGTGATTCATTACATGGCTCATTATATGAGTTTGCCTGAAATTTTCAAGTATATGCAATTAGTAAAAACACCAAATTTCTCTAGATATATGTCCATAATTTTTTTAAATAAAAATATGAGTATGGAAGCAATACAAATCTCTACAAATATTGTTTTTACTATAAAGCAAAATATTTTAATTTTTTTTTTATTTTCCAATGTCTTTTCTTGCATACCATGTCTGCTAATCATTGTGTGGTTAAGTGAACTATGGTTATGTTATAATATAGGGTTAATGGATTGGGGTTTCTGAATGTTTTGGTATGTATATAATGGATTGTATATTTGAAAGGAATATAATGAAAAGTCAATCTCATTTTCTCAATTTATTTTGTGGTCAAGGGAACTATGGTTATGCTATAATATAGGGTTAATGGATTGGGGTTTATGAATGTTTTGGTATGTATATAATGGATTGTACCTTTGAAAGGAATATAATGAAAAGTCAATATGGTTTTCTCAGTTTTGGGTTTCACCATAAATCTTTGTGCATATTTTTTTTTCCAAAGAAAAAAATCGAACCTTTTATATAATCGATAAAAAGTTACAACTATATGCAAATGCATTCAGTTTGCTGTATGAGCAAGTCCTACAGCTACTCCAGAAAAGAGGCTACCTCTTCTGTACAAAATCTGGGAAGGAAAGACTCTGGACACCTAGGTCAAAAGATTCAACACGCAGTTCCAGTTACTCACTACAATCAGCACATATAAACCAAAAATGACAGTGTTCTAGGTCACGTATCTACTCTTAGGTCTCCTCATTGAGGAAAACAACCCACATATGGAAATAGATACCATGGAAGTCAGAAAAATTAAACCAACAGTTTGCCAAATGACAACTGTACTTGCATCCAGTTTACATCAGTTTTATATTACATATGTAACATCAAACAGAAAGCAAAAAGTAGAGACTAAACATAGGGAGGCTAATCCGACACACGGGTCTGACCATGATCTTCCTCAACTATTTTCCAACTGCCCATATTTTGCTGTAAACCATCTTTAGAAAGCATGTCTGCTACTTCATTTCGATCCCTGTAAATATGGCCAAGTGAAAAAACATTAAAAGAAAGCTTTAGATTCAAAATTTCTTCTAATAGAGGTCTCAACATGTAATTTTGGCATCTACTTTGTCCATTAACCCATTTTACAACGTTTAAGGAGTCCCCAAAGATCTGAACTATGAAGATGTTCCTGTGAATAAGCCAGCAAAGAAGGAGCTTTAAAGCGGATAGTTCAGCAAAATTGTTTGATCCGGTGCCTAGGCCCACTGAAGCTTTTAAAATTTGGTTTTCATTTAGGTGTATGATCATCCCTGCTCCTGCTGAATTTTTTTGAGAAGCCCCATCGAAGTAGGCCCATGGGATCCCTGCTTTGATTTGTTCTTCTCTGCTCTGTTTAGGATTCCTTGCTTCCTCTGATTCTGGGATATTGGATAGAATTGCAGTGCACTGGAGTGCAATTATTTCAGTCGGGGTTTCCTTTTCTGAAAAAATACACCTGTTTCTTTCTATCCATATGCCCCAGCAAATGATGGGGGGTAGGTTCTGCAGGTTCCCTTCTGTATACTGCTACCACCACTTTTCCCAAACCACGGGTAAATTATCCCCTTCCCAACTTAACGGTTTTTGAATGAGATTTTTTACCTTTCCCCATATTCTTTTGACAATAGGACATTCTAAAAATAGATGTCTTATAGACTCAGAGTCAGCTTTACATAAGGGACATCTCCCCGGGCCTTGCTTATATCTAGACTGGAGAATGTCCCATGTTGGAATTTTCCTTTTTAGAGAACACCAAAAGAATAGCCTAGCTTTTTTTGGGCATTTGAGTTTCCATAACAATTTAGCCCACCATTCCGGTTCTTCCCATCCTTTCTCTGACATTAAGAATTTATAACCGAACTTTGGAGAGTAAGCTCCATATTCTGCATGTGCCCAAACCAAACGATCTGGCCTATCTTTCAATCTTACAATTGTTCTGGATAATTTCTGAATGAAAGCCTTCCACTCGTTCCACCAGTAAGGTCTGAGGTCTAATTCTTCACCTATTTTCCACACTTGCCCCCAGATTGTGGACTAGCCAATTTTCTCAACCTGATTCAGAAAGAGAATGCCCTTTGATTCTAGATGTCTGATCAATCCTGGGGAGAGGGTGAATTTTCCATTACAACTGACCCACGGATCTTTCCCTATTCTCATATTTTCTCCATTTCCAACCTGCCATGCCAATCCTTGTTCAATAATTTTAAACGCCTCTATAGTAGCTTTCCCTACCACCAAAATATTCCTTCCTTTCTTATTTGGGTTTCTGATCCATTCTTCAAGAGGGACAAGATATATATACTTCCGCTTAACCACCCTCGTCCACAGATTTTCTGAGTTGATGATTTTCCACCCAAATTTGGCAGCCAAGGATAGGCTAAAATCATGGAGATTTTGATCCCCCATCCTTCCCATTCTTTTGGCCTTGCCACTTTCTCCCATGCAACCCAGGGAAGAACTGAGTCCTCCTTTGAACTAGACCAAAGGAATTTGCTGCAAATCCTTCTTATCTTATTAAGAATCCCTTTAGGAACCCAATTCAAGGCTGCCCAAAAAACCGACATGGCTTGTAGTACAGAGTTGACTAAGATCAATCTACCAGCTCTAGAAAGCCACTTGAAACTCCAATGTGTGATTTTTGCTTCGATTTTAGCCACCAGCCAATCCTGTTTTTTGTAAGCATTTGGCTTCAGCCAGAAGCCCAAATACTTGAAGGGATTTTCCATGTTGTATACATCAAAAGGCAAAAAAGAGGTGATCAGGCTTTTCTCATGTCTATTGAAACCTTCCATGATTAGCTGAGATTTCCTGAGATTTACTTGCATCCCTGTGGCTTTCATGAACAAATCAAGAATGTTTTTTAGTTCTTTAATTTCATTCAAACTCCCATTTGTAAATAATAATATATCATCTACAAAAAGGAGGTGTGAAATGAACATATTTACAACAACTTCCAAACCTTTTACCAAACCTGCTCTTTTGGCTTCCAGAATCAGTTGACTTAGCCCTTCAGCCACTAGAAGAAAGAGCAGAGGCGACAAAGGGCATCCCTGTCTTAGGCCTCTTTGTCCTTTGAAAAAAGAGGATGCGGCCCCATTGATTAAAACTGCGAAGCTAACACTATTGATGCATCCAATTACCCAGTTGATGAAGTCCAGATTAAAGCCTAAATGAGTTAACAACATCCTCAAATATGTCCAGCTGATCCTGTCATAGGCTTTTGACAAATGAATTTTAATCACAACTCCTTTCTTGTTTGTCTGTCTGACACTCTGTATTGACTCCTGCGCCACTCTTATGGCTTCATGGATTTGTCGACTGTCTAGGAACCCAAACTGTTCGCTTGAAATGCATTTTGACAGAATCGGTTTTAACTGGACGACTATCACTTTTGCAATAATTTTGTATATACAGTTACACAATGAGATAGGCCTAAAATCTTCAAAGGATTCCGGGTCCTCCTTTTTAGGAATAAGGGCTATGAATATTGAGTTGAAAGGGGAGTAAATCTCTCCTTTCCTCCTCGACTCTTCCACCACCTCAGTTAATTCTACTCTGATCTGTTCAAAAAAATGTTGGAAGAGTTCTATGGTCCATCCGTCCGGGCTTGGGCTCTTATCTTTGGCCATTGATTTTATAATGCTTTCCACCTCCTCCTTGGAAACTTCTCTGATTAAATCCTATGCTTCCTCCTCCTCTACATATCGGGGAAAGCATTGGGCAGTTCTGATCACTTCTGCTAATGTTATCCCTCCTTGGTCCATAAACAGGTTCTGAAAGTGATTCCTTCCCATATTGGATAGAGACTCAAAAGAGTTGGCCTCTCTGCCCTCATCATCCTTTAGCTTCCATATTGTGTTCGCATTTTTCCTCCCTTTTGCATAGTTATGGAAAAATTTCGTATTTTCGTCCGCAGCTTTAAGCCAAATCGCCCTGCTCTTCAGCCTCCATTCCTCCTCTTTGGCCAGCAATATTTGGTTCCTTTGCTTTTCAAGCATCATAATTCTTTCTTTGGATTCCTGTGTTGCATATCCATCCGCCTCAAGGTCTTCCAGCTCCCGCAATTCTGCATCAATTTTGGTGATTTCCTCATTCTGCTTTTGCTTCCTTGATTTTTCCCAATCCATGGTAGCTTTTTTAAGTCTTTTTAAGTTTTCCATGAAAAGGAATCCTTTGCTTTCCATTGAGTTTCTATCCGGGTGTCTCCATGTTTCCCGGAAGAGTCTATTGAAGGATTCCTCTTGCAACCAAGATGCATTGAATTTAAAGGGAGTTGCTGGTTTATAGGGAGGTTTGGAGAGCTCCAGAAGAACTAGGAAATGGTCCGAGTTTCCTCCCTCGCCCACCCATTGTCTGAACATTGGAATTCTAGATGCCAAATCTTCGCATAATAGGAACCGGTCCAGTCTCTTTGCTATTCTTTCAACCCCTGCTCTTCTATTCCTCTAGGTAGGCTTTAATTTGATTAAGTTTACATCAATCAGGTTATGGGAGCAGAGGGTGTTCAAGAAAAAATCAGAGAGCGGGTCTTCTCTGGCTAAAGGACCCCAGGCTTCAGCATTCCCCGGTGAGAAATTTAAATCACCTCCTATAATCAGATTTTGTTTTTTCAGCAAAGATTTTGATAGAAGATCGGTCCAGAAGTTTACCCTTCCCTGGCAAGGCCCATAGATATTTAAGATCAACAAGGGATAACCGAACTCTGGAGATTGAAACTCCATCCCTAGCACATGAGCCATTCCCCAATGGTTATTTAGTTGCATTCTTCCTTCCCTGAAGCCCATGGCCATTCCACCCGAATGTCCAACAGAATCTACTGCTAAGAAGTGCCAGCCTGGGAGAGTAGCTCTAAGAGTCATCTCCACATCTAAACTTTCGCCAATGGTCTCTTGTAGTAGAAGAACATCCGGATTATAACGCATAACTATCTCCTTAAGGGCCAATATTTTGGGTTTACTGGCTAAACCCCTGCAGTTCCAGGATAAAAAGATCATTTGATAACATTCTCATGGGGATCTTTGTGCATATTTTTATGTTCTTGAAATTGTATATTTAATGTTTTTGTTGTATTTGTTGCAAGCCATTTTGTATAGGGTTAAAACCTACAATATTGAATTATTTTTAAAATAGATAAGAATTATACATCTTCCTCAGTAAATAAATGAGGAAAACAAATCCTAGACTTTAAACTCTTATATGAAATTATGGAATTATTCCATGATTTCGATTAATATATACCTAACATTAATTTCTATAATGTACATTCACGTCTAAAAGTCCCTCCAAAAGATAAGCACAATATTTCTCTTCCTATGTGGGCCTACAAGGTGATATAATGGCTCATGTCAAATCACTCAAGAACACACACCCATTCGGTGCTCATGACATCATAATATATATGGGCCAATCACTATAAATAGGGTGGAAACACTTCACGTAAAACACAGTTTACAATTTTGGATCCTTATATAGTTTTGGAGGGAAGTTACAATGAAGTATTTCATATGTCTATTCACAGTGCAAAATTTCGATAAGGGTAAGGAAAATGAGGAGATCTAGGGATAGAACCTCATCGATATCTGTGATTTTTAGATGTGTAGTAACAGAGGCAATTTCTGGTATATATCTCTAAAATTTTGGTGAATAGATACATCAAAGATTCAGATCATCTATATTCTCGGTGAAAGGACAAGACTACAATTCCGTGGACGGGAATTAGAATCCATATCTGAAGTAGAACATAGTGGCAGTGAAGTAGTATATTGGTGGATGTATAGAGCGTAGTCCAAAGCTCTTGAAGTAGTGAAAAATTCGTGTTATGCTACAGTGATAGGGCACTATCATTGCTGGAAGAATTTGATCTCTCACAGAGGAAAGGTCACAATAGATCTCATTGTTGTTATAAGGAAGGAAGGGTTTGTTGGTATATTAGAAGGCAACAGATATGTTTCAGTGTCTAAAGTTTAAGGAACCCAGAAAAAGTAATCAAGAAGGAGGAGGGGGACTTTTTCTTGATAAGGGAGTGGCTAATAAGTCAATGGTCTTGGTATTGGTATTGGTCAATTGGAATATCTGTAAGAAGAATTTGTGTGGCTTTTCCTCTCAAAGAATAATGTGTGTCTCTTGTCGATTTATGTTCTTTCGTTGATCGTTGTTTGATGAAGAAGAAAATTAATAATCTAACAAAAGGAATATGCTAATCTAATCAAGTAAAAAGAATTCCCTAATGCCAAGAATAGAGAACAACTAATACTAATGCCCTAGATTTCTCAACAGAAAAGAAGTAATCATTTTCCTCCTAACCAATGTAGAACCATGTAAAAATGATTTTTAGGCTTCTTATACATACTTCATTTACACAACACTTAGTAGCTTTCAATCTCGCACTACTTGAAGCTTTTGTAGTGTTTTTCTATGAACACTTTTAAAACAATCCAAATAGCATAAAAATCAACACTATTATTTGATCCATAACTAGCAACATATTTAAGAGTTTAAACATGTAACAACAATTCATATAAAGAAAGGTCCCAACACCAATTTTACCTAGGGTTCATTGGATTATCCTAGCACAAAATTCATAGATACTATCATGGTTGATGGAGATATATTTTATTGCCATTAAAGATTTGGAAATATGAGGCTTCTAACCATTCTCATATGAAATCCTAATTTTGTGAGAATTGGTTAATGGAAAGATATTATCCTTTGAAAATCGTTTTGGATATGGAAAGATAATTACGATAGTGGAAAGAATGATAAGATTTTAAATGATTTTGTAGTAATGATATATGTCCAAAAAATAATTGTTTCCTACGTTACATGACGATTGAATACACAAATTATTCTATGTTCAAGTATGGTTATGCAATGATTTTTTTTAATGAGATTGTATGATTTATTACATAAATTATTCTTTGTTCATGTTTGGTTATTCAATGATTTTTGTTGATAAGATGGTATATTCAATAATATTGTTTGATAAGATTATTCAATGTTATTCGATGAACTAGAGATCATGTATGATAATTGAGGGGAATATTGAATACATTGCTGTGAGATTACTTTGATAATTATAGAATGTTTTTGAATATATTAGCTATTGTCTTCTTATTTATTTAAAAATATTTAATGAAAATAGGAAAATATTTGTTGCTCAAATATATTAGATTGTATCACACCTTAGTTTAATGGAGGTATGCATACCCCAACTAGTCAATGGTGTAGGATTTTACCACACTACAAACCCATCAGGAGGTGCATTGATATGAATTTAGGAGACATTGTAGACCATGGAAGGTGGCATTTTTAAATTTTTGGGGTACTACAAACTTCCACTACTTAGGTGTTGTAGTACCATGGCCATAATGGGTAGAGTTATTGTGCACATTCTAACCCTGTAGAGAAGTGTATTTGTATGAAGGTCTTTATTTATCACTAGAGGTATTCACTAGTTTGCAAGCAACAATGTCCTACATTAGCCCATTGGAAGTGTTTTGATACCATAGCCAAGGGAGTCAATTATTCCTTATGACATTTGCTGGCACCTAATCATCAGGATCGGGTGAATATAATGTAAATAAATAATAAGTAATATGAACGGTCATCGAGAGATGAAATGAACAGTCTCTCCCTCATGTATATAATAAAGACCAACCTGAAAGAATGGAATATATGAATGGATTTTTCTTTGAGGAGTTACTGCCTGGCCTGACATGGTATCAGAGCAAGCTTCCGAAAATAGTTGTAACTCCCTTCTGCCTACTGCTCTCTCTATCCACTGCCCTTGTGTGCTCTGTCTACCATAAGTGATTCTGACCCATTCTACACCCACTATACAATTATATTGCTGCATAATTGTTCTGCGCCCACTGCATAATTGTATTCTGAGCATACTAAAGGCCATCTCTGCTGTGTGTTAGGATGGAGTGCTGAACCCTTGCTCATTCCATGCTGCTGCGTTGAGAGCATTACTGTTACTGTGTTGAGTGCATGAATTGTCTCCATGACCAAGTTTATTGCGTGAAACGCTGCTGGTGCGTGAATCAAAGCCTCTAAAGATCTACGAGGACACATCAAGGAAGCCAGTACAATGTCTGTCATGGGTGTTTTTCAACGGCATGAGACTGTTTTGATGAACCGGTATCCATTGATTGTCAATTGAGAAAATTCCTCCTTGTGAACGGGTATCCACTGATTGTCAATTGAGCAAATTCCTCTTGCCAGGAAATGTTGAAGGATTGATTATTGCATGTAACAAGACCACAAAGTTTGATGGAATACCGCTTTGATAATGGAGTGCTAGGAAACGTTGCCGTGTTCATCAATACATTGTCTTTTTGCCTTTGTAATTTTAAAATAGGCATCCATTATTTGTACTGAAGAATACTATGAGGATTCCTTTTCCATTTATGAAGGTAGACTTAGGTTTGTTATTAAATACTTCTGAGGATGGGATGTTGTCCCCTGATATTCAGTTGTGTGTTAAAATTTTTTGAAGGGCTGCATTGGGTGATTAATGTAAAACGAAACCCATGTATATTTTGAATAGTGTGTATTACCAAAAAAAAGGCTGATATATATTGGGTATTGACATTTGCTGTCAATTTGAGTTTGTTGTCCAGTCATATCAGAACTATAGTTTTTTTCCCATTAAGAGTAAAAGTTTTACAGCAGAAATTTTTTTGTTACAGTATGCATTCAATCACATCCATCATGGGAATAGTTCTCACTGGCAAAGAGAACTATCCTGAGTGGTCCTAGATGATAAAGCACACGCTCATTTTCAATGAGTTGTGGAAAGGAGTGTGTGTTGGAGACGGAGACAAAGAGCCAGAACAACCTACCTCAAACAAAGAGCTCGTCATTTGGGAAAACAAGAATAGAAAAGCTTATGCATTAAGCGTAGCATCTACAAATGAAGAGGTGAGTCGCCATATTTCACCATTTTCAACTGCTTTTGAAGCCTTACAAAAGCTGAAAGAACTCTATGACTCACATTCTACACTTGAAGTTGTTCAACTCATGATTAAACTCTTCACTCTTGAACCGTAAAATAATGATCCTCTTGCTTTTGCATCTGAAGTAAAGTATATAATTCATGATATCAAATCCACTAAGGTTGAATTGGATATTCCTCTTATCGCTTTTCTCAAGGCACTTTATCCTACCTATTCCAATTATCTTGAGTCATTGCAAGCAAATGGAAATCTCAAAGATATCATGTTTGACTCTCTTGTGAAAAAGTTTGTTGAAAGAGAGAAAGATTTTGGAAATAAGACAACCCTTGAATATTTTTAAGAGGCTATGTGCCTTGCTCATAAAGAAAAGAATCCTGCTCAAGATTCTTCCAGAGGAAGAGGTGGTCGAAGAGGAAGAGGAAGATATTTCAGAGGCAGGGGGGCAGACACTGTTATAGACATTTTTGCGCCTTGCATCACTGAGCATGAAATGTCAATAATCTAAGGGATCCAAAGTCCCTAAACATGTTGTTCCTACCCCTAGAGGAACAAGGCCAACAAACCACAGCAATTCACAGAAGTTCTCCACCTGAAAACACTAAAAAACAGGCCAATTCTGGATCATGTCAACTGCTCCACTGAGAATCTGCGTTGAATGTCAACTGCTCCACTGTCTACCTGCGTTGAATGTCAACTGCAACAAAGGCTACCTGCATTGAGCGTAACTGGACAAGTGGCAGGCTCATTTCTCAATGTGTCAATGCTCAGGAAGCTTCCAAAATGACACTTGCATCAGGGAATTCGACTAGTGATGAGTAAGAGGTTCCAAATCTCCAAGTGGAAGCAAGAACCTCCAAGTGGACTCAAGAACTGAGAGAGGGAGAGGACACTAGTCAGATCTCAAGCTAACTCATCCTCTCTCCAAAACATCTATATATAGATCTCTCCTCCATGAGATCTAGGAGGCTGGAATTTTGTGATTGAAAAGAATTGTTGTTGGTTTGAGGTTGGATCAGTGGGTGCTTAATGCTTTGAAGGGAGCTAAAGAAGGAATTCCATTCTGCTGGGAAGGAGATGCTGGGTTGGAACCCTCTGGGTTGTATCTCTTCCTGAACCTTGTTATCAATCAATAAAGCTTCTTGGTTCTTTCCTATATGCTGGTGTATTTTGTATGATTTGCATTAGTATATTTGATTTACTTCTAATCCTGAATCATTTATGAATATGTATATTTGCATTTGTGTTGTGTTCTTCTCTTGTCGCAAGTAGTTGTTCTCTTGTCACAGGTAGTTGTTCTCTTGTGATCTCATGGGAATCAAGTAGCTGTTCTCTTGAGCAAGCGAGGAGGCAAGTAGCTGTGGACACCCAAAGAGGAGAGGATCTAGATCGAGGGACAGCCGGAAGATAACGGTAAGTCTACCAATCTCCTCTCTTTCACATTTCATAAAGGAAGAAACCGAAGTAGCTGTATCTGTTTGTTGCTAAGGTACTGTCACACCTTAGGTGGATAGGATCATCCTGCATAGGCATTTTTTCCCACAACAAATTGGCGACTCCACTGTGGAGATTTGTTTTAGTCATTTTGTTTGTGTTTACATCATTGTTTACTTCATAGACTCAACGGCGACAATCAAACTGCTTTGCAAAGTAGACTGTTGTTGCCTTGATCCTTCACTGGATTTTTGTCTATGATCTGAACAATGGACTCACAAATGACTTGATGATCCTTTGTGATAGTCTTTAGTACCCTCTCAAAGCATCCCTCTGTTTATACCTTGCTTGTGTTTCTGATTTGTCCTGAAACAGTTGATTTTTGAGCATTTTATGACCCGGAACCCAAGGGAAACGAGAGTTTCTCTTTCAGCGCAGACACTGTGAAGGCAGTCTGCATTTCAACGCAGGTCCCGTGAAGGCTACCTACGCTGAATTTCAAACTGACAGTGTTAGACCTGCGCTGAACCAGTGTGGCCTTGTGCAGCTGGGGTTCTTTGCTGTCTTTTGCCCTGTTTTGATCTCTGTTTTTGCAGCCTTTAACCAGCATAGGTACCAGTCTGATAACCCCTTTTCTTTTCTTGAATTCCGCCTCATTTTTGTACAAAAAGACTGTAAGTGTTTTTATGTGTTTGTGGCGTCATTTACAGTTTTCCTTTGCGTAAGCGAAATAATCATCCTGTAGCCCTTGATTCAGATCTGATTGATTGATTGATTGTGATCTTAGGAGAGAGTTCATTGGTTGTTTGCAGTTTGATTGTACATTTGCTTTTGCTTATTGGTTTGAGTTTGTCACTTTTGAATGTCAAAACAAGTATTCATTTCGAAAATCGCAAAGTGATTGTAATCTCTTCTACCCTTGTTGATTTTGGAAAAGTAAACTTGTTTATTTCAGTCATTTAAAAGCAAATTCAAAGTTGTACAAAAATCTTTCTTTGTAGGCATTTATACTAAGAAAGTGAAAACAAACACCTGCATTGTGCATTTGCATTTTGATAAGTTTGCATGATTGATTTAGGAAGAGTGCATTAGAGTGTGCTGATTGCTCTTTGAGAAAAGATAGTCGCTCTCGTTTCCCTTAGTAGCTAGGATTTTCAAAGTTGAAAGATTATAAAGCTTGCTTATCATCTTAGACTGCATTTAGGAATTGTACCATACATCTTGAGGTGATCCTGAAAGACAAACTTTAAAAAGATCAACTTAAAATAAACTGAATGAACCTAACAACGCTTTGCAACATAACGCACAACATAGAGGTCTAGGCTAGAGACGTGTTCCGACGTCGTTAAGCCTAGTGACTGTCGATCTCGTAGAAGGTGGGTGATTCCTCCTGAGGGACGATAGCGCTAGTACGGATTGTGCTCCCACGTACCGTCGCGTATATATTGGGAGACCCCTATAGGCATATATCCTTTATCCTTAGGAAGTCGTGTCGGCCGCCCTATTGATCACAATGCAGTGAACACAGCATTCACGAAGATCGACCACCCGTACCGTAAAAAGTATTCTGTGGTTTTGCGAAAAGTTTGGCACACCCTCTACCTAGATCTCCAGAGCAGTTTCTTTTGGCCTTTTTCAGACTCTATAACAGAAAAAGTCCATCCGAGCATTTGTCACTTCGGGCTCGTTAAAACATCGAAGGAGACTAGAGTCATCTTTAGCTTTTTCTCGACTCTTTAAAAGTGAAAAAGCAAGTTGTAACTAAAGTGTCGTTAACAATTTATTTTAAACGGAACAATCACCCATTATTCCCGCGTTGGTCTTTAGGTTGAAAAGATGGAGCACACCAACCAAGGAGTTCCCCTTGGTGGAAATCCTAGTCCCTTCTCCTCTTGGGGAGATGTTGGTGCGCCCCACATGGCCACATTGTCGCTTCCAGGACTGACAATTGGCCTACCAGTCTGGCTCTTTTCAACCAGTGTCGTTCAGAATCCCACAATTCCTGAACAGTCGAGTCAACAGTTAGATCAGACAAGAGTTGCCTCCCAGCCTTCCACTTCATCTTCCTCTCCTCCTTCCTCTTCGCTTGACGGAACTGGTCGATCAAAGAACCGAGTTCCTAAGGAGAAGAAAGAGAAGAAGAAGAAAGAAAAGAAGCAGAAGGAGCCTAAGGCGACTGGGGGCAAACAAGTGTCATCTAACAAAAATCCACACACAGCACTCGTAAGGCCTAAATCACCATGCGTCATATGCAAGGGAGACCACTTCCATAGAGATTTTCCATGTTTCCCCTGGATACTAAGAGACTGGTCCCCCTGTTTGCACAATTCGGTAGCATCGACCTCTGATAGCCATGTCGACTGCTCACCGTCAACTAGTGGGAGTGAAGCCCCAGGACAGAGCAGGAAAGTTAAATTTCCCTGCAGACTGTGTGAAGGCGATCACGCCATCCACTGTTGTCCCTTCTTAGACAAGGCAAAAAGAGTTCTAGAAGATCGCCCGATTTTACAAGCGCATCTTCCTCCTGGATATCAAAAACTCCTGCCAAGTCCCTCGCTAGTTGAGAATCCGGCCGACCCACCCACAGGGTCAGCCGAAGCACCTGTCATTGAAGATGAACTGTCTAAATCCATACCTGACGAAAGTCTAAAGGTTGAAACGGCAATTGACCCGGTTTTGCCTTCAGAAGCTCTATCTTCGAATGACACCATCACAGAGGAGAATAAAGACGACACCGTCCAAATTCTCTTCATCAGCATTGACTCTGATGATCAAAGGGGTAATGCCACCATTCCTTTTTCGCAGGAAGGAAGTTCATCAGAGAGCTATCCGGCCGTTTACTCGGCCCCACCACCAAGAAACCTGGTTGTGTCCTTTGACTGGAACCAACTAGGCAGACCCCGCTTGCCAGCTAGCATACCATTCAGAATTATTGTCCAAATATACAGAATGGTAATGGCTGGTACAGTTATTGATGAAGGGGCATCTGTGAGTATCCTTTCCTCTATTGCTTGGAAAGCGCTTGGTTCGCCTGCTCTTTTGCCTGAAATGAGAAATCTATCAGGCTTTGATAAGGGAACCAGTCGCCCTTTAGGGATCCTCCCCAATGTGCCAATAACATTGAAAGGGAAGACCGTTCAAATGAACGTGATGGTCGTTCAAGGACCCTTGGATTATAACCTACTCCTTGGAAGAGACTATATATATTGCATGGGAGCCATCGTCTCCTCACTCTTTAGAGTAATGTGTTTTCCCCATGAAGGAAGAATGGTCAAGCTCGTGGACCAACTTTCGTTTCCCGGATCACACATCGCAAATAGTCATATACCATCCTTAAATGGTCTGTTCACGAAAGAAGTGTCTCAACCCACGGTCCGTCCTCCTGATGAGCACGAGTAATCTGGGAGGATATGACTGGAACCCAGGGGGCATGCGTCCTGGTCTGCTTCGGCAGGAGAACTTTGGGTATAGGATAGGTTTCCGCGGGAGAATATGGCTAGTCCGTACCCCGTCCGTAGAGGAAGAGGGGTTGTTTTGGAATAAGATTCTTTTGTCAAAGTTATGTGAGTGAAATAATCTGCTTTTCACTCACCTTTGTCTATTTCGGTAGGCATTTCCGAGGAAGTGTTTTGTTTAATCTGCTAACGAGACAATCTTTGGGTAACCTGAAAGAGGTAAGCCTCTCCCGGTAAAACGAAAGTTTTAGTGGAAAAGAAGTAGAGGTAACCTTGAAATTTTGTCTTATGCCTGGGGGCATGCAAACCTTTTGGAGTGCTTGCAAGGGGCGACTATTTATTTTTTTAAATTTTTAGGTCCTCCCTTTAAACCTGTAGGTCTAACCCTTTAAACTCGTAGGATTAGTCGTTTCCGAGCTTGCATAAAGAAAGGATGTGGAGCAAAGCGTAGGGAGATGAAGCTCCATAAAAAATAGCAATCTCCCATGAGACGCTCTTATCATATGACTGGTATAATCGAGCAGTTTTAACGCGGAATTTATGCTCGTTAAAAAATAGAAAAGCGAGATCCGAGCAGTTTTAGCACATAGTTCATGCTCGTTAAAAAATAAACATAAGATTGAGCAGTGTTTTGGCGCATTCAAGCTCGTTAAAAAATGAACCCATCCCGGTAAATAACCATTGAGTATGTAACCTGATCAACCATAAAAGCCCTAGTCGTGTTTTGTGCACCGTCACCTCCACTGTTCATTTGGCCGATCGTTTACCTCCATATGATTGTTTACCCATTTTGAGGAACAGCTGCGAAGAGTGATTTCACCTAGCCATCCTTGTGACACTGCCGTGATTGGAAAATTCCAACCTGTACCTGGAATCAGCTGCTACCCCTGTTCATCACTCGTTCCTCAAAAGACGAGTCTTCTTTAAGCTCTTTTCAATTGACTCGTAAAATATGAAAAGATTGCCGAGTTTTGGCTTTCCAGCTCGTTAAAGCAACCGGAAGTGCTATCCCTCTTCTAGATTTTAATCTTTTTGGACCTGAGGGATTATTGCACAAAAAGATCGAGCGCTTGTTTTGTTCGGCTCGTTAAAAATACCGAAAACTCATCCCTTCTGTATTGTTTTATACTTTTTCAGACTTAAGGGATTAGATGACGAAAAATGAATTTTGGAGTTAACTTTATGTACCTTTTCAGACTCTCTTAAAATGAAAAGGACCGAGTTTTCCTTGTCGTTAGACTCATTAAAATAACTAAATAGCGACAAACTTGTCTTTAGACGAGAACGAGTTTCACTATCGCTAGGCTCGTTAAAACATAGCGATAGGCTTGCCCGAAGGGCAGGTTATAGAACAAGCATATGTTATCCTCCTCAAGCTTGACAAAAATAAAGAGGTACTGGTCAACAATGACTGGGGAAAAAATGGGAAAAATCAAGGAAACTTTGATGGTAGCAGGTCGCTCTTGAACATGACACTTTTCCTCTGTACCACATCGGGTTGGGTTGTTTCATTCACCGGTCACATCACCATGGTCTCGCCATACCATCCATACTTGGGGTAATGCTACCAATCCATCGCATCAGTGTCGCCATATGTTCAAGAGAAGTCGTTCAGAAAGAGTCAACCGGGTCCCATCCACTGCCATACATTATCCTTCATCCATTCATGACCGCCACCCTGAATCATATGTCACAGATCGTTTTCACCTCCATTAAAATCATTAGCTCCGTTCCGTGTCACTGATGTGGGATTCATTAAGGCCCTCCTTTGACGGATCGCTTCTTGTCGACATCAGCTCATTATCCAAGAAGTTGATCTAGGAACAACCCCTTCAGTACTTTGAAGCTTGCATGCCTCAATGGCAAGTTTCTCACTTCCGGCGACAGGTATACATCAATGACCTTCGACTAGAAGATTTTGCGTGGTGTTCGACGCCAAGTCCTTTATTCACACCACGTGAATTGTACTGCAGTACCTTGAGGGTCATTATCATTATCGGTGATTCCTCTGGCGCTTGTTAACGGTTTACATCATTGACCGGTAATCAAGCGATGTCTTTCCATGTTCGCCTTTAGCGCAATTCTCACATGGATCGACTTGTACTTAGAGTGAAGATCGAACGAGTTTGAAGACCCCGGATCTAGTTTCATCCATCCGGGCTGCGATATATATTCAGGAAAAATAAAGACATTTGACATGTACATCATTGCAGCAGATGATCATCCTACTCAAAGGATGATATTTTCACCAAAAATATCAGTCTACCATCAGACGATCGTCTGTTCTATGTACCAAAATGTATTTATAAAGCTGAGCATGGGAATGCCCGCCTCAGCTAGATCATGAAAGCAGTATGAATCATAATGTATTGTATTGTATCTTATTACAGGTCTCCTCCCAGCAAATGGATGAACTTCGGACTCTCCTGGATAAAGCATTTCACCCGATAAACGGCCTCATACTTTAGGGGGCAACTGTTATAGACATTTTTGTGCCTTGCATCACTGAGCATGAAATATCAATAATCTAAGGGATCCAAAGTCCCTAAACATGTTGTTCCTACCCCTAGAGGAACAAGGCCAACAAACCACAACAATTCACAGAAGTTCTCCACCTGAAAACACTCAAAAACAGGTCAATTCTGGATGATGTCAACTGCTCCACTGAGCATCTGCGCTGAATGTCAACTACTCCACTGTCTACCTGTGTTGAATGTCAACTGCAACAAAGGCTACATGCGCTGAGCATAACTGGACAAGTGGCAGGCTCATTTCTCAATGTGTCAATGCTCAGGAAGCTTCCAAAATGACACTTGCATCAGGGAATTCGACTGGTGATGAGTAAGAGGTTCCAAATCTCCAATTGGAAGCAAGAACCTCCAAGTGGACTCAAGAACTGAGAGAGGGAGAGGACACTAGTCAGATCTCAAGCTGACTCATCCTCTCTCCAAAACATCTATATATAGATCTCTCCTCCATGAGATCTAGGAGGCTGGAATTTTGTGATTGCAAAGAATTGTTGTTGGTTTGAGGTTGGATCATTGGGTGCTTAATTCTTTGAAGGGAGCTAAAGAAGGAATTCCATTCTGCTGGGAAGGAGATGCTGGGTTGGAACCATATGGGTTGTATCTCTTCCTGAACCTTGTTATCAAACAATAAAGCTTCTTGGTTCTTTCCTATATGCTGGTGTATTTTGTATGATTTGCATTAGTATATTTGATTTACTTCTAATCCTGAATCATTTATGAATATGTATATTTGCCTTTGTGTTGTGTTCTTCTCTTGTCGCAAGTAGCTGTTCTTGTCACAGGTAGTTGTTCTCTTGTGATCTCGTGGGAATCAAGTAGCTATTCTCTTGAGCAAGAGAGGAGGCAAGTAGCTGTGGACACCCAAAGAGGAGAGGATCTAGATCGAGGGACAGCCGGAAGATAACGGTAACTCTACCAATCTCCTCTCTTTCACATTTCATAAAGGAAGAAACCGAAGAAGCTGTATCTGTTTGTTGCTAAGGTACTGTCACACTTTAGGTGGATAGGATCGTCCTGCATAGGCATTTTTCCCCACAACAGACACTCTAAAGGAGAAAAGGCAGATTTTCACTGCATATGCTGCAAGAGAAATGGATCACATGATGCCTCTACATGAAAGTTACCATGAGACAAAATTGAGCAGCAAAGAAACCAATAGAAAGGTAATACTAACGATACAAACAAAGGTAAACCTCCTGAATCTGCTCACTATGTTGTGGCACAATGCAATATTGGAGTAAATGAAGATTTATTTAATGCTTCACTTGCTTCTTGGAAAAATGATTAGTTGCTTGATTCAAGAGCAACCTGCCACATGACTCATAGAAAATATTTTTTTGAAGAATTAACTAAAAATGTTGATGGAGCAGTATACTTTGTAGACCAATAAAAGATCAAGGCATCGGGGTTTGGTACAATCAGGCTTAAATTGTCTGGTCTTCCAGACTTTCTTCTGCATCATGTTCTATATCTCCCATAGCTCAAGAGAAACTTGCTATCCTTGGTCCATATCTGCCAACAAGGTCACTCCATTCATATGTTTGATGGCAAGCTTGAGGTAAGAAAAGCATCTGACCACTCACTTGCCATGAGGGGAATAGAAGAAGAAAGGTTTCTCAAGCTGCAAGGAACCTCTGCTTGTGCACAACATTTCTCATACAATTCTCATTACGAAGAAGGTACACTTCCATCATGTTTAATATGGCATGCTAGATTTGGACATTTGAACTATGACAGCCTCCACTTGTTCAAGAAAAATGGTGTTGCTAATTTGCCTACAATTCCTAGGAAACTCAAGCAATGTGATGCTTGCATTCTAGGAAAGCATAGCAAACAGTATTTTCATGATTCACATTCAAGAGCACATAGAAAACTTGCACTCATTCATTCAGATTTATGTGGTCCAATGCCTGTTCCTTCTTCAAATGGAAACAAATATATGATGACATTTATTGATGACTACACCAGAATGTGTTGGGTTTATTTATTGAAGAACAAATCTGATGCTTTTCAAACATTCAAGAACTTTCATAAATGGATTGAAAATGATGCACAATCACATATTGGGTCTATTCGTACTGATAATGGAAAATAATACACATCAAATGAATTTGAAAGCTATCTTTGCCATCATGGGATCAAACATTAAATAAATGTGCCTTATAATCCCCAACAGAATGGTGTAGCTGAAAGAATGAATAGGACAATCTTAAATATGGTACGATCCATGCTCTTCTTCAAAAATGTAAATATGTTTTGGGTTGATGCTCTTCTATGTGATGCATATATAAAGAATAGATGTCCATCTAATGCTATTAGAAACAAGATTCCATGTGAAATGTGGTATGGACATGTTCCTTTGGTAAAGAATCTCAGGGTTTTTGGTTCCACCTGTTATGCCTTGATACCAAAGGTACATAGAAACAAACTTGGTGCTAGAAGTCGTAAATGTATCTTCCTGGGGTATTCAAACACCTCCAAAGAATATCTTCTCTATGATGAAGTAAATAAAAAGTTTGTTGTATCTAGAGATGTAATTTTTCTTGAATCATCCAAAACTGGCAATGTTGTTGAGCGGAAACTTGATTGCTTGGATAGATTCGCAAAAGCAAAATCATTTCAAGAATTTGATAATCAGATTCCACATCTTAAAGGGGGGATTCCTATACTAGATCAACATGTGGAATCTTTTTCTGAAGAACACTCTCCCCTGCATGAAACTTCAACAACGGATGATGCTTTAAGTGATGTGATTGACAGAATTGGGAGACTCAACCTAGATTCAGTCTCAACTCAATTAGCAGAGCAGCCTGGACCATCTGAGAAAGGTCCCCCAAAGTGGCTGACAAAGACACTTGAAAGTGTTCATCCTGATGAGGTTAGAAAGACATGAACTAGAAATTCAAACCGGAAAAATGGAGGTGATGTAGATGACTCTAATTCACCTGTTGATATATATGTTTCTTAAGATTGTGAATTGAACTTGTCTACAGATTTTGAACCAACTTCCTTCAAAGAAGCTGCTTCTCATGATGAATGGAAAGAAGTGATGCAAAAGGAGTATGATGCCCTCATAAACAATGGCACTTGGAAGCTAGTTGATCCTCCATTAGGAACCAAACCAATTGGCTGCAAGTGGGTCTACAAGAACAAGTATAAAGTTGATGTCTCACTTGACAAGCACAAAGCTAGGCTTGTGGCAAAAGGTTTTGCACAGAAGGAAGGGGTCTATTATGAGGAGACTTTTTCCCCCACAGAAAAATGGGCTACCATCAGGACACTCTTTTCCCTAGCAGCTCAAAACGGTTGGAAAGTCCGTCAAATGGATGTAAAAATTGCTTTCTTGAATGGAGATCTAAAAGAGAATGTATTTATGTCCCAGCCTAAAGGATTTGCTATGAAAGGACATGAACATAAAGTATGCAAACTTGTGAAGTCCTTGTATGGCCTCAAACAAGCACTACGAGCTTGGTATGAAAAACTAACTAAGCATCTTCTGAAACTCAATTTCAAACATTATGATCTTGATGATGTAACTTTATTTGTCAAGAAAGTTGGAAAAACAGTTGTATATCTTGTGGTATATGTAGATGATCTTTTGATGATAGGGAACAATGAAAGCTACATTACATCCATAAAGAAGGAATTGGGGAAAAGTTTTGAAATGACTGATTTGGGCTATGTTCATTACTATCTTGGTATTGAAGTAACCCAACATTCGAAGTCCATATTTCTTTCTCAAAGGAAATACTTTGGAGATCCGTTGAATAGGTTTGGCATGACAGAATGCAATCCTCTTACTACTCCAATGGAACAAAACTTAAAGCTGACATCTATTGAAGGAAAAGAATTTGAGGATGCAACAAAGTATAGACAGCTTGTAGGAAGTCTCAACTACCTATCTACTACCAGACCAAACATTTTGTTTGTTGTTGGAATCCTCTCTAGGTTTATGCAAAAGGGACATTGGTCTGCTGCAAAAAGAGTTCTAAGGTACTTGAAGGGAACTCAAGACTTTGGAATCAAGTATACATAGGTGGACGACTTCAGCTTGATTGGATACTCTGATTCAGACTTCGATGGAGACAAAGAAACTGGGGTATCTACTTCAGGATATGCTATGAGTCTTAGATCAGGAGCTGTCTCCTGGGGATCACGCAAACAATCAGTTCTAGTAGATTCCACAATAGAAGCAGAATACGTGTTAGCAACTGAAGCAACAAAAGAAATTGTGTGGCTCAGGAAAATTCTTAAAGATTTGCAGGTAAAACAAGTATAATCAACTCCACTCATGATTGACAATACCTCTGTGATAAAGTTGGCCAAGAATCCAAAGTTCCATGATCGAACGAAGCACATCAATACCAAATATCATTTGATTCGACATCATGCTGAGGCCAAAACAATCCATCTGCGTCATTGTTCCAGAAATGAGCAAATTGTCGACATCTTCACCAAAGCACTTGGAAGAAAAAAGCTTGAACGATTCAGAATGATGCTTGGACTCACCAACATCCCTTCAGATTAAGGGGGGGAATGCTGACACCTAATCATCAAGATTGGGTGAATATAATGTAAATAAATAATAAGTAATATGAACAGTCATCGGGAGATGAAATGAATAATCTCTTCCTCATGTATATAATTAAGACCAGCCTGAAAGAATGGAATATAAGAATCAATTTTGCTTTGAGGAGTTACTGCCTGTCCTAACAACACTGTAGCCTTTTTGCGAGATGTTGATATTCCATTGGACTTTTTGGTCTTGTACTTATTAAGTAATTATACTTAGGACTATGTTGTAACCTAATAGAGGTGATGACCACCACAGCTCGAAGAGGGTCAAGCCTTTCTCATGTTATGATATTTCATATGATTCTTGATTGATAAGGAACTAGACCATATTGGACACTATATTTGATAAATATCATTCTTATACATATTCCTTCTTTCGAAAATTCAGAATAGTATGTGTTTAATATGAATACAAAAGAAATAAAAAAATCTTAGAGAATTATGAGAAATGTTGGGGTTGATGTCAATTATAGTGAGGGAGGACGTAACACCCTTGATGAGCACTACTTATAAATATAGTGCATATTGCAACATCTCATTTATGATTATATTTATATGAATCTTTGAAAACGATTATATCAACTTCTCATATTATTAATGGAAAAATATTTGAAAGAATTTTATAAGGAATTAATTTATGTCAATACTAACATTAATTGCACGATTATGGCTTTGAATATCCACACTAACTTAAGCCAAAGGTTGGGAGAAACCTGAAAGGTTATTAATCTTGTTGTGGTTTGACACCTAAAGGGGAGGATTTTAATATATGTAGCCCAAAGGGGGATGGGATTAGAATAACAAGCGAATATCATATGACATATGTAAATTTACCCTAACCATAGTTCTCCCTAAATCCTATTTATGACTTCTCATCAACATTTTATGGGGTAATATTGGATTAGCTTTGAGGCAAAAATATATTTTCTTGATGTGATATGGTGGAAAAGAAGGAAACTACTATTTTAGAGAGTCCTATTTTTCTATACAAATTCATAGAAAAAATGGTGGTATGTTCACTTGATTGTGGAATAATTATGATAGACTAAAGACCACTAAAAACCATTGTGGTGATATAATATTTTTCCCCAAATGAAATCCCCATCCCTAAAAATCATGGTGATTAGTTAAATGACTCATTATACAAGTTTGTATAAAAATTTCGAGTAGGTTATCATGGTGATTAGTTAAATGACAAAAATAAAGGAAATATGTGATGAAGCAAGTAGGTTTTCTTCTATTTTTTAACGAGTTTTGTACTTGGTGGGCTCTAGACATGAAGCTAAATAATTTTTCTAGCTACTTTTAGTTCTCTTTTGTATGTATCTAATGGCTAACAAATCTGGATCGAGTGAGGCCATGTCTCTCTGTTTGATTAATATATACATTTTAAATTTAGGTATTTTAATTAATATATATTTAAGATTAACTTTGGTCATCAACATTTTAGTTTAGTTTAGTTAATATTGTATAACATTCCCTTTTCAATCTACAACACAGATTCAAATTGTCCTCGCTTATAAAAACAATTAATTGTTTTAATATTTGTGTAAACTAGTATTTTATTATCGAAATACTTTTAGGTTGGTTGGACGGCATCGAACTACACACATCAAGAACAGTGGGAGTTGCATGGAACTAATTCCAAAGCATGAGGTGCATGCATGCATGGAAGTAATTCGAAAGTATCAGTTGGAATTCGAATATGCATGCATGAAATTAATTCATTCAAAATATGCTCCAAATTAATTCAAAGCATGCTCCGAATAGAAGCTTAATTCCAAGCATAGCGCATTCATGACATTATCTCAAATTAACTAAAATTATACTCCAAGTAGCAGGCAGCCGAGGGAGAGTTAACTGGGGTGCTGAAATATCGCAATAAGAAGAGGAGCGTTAGCTTGAGTTAACTGTGCGTGCTGAATCAACTGAAACTATGAAATATTGCAATAAAAAGAGCGTTGCAACTCCACTAAGCAAGAAAGGCAGGACGTGCATGGGATTGGAAAGCAAAAGTGGGATGGGTGGTAACTCTTGCAGAGAATTTTTGTTTTCTCATAATCTGAAGCCTCATGATCGACAACTGCAATCTGCCCCTGATCACATCTCAAACATTCATTCACTCATTATTATTACTGGAATGAATAAATAAATGTTTGAGATTCTGGTCGGGGAGAGATATGCGAGTTGAAAAGTATGACGGGCAACGGAGAATTTGCGGAGAGTTTTCCTATGATCGTCGACAACTGCAATCTGCCCCTGATCACATCTCAAACATTCATTCACTCATTATTATTACTGGAATGAATAAATAAATGTTTGAGACTCTGGTCGGGGAGAGATATGCGAGTTGAAAAGTATGACGGGCAACGGAGAATTTGCGGAGAGTTTTCCTATGATCGTCGACAACTGCAATCTGCCCCTGATCACATCTCAAACATTCATTCACTCATTATCATTATTATTACTGGAATGAATAAAAAAATGTTTGAGACTCTGGTCCGGGAGAGATATGCGAGTTGAAAAGTATGACGGGTAACGGAGAATTTGCAGAGAGTTTTCCCACCTCATGATCGATATGGCCTCAATGGTAACTGCAATCTTCCCATCTGTAACTGTTGATAATTTTGAAATTCGTCTATGAAATCCCAATTTTCACCCTGCCATTTCAGATTGGGGGTCTCGGACAAACCCTCGGTGGTGAAGGTCTCCTCAGAAGGTTCACAGACCTCGTCCTTAGAGTCCAGAACGGGGTACGACGAAATGCCGAGCTCGTCATCTGAAGCGTCGAGGAGGTAACACAGATCAATACCTGAGTCCGAAACTAGAGCTTCGCCCTCATGGACGCTATAAATATCGTAGGAGGACGAATTATCCCCCGAGATTGGTGCACAAAAAGTCGAAAACGTCGCGCTGATCTCTTCCTCCACGCTTCTCATCACACCAACTACATAATCCTCACTGGAAGCGCATTCTTCATTGACTTCTTGATTTTCTGCTACGGTTTCGTCTAACAGTGGCAAATGCCGAGATAGATCCGTTTCTTCGCTGATGCCATTGAAAGAGCGTTTGGACTCCCGGACGTCAGAGGAGTCCGGCAGAGCCTCCGGCTCCCGACAGCGCTTTATGAGTGTGGCAGACATGATTGAAAGAAGGCCCCGAGATTTGAACACGGAACACAACGGTGATGATAGTTCGACCGCAGCGATGAGGTACTCTGCAAATATGAATAACAGAGCAGATATGATACAAGTTATATCAAGATTGGCTATATGTAACTCTGGGAAAACTATATACTTATATAGCTGTGCGACCTGACTTTATTTGGAGGAGTCTGCCAAATGGCAAGGGAGGTTAATGAATAGCACACACGATTGCAGGCGGTGGGCAGAGCTCCTGTCCGCTATTTCTCCCACTTAAATATTGGAATAAAACTTTGCTTGCGCATCGCGTGAAACTGCAATGTCACCCGCCAATAGAAAATGATGTTAGGTTAGGATTCGCGTCACACTTTTGGCAAAGAGCATTATCATGCCAAATGTGCTTCTTCATTATAATATCTTTTGACTGACTGTTGGCGGTGCATAATTGGTGCCCCATATTAGACGCGACAAGCACGAATATGTCTAAAAGTTTCATGTAACCAAAGAGCCAGTCATAGAACGCAAGTAATTTTCAGTATCTCTTACCACGACTGAACCATTATTTCATTATGCCCAAGGATTTTAAATTAGTGATACATTTAATCTCGGAAAGTTTATGTTATAAAAGATATCCTCATAATATAAGGCATAGCTTCGATTTTTTAGGTTTTCAGAATATTAAATGTCTTTATATTGTCAATAAGGTTCCTAATAACTATTACTAACGGGGCCCACATGTGATGACGGATGTGATAAACTTATATATAATAAATAAATAATGATAGTCACACATGAATAAAATATGTATTCATTTTAAAATTTCATAACCCACTTTCCATGAGACTGAAAAAATAATAAACAAAATTTTCTTTTAATAAATCTGAAATATAGAAGCAACAAACAATTTTTTTTAATAAATCTGAAATTAATAAACAAAATATTCTTTTAATATTTCTTTTAATAAATCTCAAATTAATAAACAAGAATCTTCTTTTAATAAATCTGAAATATGGCCACACTAGCAAGTGCAGTCTGCCCTATTCACTCATTGGGCTTCGGGTGTAATCAGTTGACGCCTATTATTTCCGAAAGCAGTTGTCTATAACGCGACTTTTTGAAAGCCTTTCCGGCGGGTTTTTCCGGTCGAAATCCGTCAGGAATTTACTCATTGAGAATTGGTCAATTCCTTTCGGCCTTCCTTTGACTGCATGCACCACCCGTACCATTTGGAAAATTCTACAGCTGATAGTACCATGTCCTTGAACACCGATCTCAACTAGCAAACTTGAATTTCATGCATGCATGGGTTCAGTTAACTAGATAAACATCAAAACTGTACCCCACTATTAGACCTCCCACTAGTTCCTCTAATAGTTGGAACTAGTTTAACTAACCTTAACTAAATTTAACTCAATTAAATTTCTACAACTAAAAGTAAGTCAACGTAGTCTCCCAAAATTTAGAAATCATTGTACACAACTCAAGTTAAGCCCACAACTCGAATTAATTGAGCCAACTAAGTGATAGTAACTCAATTAATGCATTCAAGTTGACTAGTGATGTGGAATTTTGATTTTCTCCTAATTTAATTCAAGGGAAAATTAAATTAGGAATTGTTTGCTGCATTTTCAGCACTCCCCCTCAACAAGAAAGGGATTATCATATACCCCATTCCTGCCTCTATGGAACATGAATTTTCGTCTAGACAAAGCCTTTGTTAAAATATCTGCATCCTAGGAGTTTCTTTGTAGGAATGTATACCAATAAAATGATCCACCTCTTCACACAATCTTGTATATGGTGATACTCGGTGTCGATATGCTTGGATCGATCATGACACACTCGATTCCCATAGAGATTGATACAAATATGATTGTCATAGTAAATCACACTAGGATCCCTCATATCACCAAATAGCCCAAAAATAATCTTTCTCATATTGACTAGCGACCATGTACTCTACTTTTGCTGAGCTAAGTGCAATTGATCTCTACCTCCTACTATACTAAGAAACTAATACTGACCCAACACTGAAAATTCCTCCTCAAATGCTCTTATGATCTCATGAAATCCCCACCCAATCTTCATCTATGAAGCCTTGCAGCTTCACTCCTCTGTTCCTTTGTATTAAAGAATAAAGGGAGTAGTGCCTTTAAGGTATCTCAACACATGTTTTTCCGTCTTCCAATACAGTTTGGTTGGCATAATCATTTCTTGACTAAGCTAGTTAACTTCATAACACATGTATGGTTGTGTGTTCACCAAATGCATAAGAGAACCCACAATATGCCTGTAAATAGTAGCCTCCAATTCCTCACCTAAAGTGGCATATTCCTTCCTCCAACTACCTGCTAGAGGAGTGTCCAAGGGTTTTCTACTCTCCATGTGAAAATTCTTCAACATCTTGTTAGCATACTTTCCCTCAGAGACCCATGTCCTTCGTCTCGAATTCTCTTACAAGATCGTCTTTACAAGGTTTGATCAACTTACCATCACCGGTCAAAATCAAATCATCGACATATAATACTATAATCAATAATTTACCTTCAACAACGATATGGTAAAGCTTTTCATCTTCTTTAGTTTTGGTGAAGCCCAACCTGGTAAAATAGTTATCGATCCTCATCTACCAAGCATGGGGCACCTGTCTCAATCCATAGAATGATCTCTTGAGTCTGCACAAATGCGACTCTCTGTCAAAGGTCTCAAATCTTTTCATTTTTTCATTTTATACCTCCTCCTTAATCACTCCATTGAGGAATGTTATCCTGACATCCTCCTTAATCACTCCATTCTCATGGATCTTCCATCCCATCTACGCTGCAAATGCTAGAATTGATGTGATAGAATAATAACTTTTTACTAGAGAAAAGGTCTCCTTGTACTCAATTCCCTCCACCTATGAGAAACCCTTGGGCACAAATATGGCCTTGTGTTTCTCAATTCTTGTGTCTGCTACCTGCTTCACCTTGTAGATCCATCTCAAACCCACCACTCACTTATCCAATTGCCTTGGGCCAGTGTCCAAACATCGTTTTTTACTATGGAATCAAATTACTCTACCATGGCATCGACACACACTGGTTGATGCACAACTTCCTCGAATGATAATGGTTATATCTCTACTAGTGATACATATCTCTTCATCTACTGAAATTAACCAAGCTCTTTTACTTCTATGATGTTAGCAGAATTGCAGGTGAAAGAGTAGAAAACAACCACATATGTATACTTTAAAGAAGAGGAAACTTAATGATGACCATAAAATAAAAGAACACACACACATTGATATTGATAATGGATATCACCGAGTGTGGGTTATGTCTCTAGGCCCAGTGCCAAGAGTGGCGAGGTCGCTTCATCAAATGCTACAAAATGATGATGATGTACATAGTATATTATTTTTCATTACAAGGGTAAAATCCCTCAATCATAGTGGTGTTTTTGTCCATGCCAACATGAGAGATCAACTTGAAAGGGAAAATGCATGGCTAAGGGTACAACTGCATGAAAGAGAGAACCATATAGCACGAATGGACAACCTCTCCTTGGAGGCCACCCAGTGTAAGATTCCAGCTAAATCCTAGGCTCTTTACCTCAAAGAACAATGGCAACAATTTTAGATTAAAACACTAGCATAAAGGGGCACCATGCCATTTCAGGACTACAAGCAGTTTATTGTTCTTTGTGATCAAAGTACACTAGAGGATAGGGCCAAAATGGCTGAATTTTACTTGCACAACATGGCCCTCACAAACATGAATGTTTGGGATCCTAATGCGAAGCTAAGAGATCTACAATTAATGGCTTTGGCATCATGGATGAACCATGAGAAGTGAAGGGCTATAGAGATGAAAAGAATATTGGCCAGAGAGCAAAATGACCTTCTTTTCATCAAAGTTGAACAATCAAATCCCATGGCCCTAATCAACACACATAATCTGATTGTAAATGATCCTCAATAGGCACCTAGACATGTTGTTGCCCAAGAGAAAGCAATTTCACATTTTGAGGATATTTTTATGTTGCTAGGAGATGATAGTATACATGCCTACCTAAGGAGATGGAACACACTACCACACGGCTTGAAGATCAGAGAATATCACTCCCCTCAAAGGTTGAGAGATTCACTCAACATGAAACCTATGTATAAGAAATCGATGCAAAGGTTGAAGGTCAATTGGATAGGCCTAAAACTTAGTCCACCACTACTCCTAGGGATGCTAGAAGGGAGAAAAGAAGAAGAGGAAAAGAGGTAGTGGGAATAAGTAGAAAATAAAGCAGGCTTCTATTAACAAGAAGAAGAGACCACAATAGAGGCATGTGATGTCAGAGAGGCCACTAGATCCATGAAGGACATGGACATTGACTAAGTTTCTTAGAGAATGAGCAATACTTTCAGTAGGGAGGTGATGATGAGCCTCATCATTGGGTAATTATATGAGCCTTAATTCACCTCCTAACTTAGTCAAATCAACTATTCTCACAACGTATTTCATACTATTGATTATATTTTGTTTATGAGATGAGTTAGGGTTGTATATTTTGCCTTGTGGTCTAATGTGCATTTAATGCAAGATTAAAGGACAAAAGCAAGGAATTTTGACAAATACCTTGGTCAAAACTCGAATGGGACAAGGGAGAGGAATTATAAGAGGTAAATCCTCCTCATTTACTACTCCTCCATTCAAATTTTCCTCCATCAGCTCAGAGTACAAACAACCAAATCATGAGGACTAGAAGGCATCCGTGCAAGTGAAAGACAAAAATCAGTTTATCTTGAGTTTGGGATCTGTTGATGCCTCGAAAATCGCTGCAACAACATTGGGGATAACCACCCGGTCCGGACCTTAGTACAACTCCTTTTCCGTTTGGAATAGTGGCTCCGACTGGGGATAATGGGACCAGTTTCCCAAAAGTGGATAAACGGGATGAATGGATGATTTATAAATTAGGCTAACGGTAAGCGAATAACTAAACTATTAACAAGAATACATAAACTATGATCTATCCCGGGAACTTATTGAGCTTTAAAGTGCAGCGCTTGATGATCTGTGTCTATAAACAGGCATATAGATGACTCTATTTAACGGACATAGACATTATTTCATTCATGATTACTATGCTTAAATAGTTAAGAAAAGTGATTGAAGCGATATTTCCACACTTATCATTTATATCATTGACATATACATGATTAGAAAGAAAGGCACATCATAAAACATCCAATAGTGGAATGAATATAGATCTGCTGTTACAGCGCATGCATATAATCAATAATAGCAAGAATAATCACATAACAATTCATATGAAAGGAATGAATTCAGACATAGATAGAAATACCATATGAGCTGCTTGACACTCCCAATATCAATCGCTACTTGTAATTCTTCCTTCAACGCAGAAACATTCTCAACAAAGACAATAGTGCACAATTGCATAAAAAGCTTCCTTGTCGAATTAAGAATAACTGGTCCAGTTTCATAAAAGAATATTGACTGAAGCATAATAGTGCAAACTTCAGTCTTTAAGTCTGGTACAAAACTTTACGACCCTTTCCAAAAAACTGAAAGTGTCTATAAATACTTAACTAATCTACCTATCTATAAAACAGAAATCCTATTAAATTGGTATCAATCAATCTTGATATGATTTTCTTTAGTGATCTGGCAGTCGGTGGCATGATTCATCAGGTAGGCTGCTTGCCTTTATATCTGAGCTGACTTATCGCAAGCATTGGCTCTACTTCAGGAGGTTTGTTGAGGCGCGAGCTGAGCTGGGCAGCATAGGTGGCATCCTTAATATCGGGAATCATATACCCAATTGCATCTGTTAGGCATTTGAGGGCGTCTTTCTGTGTATGCGGCTTAATCAGGAAGAACCAATATGCGTCCCAGGTTAAACTGTTAATCCCAGTGATTAACCTTCCCTTTTCCTCTAAATCAGGATAACATGATTGCTCCAATGTGTTCGTTGTTGTCAACTTTCCTGGTGTACATTGGGAAATCATATTTGATAAGTAGAGAGTGTTGTTAACTAGTTCAACTAGATTGCTGGAAGTTGATTTACATCTTGAAGCTGCCCTCTCTGCTTTCATCAACTGGGACTGCCATTCTATGAAGAGTATATCTTTATGTGTTTCTAGGATCCTGGGCAAATTCGCCGCTTTCCCTTGATCAGAATCTTGCTAGTCAAGAAATGCAGCTATGGTTTCTTCGGCTTGATCCAATTCATTTCTGGCCTTCTCTACCTGCTGATTTATGGATGTCGTTAATTCACACAGTGGCTTTGCCTGGGCGATCTGTTGACACAGAAGCTTAATTTGGGATATTAATGCAGTGTTTATTTGTAATGCTTCTGCTCTGAATTCAGCCGCTTGTGGAACACCCTTTATTTTTTCGAGCTGCGATGACAATTGAGCAATTTGCTCATCCTTTGTTTTCATCATTTGCTCATTTGCTGCCTTTAATTATGCCAATGCCTCTGATAATTCCTTCTATTTCTGGATCACGCTTTGGTCGATCCTTTGCTTTTCTGCCTGCAATTGTTGAGTTAGTTGACTGTTCACTTGCTGTTGTGTCATCAATTGCTGCTCTGCCTTCTGCTTTGTCTCAGCTAACTAGTTCCATCCACAGCACGTAGTTCCACATCAGCATAAGTTGGAATTGCTATCGACTGGAGTTTAGTCTTGATGGCGCATTCATGACATTATCTCAAATTAACTAAAATTATACTCCAAGTAGCAGGCAGCAGAGGGAGAGTTAACTGGGGTACTGAATCAACAACTGCAACTATATATGAAATATAGCAATAAGAAGAGAGCGTTAGCTTGAGTTAACTGTGCGTGCTGAATCAACTGAAACTATGAAATATTGCAATAAAAAGAGCGTTGCAACTCCACTAAGCAAGAAAGGCAGGACGTGCATGGGATTGGAAAGCAAAAGTGGGATGGGTGGTAACTCGTGCAGAGAATTTTTGTTTTCTCATAATCTGAAGCCTCATGATCGACAACTGCAATCTGCCCCTGATCACATCTCAAACATTCATTCACTCATTATTATTACTGGAATGAATAAATAAATGTTTGAGATTCTGGTCGGGGAGAGATATGCGAGTTGAAAAGTATGACGGGCAACGGAGAATTTGCGGAGAGTTTTCCTATGATCGTCGACAACTGCAATCTGTCCCTGATCACATCTCAAACATTCATTCACTCATGTGATCCTGGAGAGATATGCGAGTTGAAAAGTATGACGGGCAACGGAGAATTTGCAGAGAGTTTTCCCACCTCATGATCGATATGGCCTCAATGGTAACTGCAATCTTCCCATCTGTAACTATTGATAATTTTGAAATTCGTCTACGAAATCCCAATTTTCACCCTGCCATTTCAGATTGGGGGTCTCGGACAAACCCTCGGTGGTGAAGGTCTCCTCAAAAGGTTCACAGACCTCGTCCTTAGAGTCATCTAAAGCGTCGAGGAGGTAACACAGATCAATACCTGAGTCTGAAACTAGAGCTTCGCCCTCATGGACGCTATAAATATCGTAGGACGACGAATTATCCCCCGAGATTGGTGCACAAAAAGTCGAAAACGTCGCGCTTATCTCTTCCTCCACGCTTCTCATCACACCAACTACATAATCCTCACTGGAAGCGCATTCTTCATTGACTTCTTGATTTTCTGCTACGGTTTCGTCTAACAGTGGCAAATGCCGAGACAGATCCGTTTCTTCGCCAATGCCATTGAAAGAGCATTTGGACTCCCGGACGTCAGAGGAGTCCGGCAGAGCCTCCTGTCCGCTATTTCTTCCACTTAAATATTGGAATAAAACTTTGCTTCATTAGTGGATGTCCAATTTTTCAATCGCCAGTTGATATCGCAGAACAATGTGAAACTGCAATGTCACCCGCCAATAGAAAATGATGTTAGGTTAGGATTCGCGTCACATTTTTGGCAAACAGCATTATCATGCCAAATGTGCTTCTTCATTATAATATCTTTTGACTGACTGTTGGCGGTGCATAATTGGTGCCCCATATTAGACGCGACAAGCACGAATATGTCTAAAAGCGTATAGCTTTTTTTTCATGTAACCAAAGAGCCAGTCATAGAACGCAAGTAATTTTCAGTATCTCTTACCACGACTGAACCATTATTTCATTATGCGCAAGGATTTTAAATTAGTGATACATTTAATCTCGGAAAGTTTATCTTATAAAAGATATCCTCATAATATAAGGCATAGCTTCGATTTTTTAGGTTTTCAGTTCCTAACAACTATTACTAACGGGGCCCACATGTGATGACGGATGTGATAAACTTATATATAATAAATAAATAATGATAGTCAGACATAATAAAATATGTATTCATTTTAAAATTTCATAACCCACTTTCCATGAGACTGAAAAAATAATAAACAAAATTTTCTTTTAATAAATCTGAAATATAGCAGCAATAAACAATTTTTTTTAATAAATCTGAAATTAATAAACAAAATCTTCTTTTAATATTTCTTTTAATAAATCTGAATCTTCTTTTAATAAATCTGAAATATGGCCACACTGGCAAGTGCAGTCTGCCCTATTCACTCATTGGGCTTAGGGTGTAATCAGTTGACGCCTATTATTTCCGAAAGCAGTTGTCTATAACGCGACTTTTTGAAAGCCTTTTCGGCGGGTTTTTCCGGTCGAAATCCGTCACGAATTTATTGGAATCGCAAGTTTGATAGCTAGTTTCCCATCGAAATCCGGCAGGAATTTATTGGAATCGCAAGTTTGATAGCTAGTTTCTGCACAATGAAAGCGTCCCAGGGTTTTCGAGGGTGCTGAATCCAAATATGCAGTCAAAAAACCATTTTAACTGCAAGAAATCAAGATTTAACCTCAATTTCTTCCGCGAGATATAGACAACTCCTTTCCGAAATGGGATTACTCCGCGCAAGATTGGAGAAGGTGTGTACAGGCGTGTCTAGTATTTTATTATGTTTTTATTACAATGAGATAGGTGGGTTTATAACTAATATAAGAAGGAAAAAAAAAAAAATTAACACAGGATTGTTATCGTTATAATAAATTAAAATAAATATAACATAATTAAATTATGATAAATGGAATTTTGCTATTTTTTATTTTTACATTATAGGAAATGCTGAAATATTTTTATTCAAATTATAATTTTATATATATATATATATTCGAGATGAAAAAAATACTACTTATATTAAGTAGTACTAGTATATAAGTTTTCATATAATTTAATTTATTAGTATTATTTTCTCCATTATAGATATTTCAATTATCAACTTACATACAAAATATATTCAAAACAGAATCATTATATATATATATATATATTCTAGTGGTCTCGGGACATTTATCTTTTGTGAAGGACTTCAAAATAGATTGCACCTCTTATGGGGTGGCAAAAGAGCTTCATTGATTATGCATTGAACATGGAAGGGTAATATTTTGCTCCCCAAATCTATTCTTCAATGCTTACCCCTACTCTAACTTTCAAAAAGTCTTGACTCCTTTTGGATCTCCTCTTTAGAATATACCCTCTTCCCTCCTACTCCATTTATATGCCAAAATGTATTTATTGGCCAACACTTAGCAAGTTTCCCTGGCCTCCAACATCTTATTTGGTTGCACTGCTTGATGAGGAATTAACCTCGTATTAATTATGGAAATTACTCATTGAGAATTGGTCAATTCCTTTAGGCCTTCCTTCGACTGCATGCACCACCTGTACCATTTGAAAAATTCTACAACTGATAGTACCATGTCCTTGAACACCAATCTCAACTAGCAAACTTGAATTTCATGCATGCATGGGTTCAGTTAACTAGATAAACATCAAAACTGTACCCCACTATTAGACCTCCCACTAGTTCCTCTAATAGTTGGGACTAGTTTAACTAACCTTAACTAAATTTAACTCAATTAAATTTCTACAACAAAAAGTAAGTCAACGTAGTCTCCCAAAATTTAGAAATCATTGTACACAACTCAAGTTAAGCCCACAACTCGAATTAATTGAGCTAACTAAGTGATAGTAACTCAATTAATGCATTCAAGTTGACTAGTGATGTGGAATTTTGATTTTCTCCTAATTTAATTCAAGGGAAAATTAAATTAGGAATTGTTTGGTGCATTTTCAGCACTCCCCCTCAACAAGAAAGGGATTATCATATACCCCATTCCTGCCTCTACGGAACATGAATTTTCGTCTTGACAAAGCCTTTGTTAAAATATCTGCATCCTAGGAGTTCCTTTGTAGGAATGTATACCAATAAAATTATCCACCTCTTCACACAATCTTGTAGATGGTGATACTCGGTGTCGATATTCTTGGATCGATCATGACACACTCGATTCCCAGAGAGATTGATACAAATCTTATTGTCATAGTAAATCACACTAGGATCCCTCATATCACCAAATAGCCCAAAAATAATCTTTCTCATATTGACTAGCGACCATGTACTCTACTTTCGCTGAGCTAAGTGCAATTGATCTCTACCTCCTACTATACTAAGAAACTAATGTTGACCCAACACTGAAAATTCCTCCTCAAATGCTCTTATGATCTCATGAAATCCCCACCCAATCTTCATCTATGAAGCCTTGCAGCTTCACTCCTCTGTTCCTTTGTATTAAAGAACAAAGGGAGTAGTGCCTTTGAGGTATCTCAACACATGTTTTTCCGCCTTCCAATACAGTCTGGTTGGCATAACCATTTATTGACTAAGCTAGTTAACTTCATAACACATGTATGGTTGTGTGTTCACCAAATACATAAGAGAACCCACAATATGCCTGTAAATAGTAGCCTCCAATTCCTCACCTAAAGTGGCATATTCCTTCCTCCAACTACCTGCTAGAGGAGTGTCCATGGGTTTTCTACTCTCCATGTGAAAATTCTTCAACATATTGTTAGCATACTTTCCCTCAGAGACCCATGTCCTTCGTCTCGAATTCTCTTACAAGATCGTCTTTACAAGGTTTGATCAACTTACCATCACCGGTCAAAATCAAATCATCGACATATAATACTATAATCAATAATTTACCTTCAACAACGATATGGTAAAGCTTTTCATCTTCTTTAGTTCTGGTGAAGCCCAACCTGGTAAAATAGTTATCGATCCTCATCTACCAAGCATGGGGCACCTGTCTCAATCCATAGAATGATCTCTTGAGTCTGCACAAATGCGACTCTCTGTCAAAGGTCTCAAATCCTTTCATTTTTTCATTTTACACCTCCTCCTTAATCACTCCATTGAGGAATGTTATCCTAACATCCTCCTTAATCACTCCATTCTCATGGATCTTCCATCTCATCTGTGCTGCAAGTGCTAGAATTGATATGATAGAATAATACCTTTTTACTAGAGAAAAGGTCTCCTTGTACTCAATTCCCTCCACCTATGAGAAACCATTGGGCACAAATATGGCCTTATGTTTCTCAATTCTTCTGTCTGCTACCTGCTTCACCTTGTAGATCCATCTCAAACCCACCACTCACTTATCCAATGGCCTTGGGACCAGTGTCCAAACATCGTTTTTTACTATGGAATCAAATTACTCTACCATGGCATTGACGTACACTGGTTGATGCACAACTTCCTCGAATGATAATGGTTATATCTCTACTAGTGATACATATCTCTTCATCTACTGAAATTAACCAAGGTCTTTTACTTCTATGATGTTAGCAGAATTGCAGGTGAAAGAATATAAAACAACCACATATGTATACTTTAAAGAAGAGGAAACTTAATGATGACCATAAAATCAAAGAACACACACACACATTGATATTGATAACACATATCACCGAGTGTGGGTTACGTCTCTAGGCCCAGTGCCAAGAGTGGCGAGGTCGCTTCATCAAATGCTACAAAATGATGATGATGTACATAGTATATTATTTTTCATTACAAGGGTAAAATACCTCAACCATAGTGGTGTTTTTGTCCATGCCAACATGAGAGATCAACTTGAAAGGGAAAATGCATGGCTAAGGGTACAACTGCATGAAAGAGAGAACCATATAGCATGAATGGCCAACCTCTCCTTGGAGGCCACCCAGTGTAAGATTCCAACGAAATCCTAGGTTCTTTACCTCAAAGAACAATGGCAGCAATTTTAGATTAAAACACTAGCATAAAGGGGCACCATGCCATTTCAGGACTACAAGCAGTTTATTGTTCTTTGTGATCAAAGTACACTAGAGGATAGGGCCAAAATGGCTGAATTTTACTTGCACAACATGGCCCTCACAAACATGAATGTTTGGGATCCTAATGCCAAGCTAAGAGATCTACAATTAATGGCTTTGGCATCATGGATGAACCATGAGAAGTGAAGGGCTATAGAGATGAAAAGAATATTGGCCAGAGAGCAAAATGACCCTCTTTTCATCAAAGTTGAACAATCAAATCTCATGGCCCTAATCAACACACATAATCTGATTGTAAATGATCCTCAATATGCACCTAGACATGTTGTTGCCCAAGAGCAAGCAATTTCACATTTTGAGGATATGTTTAGGTTGCTAGGAGATGATAGTATACATGCCTACCTAAGGAGATGGAACACACTGCCACACGGCTTGAAGATCAGAAAATATCACTCCCATAAAAGGTTGAGAGATTCACTCAACATGAAACCTATGTATAAGAAATCGATGCAAAGGTTGAAGGTCAATTGGATAGGCCTAAAACTTAGTCCACCACTACTCCTAGGGATGCTAGAAGGGAGAAAAGAAGAAGAGGAAAAGAGGCAGTGGGAATAAGTAGAAAATAAAGCAGGCTTCTATGAACAAGAAGAAGAGACCACAATAGAGGCATGTGATGTCAGAGAGGCCACTAGATCCATGAAGAACATGGACATTGACTAAGTTTCTTAGAGAATGAGCAATACTTTCAATAGGGAGGTGATGATGAGCCTCATCATTGGGTAATTATATGAGCCTTAATTCACCTCCTAACTTAGTCAAATCAACTATTCTCACAACGTATTGCATACTATTGATTATATTTTGTTTATGAGATGAGTTAGGGTTGTATATTTTGCCTGTGGTCTAATGTGCATTTAATGCAAGATTAAAGGACAAAAGCAAGGAATTTTGGCAAATACCTTGGTCAAAACTCGAATGGGACAAGGGAGAGGAATTATAAGAGGTAAATCCTCCTCATTTACTACTCCTCCATTCAAATATTCCTCCATCAGCTCAGAGTACAAACAACCAAATCATGAGGACTAGAAGGCATCCGTGCAAGTGAAAGACAAAGAATCAGTTTATCTTGAGTTTGGGATCCAAGCCTCCCTAACTTTAAGGAATTCATTGGAGACTGCAGATGTGTAAGTAGAGAGGCATAGGACCTTAGTAGGATTCATAATTTTATTTTAAAACTCTACTCTATTTTCGAGTTGCAAGACTTGTGACAGTTTTTGACATAATCCATGGTTTTGATAATAAGAATGAGTTTCATTTTGAGCCAACACTAAGTTAACTCAGAGGGATGAAGGTCTTGGGTTAGGGCCCAGCCGTTGCAGCCAAGGATCCTCTTTATTTTACATGTATGCTAGCATAGATTCATAGTTTAATTGTTCATTTTCTTAAGTAGTTTCATTTCCATTACAACAGTGTAGAGTAGATTGGTTGTGTTTTACTTTGCTCCCATTTGTACCTTCTTTCAATTAGCAGGTTAACAAGTAGAAAAAGATCACACATGGTTGGCATCAAGTGTCTTGGCCTCACCTCCTCCCTTTGGGACCATGACTTGAAAAGGAGACCCTTCACCAACCCCAAAAAAATAGATTTCGAGTTCTTTCATGAGCTTTGGAGTTTGTTGTCTTGATTCAACATTTGGTTCATTTCAATTTCATCCTTTCCCATTACTCTATTGTTGCAATAAGATCTCATTCATGCTTTCATTTCCTTTAGCACTTTCTTCATGCATAATATGGGTAATTGATTCATGCTTTTCTAGCTTATGAAAATGTATCTTGTTGCACAATTCTTGGAAGAAACAAAAGTTTTGAGCACTGCAGGTACTTCAGGAGGAGGTCTAGACTTCATCACCAATATCCATCTTCCACCTCAACCATCTCTTGTTCCACCATCACCCTCACTAGTTCTTTTGTCATTTTTCATTGAAATCCCCCTAGACACATTGATGAATCTAGCCATCTCTTCTCTTTGATATCGACTCTTAAGTGTTTATAGAACTTCTAACACCCTATACCACTCATGACATACCTTTCCCAAGCTTCCCAATACCTCCAAAACCTCACAATTAGCTCTCGGCTGTATCGTGTAGGTTTTCTGTAATTCCTACTACAAGATCATCCTGTAGGTTTCTTGTACATCCTATAGCTTTTCTTGAAATGGTTTGTTTTGAGGCCGATTTGATGGGGAATCTCTAGGAAGTCACAAAAACCCTCTTAGGACTCTTCCACACCATTCAAACACTCCATAGACCTTCTAGCCATCCTCAACCACCTTCCATCAACCTGTCACATCCACAAGAACAATTAAATTGCATGCTTGATTTTACCAAAAAACCTAAAAGTGAAAATAGATTTAGTTTAGTTTCTTTACTTACACATTATTATGGTTTGATGCTCTTTACTTCTATAAATTAGATAGCAGCATTAGTTTAGTGTTGATTTAGCAATTCCGCTTAGAATAACTGTTTAACTGGTTAGTTAGGATATGGTGTGATTTAGCATTACATGTTGTTTTCTTCATTACTGGAGTAGAGTAGCTCTCTTAAAGTAGATTTTCTCTTCTTCCATCAAAGGACCAAGCTTCTTCTAACTCTATATAATTCTGGCTTGGAACCCCTGGGGTCTCTCGCCAGATGAACAATGACAATAGAAAAGACCTTCACTTGTTCATATCGCACTATCACCTCCAAGTTTGTACGAACCTCGAGTCGATAAGTAAAGCTAGTAGCCTAGGAGTTGCAGTGCCCTTACTGCAATATTTTCACTCATAAATACTCTTTGAAACGTAATGAGAGACTAGAATTTGATGTGTCATGTGAATGATCGGAAGTAGAAACATGTGGAAATGAGTTTTCATAGGGAGAATCAAAAGTGGAAAAATCACAAGGGATGTCATGATAAAGTAGATGACGTGTAGATGGAAGGGGGTCATTCTTCACTGTGGGTTCCTCTTTAGATTCCCACACACACTCATCATGAATGATAGCGCAAGTTAGATGCACAACACTAACAAAATGATCCTTGTCTACGACAACTGTGGAGTCTGGAATGGAAGAACACAAGACAGTAGAATCCAGAGAATCAACAAAACACGGGGAAGAGGTTTGAGGTAACAAGTCCAGATGACAACTAGCAAGATTGCAAGCTTAATCTGCATATATATCAAGAGCATGTGGGTTAGGAGGATATGGCATTTCAACATATGTGCGCACACCTTCTCCCACCTCGCACTATGGAGCTACAACTATTTGATGAGAAGAAGACGGACAATCACTTGTGACAGTGACCTCACCTGTCTTAGCTTTGGTATCTCTAACACCGGGGTGTGCTAGAAGGGGTTCAAATGATTCCAATAATTGCATATTTTTGGATATGTAAAGAAGATAGTTAAATATTCCATTGATAAATTCCCAATAAATTTCATCTTCAGTAAATTGATATGAAATATTAAAAAAGAGCATGTAAAATTGTTCAACGGATTCATCATGTGCTTTCAATAATTTTAGAATTTATTTGTTGAGTACTTTATATTCAAAATGATTGAAATCATGATCTATATCTGTGATCAAATGATGGAAATAATGAATATACTTTTCAGATAGCGTGGTATACCAATGCAGTGGGTTCTCTCGAAGCGTGTATGAAAACAATGCACAAGTCATGTAATTTTCAAAGATTTCATGCCTTTCACAGGAGCCTACAATTCAAATCACGTGTCTAACCAAGGCTACTTTGCCTCCACCATCACATGTTTTGTGTGACAAGTTATTCCAGAGCTCTTCTAATATTTCACATTCGTTTCCATAAGACATACACTTCGGAAGAGTAATTATGTGTTTAGTCATGATAAGTATGTGGAGATTCAAAACATATTGTGAGGACTCAGCTTGTCATTTGGCCCTCCCTCTAGCGAAAGAAATGTTGACACTCCTAGACCCGCCAACACTCATGGGATCTCCCTTGTATGAAGTCCCAACTAGACCTCACACCATTTGGCATACGAGTCCCATTCAATATGATGGCCCAGTTACCATTATCTTAAATATTTTTCTTAGCCCTTATTTGTTAGCACATGAGAGTGGTTTACTTTGTCTTCGAACAGTGAGGTTTCCATGCTTGGTGAGTTCTTAGTGACTCTTGAGTCAAATTTCTTCCACTGTAGAGGGAGAGGTTGGAAGTGAGTCTTGGATTGAAAGCGAATAGTCCCAACTATGCTAGAGACACACAACACAATAAGACATGCACATCTTCCAGCAGAGTAGTCCACATGGATGCTAAAGTCAAAAACATAAGGTGAACATATAGCATGTAGAACACCCAGCGAAATAGTCCACAAGAGTGTGATGAGCGTTATACCAAGTGTACAAGAATGAATCTATCGAGTGTCAAGCATGATAGTTCACATGCATGAGACAATGTTAGAAACTGATACAACAAATTTACCATAGCATATGTACTAAAAGAACTGAAATAGTTCAATTGTCTTAATATAGGTTAAAGCAACATGCATTACAAGCATCCAAAGATTAGTCTTACAAATGAATATAATACATGTGTGAAAACATGCTGGCCTATTAACATGCTTTTGAATTAAGAGAAAGTTCAAAAATAGATTCATACACCATTACATCACTAACCTTGACAGAGGGTCGTTGGAGTTATTACACGCTCCTCAAAGAATAGGTTACAAAATCTCATGGCTATGTGGGAGGAGCCAAGGTGAAAATTCCCTTGCATGTACAAATGAGGGGTATATATAGCCAAGGGTGAACTTGACCCTTCTTACTATTCGACTTCCCTCATGACTGTTGACACCTAATCAGAAGGATTGGGTGAACAACTATAATTAATGTAAATAAATAATAGAGGAGATAGAGAGTCATCGGGAGATGAACCAAATAGTCACTCCCTCTTGTATATAATAATGAACAACCTGAATGAATAATAGAGTTCTAATTTGAGGAGATACCTCCTGCTCTAAAACCATTTACCATTTTGCATCCGCTCAAAATCCCACTTATCGCTTTAAAACTACCATTCGTCTTGGTTAATGCCCCGACTTGATTCACTTCAGATGACCATTGATCTTCTACCATCAATGGTTCCACGAATCTATTGATTCCTTTCAACTTGAACGAAAACTCATCTCCACCGTTCATCTCTCTACCATTCATCTCTTAACGTCAAACTCTAGTATATGGGTGAAAGAACGCGATACCAGGTTGAACGTTGTTGGTATAACAATATGCGTTCAATCATATCTGTTGTGGGAATAATTCTCACTGGAAAGGAGAACTATCCTGAGTGGTCTCGGAAGATAAAACACACTCTCAGTTTTAATGAGCTGCGGAAAGGAGTGTGTGTTGGAGAAGGAGACAAAGTACCAAAACAACCTACCTCAAACAAAGAGCTCACAATTTGGTAAAATAAGAACAACAAGGCCTATGTATTGATTGTAGCATCCATAAGTGAAGAGGTGAGTCGACATGTTTCGCCATTTTCAAATGCTTTTGAAGCCTTACAAAAGCTAAAGGAACTCTATGACTCACACTTTGCACTTGAAGTTGTTCAAATCATGATTAAACCCTTCATCGTTGAATTAAAAGATAATGATCCTCTTGCTCCCACATCTGAAGTAAAATCTATATTGCATGATATCAAAGTCACTAATGTTGAATTGGATATTCCTCTGATCGGTTTTCTCAAGGCTTTTTCTCATAATTACTCCAATTACCTTGAGTCATTGCAAGCAAATGGAAATCTCAAAGATATGACCTTTGACTCCCTTGTGAAAAAGTTTGTTGAAAGAGAGAAAACTTTTGGGAAGAAGACAATCCATGAATCTTTTGAAGAGGCTGTTTGACTTGCTCATAAAGAAAATAATCTTTCCCAAGATTCTTCCAGAGGAAGAGGTAGTTAAGGAGGAAGAGGAAGATATTTCATAGGCAGGGGGGGCAGACACTCTCAAGGAGAAAATTCAGATTTGCACTGCATACGCTACAAAAGAGATGGATCACATGATGCATCCACATGCAAGTTACCTTGGGAAAAAATTGAGTAGCAATGAAACCAACTGAAAGGTAAAAATAATGACAAATACAAAGGTAAAGCACCTGAATCCACTCACTATGTTGTGGCACAATGTAATATTGGAGTAAATGAGGACTTAGTTAATGCTTCACTTGCTTCTTCGAAAAATGATTGGTCGCTTGATTCAGGAGCAAATTGCCACATGACTCGTAGAAAAGATCTTTTTGAAAAATTTACTGACAATTTTGATGGAGCAGTATACTTTGCAGACCAATCAAAACTCAAGCCATCAGGGCTTGGCACAATCAGGCTTAAATTGTCTGGTCTTCTAAACTTTCTTTTGCATCATGTTCTATATCTCCCACAACTGAAGACAAACTTGTTGTCCTTGGTCCACATCCACTAGCAAGGTCACTCCATTCATATGTTTGATGGAAATCTTGAGGTGAGAAAAGCATCTGACCACTCACTTGTCATGGCGGGGATAGAAGAAGAAAGTCTTCTCAAGCTGCAGGGTACCTCTTCTCGTGCACAAAATTTCTCATACAATTCTTATTATGAAGAAGGTACACTTCCTTCAAGTCTATTATGGCATTCTAGATTTGGACATTTGAACTATGACAGCCTCCACTTGTTGAAGAAAAATGGTGTTACTGGTTTGCCTACTATTCCTATGAAACTTAAGCAATGTGATGCTTGCATTCTAGGAAAGCATATAAAACAGTCCTTTCATGACTCACACTCTAGAGCACATAGAAAATTTGAACTCATTCATTTAGATTTATGTGGTCCAACGCCTGTCTTTTTTGCAGATGGAAATAAATATATGATGACATTTATTGATGACTACACCATAATGTGTTGGGTTTATTTATTGAAGAACAAATCTGATGCTTTTCAAACATTCAAGAACTTTCATACATGGATAGAAAATGATGCACAATCTCATATTGGCTCTATTCGCACTGATAATGGAAAAGAATACACTTCAAATGAATTTTAAAACTATCTTCGCCAACATGGGATCAAACATCAAACAATTGTGCCTTATAATCCCCAACAAAATAGAGTAGCTGAAAGAATGAATAGGACAATCATAAATATGGTACGCTCCATGTTGTTCTTCAAAAATGTAAAAGTGATGTTTTGGGCTGATGCATTTCTATGTGTTTTATATATAAAAAAATAGATGTCCATCTAATGCTATTAGAAGCAATACTCCTTATGAAATGTGGTATGGGCACATTCCTTCATTAAAACACCTCAGGGTCTTTGGTTCCACCTGTTATGCCTTGATACCAAAGGTACATAGAAACAAACTTGGTGCAAGAAGTTGTAAGTGTATCTTCCTGGGGTATTCAAACACCTCCAAAGCATACCGTCTTTATGATGAAGTCAACAAAAATTTTGTTGTATCTAGAGATGTAATCTTTCTTGAATCATCCAAAATTGACAATGTTGTTGAGCAGCAACTTGATCTCTTGGATAAATTCACAAATGCAAAATCATTTCAATAATTTGATAATTAGATTCCACATCTTGAAGGGGGGATTCCTATACTAGATCAACCTATGGAATCTTCTTCTGAAGCACTCTCTCCCTTGCATGAAACTCCAACAATGGATGATACTTTGAGTGATGTGATTGACAAAATTGGGAGACTCAATCTTGATTCAGTCCCAAATCAATCAACAGAACAACTTGGACCATCTGAGAAAGGTCCCCTAAAGTGGTTGATAAAGACACTTGAAAGTGTTCACCCTGTTGAGGTTGGAAAGACAAGAACTAGAAATTCAAACCAGAAAAATGGAGGTGATGTAGATAACTACGATTCACCTGTTGATATGGATGTTTCTTATGATTGTGAATTCAATTTTTCTACAGATCTTAAACCAACTTCCTTCAAATAAGTTGCTTCTCATGATGAATGGAAATAAGCAATGCAAAAGGAGTATGATGCCCTGATAAAGAATGGCAATTGGAAGTTGGTTGATTTTCCATCGGGAACCAAACCAATTGGATGCGAGTGGGTCTAGAAGAACAAGTATAAAGTTGATGGCTCACTTGACAAGCACAAATCCAGGCTTGTTGCAAAAAGTTTTGCACAGAAGGAGGGGGTCGATTATAAGGAAACTTCCCCCCCATAGAAAAATGGGCTACCATCTGGACACTCTTTTCCCTAGCAGCTCAAAACGGTTGGAAAGTCCATCAAATGGATGTAAAAAATGCTTTCTTGAATGGAGATCTAAAAGAAAATGTTTTTATGTCCCAACCTGAAGGATTTGTTGTGAAAGTACATGAACATAAAGTATGCAAACTTGTGAAATCCTTGTATGGCCTCAAACAAGCATCGCTAGCCTCGTATGAAAAACTGACTGAGCATCTTCTGAAACTCAATTTCAAACATTATGATCTTGATTGTCAAGAAGGTTGGAAAAACAATTGTATATATTGTTTTATATGTAGATGATCTTTTGATAATAGGGAACAATGAAAACTGCATTGCATCCATAAAGAACGAATTGAAGAAAGGTTTTGAAATGACTGATTTGGGCTATGTTCATTACTATCTTGGGATTGAAGTAACTCAACATCTAAAGTCAATATTCCTTTCTCAAAATAAGTACATTGGAGATCTGTTGAACATGTTTGGCATGACTGAATGCAATCCTCTGACTACTCCAATGGAACAAAACTTAAAACTCACATCCATTGAAGGAAAATAATTTGAGGATGCAACAAAGTATAAACAACTTGTAGGAAGTCTCAACTACGTAACTACTACCAGACTAGACATTTCGTTTGTTGTTGGAATCCTCTCCAGATTTATGAAAAAGCCTTGTGAGGGACATTGGTTTGCTACAAAAGGAGTTCTAAAGTACTTGAAGGTAACTCCAGACATTGGAATCAAGTATACACAGGTGGGCGACTTTAGCTTGATTGGATACTTTGATTCAAACTTCGATGGAGACAAAGAAACTGGTGTATCTACTTCAGGTTATGCCATGAGTCTTGGATCAAGAGGTGTCCCCTAGAGATCACACAAACAATCAGTTCTAGAAGATTCCACAATAGAGGTAGAATATGTGGCAGTAGTTGAGTCAACAAAAGAAATTGTGTGGCTAAGGAAAATTCTTGAAGATTTGCAGGTAAAACAAGTGCAATCAACTCTACTCATGATTGACAATACCTCTGCAATAAAGTTGGCCAATAACCCAAAGTTCCATGATCGAACAAAGCACATCAGAACTAAATATCATTTGATTCAACATCATGTTGAGGCCAAAACAATCCATCTCCACTATTGTTCCACTAATGAGAAAATTGCAGAGATCTTCACCAAAGCACTTGGAAGAGAAAAGCTTGAATGATTCAGAATGATGCTTGGACTCACCAACATCCCTTCAGATTAAGGGGGGCAATGTTGAAACCTAATCAGAAGGATTGGGTGCATAGCTATAATTAATGTAAATAAATAATAGAGAAAATAGAGAGTCTTCGGGAGATGAACCAAATAGTCACTCCCTCTTGTATATAATAATGAACAACATGAATGAATAATAGAGTTCTGATTTGAGGAGTTACCTCCTGGTCTGACAATGATTGTCTGACTTAAATGGCTTTTCAACTTTACATGACTCTTCATGTGGGTCTCTTGGACTTACTTGTTACATTAAATTGAATAAAATAGTATGGCCTAGAGTAGTGATGTGGTTGAGATGACACATGACATCACTCGACATGACAGTGGTAGTATGTTCATGCTGATGGTGGTGTCCATGTTGAGTTGTAGTGTTGCTCAGTGATGAGTATGCTCTTGGTGTATCATAAATTCATCTCTACATGACCAAGTGCGCAAAGTCTTCGATGGTCATGGTGTTTTCTTCATGTTTCACGTGCATGTATCTCCTTTGCTTGTACTTGGCATGCTCCATGTGTTCATCCATTCACGAACAAGTCTTCTAGCATGCACTCCTTATTCATCTAGTTCGTCATCGCGCCATGTCTCATCCATATACTTGTCTCTGTAATCACTCATGATGAGATGCCATCAAATCCATAAATCTCCTAGTCTACCATAATGCATAATATTTCATTTTTGGGTGCAGGTGACCGAGATAGGATACAAGGCTATGAAACCACATAGGTCAGATTTCAGGTCGGGATGAAGGCTACGGGCACTGTCAATGAAAATTGTGCAGAGGTCACTAGGAGGCTAAGATGGGTAGTCTGGATAAACAATGATTGTCTGTGGGATTTGGCTTGACCGGAGAGGAAATCTATGCAATTTTTCCAGTGAGACAATGCATGCAGCAGGTGAGGGGTTGACACTTGTAGTCAAAATGTGTAGATTCTTTAGGGAGGCTAGCGGCGGGCTATGGGAGCTTGCTGGAAAAAACTATGCACAGCTGGGAGGTTGGCCTACAGGACACCTCTATGCAATTTTTTGGCTGAACAGGATGTTGGCCAGCTGGGAGACAACCCATAAAATTACACAACTTTTAGGAGGAGCAACAGGTCAGCCCACTGGGTGACTAGATGAAAGAACTGCAATTCGAGGACATTGTAGTGACATGCATCAGGTGCCTGTCAGGCATGTCTATGCAATTCCTTCATTCAGTGGAGGTGGGCACGTTGGAAAATTTTGTGCAATTTTTTTGAGGGAAGCCTGGGGTCACTTCCCGATCAAGCTCTCACATTTACCAACTAGAGGCTTGGTATATTTTCTTGCGGGAAATGCAGATTGAGATGACTTGCTAAGAAAATTCTATGTTGTTCTAGGTGACATTCAATTGAGTTGATTCTAGAGTTGCGCAGTGCAGAATTCCCGAGAGGTAGCCTCAATCTCTACATAATTTTGGGTATATGTACATGATCACTAAGGGAGGATATTGTGCATTGCAGCTCAATGAAGGTATGACTATTGGGGGTTGGTCTGATCGACAGAGTTTTATTAAAATGACTAAGTGAGTGAGTGAGTGAACTTGTGCATAAACGACCTTGAGAACACACACATGAGATGACTCGATAACAAGACACCTTGAACTAAAAAGACAACATGTTCAATGTGACTGATGGTGGGATCGTTAAATGGTGAAAGTGACAAGTGCAACCCTTCATATAGACACTTTGATGAATGTGGTGACACTTGCATGACAGTACTCACAACATTGTGTGTGAGTGCGCTAAACGTTTACATAGCGAAAACAACTCTAAAGTAACCTTCAGCATCACTAGAATGAGCCTGTCGTAAGCATGACATAACAATAAACATGTAGAAGATGATAGTTGGTTGAAAAAGTGAAAAGGAAACAACACATGTAGAAGAAACACATAAAATGAATTTTTGTGTTTGCGCACATGCATGTTACTGAGGAGAAGATGATATGAAAATGCAAAGCAGTCCTTCAAAACCAACTAAGAGGTGTACTTTGAAAGGTTTTTTTACTTACCATACTTACCCTCAAGCTGATCATGCATTTGGTGGTGTTTCCATGCGGTCTTGATTTTTTCCATTACTTGGTTCCTTGGTCCTTCTCCTCAACTGCTTGGGAGTGATCTCAACATTTCACCTTTTCCTGTAGTCATTGAGAGGTAGATCTGCATAATTTTAGTGAATAATGACTGCTACCAGAATGAGACACTGGGAGGCCCTTCTGCACAGTTTCTACATGCAAGATGGACAGGATAACTTGAACAACGTGGCACAGTTTTGAAGCACATGACACTGCTATAGGATGGGGATCCTAGGAGGATACCTCTGTGCAATTTCTGAGAATAGTGCAGCTAGACTTCTCTACATATTTCTAGAGAGAAGTGTTGGATACTTGTCTACTCTGGTTATCTTTTGAGAGTAGTGTTGGTTGGTGTCTTTGTGGGCTGCAAAGTTTCACCAGGCAAGAGAGGTTGGTGTCTTTGTGGGCTGCAGAGTTTTGGTAGGCAAGGGAGGTTTGTGTCTCTGTGCACTACGGGGTTTTAGTAGGAAAGGGAGGAGTCTTAATGGTTGCAGAAGTAAAGCGCATAGCTTAGGGAAGTTGGATGAGACTAGGTTGCTCAGGAAAATGGCTAAGTGTGAAATCAGTGAAACGTATGTAAACATGATAGGACTTGACTGTGATCACACATGGACACTTAATGACACAACGTAGACCTTCCAAAATGCATAAGACATACTTTTCTTGATGCCACAACCTTCATGACAAGATTGCATGAAGTGAGAGTGAAACATGTTAATGTGATGATGACCACTCATACACAGATGTTATCCCTTGAAGCAAAACAACATTCCCTTTTCATGAAAAACAAGAACCCCTATGCCCAAAGATGACACAAGCTACATAAATATGGGAGCATGGACAACTCTTAAGATAAAGAAGGGGAGCTTGAAATCATCGTCTTACCAACAAGTGACCAAGGGTGATCGCTCGCAAGATCTAAGGTTGGATTTGAAATTTGTATGCGACCAAAATTTTGGAGGGTGGTTGTAGCCTCTATAACAAGTGTTTAGAGATGTTGTGGTTGTTGCTTGAGAAGACAGAGGTGTTGAGATTGAAATAATAGGTCTTTCAGGTCATTGACTCATTCTTAGCCTATTCATTAGTTTCAGACTTATCAAAGTGGCTTGCAGGAGTGTTTAGATGTTGAAGAAGGTGTTCCATTAGTTGACAAAGGTTATTGACTAAATATCCATTGGTTTTCTACATCCTTAGCCCCGATTGCATGGGGCCAAGCATGTGGGAGAAGTTGAAGAGCTCTAGTCGCTCTCTTGCTATGTTGTGTGAGCGACCATTCAAATATTCTCATTGTTGTGTGTGTAGTTGAGGTTTTTCATGAGAATTTCTCTACATTCCTTGCATTGATAAGCTAATTTTTGTGTTGTGGTGACATTCTTCTTCGAAACTTTTCGGTTTATGGTAAGAAATATTTGTGGGACCTCTAGAAGCTTATTAAAGTTGAAAATATCAAAAAGGCTAGTGGAGTTAGTGGTTGATTGAGTCAATGAGATGAATACAGATCAAATAAATCATAGGAATAGAGTTGTGACGTCGAATAGTTGAGTAATTATTGATTTGAGCACCTCAATTCATCTTTATATTGGAGATAACACAATGATAGTTTGGTTGGATGAGTTGTGTGTGTGATGTGAGTGTGATCTCGGAGAAGAGATTGCAAGTTGTGTCATTTGTCTATGAATATTTTATCAAACAGTTTGCAGTTGTGGCACTAGATAGCTGAATTTTATTTCATGCATTATATGTAGAGAGTGAGGTGTTGATATTTGAGTTTGAGAAGTGATATTGTGTGGCAACTAGTTAGATTTTGGAAATTGTTTTCTCCTATTTTGTTCTTCCATTTTTTTTAGATATTTTGATTCAAGACTATGGTGTTTTTGTGATGTTCATGTTGAATGGATTGGGAGTCTAGTCTAAAATATTGTGAAATGAGCCTCACACGGAGGAAGTGCAGGCATGGAGGATTCAAAGTAGATAGTGACTCGGTAGATTTGGTAGAAGGAAGAGATCTATCCAAGCAATGGTGATTGGATAGTTCAAGAGAAACTGGGCGAGGATCATTGGTCATGATAGCTATTGGTAGATCAGAGTCTGTAGAGTCGATTGTTAGTTTATGAGTGACTAAGCAAGGATCATTGATCATGGTGGCCTTAAGCGGATGGTAGTCCATAGATATGTGAGATAAAAGTTTCATGTATGGTAGGTGCCAACATATTGTGAAAGAAGTCAAGTCTTCTAACTTATGGGAGTAAGTTGATCCATGAAAAAACATTTCAAAAATTATTAAAATATATTGAGAAATGCAACAATAGTAGGGTGATTTTTTCCTGGGAAATGGTTTTCTATGAGACATACTTATGTCCATTGTGTTGACTGATTTTATGGTTGCATGTTTAGTTTGATGCTTTGATCTATGATTTTTGTTTCATTTTGTGCATGGTAAAATATGAATAATTTGGAGAAAGTTTTATATGTGCTCTTGCTACTGATATAGACCACTCTCTCAGTAGTGACCTAGTTTCCAACAATTGGTATCAAAGAGGGGCTCTTGTGTTATAGACATTTTTGTGCCTTACAGCTTTGAGCATGAAATGTCCATAATCCAAGGGATCCAATGTCCCTAAAAGAGTTGTTCCTACTGTTGTGGGGAAAAGTATCCGATGCGGATGACCCTATCCCTACTCTAAAGGTGACAGTCTTTAGCAACAACTGAAAGTAAAGCTTTGATGTTTTCCTTTATGAAAGTACAGAGAGAAGGATGAAAAGATTAACCAACCTGGTGTCTTTCGCTTAGTCGATCCTTGTCCTCTCTCTTTGTCTCTTGTTCCCAGCTCCTTGCTCTCTTTGCCAGTCCAGCTACACACAGATCCTGCACAAAACAAGAGAGCAAACTACAAGATACATGTACTCATAACTGAAGCATGGATTAGGATGAATCAAATATACATGTAAATACAATACATCAATGTAATACAAGTATATAGGAGAACATGCAAAACTTTATTGATAGAAGTAACAGGGTTCTGAGAAGGTTACAACCAATGATGGCTCCAATCCAGCAGCACCTCCCCAGCAGCAAGAACTCTCCTCTTCACCTCTAGTAAAACAATCACCCAATAGCTCTAACTGTAAACCAACAGCACCTCCTTGCTTTACACAAAATTCCAGCCTCCCTAGACCTCATAGAAGAGCTCTATATATAGGAGAGAAGAAGAGAGGATGAGTCAGCTTGAGACTGACATGAAGCTGCCTTGTGTCCTCTCCCTCTTCAGTTAATCTTCAGTTCTTGAGTCCACTTGGAGATCCTTGCTTACACATGGTGATCAAGTACCTCTTACTCATCACAGGGCGAATCTCATGAACCAAGTGTCAGTTTGGAAGCTTCCTGGGCAGTTGACACCTTACAGGATGACTGTGCCACTTGGCCAATCTCGCCCAGCGCAGGTAGCCTTCATTAATCTTGACTTCCAGCGCAGGTACAAGGAGGGACAGTTGCATTCCAGCGCAGAAGCTCAGTGGAGCAGCTGACATGATCCAAAATAAGCCTGTTTTGAAGTGTTTTCAGGTGGAGAACTGATTGGAAGTGCTGTTGTTTGATGACCTTGTTCTTTTAGGGGTAAGAACAACATGTTTAGGGACTGAGGATCCCTGTAATTATTGACATTTTATGCTCCATGTCGCGAGGCACAAAAATGCCTATAACAGTTGCCCCCTAAAGTATGAGGCCGTTTATCGGGTGAAATGCTTTATCTAGAGGGTCCGAAGTTCGTTCCAGTGCTGAGGAGGCGCCCTGTAATACAATACAATACAATACATTATTTTTCATTCTATTTTCATGATCTAGCTGAGGCGGGCATTCCCATGCTCAGCTTTTATAAATACATTTTGGTACATATGACAGACGATCGTCTGAAGGTAGACTGATAATTTTCTGCTGAAATCATCATCCTTTGAATAGGATGATCATCTGCTGCAATGATGTACATGGCAAATGCTTTTATATTTCCTGAATATATATCGCAGCCCGGATGGATGAAACTAGATCCGGGGTCTTCAAACTCGTTCGATCTTCACTCTAAGTACAAGTCGATCCATGTGAGAATTGCGCTGAAGTCGAACATGGAAAGACATCGCTTGATTACCGGTCAATAATGAAAACCGTTAACAAGCGCGAGAGGAATCACCAATAATGACGATGACCCTCAAGGTACTGCAGTATAATTCACGTGGCGTGAATAAAGGACTTGGCGTCGAACGCCACGCAAAATCTTCTGGTCGAAGGTCATTGATGTATACCTGTCGCCGGAAGTGAGAAACTTGCCATTGAGGCATGCAAGCTTCAAAGTACTGATGGGGGTGTTCCTAGATCAACTTCTTGGATAATGAGCTGAAGTCGACAAGAAGCGATCCGTCAAAGGAGGGCCTTAATGAATCCCACAGCAATGACACGGAACGGAGCTAATGACTTTAATGGAGGTGAAAACAAACTGTGACATATGATTCAGGGTGGCGATCATGAATGGATGAAGGATAATGTATGGCAGTGGATGGGACACGGTTGACACTTTCATAATGACCCCTCTTGAACATACAACGACACTGATGCGATGGATCGGTAGCATTACCCCAAATGTGGATGGTTTGGCGAGGACCATGGTGATGAGACCGGTGAATGAAACAACCCAACCCGATGTGGTACGGAGGAAAAGTGTCATGTTCAAGAGTGACTTGCTACCATTAAACTTTGATGTTCTCCCAATTTTTCCCCAGTCATTTCTGACCAGTACCTCTTTATTTTTGTCAAGCTTGAGGAGGATAACATATGCTTGTTCTATAACCTGCCCTTCGGGCAAGCCCATCGCTATGATTTAACGAGCCTAGCGATAGGGAAACTCGTTCTCGTCTAAAGACAAGTTTGTCGCTATTTAATTATTTTAACGAGTCTAACGACAAGGAAAACTCGGTCCTTTTCATTTTTAGAGAGTCTGAAAAGGTACAGAAAGTCAACTCCATAATTCCTTTTTCGTCAGCAAATCCCTTAAGTCCGAAAAAGTATAAAACAATACAGAAGGGATGGTTGTTCGGTACTTTTAACGAGCCGAACAAGACAAGCGCTCGATCCTTTTGTGCAATAATCCCTCAGGTCCAAAAAGATTAAAATTTAGAGGAGGGATAGCGTTCCGGTCATTTAACGAGCTGGAAGGCCAAAACTCGGCAAACTTTTCATATTTTACGAGTCAGTGAAAAGAGCTGAAAGAAGACTCGTCTTTTGAGGAACGAGTGATAAACAGGGATAGCTACAGATTCCAGGTACAGGTTGGAATTTTCCAATCACGGCAGTGTCACAAGGATGGCTAGGTGAAATCACTCAGCTGTTTCTCAAAAGAGGTAAACACACAAATGGAAGTGAATGATCGGCCAAATGAACGGTGGAGGTGATGGATGACAACACGATCAAGGTTCTTATGGCTAATGAATTTACGATCTCAAAAGGTTATTTACCGGTTCATTTTTTCATGAGCTTGAACTCTGGGGGAAACTTTTGCTCACACTTTTCTATTTTTTAACGAGCATAGATTCAGTCATAAAACTGCTCGAATTTGCGTTTATTTTTTAACGAGCATGAACTATATGCAAAAAACTGCTCGATATACCAGTCATAAAAAGAACGCCTCCCGTAAGGACCAATTTTTATAGAGCTTATGCCTTACCACAACTATGCTCACTTTTGGCAAATTTTACTTTTGCCCCACAGGCTTCTTTCATGCAAGTTTGGAAACGGCTAATCTTAAAACCAGATAAATAACCGCTCCTAGCTTGAACTCCAGAAGGTTTGCATGCCCCCAGGTATAGGATAGAATTTCGAGGCTGCCCCTCCTCTCCCCTACCTCTGCTTTTCTTTGGGTGTTCACAGTTACTTGTCATCTTGCCAATCTAATGCTAACGATACTTGTCTTCTCGTTATTCTAAGGGGTCTTACGCAGTACTCAGGCTTCCCGTCGGCCCACTTTTAACAAACAGCTATTTGTGACAATGGAAGAACACTACTCAAAGATAAAACATTGGTATTATTGAGGGAGGCTTGCCTCTTTCTTATTATTCCAAAGACGGTTCGATTTGCTGCCGCAAATCAATCTCTTTCTTCGGCGGTGTCTATCATTGGGTTGTCCAAAGATGGTTACCCTCTGTCACAACAATACGGTCTCCTTCTTCGTAGACTGCCCCTGCTTATCCTTCAAAACATATGTTTCGATGGGCGAGGCTTGAATTCAAAGATGGTTACTACTTGTTGCAATAAGGGAATTCCTACTTGGGCATTGCCCACTTTTCTAGACAAAGGTGAATGACTCTTTGGTCAAACACATAACTTTAACAAAAGATTATTATTCCAGAACAACCCCACTTCCTTCGGACGGGGTACGGACTAGTCATATTCTTCTGCGGAAATTCTTCCTTATACCCGGGGTTTCTTCTGCCCGAAGCAGACCAGGGTGCATGCCCCCTGGGTCCTAGTCTTTCTTTCCGAATCACTCGCGCTCATCGGGAAGGAGGACCGGGGGTGGAGGCGAATCTTGAGTGAACAGACCATTTAGGAATGGTATTTGACTATTTGCGATGCGAGATCCCGGAAACGAAAGTTGGTCTACGAGCTTGACCACCCTTCCTTCGTGTGGAAAACACATTACTCTAAAGAGTGAGGAGACTATCGCTCCCATGCAATAAATATAGTCCCGCCCAAGGAGTAGGTTATAATCCAAAGGTCCTTGGATGACCATCACGTTCATCTCGACGGTCTTCCCTTTCAATGTAACAGGTACATTGGGGAGGATCCCTAATGGTCGACTGGTTCCTTTATCAAAACCTGAGAGATTTCTCAACTCAGGTAAAAGCGCTGGGGAACCCAGTGCTTTCCAAGCAACAGAGGAAAGGATACTCACAGACGCCCCTTCATCAATGATAGTACCAGCCATGATCATTCTATAGATCTGGACAATGATTCTGAATGGTACACTGGCTGGTAACCGGGGTCTGCCTAGTTGATTCCAATCAAAGGATACAACCAGGTTGCTTGGTGGTGGGACCGAATATACGGCCGGATATGACTCTGATGATGTTCCTTCCTGCGATAAAGGAATGGGCGCATTGCCCTGACGCTCATCGGAGTCGGTGCTGATGAAAAGAACCTGGATGGTGTCATCCTTATTCTCTTCAGTGAGGGTGTCGCATGAAGACGACTCTTCGGCGACGGTGTCATTTGAAGACGGATCTTCAATGACGGAGTCATTGGATGATAGAACCTCTGAAGGAAGAACCGGGTCAACTGCCGTTTCGACCTTTAGACTTTCGTCTGGTCTGGATTCAGTAGGTTCATTCTCAATGACCGACACTTCAGCTGACCACTTGAGTGGGCCAGCTGGATTTTCAACTATCGAGGAATTAGGCACGAGTTTTTGGTATCCAGGAGGAAGTCGTAACGGTGATACCGGACGATCTTCCAAAACTCTCTTTGCCTCATCTAAGAATGGACATTTGTGGATGGCATGATTTCCTTCACACAATAGACAGGGTGATCTTGGTCCCCTTCTTCGTCCTTCACTCTCGTTAGTTGACGGATTGCAATCAACATGACAACCAGAGGTTGATGCTACCGGATTGTGCAACCTTGGGGACCAGTCCCTTAGTATCCGGGGAATACAAGGACAATCACGATGGAAGTGGGTCCCTTTGCAAATGACACATGGCGATTTAGGCCCGGTCGGTGCAGTGTGTGGGTTTTTGTCAGCTTTCTTCTGCTTGCCCCCAGTCGCCTTCGCCAGAGGCTCCTTCTGCTTCTTTTCTCTCTTCTTCTTTTCCTTTTTCTCCTTGGGAGGCTGACTTTTGCCGGCTCTACCTTGCGAAGATGAAGGATCAGAGGAAGTATCATAAGAAGTGGAAGGCTGGTGGGTAGTTCTAGATTGTTCTGACTGTTGATTCGACTGCTCAGGATTAGTGGCGATCTGGACTACATTAGTTGAAAAGAGCCATACAGGGAGGCCAATTGTCAATCCTGGAAGTGACAATGTAGCCATATGAGGCGCACCAACATCTCCCCAAGAGGAGAAAGGGCTTGAACTTCCGCCAAGGTTATTTCCTTGGTTGGTGGGCTCCATACTTTTCAACTGAAAGATCAACGTGGGAATAATAGGTGATTATGTTCCGCTTAAAATAAATTTTATTAACGACGCTTTTAGACACAAACTTGCTTTTTCATGTTTTAAGAGTCGAGAAAAAGCTAAAGATGACTCTAGTCGCCTTCGATGTATTAACGAGCCCGAAGTGACAAATGCTCGGTTGGACTTTTTCAGTTATAGAGTTTGAAAAAGGCCAAAAGAAACTGCTCTGGAGATCTAGGCAGAGGGTGTGCCAAACCTTTCGCGAAACCACAGAATACGTTTTACGGTACGGGTGGTCGATCTTCGTGAATGCTGTGTTCACTGCATCGCGATCAGTAGGGCGGCCGACACGGTTTCCTAAGGATAAAGGATAAAAGCCTATAGGGGTCTCCCAATATACGCGACGGTACGCGGGAGCTCAAGTCTGTGTTAGTGCCACCGACTCTCAGGAGGAATCACCCACCTTCGTAGAGATCGACAGTCACTATGTTTAACGACGCCGGAACACGTCTCTACCTAGACCTCTAGATGTTTGCGTTAAATTCCAAAGCGTTGTTATGTAAATTGAGTTTATTTTAATGTTGATCTTTCTTAACAGTTTGCCTTTCAGGTTCGCCACGAGATGTATATATACAACTTCCTATATGCAATCTAAGAATGAGAAGCAAATCTTTTCAATCTTTCAACTTTGAAAACCTTAATCTACTTGAGGGAAAAGAAAGACACAACTTTTTCCACAGATCAAAGAACACACACTAAAATGCACATCTTCCTAAATCGTCAAGCATACAGTCAAATGCAAAATGCACAATGCATGTATTTCTTTTTGTTATCCTTAATGTTGATGCTAGACAGAAAGGAAACTGTTGTATAATTTTGAATCTAATTTCAAGTAGAAATAAACAAGCTTGTCCACAACCAAAAAGACACCTTATGATAGACTTGTTTAAAACACAGGAAATGTATAGATTCAAACCATGAAATGAAAAGCAAACAAACTCAAACAGCCATGAACAGTAATAAAACTAGCTCATAAGATCACAAAGACACTTTCACAGTTCAGGATCTAAGAGGTCACAGCTATACTGGTTCGCTTTTCACAATGGGAAACTGTAACTGAAGCAAGAAATACTGAAAGAACATTCACAGTTTCATCACACAACTGAGGCGGAATAATGTCAAGGAGAAGTGGTTTACAGCAAGTACAATGACCAGCAAGAAATCAGCAAAAAAAATCAGTGAAAACAGGGCCTAGACACAATGGGAAAACTGAGCAAGACAATGGCTAACTGGACCAGCGCAGGCTCTGGTCTGTCAGTTTGACTCTCAGCGCAGTTCCCGAAGGGAGTACCTGCGCTGTAATGCAGACTGCCTGTGGACAGCCTGCACTGACTCACGAGAGTTTCGTCTACAAAGAATTCCGGGTCATAAAAAGCTCAAAAATGCACTGTTTTTGCTGAAATAAAAAGCTATAGGTCAAGTACAGGCTAAGGGATGATCAAGAGGATGAAGATCTATCACAAAGAGTAAAGAGTCTTTTGTAGATAGGCTCTTCAAATCTTGAATTTGCTCAGCAAATGAGCAAGAGTAACAGACCCTCTACTTCGCTTTTGATATAGTCAAAAGCTTTTCGATTTGGTACTCTTTTCTTCAAGAAATGAATAGCAAAATACTACAAACACCAACAAGATACTAGGCTCCCCAGTGGAGTCGCCAGTTTGTTGTGGGGAAAAGTATCCGATGCGGATGACCCTATCCCTACTCTAAAGGTGACAGTCTTTAGCAACAACTGAAAGTAAAGCTTTGATGTTTTCCTTTATGAAAGTACAGAGAGAAGGATGAAAAGATTAACCAACCTGGTGTCTTTCGCTTAGTCGATCCTTGTCCTCTCTCTTTGTCTCTTGTTCCCAGCTCCTTGCTCTCTTTGCCGGTCCAGCTACACACAGATCCTGCACAAAACAAGAGAGCAAACTACAAGATACATGTACTCATAACTGAAGCATGGATTAGGATGAATCAAATATACATGTAAATACAATACATCAATGTAATACAAGTATATAGGAGAACATGCAAAACTTTATTGATAGAAGTAACAGGGTTCTGAGAAGGTTACAACCAATGATGGCTCCAATCCAGCAGCACCTCCCCAGCAGCAAGAACTCTCCTCTTCACCTCTAGTAAAACAATCACCCAATAGCTCTAACTGTAAACCAACAGCACCTCCTTGCTTTACACAAAATTCCAGCCTCCCTAGACCTCATAGAAGAGCTCTATATATAGGAGAGAAGAAGAGAGGATGAGTCAGCTTGAGACTGACATGAAGCTGCCTTGTGTCCTCTCCCTCTTCAGTTAATCTTCAGTTCTTGAGTCCACTTGGAGATCCTTGCTTACACATGGTGATCAAGTACCTCTTACTCATCACAGGGCGAATCTCATGAACCAAGTGTCAGTTTGGAAGCTTCCTGGGCAGTTGACACCTTGCAGGATGACTGTGCCACTTGGCCAATCTCGCCCAGCGCAGGTAGCCTTCATTAATCTTGACTTCCAGCGCAGGTACAAGGAGGGACAGTTGCATTCCAGCGCAGAAGCTCAGTGGAGCAGCTGACATGATCCAAAATAAGCCTGTTTTGAAGTGTTTTCAGGTGGAGAACTGATTGGAAGTGTTGTTGTTTGATGACCTTGTTCTTTTAGGGGTAAGAACAACATGTTTAGGGACTGAGGATCCCTGTAATTATTGACATTTTATGCTCCATGTCGCGAGGCACAAAAATGCCTATAACACCTACCCCTAAAGAAACAAGGTCAACCAATGACAGCTTCTCCCAGAAGTTCTCCACCAAAAACTACTCAGAATCAGTCAAATCAGGATCAATTCAGATGCTCTACTAGCTGCCTGCGTTGCAAAGCACCCAGTACACTAGCTAGGTGCGTTGCAACGCACCTAAATGCACTACCAGGGTGCGCTGAGCGAGAAATGCCAAATGGCAGTGTCATTCCCCGAGGTGTACAGACAATGGAAGCTTCCAGAATCTTCCTCAATGGCACTTGCCTCACTGAGTTCGACCAAGGATGAGTAAGAGGCTCTCAGCCTCCAAGTGGAAGCAAGAACTGACAAAGAGAAACCACAAGTCAAAACGTAAGCTAACTCATCCTCTCTGCTTACATCTATATATGGATCCCTCATCCCAGAGTGTTGTTGGGAAAAGTATCCATTCAGAATGCCCCTATCCCACTCTAAGGTGTGATAGTGCCTTAGCAACAAACAAGGAAAACTATTTTCGTATTCTTCTTTATGAAATGTAAATGAAGAGGAAGGATGTAACTAACCTGTGTCTTTCGCTAGTTTGTTGATCCACTCGCTCTCCTCTTTGTTCGCTTCCCGCTGCCTGCTCCCTCACTGGTCCAGCTTCACCAAGTTCCTGCAAGATCACAGAAGAGAGAAACTACACAAAAGACATAGATTTACATTCATAACTAGTTTAGGATCAGATATAAACTAAACATGCAAATATAACAAAGCATCAGTGATATACAAGCATATAGGAGAAACTCAAATAGTTTTATTGATATGATAAGAAAGTCCAAGAGGAGATACAACCAAGTGAGTCCCGATCCAGCATCTACCTCCCAGCAAAGGAATCCCTTCCTCTCCTCCAACAAAGCATAAATCACCCAATGCACTAATCTCAATCTCAAACCAACAGCAATTCTCTGCAAAGTACAAAATTCCAGCCTCCTGGATCTCTTGGATGAGGGATCCATATATAGATGTAAGCAGAGAGGATGAGTCAGCTTATGTTTTGACTTGTGGCTTCTCTTTGTTAGTTCTTGCTTCCACTTGGAGGCTGAGAGCCTCTTACTCATCACTAGTCGAATTCATTGAGGCAAGTGTCATTGAGGAAGATTCTGGAAACTTCCAGTGTCTGTACACCTCGCGGAATGACACTGCCATTTGGCATTTCTCGCTCAGCGCACCCTGGTAGTGCATTTAGGTGCGTTGCAACGCACCTAGCTAGTGTACTGGGGTGCATTGCAACGCAGGCAGCTAGTAGAGCATCTGAATTGATCCTGAATTGACTGTTTCTGAGTAGTTTTTGGTGGAGAACTTCTGGGAGAAGCTGTCATTGGTTGACCTTGTTCCTTTAGGGGTAGGAACAACTCTTTTAGGGACTTTGGATCCCTTGGATTATGGAAATTTCATGCTCAATGCTGTAAGGCACAAAAATGTCTATAACAGTTGCCCCCTAAAGTATGAGGCCGTTTATCGGGTGAAATGCTTTATTAGGAGGATCCGAAGTTCTTTCAATTCTGGGAGGAGACCTGTAATAAGATACAATACAATACATTATTTTTCATATTGTTTTCATGATCTAGCTGAGGCGGGCATTCCCATGCTCAGCTTTATAAATTCATTTTTATGTACATAGAACAGACAATCGTCTGATGGTAGACTGATGATTTTGATGAAATCATCATCCTTTTGGTAGGATGATTATCTGTGCTGCAATGTTGTACATGTCAATGTCTTTATTTTTCCTGAATATATATCGCAGCCCGGATGGATGAAACTAGATCCGGGGTCTTCAATCTCGTCTGATCTTCACTCTAAGTACAAGTCGATCCATGTGAGAAATGTTCTGAAGTCTAACATGGAAAGACATCGCTTGATTACCAGTCAATGATGTAAACTGTTAACAAGTGCGAGAGGAATCACCGATAATGATAATGACCCTCAAGGTAATGCAGTACAATTCATGTGGTGTGAATAAAGGACTTGGCGTCGAACACCACGCAAAATCTTCCGGTCGAAGGTCATTGATGTATCCCTGTCGCCGGAAGTGAGAAACTTGCCATTGAGGCATGCAAGCTTCAAAGTACTGAAGGGGTGTTCCTAGATCAACTTCTTGGATAATGAGCTGATGTCGACAAGAAGCGATCCGTCAAAGGAGGGCCTTAATGTATCCCACATCAGTGACACAGAACGGAGCAAATGATTTTGATGGAGGTGAAAACGATTTGATGATATATGGTTCAGGGTGGCGGTCATGAAAGGATGAAGTATAATGTATGGTAGTGGATGGGACACGGGTGACTTCTCTAGATGACTTCTCTTGAACATATCGGCGACACTTATATGATGGATTGGTAGCATTTTCCCCAAAGGTGGATGGTATGGCGAAACCATGGTGATGTGACCGATGAATGAAACAACCCAACGCGACTCAGGCACGGAGTGGAAGTGTCATGTTCAAGAGCGACTTGCTACCAATAAAAGTTCTTTGAGTTTCTTCCCAATTTTTCCCCAGTCATTGCTGACCAGTACCTCTTTATTTTTGTCAAGCTTGAGGAGGATAACATATGCTTGTTCTATAATTTTCCCTTCGGGCAAACCCATCGCTATGTTTTAACGAGCCTAGCGATAGTGAAACTCGTTCTCGTCTAAAGACAAGTTTGTCGCTATTAATCTTTTTAACGAGTCTAATGACAAAGATAACTCGGTCCTTTTCATTTTTAGAGAGTCTGAAAAGGTACGTAAAGATAACTCTGGAAGTCCTTTTTCGTCATCTAATCCCTTAAGTCCGAAAAAGTATAAAATAATATAGAAGGGATGAATTTTTCGATAGTTTTAACAAGCCGAACAAAACAAACGCTCGATATTTTTATGCAATAATCCCTCAGGTCCAAAAAGATTAAAATCTAGAGGATAGATAGCACTTCCGATCACTTTAACGAGCTGGAAGGCCAAAACTCGGCAATCTTTTCATATTTTACGAGTCAGATGAAAAGAGCTTAAAGAAGACTCGTCTTTTGAGGAACGAGTGATAAAAAGGGTAGCAGCTGATTCCAGGTAAGGGTTGGAATTTTCCAATCACGGCAGTGTCACAAGGATGGCTAGTGAAATCACTCTTCGCAGCTGTTCATCAAAATGGGTAAACAATCAAATGGAGGTGAATGATCGGCCAATGGAAAAGTGGAGGTGACGGTGCAAACACGACCAAGGCTTTAATGGCTGATAATGTTACATTCACGGCGGTTATTTACCGGAGGATGGTTCATTTTTTAACGAGCTTAAACGCGGTTTGAAACACTTGCTCAATTTTATGTTTATTTTTTAACGAGCATGAACTATGCACTAAAACTGCTCGATTTTATGTTTATTTTTTAACGCGCATGAACTATGCACTAAAACTGCTCGATTTTATGTTTATTTTTTAATGAGCATGAACTATGCGCTAAAACTTCTCGATTTTATGTTTATTTTTTAACGAGCATGAACTATACGCTAAAACTGCTCGATTAATCCAGTCATATGATAAGAATGTCTCATTTAAGATTCCAATTTTTATGGAGCTTGCGCCTTACAAAGCTTTGCTCCGCATCCTTTCTTTATGCAAGTTAGGAAACGACTAACCCAAAAAAACAGATAAATAACCGCTCTTTGCTTGCACTCCAAAAGGTTTGCATGCCCCCAGGTATAAAATAGAGTTTCAAGGTTACCCCTCAATTTGCAGGAAAAACATTTGTTTAACCGGGAGAGGCCTACCTCTTTCAGGTTACCAAAGATTGTCTCATTTGCGCAGCAAACAAAACACTTCTTCGGCGATGTCTACCGAGATAGGCAGAGGTGAGTGACAATGAGCGCCAAACACATAACTTTGACAAAAGAATCTTATTCTAGAACAACCCCTCTTCCAATCACGGACGGGGTACAGACTAGTCATATTCTCCCGCGGAAACCTACCCTATACCCAAAGTTTTCCTGCCGAAGCAGACTAGGATGCATGCCCCCTGGGTTCCAGTCATATCCTTCCGAATCACTCGCGCTCATCGGGAGGACGGACCATAGGTTGAGACATTTCTTGCGTGAAGAGACCATTTAGGGATTGTATATGACTATTTGCGATGCGTGATCTGGGAAATGAAAGCTTGTCCATGAGCTTGACCACTCTTCCTTCGTGCGGAAAACACATTACTCTAAAGAGTGAGGAGACGATGGCTCCCATGCAATATATATAGTCTCGTCCAAGGAGCAGGTTATAATCCAAGGGTGCTTGAACGACCATCATGTTCATTTTAACAATCTTCCCTTTCAATGTGATAGGCACATTGAGGAGGATCCCTAAAGGTCGACTGGTTCCTTTATCAAAGCCTGTCAGATTTCTCATTTCAGGCAAAAGCAATGGCGAACCAAGCGCTTTCCAAGAAATAGAGGAAAGGATACTCACAGACGCCCCCTCATCAATGATGGTGCCAGCCATGACCATTCTGTATATTTGGACGATAATTCGGAATGGTATGCTTGCTGGCAAATGGGGTCTGCCTAGTTGGTTCCAGTCGAAGGATACAACTAGGTTGCTTGGTGGTGGGACCGAGTAGACAGCCGGATATCGCTCTGACAAACTTCCTTCCTACGATAAAGGAATTGGTGGATTGCCCCCGTGTTCGTCGGAGTCTGTGTTGATGAAAAGAATCTGGATGGTGTCATCCTTATCCTCTTCAGTGACTGTATCATTCGAAGATAAAACCTCTGAAGGCAAGACCGGGTCAACTGCCGCCTCGACCTTTTGACTTTCGTCTGGTATGGATTCAGTTGGTTTATCTTCAATGATAGACGCTTCAGCTGACCACTTGAGCGGGGCAGCTGGATTCTCAACTAACGAAGGACTCGGCGAGAGTTTTTTATATCCAGGAGGAAGTTGTAACGGTGAAACCGGACGATCTTCCAAGACTCTTTTAGCCTCGTCTAAGAAGGGACAACGGTGGAGGGCATGGTTGCCTTCACACAGTCTACAGGGAGGTCTAGCCCTCCCTTTTTGTCCTGGAACTTCACTTTCGCTAGTTGACGGTGTACTTTCAACATGGCTATCAGAGGTTGATGACACCGGATTGTGCAAATGAGGAGACCAGTCCCTTAGTATCCGAGGGATGCAAGGACAATCTCTATGAAAGTGGTCTCCTCTACAAATGACACATGGCGATTTAGGCCTGGTCAGTGCTGTGTGTGGATTTTCATTAGACGACACTTGCTTTCCCTTATTTGCCTTTGGCTCCTTCTTCTTTTTCTCTTTCTTCTTCTTTTCCTTCTTCTCCTTAGGAACTTGGTTTTTAGCTTTACCAGTCCCGTCACGCGAAGAGGAAGGAAGAGAGGAAGAATTAGAGGAAGTAGAAGGTTGGTGGGAAATTCTAAACTCGTCTAATTGCTGATTCGACTGTTTAGGAATAGTGGTGTTCTGAACGACATTGGTTGAGAAGAGCCAGACCGGCAAGCCAATTGTCAGTCCTGGAAGCGACAATGTGGCCATATGGGGTGCACCAACATCTCCCCAAGAGGAGAAGGGACTAGGATTTCCTCCAAGGGGAATTCCTTGGTTGGTGGGCTCCATTTTCTCAACCTAAAGATCAACGTGGGAAAAGGGGTATGAATATTCCGTTTAAAATAAATTTTAACGACGCTTAGACACAACTTGCTTTTTCAATTTTAAAGAGTCGAGAAAAAGCAAAAGATGACTCTAGTCTCCTTCGATTTTTAATGAGCCTGAAGTGACAAGTGCTCAGATGGACCTTTTCTGTTAAGGAGTCTAAAAAGGAACGAAAGGGACTACTCTGGAGTTCTAGGTAGAGGGTGTGCCAAACCAATCGCAAAACTGCAGAATACTTTTTAGGGTACGGGCGGTCAATCTTCTCGAATGCTGTGTTCAGTGCATTGCGATCAGTAGGGTGGCCGACACTGTTTCCTATGGATAAAGGTTTTATGCCTATAGGGGTCTCCCAATATATAATCGACGGTACGTGGGAGCACAATCCGTACTGGCACTTATCGTCTCTCAGGAGGAATCACCCAACCATCAGTGAGGCGACCAATGACCAGGTTTTATGACGCCGGAACACGTCTCTAGCCTAGACCTCTATGTTGTGCGTTAAGTTACAAAGCATTGTTAAGTTCATTCAATTTATTTTAGGTTGATCTTTCTTAGAAGTTTGCCTTTTTGGATCACCACGAGATGTAGATACAATTCCTAAATGCAGTCTAAAGATGATAAGCAAGCTTTTATATCTTTTCAACAATGAAAATCCTAGCTACAAGGGGAAAAGAAAGACACAATCTTTTCTCAAAGAGCATAGAGCACACTGTAAATTCACTTTTCTAAATCAATCCATACAAACTATCAAAATGCAAATGCACATATGCATGTATTTGTTTTCACTTTCTTAATATTGATGCCTAAAAAGAAAGCTGTTGTACAAATTTGAATTCGATTTCAAGTGAAAACACAAACAAGCTTCTTTTTGAAAACAAAAAGACGATTACGACACTTTATGATTTTGAAGTAAACACTTGTTTCAATACTAGAAATTCATAAATTCAAACCAAAAGAAAAAAGTAAAAGCGTAATCAACTGTGAACAGCAAACAAACTCACTCCTAAGATCAAAGCGACACTTACGACAGGTCCAGATCTAAGGGCGACAGTATGACTAGTTTACTTTTGTAATTGGAAACTGCAAATGATGTAACAAATACACAAAAATAAATACAGTTTCTTTTATACAACTGAGGCGGAATTGAGGCAAAGAAAAGGGGTTTTCAGATAGGTACACACACTGATAACAGGCTGCAAAAATTAGAGACAAAACTGAGCAAAAAGAAGCAGAGAACCACAGCTGCACAAGGCAAAGGCTGATCAGCGCACCCCTTGCACAAAGAAACTGAATTGCAGCACAGGTAGCCCTCTAGGGACCTGCGTTGAAATATAGAACCTCTTCACAGAGCCTGCGCTGAAGTAGAAACGAGAATTGTCTCCGGGTTCTGGGTCACGGTTTGCAGTTTGATCTACGGTTTTTGGCCGGATAAAAGCTATCAATTAGGTACAATTAGAGGGATGATTTAAAGGAGGACTAAGAGCTATCACAAAGGGATGTTAGAGAATTTGTGGATCAGATGTTCAGATCATAAACAGGCCCAGTGAATGGATTAGAGTAGCAGATCTCTACTTTGCATTTGTAAATGGCAAATGCAGTTCGATTCGGCACTCCTGAGTTTATGAGAAGAACAACAATAGAAACACAAATAAACTAACTAGATACGTTCCCCAGCGGAGTCGCCAATTTGTTGTTGGGAAAAGTATCCATTCAGAATGCCCCTATCCCACTCTAAGGTGTGATAGTGCCTTAGCAACAAACAAGGAAAACTATTTTCGTATTCTTCTTTATGAAATGTAAATGAAGAGGAAGGATGTAACTAACCTATGTCTTTCGCTAGTTTGTTGATCCACTCGCTCTCCTCTTTGTTCGCTTCCCGCTGCCTGCTCCCTCACTGGTCCAGCTTCACCAAGTTCCTGCAAGATCACAAAAGAGAGAAACTACACAAAAGACATAGATTTACATTCATAACTGTTTTAGGATCAGATATAAACTAAACATGCAAATATAACAAAGCATCAGTGTATACAAGCATATAGGAGAAACTCAAATAGTTTTATTGATATGATAAGAAAGTCCAAGAGGAGATACAACCAAGTGAGTCCCGATCCAGCATCTACCTCCCAGCAAAGGAATCCCTTCCTCTCCTCCAACAAAGCATAAATAACCCAATGCACTAATCTCAATCTCAAACCAACAGCAATTCTCTGCAAAGTACAAAATTCCAGCCTCCTGGATCTCTTGGATGAGGGATCCATAAATAGATGTAAGCAGAGAGGATGATTCAGCTTATGTTTTGACTTGTGGCTTCTCTCTGTTAGTTCTTGCTTCCACTTGGAGGCTGAGAGCCTCTTACTCATCACTGGTCGAATTCATTGAGGAAGATTCTGGAAGCTTCCAGTGTCTGTACACCTCGCGGAATGACACTGCCATTTGGCATTTCTCGCTCAGCGCACCTTGGTAGTGCATTTAGGTGCGTTGTAACGCACCTAGCTAGTGTACTGGGGTGCATTGCAACGCAGGCAGCTAGTAGAGCATCTGAATTGATCCTGAATTGACTGTTTCTGAGTAGTTTTTGGTGGAGAACTTCTGGGAGAAGCTGTCATTGGTTGACCTTGTTCCTTTAGGGGCAGGAACAACTCTTTTAGGGACTTTGGATCCCTTGGATTATGGACATTTCATGTGTAGGGTGTGGAGCCTGATTATCTTCTATAGTACCGGCATATTGGACCCCAGTTCAAAACGTTGCCGCCCGTAAAATAATCGCTGCCGTGGGGGGTCCAGGGAGGGGCGGCGCCCCCGAAGCTAAAAACAGCTGTAAAATTGCCTTGTAAAAGTATAGTAATTTCTAGTCAATCTGGGTCGTTCATTAGGCGGATGATCTGACGGTAGAACTTATGTTTAGTTTAGGGTTTTTTGCCCTAGAAGGCAACCCCTCTCTTTATATGAGGGCATTGTATTTGAGGCTGTGAGATAGATGTGTATTCGGTGAGGGAGAAACATAGAGGTGAGACTGTGAGAGAAAACAGAGGATATTACAGCGGTTTTGTTGTAGGTTGTATCTCTTCATTTTGCTGTATAATAGAAAGGAAGGATTGGCTGTTCGAGGTGGACGTAGCCCAAACTGGGTGAACCACGTATATCTGTGTCTCTCTTGTTTTGTGCATTTTCTGTGTTTATATTTCTGCAATATTTTATGTGTTCCATTGCTCCATAATATATATTTTTCTAACAACTGGTATCAGAGCCAAGTTCTATTTGGCTGATAAACTCGCAGGAAAGAAGGGTTCCTGGTTCGAGTGGGAGCAATGGCGGAAGATGGTAAGTTTAGGGTCGAGAAATTTAACGGTCAAAACTTCTCGCTGTGGAAGATGCAGATGGAAGATTATCTGTATCAGAAAGATCTATACCTACCATTGGGTGGAAAAACAAAGATGTCAACGGGTATGAAAGACGAAGAATGGAACCTTCTCGATAGAAAGGCACTCGGAACAATACGACTATGCCTTGCTGTGTCAGTCGCTTTCAACATTTCGAAGGAAACCACGACAGCAGGTTTGATGGAGGCATTGTTGAAACTATATGAAAAACCCTCGGCCTCGAACAAGGTATTTATTATGAAACGGTTATTTAATATGAAGATGTCAGAAGGTGGATCTGTTGCAGACCATTTAAATGATTTTAATACAGTTACAAGTCAGTTAAGTTCTGTAGGGGTAAACTTTGATGATGAAATTAGAGCTCTGTTATTCTTATGCTCGTTACCAGAAAGCTGGAATGGTTTGGTAATGGCCATCAGTAACTCTGTTTTTGGATCTAGTACTTTAAAGTTTGATGATGTTGTCGGTGCTATCCTTAGCGAGGAAATGCGACGGAAAAGCTCCGGCGAGACATCGGGAAATGCTTTGAGTGCAGAGTCTAGAGGAAGAAAAATGGAAAGAGGAAAGAGCTCAGGATATCGCAGTAAATCAAGGAAAGGCAGATCCAAGTCCAGATCGGGGATAGTGTGCTGGAAATGTGGAAAGAAAGGATACCTAAAGAAAGACTGTAGATCTCGGAAGGGAAAAGAAGGAGATGCACAGCAAGAAAACAATCATGAAGCAAATGTGACAGGTGAGGTGTTACAAGATGCTTTAATTCTTTCTTTCGAAAATATTACTGATTCCTGGGTGGTAGATTCAGGGGCTTCATTCCATGCCACACCTGATAAGAAATACTTTCATGACTATGTTCAAGGAGATTTTGGACAAGTTCGTCTAGGTGATGATAAACCCTGTAAAATCATTGGAATGGGTAAGGTTCTTGTAAAATAGCAGAATGGAAACCAATGGCTAGTAAAGGAGGTAAGGCATGTTCCAGATCTAAAGAAAAATATGATTTCAACAGGGCAGTTAGGCAGTGAAGGTTGTGTGACAACTTTCACAGATAAAGCTTGGAAGGTCACTAAAGGAGCCCTGGTAATAGCACAAGGTGAAAAGGTTGGTACATTGTATTTATGCAATGGTATTTCTAACTCTGTTAATGCTTTAACTTCCAGAGGAGCAGATGCAGCATTATGGCATCATAGGCTTGGACACATGAGTGAAAAAGGGATGAAGATTCTTCACTCAAGGAATTTGTTGCCAGGTTTGAAGAATGTTGATTTGGATTTCTGTGAGAACTGCATTTATGGAAAACAGAAGAGAGTCAGATTTCTCAGAGTTGGGAAAGAAAAGAAGAACGAAAAATTAGAGCTTGTACATACAGACGTATGGGGACCTGCTCAGGTATCATCTCTCGGTGGCTCTCGTTATTATGTTACTTTTATTGATGATGCAACTAGAAAAACTTGGATTTATTGTATTAAGAATAAATCTGATGTATTTGATACTTTCAAGAAATGGAAAGCTTTGGTTGAGATTGAGACAGGAAAGAAATTGAAGTGTCTTAGATCAGACAATGGAGGTGAATATTGCAGCAAAGAGTTTGATAGGTACTGTTCAGAGCATGGAATTCGCAGAGAGAAGATAGTTCCAAGAATACCACAAGAAAATGGTGTGTCAGAAAGGATGAACAGAACAATCATGGAGCGTGCAAGGTGCATGAGATTGCATGTAGGATTGCCTTTACAGTTTTGGGCAGAAGCTGTAGATACTGTTGTTTATTTAATAAATAGAGGACCTTCAAGTTCCTTGGATGGTGGTGTTCCAGAGGAAGCATGGACAGGGAAAAAGGTAAACTACTCTATTTTAAAACCTTTTGGTTGTGAGGCCTTTGTCCATATTGATAAAGAAAATAGAACAAAGCTTGAGGCAAAGTCAAAGAAATGTACCTTTATTGGATATGGTGTTAATGATTTTGGTTATCGCTTATATGATTATGAAAATCACAAAATCATTAGGAGCAGAGATGTAATATTCAATGAAAAGGTCTTGTATAAGAATCAGTTGCAGGAAAAGAAACAAGAAAAAGAAAACAAGGAATACGCAGTTCTTGATGAAATTACTGAAAAAGTAAAGGTGCCTGAAAATAATAATAATCAACAACCACAACAACAGCAACCATCACAACAACAACAGGCACCCCAAACACCTGAAAGTGGTGTTAGAAGATCTACCAGGACAAGTAGACCTCCTGAACGATACTCTCCTTCATTATATTATTTATTGTTGACTGATTCCGGTGAACCTGAATGTTATGAAGAAGCAATGCAGGTTGAAAGCAAGAAGAAGTGGGAGGTAGCCATGGAAGAAGAGATGGACTCCTTAATGCATAACCAGACTTGGGATTTAGTCAGGTTGCCTGTAGGAAAAACTACATTGAAGAATAAATGGGTTTACAGGCTGAAGGAAGAAGATGGAGGAAAGCAAAGGTACAAAGCTAGACTTGTGGTGAATGGGTTTGCACAGAAGAAAGGTATTGATTTTGATGAAATATTTTCTCCTGTTGTTAAAATGACTTCAATCAGAACTATTTTAAGTCTTGTAGCAGCTGAAGATTTGCATCTTGAGTAGTTAGATGTAAAGACAGCCTTTCTCCATGGGGATTTGGAGGAAGAGATATATATGCAGCAGCCACAAGGATATGAGGTGAAAGGGAAGGAGAAACTTGTGTGCAGGTTGAAGAAGAGCTTGTATGGTTTAAAACAGGCTCCAAGGCAGTGGTATCTAAAATTTGACAAGTTTATGTCTGAACAAGGTTATACTAGATGTCACTCTAATCATTGTGTTTATCTGAAAAAGCAAAATGATGGCAGCTATATTATATTGTTATTGTATGTAGATGACATGCTTGTTGCAGGATCTAACATGCAGGAAATAAATGTGCTCAAAAGAAAATTGGCAAATTCATTTGCAATGAAGGATTTGGGTGCTGCAAAACAAATCCTTGGTATGAGAATAACTAGAGACAGGAAAAATAGAAAATTAACATTGTCTCAGAATGAGTACATACAAAAGGTGTTGAAAAGATTTAACATGCAAAATGCAAAACCAATTAGTACACCTTTTGCTAGCCATTTCAAACTTAGCAAAGAAATGTGCCCAAAGACCCAAGAAGACATGGATTATATGTCTAAAGTTCCATATGCATCAGCAGTTGGAAGTTTAATGTATGCAATGGTCTGCACAAGGCCTGATATTGCACATGCAGTGGGAGTTGTAAGCAGGTACATGAACAATCCAGGAAAGGAACATTGGATGGCAGTGAAATGGATTCTCAGATATTTGAGAGGCACCACAAATGAGGCATTATGCTTTGGTGGTTCAAACATATCCCTACAACGATATGTTGATGCAGATATGGCAGGTGACAGAGATAATAGGAGGAGCAATACAGGATATGTATTTACTATCGGAGGAACAGTTGTCAGTTGGGTTTCAAAAATCCAAAGTGTTGTTGCACTCTCAACAACAGAAGCAGAGTATGTTGCTGTTACAGAGGCTAGTAAAGAAATGATTTGGTTACAAAGGTTTATGGGTGAATTGGGTAAGGAGCATTATATGGGCACGTTATACAGTGATAGTCAAAGTGCCATTCATCTTGCAAAGAACTCAGCATTTCATTCCAGGACAAAACACATACAGCTCAAGTACCATTTCATACGATCAATGTTGGAAGATGGAGAGTTGAAGCTGGAAAAGATACACACTAGCCAGAACCCTGTAGATATGCTAACAAAAGTTGTAACCAAGGAGAAACTGAGAATATGCTCAGTTTCAGTTAGTCTTCAAGGATGACGGTGAATATGAGAAACAGCCAGGTCCAAAGAGGAGTCATTGTCCAGCAAATGGAGCAGCGGTGGAGTTGCTACAATCAGTCTCCAAGTGGGAGATTGTTGGGTGTGGAGCCTGATTATCTTCTATAGTACCGACATATTGGACCCCAGTTCAAAATGGGGCGGCAACGCCGCCCGTAAAATAATTGCTGCCGTGGGGGGTCCAGGGGGGGCGGCAGCGACTTTTGGGAGCCCCCCCCTGGCGGGGGGTTTCGGGGGCAGCGCCCCCGAAGCTAAAAACAGCTATAAAATTGCCTTGTAAAAGTATAGTAATTTCTAGTCAATCTGTGCCGTTCATTAGGCAGATGATCTGACAGTAGAACTTATGTTTAGTTTAGGGTTTTTTGCCCTAGAAGGCAACCCCTCTCTTTATATGAGGGCATTGTATTTGAGGCTATGAGATAGATGTGTATTCGGTGAGCGAGAAACATAGAGGTGAGACTGTGAGAGAAAAAAGAGGATATTACAGCGGTTTTGCTATAGGTTGTATCTCTTCATTTTTCTGGATAATAGAAAGGAAGGACTAGCTGTTCGGGGTGGACGTAGCCCAAACTGGGTGAACCACATATATCTGTGTCTCTCTTGTTTTATGCATTTTCTGTGTTTATATTTCTGCAATATTTTATGTGTTCCATTGCTCCGTAATATATAATTTTCTAACATCATGCTCAATGTTGTAAGGCACAAAAATGTCTATAACACAGAGATCCAAGAGGCTGGAGTTTTGTACTTTGCAGAGAATTGCTGTTGGTTTGAGATTGAGATTAGTGCATTGGGTGATTTATGCTTTGTTGGAGGTGAGGAAGGGATTCCTTTGCTGGGAGGTAGATGCTGGATCGGGACTCACTTGGTTGTATCTCCTCTTGGACTTTCTTATCATATCAATAAAACTATTTGAGTTTCTCCTACATGCTGTGTACCAATGATGCTTTGTTATATTTGCATGTTTTAGCTTAAATCTGATCCTAAGCTAGTTATGAATGTAAATCTATGTCTGTTGTGTAGTTTTCCTCTTCTGTGATCTTGCAGGAACTTGGTGAAGCTGTGCCAGTAAGGGAGCAGGCAACGGGAAGCGAACAAAGAGGAGAGCAATTGGATCAACAAACTAGCAAAAGACACAGGTTAGTTACATCCTTCCTCTTCGTTTACATTTCATAAAGAAGAATACGAAAATAGTTTTCCTTGTTTGTTGCTAAGGCACTATCACACCTTAGAGTGGGATAGGGGCGTTCTGAATGGATACTTTTCCCAACAACAAAATGGCGACTCCACTGGGGAGCATATCTAGTTAGTTTATTTGTGTTTCTATTGTTGTTCTTCTCATAAACTTAGGAGTGGCGAATTGAACTGCATTTTCCATTTACAAATGCAAAGTAGAGATCTGCTACTCTAGTCCATTCACTGGGCCTGTTTATGATCTTAACAGCTGATCCACAAATGCTCTAACAGCCCTTTGTGATAGCTCTTAGTCCTCCTTTAAATCATCCCTCTAATTGTACCTTATTGATAGCTTTTATCCGGCCAAAAACCATAGATTAAACTGCAAACCGTGACCGAGAACCCAGACACAATTCTCGTTTCTGCTTCAGCGCAGGCTCTGTGAAGGGACTCTGCATTTCAATGCAGGTCCTAAGAGGGCTACCTGCGCTGCAATTCAGTTTCTCTATGCAACAGGTGCGCTGATCAGCCTTTTCCCTGTGCAGCTGTGGTTCTTTGCTTCATTTTGTTCAGTTTTATCTCTGATTTTTGAAGCCTGTTATCAGTGTGTGTACCTATTTGAAAACCCCTTTTCTTTGCCTTAATTCTGCCTCAGTTGTATAAAAGAAACTATATTTGTTTTTGTGTATTTGTTACATCATTTGCAGTTTCCCATTACAAAAGTAAACTAGTCGTACTGTCGCCCTTAGATCTAGACCTGTCGTAAGTGTTGTTTTGATCTTAGGAATAAGTTTGTTTGCTATTGACAGTTGATTACACTTTTACTTTTGTCTTTTGGTTTGAATTTGTGAATTTATAGTGTCGAAACAAGTGTTTATTTCAAAATCATAAAGTGTCGTAATCATCTCTACTTTGTTGATTTCGAAAAAGAAGCCTGTTTGTGTTTTTCACTTGAAATCGAATTCAAATTTGTACAACAACTTTCTTTTTAGGCATCAATATTAAGAAAGTGAAAACAAATACATGCACAACTGCATTTGCATTTTGACAGTTTGTATGGATTGATTTAGGAAAAGTGCATTTACAGTGTGCTCTATGCTCTTTGAGAAAATATTGTGTCTTTCTTTTCCCCTTGTAGCTAGGATTTTCATTGTTGAAAAGAGATAAAAGCTTGCTTATCATCTTTAGACTGCATTTAGGAATTGTATCTACATCTCGTGGTGATCCAAAAAGGCAAACTTCTAAGAAAGATCAACCTAAAATAAATTGAATGAACTTAACAACGCTTTGTAACTTAACGCACAACATAGAGGTCTAGGCTAGAGACGTGTTCCGACGTCGTAAAACCTGGTAACTATTGGCCTCACTGATGGTTGGGTGATTTCTCCTGAGAGACGATAAGTGCCAGTATGGATTGTGCTCCCACGTACCGTCGAGTATATATTGGGAGACCCCTATAGGCATAAAACCTTTATCCATAGGAAGCCGTGTCGGCCGCCCTACTGATCGCAATGCACTGAACACAGCATTCGGGAAGATTGACCGCCCGTACTCTAAGAAGTATTCTGCGGTTTTGCGATTGGTTTGGCACACCCTCTACCTAGAACTCCAGAGCAGTCCCTTTCGTTCCTTTTCAGACTCCTTAACGGAAAAGGTCCATCTGAGCACTTGTCACTTCAGGCTCATTAAAAATCGAAGGAGACTAGAGTCATCTTTTGTTTTTTCTCGACACTTTAAAATTGAAAAAGCAAGTTGTGTCCAAGCATCGTTAAAATTTATTTTAAACAGAATATTCATACCCTTTTTCCTGTGTTGATCTTTAGGTTGAGAAAATGGATCCTACCAACCAAGGAATTCCCTTTGGTGGAAATCCTAGTCCCTTCTCCTCTTGGGGAGATGTTGGTGTGCCCCATATGGCCACATTGTCGCTTCCAGGACTGACAACTGGCTTACCGGTCTGGCTCTTCTCAACCAATGTCGTTCAGAACACCACTATTCCTAAACATTCGAATCAGCAGTTAGACGAGTCCAGAATTTCCCACCAACCTTCTACTTCCTCTAATTCTTCATCTCTTCCTTCCTCTTCGCGTGACGGGACTGGTAAAGCTAAAAAACAAGTTCCTAAGGAGAAAAAGGAAAAGAAGAAGAAAGAGAAAAAGAAGAAGGAGCCAAAGGCAAATAAGCGAAAACAAGTGTCGTCTAATGAAAATCCACACACAGCACTGACCAGGCCTAAATCACCATGTGTCATTTGCAAGGGAGACCACTTTCACAAAGATTGTCCTTGCATCCCTCGGATACTAAGGGACTGGTCTCCCTGTTTGCACAATCCGGTGTCGTCAACCTCTGATGGCCATGTTGAAAGTACACCGTCAACTAGCGAAAGTGAAGTTCCAGGGCAAAAAGGAAGAACTAGACCTCCCTGTAGACTGTGCGAAGGCAACCATGCCCTCCACCGTTGTCCCTTCTTAGACGAAGCTAAAAGAGTTTTGGATGATCGTCTGGTTTCACCGTTACGACTTCCTCCTGGATATAAAAAACTCTTGCCAAGTCCTTCGTTAGTTGAGAATCCAGCTGGCCTGCTCAAGTGGTCCGCTAAAGCGTCTATCATTGAGGATAAACCAACTGAATCCATACCAGACGAAAGTCAAAAGGTCGAGGCGGCAGTTGACTCGGTCTTGCCTTCAGAGGTTTTATCTTCAAATGATATAGTCACTGAAGAAGATAAGGATGATACCATCCAAATTCTCTTCATCAACACAGACTCCGACGAACACGGGGGCAATCCACCCATTCCTTTATCACAGAAAGGAAGTTCGTCAGAGCCATACCCGGCCGTCTACTCGGTCCCACCTCCAAGCAACCTAGTTGTGTCCTTCGACTGGAACCAACTAGGCAGACCCCGTTTTCCAGCAAGCATACCATTCCGAATTATCGTTCAAATATACAGAATGATCATTGCTGGCACCATCATTGATGAGGGGGCATCTGTGAGTATCCTTTCCTCTATTGCTTGGAAAGCGCTTGGTTCGCCATCGCTTTTTCCTGAGATGAGAAATCTGACAGGCTTTGATAAAGGAACCAGTTGACCTTTAGGGATCCTCCCCAATGTGCCCATAACATTGAAAGGGAAGACCGTTCAAATGAACGTGATGGTCGTTCAAGGACCCTTGGATTATAACCTACTCCTTGGATGAGACTATATTTGTTGCATGGGAGCCATCGTCTCCTCACTCTTTAGGGTAATGTGTTTTCCGCACGAAGGAAGAGTGGTCAAGCTCGTGGACCAGCTTTCATTTCCCAGATCACGCATCGAAAATAGTCATATACCATCCCTAAATGGTATCTTCATGCAAGAAATGTCTCAAGTCCCAGTCCGTCCTCCCGATGAGCGCGAGTGATTTGGAAGGATATGGCTGAAACCCAGGGGGCATGCGTCCTGGTCTGCTTCGGCAGGAAAACTTCGGGTATAGAGTAGGTTTCCGCGGGAGAATATGACTAGTCCGTACCCCGTCCGTGATTGGTAGAGGGGTTGTTCTAGAATAAGATTCTCTTGTCAAAGTTATGTGTTTGGCGCTCGTTGTCACTCACCTTTGTCTATTTCGGTAGACATCGCTGAAGAAGTGTTTTATTTGCTGTGTGAATAGAATGATCTTTGGGTAACCTGTAAGAGGTAGTACCCTTCCTGATAAAACAAATGTTTTGTCAGCTCGAATAAAGGGTGACCCTTCCTGATAAAATGAAAATTTTGTCAGCTCGAATAGAGGGAGATCTCGAAACTCTGTTTTATACCTGGGGGCATGCAAGCCTTTTGGAGTGGAAGCAAAGAGCGGTTATTTATCTGTTTTTGGGATTAGTCATTTCCAAACTTGTATAAAGAAAGGATGTGGGACAAAAATCTAAAAGTTGCCATTTTTATATAAACATTCTTATCATATGACTGGATTAATCGAGCAGTTTTAGCACATAGTTCATGCTCATTAAAAAATAAACATAAGATCGAGCAAGTGTTTCAACCCGCGTTTAAGCTCGTTAAAAAATGAACTATCCTCCGGTAAATAACCACCGTGAATGTAACATTATCAGTCATTAAAGCCTTGGTCGTGTTTGCACCGTCACCTCCACTTTTCCATTGGCCGATCATTCACCTCCATTTGATTGTTTACACATTTTGAGGAACAGCTGCGAAGAGTGATTTCACTAGCCATCCTTGTGACACTGCCGTGATTGGAAAATTCCAACCCTTACCTGGAATCAGCTGCTACCCGTTTTATCACTCGTTCCTCAAAAGACGAGTCTTCTTTAAGCTCTTTTCATCTGACTCATAAAATATGAAAAGATTACCGAGTTTTGGCCTTCCAGCTCGTTAAAGCGACTGGAAGTGCTATCCCACCTCTAGATTTTAATCTTTTTGGATTCGAGGGATTATTGCACAAAAAGATCGAGCGCTTGTTTTGTTCGGCTCGTTAAAACTATCGAAAATTCATCCCTTCTGTATTGTTTTATACTTTTTCAGACTTAAGGGATTAGATGACGAAAAAGGACTTCCGGAGTTATCTTTACGTACCTTTTTAGACTCTCTAAAAATGAAAAGGACCGAGTTATCTTTGTCGTTAGACTCGTTAAAAAGATTAATAGCGACAAACTTGTCTTTAGACGAGAACGAGTTTCACTATCGCTAGGCTCCTTAAAACATAGCGATGGGTTTGCCCGAAGGGAAAATTATAGAACAAGCATATGTTATCCTCCTCAAGCTTGACAAAAATAAAGAGGTACTGGTCAGCAATGACTGGGGAAAAATTGGGAAAAACTCAAAGAACCTTTATTGGTAGCAAGTCGCTCTTGAACATGACACTTCCACTCCGTGCCTAAGTCGGTTTAGGTTGTTTCATTCACCGGTCACATCACCATGGTCTCGCCATACCATCCACCTTTGGGGTAAATGCTACCAATCCATCATATAAGTGTCGCCGATATGTTCAAGAGAAGTCATCCAGAGAAGTCACCTGTGTCCCATCCACTACCATACATTATACTTCATTCTTTCATGACCGCCACCCTGAACCATATATCATCAGATCGTTTTCACCTCCATCAAAATCATTTGCTCCGTTCCGTGTCATTGATGTGGGATACATCAAGGCCCTCCTTTGATGGATCGCTTCTTGTCGACATCAGCTCATTATCCAAGAAGTTGATCTAGGAACACCCCTTCAGTACTTTGAAGCTTGCATGCCTCAATGGCAAGTTCCTCAATTCCGGCGACAGGTATACATCAATGACCTTCGACCGAAAGATTTTGCGTGGTGTTCGACGCCAAGTCCTCTATTCACACCACGTGAATTGTATTGCAGTACCTTGAGGGTCATTATCATTATCGGTGATTCCTCTCGCGCTTGTTAACAGTTTACATCATTGACTGGTAATCAAGCGATGTCTTTCCATGTTCGACTTCAGAACATTTCTCACATGGATCGACTTGTACTTAGAGTGAAGATCAGACAAGATTGAAGACCCCAGATCTAGTTTCATCCATCCGGGCTGCGATATATATTCAGGAAAAATAAAGACATTGACATGTACAACATTGCAGCACAGATAATCATCCTACCAAAAGGATGATAATTTCATCAAGATCATCAGTCTACCATCAGACGGTTGTCTGTCCTATGTACATAAAAATGAATTTATAAAGCTAAGCATGGGAATGCCCGCCTCAGCTAGATCATGAAAACAGTATGAAAATAATGTATTGTATTGTATCTTATTACAGGTCTCCTCCCAGCATTGAAAGAACTTCGGATCCTCCTAATAAAGCATTTCACCCGATAAACGGCCTCATACTTTAGGGGGCAACTGTTATAGACATTTTTGTGCCTTACAGCTTTGAGCATGAAATGTCCATAATCCAAGGGATCCAGAGTCCCTAAAAGAGTTGTTCCTGCCCCTAAAGGAACAAGGTCAATGTTGTAGGGAAAAGTATCCGACTCGGATGACCCTATCCCACTCTAAGGGTGATAGTACCTTAGCAACAACTGTAAAGAAAACTACTTAAGGTTTACTTCTTTACGAAAGCAAGAGAGAATGAGGAAATGCACTAACCGTTGCCTTGCGCTTAATGTCGAATCCAAACTCTTCTCTTTGGCTGCTTGCTCCCAGCTCCTTGCTCTTTTGCTGGCCCAGCTACAATGAGATCCTGCAAAATAACAAAGAAGGAAACTACAAGCAGCATGCAATCATAACTGATTCAAGGATTAGCATAAATCAAATATACAATTATCACAATATATCATTAAAACAAGTGCATATAGAAGAACCTCAATAGCTTTTATTAATGAAGAAGTAAAGTTCTGAGAGAGTTACAACCATTGAAGGCCCCAATCCAGCAACACCTCCCAGCAGAAAGAATTTCTCCTCTTCACCTCCTTCAAGCAATCACCCAATAGCTCTATAGTGAAACCAACAGCATATCATTACTTTGCACAAAATTCCAACCTCCTGAGCTCATAGGAGAGAGCTCAATATATAGATGAATTGAGAAAGGATGAGTCAGCTTGCAACTGATGTGTAGCTGCCTTGTGTCCTCTCTCTCTTCAGTTGATCTTCAGTTCTTGAGTCCACTTGGAGAACCTTGCTTCCACTTGGAGAAACAGAGCCTCTAACTCATCACAAGGCGAAATCCCTGATCCAAGTGTCATTTTTGGAAGATTCCAGAGCAATGACTCAGTGTGCCACTTGTCCCATCTCGCTCAGCGCAGGTGGCCTTTGTTCCACTTGCTTTGCAACGCAGGTACACCATGGGGGAGTTGAGTTTCAGTGCAGAAGCCTAGTGGAGCACCTGCTTTGATTTCAGGATTGCTTGTTTTTGAGTGTTTTCAGGTGGAGAACTGATCTGAGAGCTGTTGGTTTGCTGACCTTGTTCCTATAGGGGTAGGAACATCATGTTTAGGGACTTTGGATCCCTTGGATTATTGACAATTCATGCTTGATGCTGCAAGGCACAAAATTGTCTATAACAGATACCCCCTAAAGTATGAGGTCGTTTATCGGGTGAAATGCTTTATTAGGAGGCTCCGAAGTTCATTCAATCTGCTGAGAAGTGTCCTGTAATAAGATACAATACAATACATTATTTTTCATTCTTTTTCATGATCTAGCTGAGGCGGGCATTCCCATGCTCAGCTTTATAAATACATTTTGGTACATAGAACAGACGATCGTCTGATGATAGACTGATAATTCTCTGCTGAAATTATCATCCTTTGAGAAGGATGATCATCTGCTGCAATGATGTACATATCAAATGTCTTTATATCCTGAATATATATCGCAGCCCGGATGGAAGAAACTAGATCCGGGGTCTTCAATCTCTTCCGATCTTCACTCGATGTACAAGTCAATCCATGTGAGAATTTCTTGAAGTCGAACATGGAAAGACATCGCTTGATTACCGGTCAATGATGTAAACCGTTAACAAGCATGAGAGGAATCACCGATAAGGATGATGACCCTCAAGGTACGGCAATACAATTCACATGGTGGGAATAAAGGACTTGGCGTCGACCACCATGCAAAATCTTCTGGTCGAAGGTCATTGATGTATACCCGTTGCCGGAAGTGAGAAACTTGCCATTGAGGCATGCAAGCTTCAAAGTACTGAAGGGGGTGTTCCTAGATCAACTCCTTGGATAATGAGCTGATGTCGACAAGGAGCGATCCGTCAAAGGAGGGCCTTAATGAATCCCACATCAGTGACACGGAACGGAGCTAGTGATTGTGATGAGGTGAAAACAAACTGTGATGTATGATTCAGGGTGGCGGTCATGAAATGGATGAAGGACAATGTATGACAGTGGATGGGACTCGGTTGACTCTTTGCAGAACAATATCTCTTGAACATATAACGACACTGATGTGATGGATTGGTAGCATTACCCCAAATGTGGATGGTGTGGCGAGGACCATGGTGATGAGACCGGTGAATGAAACAACCCAACCCGATGTGATACGGAGGACAAAGTGTCATGTTCAAGAGTGACTTGCTACCATTAAAGCTGTGAGGTTCTCCCAATTTTTCCCCAGTCATTGCTGACCAGTACCTCTTTATTTTTATCAAGCTTGAGGAGGATAACATATGCTTGTTCTATAACCTGCCCTTCGGGCAAGCCCATCGCTATGTTTTAACGAGCCTAGCGATAGGGAAACTCATTCTCGTCTAAAGACAAGTTTGTCGCTATTTAATGAATTTAACGAGTCTAACGACAAGGATAACTCGGTCCTTTTCATTTTTAGAGAGTCTGAAAAGGTACATAAAGTCAACTCCAAAATTCCTTTTTCGTCATCTAATCCCTTAAGTCCGAAAAAGTATAAAACAATACAGAAGGGATGAATTTTCGATTGCTTTAACGAGCCGAACAAAACAAGCGCTCGATCTTTTTGTGCAATAATCCCTCAGGTCCAAAAAGATTAAAATCTAGAGGAGGGATAGCTCTTCCGGTCGTTTAACGAGCTGGAAGGCCAAAACTCGGCAAACTTTTCATATTTTACGAGTCAAGAGAAAAGAGCTCAAAGAAGACTCGTCTTTTGAGGAACGAGTGATGAACAGGGCAGCAACAGATTCCAGGTACAGGTTGGAATATTCCAATCACGGCAGTGTCACAAGGATGGCTAAGCGAAATCACTCTTCGCAGCTGTTCCTCAAAATGGGTAAACAAGCATATGGAGATGAACGATTGGCCAAATGAATGGATGGAGGTGAGACTGCAAGAACACGACCAAGGGCTTTAATATGGCTGTCAAAGGTTACATTTACCAAGGTTATTTACCGGTTCATTTTTTCTGAGTGAGCTTGAACTCTAGGGGAAGATTGCTCACAACTTATGTTTATTTTTTAACGAGCATGAACTATGTGCTAAAACTGCTCGGAATGGATGCCCTCTAGCATAATAATGCAGACGAGGCATATGCCCCCTAATCCTTGAGGGGACATTTCATTTTTTAATGAGGTTGACATCGTAAAGAACTATCCTCTTAACTCCTTATTTCATTTTTTAACGAGGTTGACATGATATAAGAACTATCCTCGTAGCTTTAGATCCATTAAAAATAGAAGGCTTCATATTCCACTGCGCCCATTTCCGCCAGATTACTTGGCGGTGGTGGGGCAACAGTGCCCATTAAAGAAGGGCCTTTTAGGAAAATTACTCCGATAATTTGGAGAGGATGATTGCCTCCATGGATCGTTGGAATGCTTCTTGTATTGGATGGCGGCACAACTTCTGCCGAAGTTGTTGTCGAACTGCCTGATCGACCTTTTCTCTCGCCATTCAACGACTGTGAATTTCCATAGCTTTTGTTTAATGTTGAAATTAAAGCATCATCTTGGCGCTTAAAACTTGACAACATCATAACTTGTGATGGGGAAGCATTTCCACTATCAACCAGATTCTGACTTGGATCGGGAAACGGATCAGTTAATACAGCTGGGGTTTGTGAATTCTTTATGAATCTTTTAAACTCAGCTTTGAACGGACAATCTGTTGTCCAGTGATCCTCTTCACATATTCGACACCCAAAAGATGGTTTCCCTTTTCCAGGAGAAGTTCTTCGAGGAGATGTCTCTCCTTGTTTTTTCTTCTTCCTTTGATTTTGCTTCTTCTTGCTTCCTGGTTGATTGGTTTCTTTGCCCTTATCTGTCGATACGGCATTTACTTCCGAAGCAAGAATTTCCTCATGCGCATTTTGATTCGAATCCTTACGGGCCTTCTTTTGATTGGCCTTTTTTGGATTTGTGTTTGCCGTGCCAATCACGCCATCGCCGGCATGAGAGTCACTATTTGATTTAGGAGGAGGAGGGATTGAAAACTCTGGTCTAGGGGCGTCTGGTATTTTGTCATAGAGCGTGCCGGACTGAGTATATACTAAGTCCAAATATTGTGCACGAGCAATAACCTGCTCTTCTGTTACGACTCCCCCCTTTGCCACATCTTCCGTTATGGCCGGAAGTAACGACTTTATAAACCACTCAGCTAAAAGCTGATCAGGAACGTATGTTTTAACCATTCTTCATTAACGTCGCCACTCATGTATATGATCTGATATATGAGTTGCGGTTGTCTGTTTGAAGTTAGTCAATATCTCTGTTCCCGTTTCATACCTTATCGGTAATTGAAAGTGGGTTAAAAATGTCGTGGCAAGGGAGCTAAAATTGTCGAACGAAGCTCTTGGCAATTCTATATACCATTTCGCCGCAGGACCTGTCAATGTCCTCTGAAAGAGGTGAAGCCTTATCGAATCATCATTTAAAGTGTTCGACGAACACCATAGATGAAATGTCATCACATGATTCGACGGGTCTTCACCTGGATTTCCATTGAATTTAGGAATGTCGGATGGAAGTTTGTGCGGGATCACTGGCCACCATGGGGCGTAAGCAATTGGATCATTGGTTAACCGATGTAAATCAGGCAACTCTAAAGTTGCCACGAATGGTAACTGTTGATTCAAGTTAGGGGAAGCGTAACCAGGGTACGATGGAATTGCCTGAACAGTTGGTCTTTGCATACCAGCATAATGGAGTTGATGTTGGTATGATTGATATGGTTGATGGACTTGACCACTATAAAGTGGTTGATTTTGGCCATTTTGGATATATGGTTGTCCAGTGTTCGCAAAGATTTGCTGTTCAGAACCTTGGTACACTTGTTGGAATTGTGGCTATTGGTATTGCACTATCCATGGTTGCGATACCATGGGTTGTTGCGCTACACTAACCATTGGACCAAGATGTGGGGTAATCATACCCGATTGTACTTGTGTCGCCCCACCAGTAGGCGATTGTGGTTGGGTCGCAGGGTCAAGGGGCTGTTGCATGAGAACCTGAGAAATCTAAGGTTGACATACAACAGGCATCGTTTGAACTTGCGACACGGTTACAATAGCCGGTGTAGTTGGGATGTTCGTCACAGGTACACACTGTTGCATAGAATATACAACTCTTGGTGGCTGGGACAGCATAGGTACCCAACTACTCGTTGCAATTCCACCATAACTTGAATAAGGTTGAGAACTCCCGTATGGGTACCCTCCCGGAGGGGGTAATGAAAGGGCATACTGCCCCCCATACGGTGGTAATCCAGAACTCAAGGCAATTGATTGTCCTGGAGGACTGGATGGCCTAAATTGATTCCCAAAAGGGCCAATTTGATGAGTTTCACCATAAGAGTTACCAGACATTTCTCCGGAACAAACAGGAACAGACCATACTGCCGAGATAGTCCCTTGGTGGACTCCTTCTAGCGATTGAGAGCTAGTTGGGACAGATGGTATGCCGGCGAACATTGTTGGATTTGCAGCAGGTAATTCTGCCGTCGCCGTGTCATTTGACACAGTCCTAGATGTCGACGGTTGTTCAGACATTTTGAGTCTATCCAACTGATTGCCTAGTGATTCTACAGGAACTTCCACTGGTGATGGACAAACTTCTGTTGTAGCAGGAAATAGAGTGACCCCTACTCCAAAATGAGTTGGAGTGGATACTTGCGGTTCCTCTATAATTTCCTCTATCGCAATCAGACCAGGTGGAAGAGGAAGACCGTCAGGTCCGTAATAGATTTCCGGTGCCGAAGAAGGGGTTGTATCGACAGCGACAGATGTTTGAGGAACAAAACTCTCTGGACCAGTTACAGATGGAACTGGTTCAGTTATACAGGTATTTGCCCCCAGACTAGGATCAGTATTACTGTCCTTCTGCGGCGGTTGAACTTCTTCTATAGAGGCAGGGTTTCCGGAAATGTTTGGAGTAACCAGAATCTCAGATGTTGTTGGAACACTTGTTCTAACTTTTAAAGGAGATTTTGAACTGGTTCGACGAGCTCGCTTTGTCCGGACTGTTTTCGATTCCGGAGACAAAGACGGTTGACTCGCAAGCCTCCGAGAATGACGGATATTCAATTGACTTTCTTCCACGATTGCGGATTACTCGATCAACTAAAATATAAAGGGGAAGATTTGTGTTTCCGATTTGAATGAATTTTATTAGACGCTTTTAAACATAACTTTGCTTTTTCATGTTTTAAGAGTCGAGAAAAAGCTAAAGATGACTCTAGTCTCCTTCGATGTATTAACGAGCCCGAAGTGACAAATGCTCGGTTGGACCTTTTCAGTTATAGAGTTTGAAAAGGGCCAAAAGAAACTGCTCTGGAGATCTAGGCAGAGGGTGTGCCAAACCTTTCGCGAAACCACAGAATACGTTTTACGGTACGGGTGGTCGATCTTCGTGAATGCTGTGTTCACTGCATCGCGATCAGTAGGGCAGCCGACACGGCTTCCTAAGGATAAAGGATAAATGCCTATAGGGGTCTCCCAATATATACGCAACGGTACATGGGAGCACAAGTCTGTATTAGTGCTATCGTCCCTCAGGAGGAATCACCCACCTTCGTAGAGATCGACAGTCACTACGTTTAACGACGCCGGAACACGTCTCTAGCTTAGACCTCTATGTGTTTGCGTTATGTTTCAATGCGTTGTTAGGTTCATTCAGTATATTTTAAGTTGATCTTTTTAAAGTTTTCCTTTCAAGGTTCACCACGAGATGTATATAAACAATTCCTAAATGCAGCCTAAGATGAGAAGCAAGCTTTTTCAAATCTTTTTGACTGATGAAAATCTTAACTACTGAGGGAGAAGAAAGGCAAATCTTTTCACACAGTTCATACAGCACAAACTAATGCACTTTCTCCTAAATCATCATGCAAACCTTTTTCAAATGCAAAATGCACAATGCATGTATTTTCTTTTCCCTTTCTTAATGTTGATGTATTACAAAAAGAAAGTTGTTATTTAACTTTGATTTCGATTTAAAGTGAAAACAAACAAGCTTGTCCAAAATCAAAAGACACCTTAAGATTTACTTGTTTAATCACTGGAAATACATGAAATCAAACCATAATGATGAAAGTAAAAGACTAATCAGCTATGGACAGCAAACAAGCTAACTCTTTAGACCAGCAAAATGCCTAACACAGGTTCAGATCTAAGAGGCCAAAGCAAGACTGGTTAACTTTCGTTATGGGAAATTGTAAATGATGTAAGAAATACAAAAGAACAAGTACAATTTCGTTATATAACAGAGGTGGAATGATGGAAAGTAAGGTTGGTTTCAGAATAGGTACAAGACTGGTAACTGGCTGCAAAATCTATAGTGAAAATAGGCAAGAAAAAGGCAGGAAACCCCAAATGCACAAGGCAAAATTGGGCCAACGCAGGTGCTGCACAGCCAGTCTGGCTCTCAGCACAGGTAGCCCCTTCGGGACCTGCGTTGCAAAGCAGGTAGCCTGTGTACTACCTGCTTTGGAAAACGAAAGTTGCGTTTTCTCAGTTTCCGGGTCACAATTTTCTCAAAAATTCACAGTTTTTGCTCAAATCAGAAGCTATCAGTCAAGCACACACTAAGGGATGACAAGGAAGATGAAAAGCTATCACTAAGAGCTTACAAGGATCCTTGTAGATCAGCTCTTCAAATCATGAACATGCTCAGAAACGAGCTAGAGTAGCTGCCCTCTACTTCGCTTTTGATATAGTCAAAAGCTTTTCGATTTGGTACTCTTTTGTTCAGGAAATGAATAGCAAAATACTACAAACAATCAAACAGATACGATCCCCAGCGGAGTCGCCAGTTTTTTGTAGGGAAAAGTATCTGACTCGGATGACCCTATCCCACTCTAAGGGTGATAGTACCTCAGCAACAACTGTAAAGAAAACTACTTAAGGTTTACTTCTTTACGAAAGCAAGAGAGAATGAGGAAATGCACTAACCGTTGCCTTGCGCTTAATGTCGAATCCAAACTCTTCTCTTTGGCTGCTTGCTCCCAGCTCCTTGCTCTTTTGCTGGCCCAGCTACAATGAGATCCTGCAAAATAACAAAGAAGGAAACTACAAGCAGCATGCAATCATAACTGATTCAAGGATTAGCATAAATCAAATATACAATTATCACAATATATCATTGAAACAAGTGCATATAGAAGAACCTCAATAGCTTTTATTAATGAAGAAGTAAAGTTCTGAGAGAGTTACAACCATTGAAGGCCCCAATCCAGCAACACCTCCCAGCAGAAAGAATTTCTCCTCTTCACCTCCTTCAAGCAATCACCCAATAGCTCTATAGTGAAACCAACAGCATATCATTACTTTGCACAAAATTCCAGCCTCCTGAGCTCATAGGAGAGAGCTCAATATATAGATGAATTGAGAAAGGATGAGTCAGCTTGCAACTGATGTGTAGCTGCCTTGTGTCCTCTCTCTCTTCAGTTGATCTTCAGTTCTTGAGTCCACTTGGAGAACCTTGCTTCCACTTGGAGAAACAGAGCCTCTGACTCATCACAAGGCGAAATCCCTGATCCAAGTGTCATTTTTGGAAGATTCCAGAGCAATGACTCAGTGTGCCACTTGTCCCATCTCGCTCAGCGCAGGTGGCCTTTGTTCCACTTGCTTTGCAATGTAGGTACACCATGGGGGAGTTGAGTTTCCGCGCAGAAGCCTAGTGGAGCACCTGCTTTGATTTCAGGATTGCTTGTTTTTGAGTGTTTTCAGGTGGAGAACTGATCTGAGAGCTGTTGGTTTGCTGACCTTGTTCCTCTAGGGGTAGGAACATCATGTTTAGGGACTTTGGATCCCTTGGATTATTGACAATTCATGCCTGATGCTGCAAGGCACAAAATTGTCTATAACAGTCAACCAATGACAGCTTCTCCCAGAAGTTCTCCACCAAAAACTACTCAGAATCAGTCAAATCAGGATCAATTCAGATGCTCTACTAGCTGCCTGCGTTGCAAAGCACCCCAGTACACTAGCTAGGTGCGTTGAAACGCACCTAAATGCACTACCAGGGTGCGCTGAGCGAGAAATGCCAAATGGCAGTGTCATTCCGCGAGGTATACAGACAATGGAAGCTTCCAGAATCTTCCTCAATGACACTTGCCTCACTGAGTTTGACCAAGGATGAGTAAGAGGCTCTCAACCTCCAAGTGGAATCAAGAACTAACAGAGAGAAGCCACAAGTCAAAACATAAGTTGAATCATCCTCTCTACTTACATCTATATATGGATCCCTCATCGCAGAGATCCAAGAGGCTGGAATTTTGTACTTTGCAGAGAATTGTTGTTGGTTTGAGATTGAGATTAGTGCATTGGGTGATTTATGCTTTGTTGGAGGTGAGGAAGGGATTCCTTTGCTGGGAGGTAGATGCTGGATCGGGACTCACTTGGTTGTATCTCCTCTTGGACCTTCTTATCATATCAATAAAACTATTTGAGTTTCTCCTACATGCTGTGTATCAATGATGCTTTGTTATATTTGTATGTTTAGCTTAAATCTGATCCTAAGCTAGTTATGAATGTAAATCTATGTCTGTTGTGTAGTTTTCCTCTTTTGTGATCTTGCAGGAACTTGGTGAAGCTGGACCAGTAAGGGAGCAGGCAGAGGGAAGCGAACAAAGAGGAGAGCGAGTGGATCAACAAACTAGCGAAAGACACAGGTTAGTTACATCCTTCCCTCTTCGTTTACATTTCATAAAGAAGAATACGAAAATAGTTTTCCTTGTTTGTTGCTAAGGCACTATCACACCTTAGAGTGGGATAGGGGCGTTCTGAATGGATACTTTTCCCAACAACATCTTGGGTGCAACTTGATCATTGGAGAGTGTATCTTGGAGATTTTGGCTGAATTTTTGAAAATTTTATGAAATGGATTAGCAAGGTATTCCATTAGTTCATAAAGGAAAAATTTTCAACTTCAAGAGTGAATTTGGTTTCATATTTGTTATCCGTTGATGAAGATATTTTTCTATCGGTTGAGTATGGAGTTTAATATGAATCTAATGATTTATCTAAAAATATTATTTTAAATAGCATCTAAAAATATATTAACATGTATGTGACACAATGTGAGACAAGCAAAGAAATGTTGGATAGGTTGGTGGATTTGTATCTTGGAAGAAAATTGCATTTTTCGGAAATGGGGAAAAATGCAAAGGATTATACTTTTATTCCAGTAACAAATCAATCATCCTCCCAAGAACAAGATGAAACCTCTAGTGATTTAAAATATTATGAGAAATCCAAGATAATGGCCCTAGAAGCAGAAATCAAAAGACTCACAACTGAAAGTAAAGATCAATGAATGCTGCTACAGATTTTTTATGAAAAAAAGTGTGCCTTCAATGAAGAAATTTCATATATGAAAACGCAGCTAGAAGAAGGAAGGAAAATAGAAAATGGAATGAGGAAGTAGTCTAAGGAGTTGGAGATCGAGTTTTAGAAATTTAAGTGTGAAGCAATTTTGTATGCAACCAGCTCACAAATATAAGAAAAGATAGATCAATGACTTCAAAATCAGCCTCTTCGAGGGGGAAACCTCCTTTACATTACACAAATGAACAATTCTTTGATGACACAAATGAAAAAACATCCTTTCTATATATAGGGTTCTAAGGGGTCACAATCTAATCAGAGCCGACATAACAATAATAATATAAGGGATAACAATAACAATAGTGGGTTTCTATGGGGCATAATAATAACAATATGGGGACAATAGGGGCGCAAAAATAACAATAAGGGATACAATGGAAATAGTAATGGGGGAATCCCTAGTATTATAGGGACCCAACATGCCCCTCTCCTTCAAAAAAGTGTTGTCCTCAATGCTTGAGTAGTTATGGATGTTTCTGTATAAAATTTTCATCCGCCCATGTGGAAGCTTCAGTGGATAAGTTCTTCCACTTGATGAGATACTCTGAAATTGGTCGATTCCATAGCTGTCGAGTTCTTGCTTCTATGACTGCTTTAGGTTCCAATATGACTTTTTGTTCCTCGTTAAGTTCTGGAAACATTGTTTGACCTGGGAGCTTGTTTCCTATAACCTTCTTTAAGCATGAAACATGGAAAGGTAGGTGCACCTGGGGAGCTGTAGGAAGCTCCAATTTGTATGCCATTGTACCAATCCTTTGCAACACCTTGTACGAACCATAATAATTTGGTCATAATTTATTATCATTCTTACCTTGCTTTGGGGAAATTTGTTTATATGGTTGTAGCCATAGAAATGCCTAGTCACCTATATCAAAACTTCTTTCACTACGATGTTGATATTCCTGTTGTTTCATTCTATTCTGTGCCAAAGTGAGGTTATGCTTTAAGAGTTGGAGAACTTGTCGTTAATGCTCGATGTGATCTTCCACTCCTTGAACTTTATAAGTTTCTCTTAAATATGATGTGATGGATGGTGGATGATATCCATAAAGTGACATAAATGGGGTCATTTTTTTTTTAGTATGGAAGGAAGTGTAATACCAGCATTCAACCAGAGTAAACCATTTGACACATTTTGTTCGTTTATCATATATAAAGCAATGAAGATACCCTTCCAAACATTTGTTTACTATCTCAATTTTCCCATGAGATTGAGGATGATAATATGAGCTATGAGCTATCTGAGTACCAAGACAAGAAAATAATTTTATCTAAAAATTTCCAATTGGAATGGGATCTCTATCACTAACAATAATCATTGGGTTTCCATGTAGCTTTTGAATTGTTTCCATAAATGTAGTAGAAATTTTAATTGAATTAAATGGATGAGATAATGCGCAAAAGTGTGCATACTTGGTATGTTTGTCAGCTACCGCGATGATCACACTCTTTCCTTTGGACTTGGGTAAAATTTTGATAAAATCCATTGAAACCTCTTCCCAACATTGTCTTGGAATGGATAAAGGTTGTAATAGACCTGGGGTCTTAATTGTTTCAATTTTATTTTGTTGGCACATCAAATATTCTGCCACAAATTTTTGAATATCAGATTTAAGGCCATCCCAAAAAAATTCCTTCTTAACCCTATGGTAGGATTTTAAAAACCTTGAGTGCCCTCCTAAGGGAGAGGTGTGGAATTCCATAAGAATATTTTGTTTGAGTTGGGAATTCTTACATGGGTATTTGTACCATAACGAATCATCTTTCAAGCTAAATGTATCATATGTAGTAGGATATTGTTGTAACTTTTTGAATGAGTTCCCACACTTCTTCATCATTCTTCCATTCATCCTTTGCTTCATTTATCCAATCTAGTTGGATAATAGAAATGGCGCAAAGCAATGTTTCCACATCCTTTTTATTTCTTGAGAGTGCATCTACCACAAGATTTTTCTTTCATTTTTTGTAGATGATTTCAAAGTCATAACCCAACATATTTGTGACCCATTTTTGTTGCTCTTCTGAAGATAATCTTTGTTCTAAAAATTACTTAAGGCTATCATGATCCATTTTTACCTTGAAGTGTCTTCCCATTAGGTAGGATCACCATTTCTTAAGTGCATATAGTAGTTCCAACGTTTCCTTTTCATAAATAGCTTTGTGTAAATACTTTCATTTGATTAAATGTCTTTCGAAATCAATGGGTATTTCTTCTTGCATTAAAAAAACACCAATTCTATTTCCTGAGGCATCACATTCCCAAATAAAGGTTTTTGTGAAGTTCAGTATAGCTAAGACTAGTGCTTGGAACATTGCGTCTTTAAGATGTTCAAAGGCCTTTGTTGCTTATGGAGTCCATGAAAATGAACCTTTCTTCAATAATGTTGTTATTGGTGATTCTATTCTCCCATAATTCTTAACAAACTTGTGATAATTCTTGTCAATATGAGAAATCCTTGTAGATTCTTTATGGATGTGGGGATTTTCCATTCCTTAATCGCTTTAATTTTACTAGGGTCTAGCTTAACACCTTCTTGAGATACAATATGACCCAGATATTCCACCTCTTGTACTCTAAAGAAATGTTTGGAGCTTTTTCCATATAATTGTTTCTCCTCCAATAGTTTGAGCACCCTGCCAACATGTTGAACATGATCCTTCCAAGACTTGTTGTATATTAGTAGATAATAAAAAAGAAACTAACACAAATTTTCTAAGGAAGGGTTTGAAAATGGAATTTATCAAACCTTGAAATGTAGAAGGTGCATTGGTAATGCCAAAAGGCATAACCAAAAATTCATAATGACCCTCATGAGTTCTAAATGTTGTTTTCAGTCTTCATTTTGATTTTATGATATCCTGAATGAATCTCCAACTTGGTGAAGTAAATTGGTCCATGCAATTCATCCAATAACTCATCAATGACAACAATGGGAATTTTATCTTTAATAGTGAGCTTGTTGAGCTCCCTATAATCTAGACACACGCACCATGATCCATCCTTCTTTTGCAACAATAATACTGGAATAGATAAAGAACTTTGACTAGGTTGAATTATACTAGGCTCTAGCATTTCTACAACCATATGTTCAATTTCATTCTTTTGGGCATAGGGATATCTATAAGGCCTCAGGTTTAGAGGTACACCTCGTGGAATCAAATGAATAGAATGATCATGATCATGAATAGGTGGGAGGTCTCTGGGAGTCTCAAATACCTTGGAATGATTGTCTAAAAATTTTTGGAGATCTGGATAAATAGATGATTCCAATGTGGGAACCTCTAGCAAACATAATTGTGAAATTATGCCTCTTTGTTATTTCTTTAGAAGCTTTGTCATTCCATTAGAGTTGATTATATTTCCCAATTTTTTTGTGATAACCCGTTAATACAACTTCCTTTTCTTCTGAAAAGAAATTAATGAAAAGTTCTTGAAAATTAAAAGCTATCCAACCCAAATATTGTAGCCATTGGACTCCTAGTACAACATCAGCACCACCCATCTGAATGGAAATCATTGGGTTGTTCAATACATATTCTCCCATGGATAGCTAAATATTATGTCACTTTATAAAGAATTTTATGGTTCCTCCACTTGCAACGATCACTTGACACTCTGGTGCTAGATATATGAAGCAATTCAATTCCTTGGCTATCCTACAATGAATAAAATTATGGTTACTACTTGAATCAATCAACATTATTACCTTTTTCTTCTTGATATGTCCTTTTATCTTGATAGTTTGAGGAGTGGTAATTTTGACCAATGCATTACAAGGTATGGTCGAATTATTTTCTTGTTTCTCTAGGGTTTCTTCCTGGTGTATATCCTCTTCTTTTGACATTTCTTGTTCCTTTTCTTCCTCCCATTCACAATCTATGTAAAATAATTTCTTCTCAGCACACTTATGACCTTTAGTGTATTTGCTATCACAACTGTAACAAATCCATTTTGCTATTTTTTCTTCCAATTGTTGTGGTGTCAACCTTGTAGGTTATGGAAGGATAGGGGCAACAACGCTTCCATATTTATAGTTGTGAGTGGTAGGCTCCCTTGTTGCCATTTTTTCTTTCCATTTTTCTTTCTAACCTAAATGCCTTCTCCAATGAATCGAGTTCCCAAAGGTGAAACTCATGTTGGATGTTATCCTTTAAAGTCCCTATGAACACATCAATCCTATGCTCCTCTAGAATATCTTTTACCCTTATATTCAATTTTCGGAAGTCCTCAATGTGCTTCGTCATTGAACCCTTTGGTTTGATATTTATCAATTGGCTAGAAAAGATGTTGCTTTTTTTATCCTCATAATGTGCTATCATTTCTTTTGTAAAAATTTCCCAAGTGACAATTTGTTTACAAGAGAAAATCCATCGACACCATACAAACAGATTTGGTTCCAAATATAAAGTTGCAATGCGTACCTTTTGTGTGCTTTTCATATTATGGAGATCAAAATATTGCTCCATTTGTAGTATCCATGTTACGAGATCCTTGGCATCAAACTTCCTCACATTGATATTTGGAAGACGGTGGGTATTCAATCCAACATTAGAGTCTATGAAATAATTATTATCATTTCTTTTGCTCTCATCATGAGTGTTCTTTACTACCCTTTCACCATTAGTAAGCATTTCTTGTAGCAACATTGTCAAATCTATCTTCAAATCTTCTTTGTTTCCTTTAAGTTTTTCTTCTATACCATCCATATTAGCTTCCACACCATTCATCGTAGCTTCCACACCATCCATCTTAGCTTCCATGCCTTTCTTTAAACCATCCATCTTAGCTACCACGCCTTTCTTTAAACCATCCATCTTATCTTCCCTGCCTTTCTTTGAACCATCTATCTTAGCTTCCACGCCTTTCTTTAAACCATCCATCTTAGCTTCTCTTACTTTTTCATATATCATGTTGCATTTCTTCCACTTCTTCATGAGTCATGCTAGAGCTTTTAGGTTGCTTACTAGGTGTTTTTATTTTCTTTCCTCGGTTCATCAATTAATGAGAATTATTCTTCATTATTCCCTTTGAATTCCTTCAATTAAGTTTTTGAACCAAACTTATTCAAAATTAAAAAAAAAAAAAAAAAAAAAAAAAAAAAACTACACACCTTTTTTCTCTATGTAGGAGCTTAATATTGAATCAGTTTTATCTCTGTAATTTCGAATCTCAAATGTCTAAAATTATGTCCTATGGTAGCCCTCTAGGCCCTCTTTCCAACCCCGCACGTTTTATCAATATCGGATTCTCTATGAAAGAGTTGTGCCAACTCTCCCACGATGACCTGATTATAGACTAGTTGAGTAGAGATAAATTGTAGGAAGTGCCACGTGTCACTTTTTTGACCTTCATACCTAAAACTGATACACATAAATCTAAAGTCTCTCCTCTTTATGTAACATTTTACGAAATTTCAATCTGATTCTGGGAGACAAAGTTATGATGATTTTCCCTAGGTCACCTATTTGAGATATAATTCAGGAACCTGTAGAAACCCCACCTTCCTTGGCTCATATCTCCGAAAATATAGAGAGACAAGATCTATAATTTTTACCTAAGGTTCATCAAAATTTTGGCGCAAATTGCTTTTAATTTTAGCTTATGAAACATTGTAGAAAAAACATTATAACGAAAATTCCACGATGACCTATTTGAAGCATAGAAACCCTAAAATCCAAAGCTTTGATACCAATTGTTATGCAACCAGCTCACAAAATAGAAGAAAAGATAGATCAATGACTTCAAAATCAGCATCTTCAAGGGGGAAACCTCTTTTACATTACATAAATGAAAAATTATTGAATGATACAAATGACAAAACCTCATTTCTATATATATGAGTCTAAGGGATGAAACTAACCAACATAACAATAATAATATAAGGGCACAACTATAACAATAAGGGATACAATGACAATATCAAAGTGATAATCACCAGTATGATGGGGATATAACACAATTTCTACAAGAGAAGAATTGGAGTGGCTCAAAAGTAGCGGTCAAGCATCTACAAGCAAATAAAAATTTGTTGGAGCACCTAGTTACAGAAAAAATAATGCGATCCATGAGCCATGCAAGAATCAACTTAACAATGAAAGAAGACCCAAGAAGAAGAATAAAATTGAAAAGTGTAATAATTGTAGAATTTGTGGACACGTAACAAATATTTGTGGTAATGGAGAGATAAAATCATATCAACAAAAGGAGGATCCAGAGGAGAAGCCACATTAAGCATGCATGCAAAATAAATATCCATCTTTAAATTATAGTCCACATTATTGTTATTGTTTCTCATGTAATGATTTTGGTGATAGGGCTATTGATTGCAGGGCACGTGAAAGGAATGGGAATTATATCGATAGAAGACATCAACATATTCCTATATTCCTTGGTCACATTAGATGTTTTGTATGTGAGAATATTAGCCATAAGGCCAAGGATTGCAAGATTCCCATGGGTTTCAAGAGATCCAACCAAAGAGAGGAGAACATGCAAGGCCAACTGCATAAGAAGAAGAAAGATCAAGACATGAAAGTTTGGAGGAGAAAAGAGCAGCAAGAATCTCCCACCAAAATTTGAGGCCTGCATGGACTTGGAGGGAGAATATGGTTGCATGAAAATCCTTGATTATGTAGCCATATAATAAAGCGTTATTGTATGATATGCATGTGTTTAGGGGGATACCACGAGGTTTGAAGTTCCCTTTCATTTTCAGCTCTATTTCTATTTTCAACTCTATTTCTATTTCAGTACATTTGTTGATATCTTTGGAGAAGCTATATGTTTTCATTTGGTTGATGTTAATGATGGTATGTAAACAACATGGTTGACTTATGCATATGTTCACACTGTGTTGAAGGATCACACATTCAGGGGGAGCATATGTGCTCGCTAATGGATTTGCAGAATGTTGACATTATTTTATGCATGATTATTTTTGTTTCGGCTATCATTTATTATGTTTCACTTCTAGATGAATCATGTCTGTTGCCGATATATTTTAGATGGTTGGATTATATGTTACAATTGCATGGAGAGAGAGAGAGCATGATGATGCTTATGATGTGTTGGATTGTTGTTGTTCATGATGTGGATATGTATTTGATGACCCTATGTTGCTGCTACGCATTGAGAGATTATGCATTGCTCATGGACATATTATATTTTGATGCACATGCCATGTGTTGAATTTTATTGCTGCCTCCATATGGAGAATATTTATTTTCTCATACTTTTCATGTTCTCAAGATATTTCGCATTCTTGGGAATGTATTGATGAGAGAACCATTATGTGCAGTTGTAAAATCCATGTACTATGATTGCATCATATTTTGGGTGTATTACTCATGGAGAGACCCATGGTGTCTAGTGTGTCTTGTCATTAGCTATGTATGGGTGAATGGATGTCCAAGTCATGTATTACCTTGTATATCATTGATGTAGGAACAATTCATTGGTTGCATGTTGCAAAATTGGGTCCATAGAATCATGGTTAGTGATAGCTATAGAGGGTTTCCTTGATGGTGCTGGACCCACTAACATTTAAGGGATATCCTTAATATTAAGTTCCAACTAGACCTCACACCATTTGATGTGGTAGTCCCATCAAATATGATGGCCCGATTGACATTATCTCAAATATTTGCCTTATCTCTTGCTTGTCAGCACATGAGAGTGGTTTTCTTTGTCATTGAATAGTGAGGTTCTCATGAGTGGTCAGTGCTTAGTGTCACCTTTGTCAAGGTTCTTTCACTCAAGAGGGAGGGAGAGGTGAGAGTGAGTCTTAATTTGAAAGGGAATACTCCCAACTCTATTAGAGACACACCACACAAAGGGGCATGTGCGACTTTTGACATAGTAGTACACACATATGCAACAGTCACAAAAACAAGGTGAGAAGATAGTATGTACAACACCCAAGAGAATAGTCCACATGAGTGCAAATATTGTTATAACACGTTTACTAAAATGAGTTTGTCGAGTATCTAGTGGATAGTCCACATGGGTGAGACAGTGTTAACAACTGATACAACACATTTCCAATATCATATGTAGTAAAACAACCGAAATAGTTCAACTGTCTTAATATAGATTAAAGCAAAATGCATTATAAGCATTGAAAGAATAGTCTTACAAATGAATACAATACATGTGTGAAATCATGATGGGCTATTAAAAGGATTCTGAATTATGAAACAATTCTAAGACACATCGGTACACCATTACATAACTAACCATAATAGCGAGCAGATGGAGCCACTGCTCACTCCTCAAAGAAAATACTACAAACACTCAAGGGTATCTAGGAGGAGCCAAGCTGAACAATCCATTTGGATGCACAAATGAGGGGTTTATATAGACAAGCGTGAAACTGACCCTTGTGACTATTCCACTTCCCTCATGACTGTTTGACTTACATAAATCTTCATATTTACATGACTCTTCAACTTTACATGTGGGTTTCTTGGACTTCCACGTTACATTGCATTTATTACAACAGTATGGCCCACAATAGTGATGTGGTCGAGATGACTCATGACATGACTCGACATGACACTACTACTATGTTCATGCTTCTGGTGGTGTCCATGTCATGCTCCAGTGCTACTAAGTGATGAGTGTGCTCTTGGTGTAACATAGCTTCACCTCCACATGGAAAGGTGTACAAAGTATTCGATGGTCTTGGTGTTCACTTGATGTTGCACACATGCGCATGCGTCTTCTTTAGTTGCTACTTGGTATGCTTCGTGTATTCTTCAAACCACAAGAAAGTATTCTAGCATGTGCTCCTTTTTCATCCTATTTGTTGCCGCGCCATGTCTCATCCATTTACATGTATCTGCAATCACTCATGATGAGATGGCATCAAATGAAAAAATATCTTAGTCTACCATGATGCACCATCCCTCATTTTCGGGTTCATGTGACCAGGGGAGAGGAAAAGGCTTTGAAATTGGGCATAGGACATTTTAGGTCGGGATGCGAGCACCAGGGCACTATCGAAGGAAAATTGCGTAGAGATCACTAGGATCCTGAGATAAGCAGTACGGAACAAGAGTGACCATCTGCGAGATCTGGCTCGGCTAGAGGGCATAACTATGTAAATTTTCCTAGGAGATAGTGTAGGCAATAGGGAGGATGTTTGTAATGAAAACTTTGTAGATTCTCTTGGGAGGCTGGCAATGGGTTACGACAGCTTTCTAGCCAAAACTACATAGAATTAGTAAGATGGATTGCAAGACATGTCTATGTAGTTTCCTAATTGAGCAGGGTGTGAGGCAATAGGAGGATAGTCCAAGAAAACTGTGCATTTTTCAAGAGCATAAGGAGTACAACTGATAGGGGGACTTACTCACAGAACTGAACAACTGTCATAGACACTATAGTGACAGGGAGCGGGTGATTGTCCTTCATGTCTAAAAAATTTCTTCAGTCAGCAGAGGCAAGCATGTTGACATATTTTACGCAATTGTTTGGAGGAGTGATGTTTGGGGTCACTTCTCAGTCAAACTCTCTAGTTGAAGAGTAGGAATCTTAACATATTTTCTTGTGGACAACACAGATTTAGATGCCTTGCTGAGCAATTTTTGCATTGTTCTAGGTGAGAGTCAACCAGATCAATTCCATGATTGTGGAGTGCAGGCTACATGCAAGGCAACCTCAAGCTTTGCACAATTATGGGCAGCAATACTTGGTCATTGGGGGCTAAGACTATGCAGTGCAATTCAGTAGAGATTCTGCTGATGGAGGGTGGTCTGGTCGAAAGATCATCGAAAAAATGACTAAGTGTGTGAATGAGTGAATGGGTGCATGCATGACCTTGTGAACACACACTCAACATGACTTGAGGATAGGACACATATGACCAACAAGACAACATATTCTCAATGTGACTAACTGTGGGGTTGTCTAATGATGAAAGCGACAAGTGTGAAACTTCGGATATACCTTCGGATGATCGTGACGACACTTGCGCGACAATGCTTACAACATCATCTGTGAGTGTGATAGATGTCTACATAGTGAACACAAATCACATGCAACCTTCAACATAAACAGAACGAGGTTGCAAGCATGACATAATAATCAACATGCCGAAGATGACAGTTGGTCAAAGAAGTGAAACTGAAGCAGGACATGTAGAGGAAACATATGAAATAAATTTTTGTTGTGCACATGCATGTTACTGAGGATATGATGATATGAGAATAATAATAAATCCTACAAACTCAACTAAGAGGTGCACTTCAAAAGTTGCTCTTTACTTACCATACTTACCCTCAAGTTGATCATGCATTCAACAGAGTTTGCATGCGGTTTTCATATTTTCCATTACTTGGTCTCTTTCTTCTTTTGCTTGACTCCTCGAGAGTGATCTTAGCATGTTACCTTTTCTTATGGTCACTGGGCGATGGATAAGCATGGTTTCAGCAAGAAGTGACTATTGTCAGAACAGGGCCCTTGGAGGCCCATATGTGTAGTTTCTGCATGCAAGATCAATGGATAACATGGATAACACTACAAATTTTTGAGGCTCAGGACACTTTCGTAGGATGGGGGTCCTCAGAGGACACCTTTGCACATTTTCTAAATGCAAGGTAGCTGGACTACTCTACGCATTTTTGGAGAGCAGTGGTGGTTTCCTGACCGCTCTGCATATTTCTAGAGAGAAATGTTGGCTTCCTTACTACCCTACGTATTTCTAAAGAGGAGTCTTTTTTGTTCTCTGCGGCTGTGATTTTTATATAGGAAAGGGAGGGAGTATTATGGTTGTAGAAGCAAAGTGCAAAGTTCCAGGAAGCTGAATAAAGCTAGGTTGCTTCGGAAATGGCTAAGTGTGAGATTAGTGACATAGATGTAAACAGTGATAGGGCTCGACTGTGAGCACACACAGATACTTAGTGACATAACATAGACCATCCAGAATGCCTAATACATACTTTTCTTCATGCAACAACCTTCCTGACAAGAGTGCATGAAGCGAGTGTGAAACATGTCTTTGTGAGGACAACCACTCATATGCACACAATTCCCTTAAAGCAGAACCACATTCCCTTTGCAAGACAAATAACAACCCCTATGCCCAAAGTTAACACATGTTGCATAAAGATGAGAACATGAACAACTCTTAAGATCGAGGAGAAGAAGCTTGAGGTAGTCAACTTACGAACAAAGTGACAAAGGACGAATGATCGTAGGATCCAAGGTAGGTGCCAATATGTGCTTGTGAGCCAAAATTTTAGAGGGTGGTTGTAGTCTCTACAACACTCGATGGCACAATAGTAGAATTCCAACTCTCTGTATGGACCTTGTTTCGTCAAAAGGAAGTCTAACCCTTCCGGAACTATTGTTCAGTTCTTTGATATTGATGTCTTCCCCACTAGCTTGTGTGAAAGATGTAGTCCATACCATTCTCTTCATCAATCCACACATGTTCCAAGCTAGCTCAACCTAGTTGTTTTGATTGGGGATGAGGGGTGTATTGATGCACATGTAATATAATTGTCAGAGTTTAATTTCATCTCTAGTGTTTCTCTACTGCTAGTAGGTTTGGACAATACCCCAATGGAGTCACACATGAACACAAGCATCACTCTGCTTCCAGTGAGCCTGGTTATTACCCGACGGAGTTACTTGTATCATCTCTCTGCACAGGAATCCTTTCTCTTCATTTTCCTTATTCATCTTTCATTTTTTTTTAAAGAACTGTGCATAAGCACTTATTTATTTTAGAGGTGGAAGAGGGATCCTGACTTATTGAGAGTAGGAGAGGTTGTTCCTTCAGATACATATGTTATTTATACCACTAACATACTTGTTAATGTTTTCCCCCTTACCTTACTCTATTTGACTAATCTTAGACGGGTTAACGGAAAAGAACTGATTAGAGTAGGCATAACTAGTTAGCAATGCAAGTGTTGTGTTTTCACCAAGACTCACTCTTAACAAAACACATTTTCCAACAAGGCATCATCGACTGATGACAACAAGTTCTTTATAAAGAGAGAGCACAACAAATAACCAGAAGTAAGTAGCTATACAAAAAAAAATGAGTTTATATAACTTAGGGCGGATTAAACCATAATATGGTTATGGTTTTTAAATATCATATACCATTAAAAAAAACAAAACCAAATGTATGCCCTAATATATATTATTTTTAAACTTCATGGGGGGCGGGCCCGTACTCCATGGGACCGTACCCATCCCATCCCCCGTCCGACGGAAACCGCGTTTCATTTGGGTGTTGTACGCGACACATATGGGCGGCGGGATCACCACGTGGCTGCCTCCCCCAACCACCATATCCCGCGGATCTCCTTGCAAACTTTATGCATTCAGATCTACCGTTGGTAGCTTTTGGTTATAACTTCGTTGCATTGGATAACCCTTGTGCATTGTTGGGAACCGTTGGTTATATGGTTTAACATGTATGGGTTTCAAACTTTACCATATTCCATATAACATTAACTTCTTACGTTATGTGCGTTGGTTGGGATATGTGCCACGTATTCATATACATTGGTTGGCATGTAATGCGTTGGAAAGATAATGGATATGCCAATACCTTGTATGGTATATTTGTTATGTCATATGCCTTTGACCATATGTTTTATAACCTTTTCTCTTGAAGTTTGTTTTTAATGATTTGTTTATATATATATATATAAACTCTTTTTTTCACTTTAAGTTAATATATATATATATATATATATATATATATATATTTGTCTTTTGTGTAGGGCTAGGAGCAAATGTTAATTTGCCATGTGTCAATGGTTTGGTGGCTACCATGTTGGTCCCACTTGCTCACTGGGATGCCATGTGGTACATTGTGGGACCCATTTTTCCTCTGCCACACCAATCTTTAAAGAGCTCTATCTTTTGCATACAAGCTCGGATTGACAAACTGTTCATGCCACAACGATCAGGAAGACAAGCCCTATGATCTGGTCCTAGGTCGAAGTCATTCTGATGACCTTTTGAGCATATTCGAGTCCTCCTCGTCCTGTGTGTTCCTAAAGATCCACCTAGATCAATCCTCCCCACTGAGGAGCTTTTGGTCCTCCAAAAGCATGTAGAATAATTTGCAGCTTTCCCTGTACCCTGTCTACATCACAAGCATCCTGAAAAGGCCTCACTTCCATCTCCTTCACCTTTTTTCTTTGGAGCCTTAAGCAATGAGTCGACACCTGCTACTTCTGCAACCTGTAGTATATGGTTTTGTAAATTACATGCTTGAATGACAGGACCAATTAATGACCCAAACGTCCGACACTTGCCACGAGATTTAAAGACATCTTGGTGGACAAGTTTACAATAAGATGGACTCAATACCCCAGCTATGACAACAAGGCCGACTTATCATGGTTGCTCCAACAAGTGATGGAAAACACCTCATCACTGCAACCCATGATTTACATTCATAAGGCCAAACATCATTTTCATAGTTTAACATGCAACTCAAAATACAACTCAAACATGACCATACATCATTGTTGCTGACCAAGTGATGGAAACATCTCATCACTTTTACACTAAAATGCAACAAATGATTTACAATGGTGGCCATAACAAGTTATTACCCTTAAAAAAACCAACTCAATAAAGCAGACCATCGTGGACGGGGTGGTTGTATCGGTTGCACATATTCATCTTTCGGCTTTTCTGGCGATGGTTCCAAAGCATGAAGCATCAGACATGTGGTTTGCTGGTGTCCCTCTTTGTTACAATGACTACAACGATTCTTTCTCCTCCAAACCTTCGGGGCTGTCTTGGGGCGCTTCCCCTTGGTGTTCCTTCGAAAGGTGTTCATGGAGCCTTCACTATCGCTGGATTGTGAGGAAGGAATTTCATCATCTATCGTTGGCTGGTTACTGGCCATATCAGAGTTTTTCCCCATCTCCTTTCGGACGTATCCGAGTCCTACATAATGCGGCAACTCCTTGACTTTGATGGGGTTTATGATGCCTTGGCCTTGGGTGCCAAGGCCCTTTCCTTGATATCCCATTTTCTTCATTAGCTTGGATCCAATCCCTGTAGTACGTTTTTCAAAAGCAACAAACTCATCATCACGAAATTCATATGAAATTGGAGAATCGATTTTTACCTCGCGATAGCTTCTCTCCATGGCTTGGAACTGGCGTAGTAATCTTTGGTTTTCATCCCCTGTCCCTTGTAGAAGCCTCCTTTGCTCAACATTCTCTGCTTGAAGGTGGTGGTTGATCTCTTCAAGTTTTGCTGAGGGAAGTGTCCTTTTTGTTATATTGGTTGAAATTCTTGATTCATAGCCAGAATCAGACCCCAAATCGATGGGTCCAGCTGTCACGATCCCAAAGGCTGCGAATGATCCGGATTAAGCAAGAAAACAATAGATTACAGAGATAACCATAAATACAGAGATGCAATAACCATAAAAACAGAGATGCAGCGGAAATAATACTTCATTTCATTAATGGAGAATACTGAAATATGCTTACAAATAGAAATAACCTAGCTAGGGCGATAGTAGCTTATCGCTGAGAACTCAGCTACATGCCTCTGAACTGTTTCGAACTCTGTTTACAATGAGGCTCGAAGGCCTATTTCTTATGGCTGTATAAGTTAATTCGTTTCTATCGGTAAGCTCTGAGCACATCATCATAACTATAAAAGGAAGGTTTCTTACAAGAAAAGATTTTATTTTCCGAGTGATACAGATGGTACCTATTCCCATAAATACCTTGACTATTTTGGACCGTTGATATATAAAGTCCAAGAAGCATATCCTGAGTCGGTATAGAAATAGGATCCCCGATAGCTGGAGACAAAAGATTTGTCTCAGAAAACATGAGTAAACGAGCTTCTGCTCTAGCTTCCAGAGATAAAGGTACATGGACAACCATCTGATCTCCGTCGAAGTCTGCATTAAATCCCCCACAAACTGATGGATGTAAACGAATGGCACGTCCTTCTACTAAAATAGGTTGAAATGCTTGTATTCCCAATTTGTGTAAGGTAGGTGCTCGATTCAACAATATGGGATGTCCTTGCATAACCTCTTGAAGTACTTCCCATACAATGGGTCCCTTATCTCGAATCATACTTTTAGCAGTTCTTAGGTTGGGAGCAATATGTCGTCCGACGAGACTACAAATTAAAAATGCTTGAAAAAGCTTTATTGCTATTTCTGAGGGTAATCCACATTGGTACAATGATAGAAAGGGACCCACCACAATAACGGAACGACCTGAATAATCAACTCGTTTGCCTAGTAAATTTTCACGAAATCTTCCCTCTTTGCCTTCGATCACATCTGAGAACGATATATAAGGCCTATTATGACTGTCGCTCATTGGTTGTCCGCAGATACCATTATCGAGAAGTGGATCTATGGCTTCCTGGATCAATTTTGTTTGATAAATAACAAATGACTCCATTTGACGCGCATGATAGCCCGTTGGAAAGATCTCTCCGAGGACTACGATGGAAAGGACGATTTTTTATCTAAAAAATCTCGAAAGTATATTTCCCAAAAAACGTCGTTTAGGGCCTCAAAATGGCTCCGGAAGTTTAGGACCCGAAAAAACTGCTAAAAATAGTAAACTGCGCTATAATTAAGGAAACTGAAAAACTGAAAGAGACAGTTGTGGGGGTCCAAATGGGATAGGTGGGTGGCCACCAACATCCACCTGGATTAACGAACTTCATCTCGTCACTGGAGTCAGACCCCAAGTCAACAGGCCTACCTTGTGCAAATCCCATAGCTATGACTTTCCCATCTTCCTCTAGCTCGGAATCTTGGCTTTGCTGCACAGTGGCAGTGACCCTCTGTTTCCCCTTTCTGTCATTCCTCTCAGGTCTCAACTCAGGATGCAACTTCCAGCAACTTCCTTCATCATGCCCCTCTTTCCCACAATGTGTACAAGAGGGTTTTCTTCCCTTCTCTTGGCTGCTGCGGTTCTCTTTGATTGGTCATCTTTGTCATATTTGCCCCTGTTCTCAATATGAATGGCCTTCACACTGGCCGCATCAATGGTGGTTGGTTCAAGCAATAACAATGAATTCCTAATATAATTATGTAACGATCCAATGTATTTAGTTACAATTTCAGGTGGATCAAGTGCAATACCCAAATTTAGTGCTTTCTTCCTAAATTCTTCTGTAAAACTCTGAACATCCTGACCTTTGCCTTGCCTTAAATATTTCCAGTTCATTAAAGCTTTTTGCATGTAACCCAATGGGTAAAATTGTGCCTTTAATGCAAAAATGAAATTATGGCAAGAGGAGTAAAGATTACCAACATTCTTGCTGCTTTGCACTTTGCTTTCCCACCAAACGAGAGCAGTGCTGGTTAATCCCAAAGACGCCAACTGAATCTTTACGTCATCCTCCACAATCTGTTGAATCCTATAGTAGATCTCAATATGCCTAATCCAATTATTAATTTTTTCTGCATTGCTTTCACCATTGTACATGGGGAGATCAAATTTTACATCTAATGTAAAAAAAGGTTTCTTAGATGCATCTTTGGAATTTCGATTATTATGATGGTGAGAAGAAGAGGAAGAACTTCCACTTCTGTAAGGAGAAGGAGGTGGATCTCCTCCATCATCATTTCTATGTACTGAACCTTATCCTTTTGGATTTTTCCCCTCTGCATTTTCCAGTTTTTCGAGCTTTGAGAACAACTTCTCAACACGATATGCCATCATATAGAAAGTCTTGTGAAAATTGAGCTCCTCCTCATATCGAGCCTCTTCATCTACCATGTTTCTCCTTTGATGTGCACATCCAGCGTCAAGATCGAAACACTGTAATTCTCCTTCACCTCTTCAGAGCCTGTTTCTCATTAGCATACAAACATGCAATTTACATCTAAAAAAACCTACTCTGATACCACTTGATCCAGGTTATCTTTTGTTTATAGATGCATTAAAAGAATTACATATACAATTTGTAGTTTAACCAAAGAGAAACGTTAAATGTGCACATGTGAGAGAAAGAAGAAGAAAAACATAAGAAGACAAGAAGTCAAGAACTTGATAACGGAGTTCGTCCCTCCTGGACTACATCTTCGAACCCTGCTCGATCAATGGGGAGGCCTTCATTTATTAGAAATGGCATCAAAAGAAGTTACATTCATCAATTTACAAAATGGAGCATTATACCTCCATACTGAAAAGTGCCCGAAAATTGGAGATCTCTATTGCAGAAACTGACACCACCAATGGATTCCTGTCACCGAGAGGTGCAAAATCTATATTAAACTTGCCAAAAAATGTTGCTCAAGCAAAGTTCCACCAATATTTCTCAATGCTCAAAGTTCTGCGTCATGATCTCAAAATATGTGCTTGTAGATCTCTCCCCTTGCAAATGGTAAAAAAATGAATTTATATAACTTAGGGTGGATTAAACCATAATATGGCTATGGTTTTTAAATATCATATACCATTTAAAAAAAAACAACCGTATGCCATAATATATATTATTTTTAAACTTCATTGGGGGTGGGCCCATACTCCACGGGACCGCACCTATCCCATCCCCCATCCTACGGAAACCACGTTTAATTTGGGTGCTGTACGTGACACATATGGGTGGCGGGATCACCACGTGGCTGCCTTCCCCAACCACCATATCCCGTGGATCTCCATGGAAACTTTACCCGTTCAGATCTTTACATGACCGTTGGTAGCTTTTGGTTATAACTTCGTTGCATTGGATAACCCTTGTGCATTGTTGGGAACCATTGGTTATTTGTTGAATGTGTTATAACCACATAACGTTGCAAACTTTATGGACTTCGTTATATGGTTTACCATGTATGGGTTTCAAACTTTACCATATTCCATATAACATTAACTTCTTATGCTAGGTCCGTTGGTTGGGATATGTGCCACGTATTCATATACATTGGTTGGCATGTAATACGTTGGAAAGATAATGGATATGCCAATACCTTGTATGGTATATTTGTTATGTCATATGCCTTTCACCATATGTTTTATAACCTTTTCTCATTCACGTTGAGTTTTGTTTTATTGAAGTTTGTTTTTAATGATTTGTTTCGATTATATATATATATTTATATTTATATTTATATATATTAACCTTTTTTTTTCACTTTTAGTTAATATATATATATATATATATATATATATTTGTCTTTTGTGTAGGGCAGGAGAAAATGCTAATTCACCATGTGTCGATGGTTTAGTGGCTATCATGTGGGTCCCAATTGCTTATTGGGATGCCATGTGGCACACTGTGGGCCCCATTTTTCCTCTGTCATACCAATCCTTGAAGAGCTCTATCTTTTGCATACGAGCTCGGATTGACAAACAGCTCACGCCACCGCGATCAAGAAGATGGGCCCTATGATCTGGTCCTGGGTCGAAGTCATTCTGATGACTTTGATTTTTGAGCATATCCGAGTCCTCCTTGTCCTGTGTGTATTCTTGAAGATCCACTTGGATCATAGAGCGGATGAGGCACGAACGGAAGGGATTCATCCTTCACCACGTGTTTTTCTTCCGATTCCCACACAAACTCATCATGAATGATAGAAGAGGTTTACTACACAACACCAACTTCGTTGACAACTTGATCCTTGCTCATAAAGCATGTGGAGTCTGGAATGGAAGAACACAAGATAGTACAATCCGAGGATCAGCTGAACGTGGAGATGGAGGTTGAGGTAACAAGTCCACATAAAAACTAATAGGCTTGCAAGCCGAATCTACACAGATATCAAGAGTAGGTGGGGTAGAAGGATGTGACAAGTCAACAAATGTGCATGCACCTTCTCCAACCTTGCACTATGGAGGTAGAGATGTTTGATGGGAAGAGGAAGAATAATCACTTGTGACAGTGACCTCGTCCGTCTTATATTTGGTAGCTCTAACACCGAGGTATGTTGGGTGGGGTTTGAATGATTCTAAAAATTACATATTTTTAGATATGTAAAGAAGATAGGTAAATATTTCATCGAGGAATTCCCAATCAATTTCATGTTTGGGAAATTGGTATGCAAGATTACAAAAGCATGTGTGAAATTTCTCAACAGATTCATCACACGCACTCTGTAGATCCATAATTTCTTTATTGAGTTCTTTACAATCAAAATTATTGAAAGCATGGGATATCTCTATGAATAAATGATGGAAAGAGTGAATAGATTTTTTGAGCAGCGTGAAAATCCATTTCAATGGGCGCCCACGAAGCATGTATGTGAACAACGCAAAGGTCATGTAATCTTCACGGTTTTCATGCCTTTCATAGGAGCCTACAACACCATCTGAATATCTAAGAATGAATGTTCCACATTCACCATCGTAGGTATTACGTGACAAGTCATTCTCGAAATCCTTCAGGATTTCACAGTCATTTCCACAAGACATACATTCCAGAGAACTAAGTGTAACGTAAGACATGATAGATGTGGGAAGATTCAAAACAAAATTTGAGGACTTAGCTTGTCATCAGGCCCTCCTTCTAGCCCCAAAAATGTTGACAGTAGTGGACCCACCAACATTTAGGGGATCTCGCCAATATGATGTCCCAACTAGATCTCACAACATTTTTTGTTGTAGTCTGATCTAGTACAATGGCCCGATTTCCATTATCTTAAATATTTTCCTTAGCTCTTGCTTATGAGCACATGAGAGTGGTTTTATTTGTCTTCAAATAATAAGGTTCACGTGCCTGGTGAGTTCTTAGTGTCACTTATGTCAAGGTTCTTTCACTGTAGAGGAAGAGGGTGAAAGTGAGTCTCAAGTCGAAAGGGAATAGTCCCAACTATGTTATAGGCACACTACATAGTGAGACATGTGCAACTTCCAACAAAGTAGTCCACATGGATGCGACAGTCACAAAGACAAGGTGATCATATATCACGTACAACACCCAGTAGAATAGTCCACTTGAGTGCAACGATCATTATAACAAGTTTACAAAAATGAGTCTCTCGAGTGTCTGACGAAATAGTCCACATGGGCGAGACAATGTTATCAATTGATACAACACATTTCCAATAGCATATGTACTAAAACAACCGAAATAGTTCAATTGTCTTAATATAGGTTAAATCAACATGCATTACAAGTGTCAAAAGAATAGTGTTACAAACGAATACAATAGATGTGTGAAAATGTACTCGCCTGCTAACAGGATTTTGAATTAAGAGAAATTTCCAAGACACATCGGTACACCATCACCTCGCTAACCCGAATAGTGGTGCATTGGACCCACTGCTCACTCCTCAAAGAAAATACTATAGACTCTCAAGGTTATGTGGGAGGGGCCAAGGTGAAAAAGTCATTTGCATGTACAAATAAGGAGTATATAGCCAAAGGCAAAACTAACCCTCGTGATTGTTCGACTTCCCTCATGTCTGTTTGACTTACACAACTCTTCCTCTTTACATAACCCTTCAACTTTACATGTGGGTCTCTTGGACTTCCATGTTAAATTACTTTGATTACAACAATATGGCCCATACTTGTGATGTGGTTGAGATGAGTCATGACATGACTCAACATGATGGTGCTGCTATGTTCATGTTAATGGTGGTGTCCATGTTGAGTTGTGGTGCTATTGAGTGATGAGTGTGCTCTCAGTGTGTGATAGCTTCAACTTCGCATGGCAAGAAGTGTGAAGTCATCGACGGCCTTGCTTTTCGCTTGATGTTGCACGGATGCACATGTGTATCCTTCACTTGCTACTTGGTATGCTTCGTGTGTTCATCCAACCATGAGAAAGTCTTTTATCATGTGTTCCTTATTCATCTCGTTCGTCATTGCACCATGTCTCATCCATGTACCTATATCTATAGTCACTGATGTAGAGACGACATGAAATCCAAAAATATCCTAGTCTACCATGATGTATCATCTCTCATTTTCGAGTGCAAGTGTCTAGGAGAGAGGACAAGGCTGTGAAACTACGCACAGAACATTTCAGGTTGGGATGCGAGATGCGGGCTTCAGGGTACTGTCAAGGAAACTTATGCAGAGGTAACTAGGAGGCCGAGATGAGCAGTATGAAACAATAATGACCATCTGTAGGATATGGCTCGGTTGGAGGGAAGAACTGCAGATTTTTTCTAGGGAGACAGTGCAAGCAAAAGGGAGGACACTAGCAGTGAAAACTGCACAGATTCTCTCGGGAGGCTAACAATGGACTACGGGAGATTGCTAGGCAAAAATATGCAGAAATCAGAGGCTGGCTTGGAAGACATGTCTGCGCAGTTTCCAGGCTCAGTAGGGTGTCAGGAAACAAGAGGCTAGTCCAAGAAAACTGTGCAGTTGTTAGGAGGAGCAACAGGTTAGCTAATAGGGGGACTAGCTAATAGAATATAGTGATAGGCAGTGGGTGCCTGTCCTTCATGTCTATGCAATTTCTCCAGTTAGTGAAGGAAAGAATACTCACAGCTTCGAAGCAATTTTTGGGGGAGTGCAGCCCGGGGTCATTGCTCTGTCAAACTCTCTGGCTAACCAACATGAAGCTTGATAGATTTTCTTGCAAGCAGCGCAGATTGAGATGGATTGCTGAGAAACTTCTACATTGTTCTGGGTGATAGTCAGCTAGGTCAATTCTAGGATTGCAGAGTGCAGACTGCCTAGGAGGTAGCCTCAAACTTTGCATAATTCTAGGTAGTAGTACTTGGTCAGTGAGGGCTAAGACTGCATAGTGCATCTCAGTGGAGGTCCAGCTGATGGATGGTCATTCAGTCGAAATATCATCAGCAAAATGACTAAGTGTGTGAATGAGTGAACGAGTACATGCATGACCTTATGAACACACAGTCAACATGACTTGATGACAAGACATCTTGAACCAACAAGACAACATATGCTCAGAGTGACTAACTATGGGGGTATATAATGATGAAAGTGACAAGTGTGACACTTCAGATATACATTCAAACGACTATGACAACACTTGTGTGACAGTTATAAAAACATCGTTTGTGAGTGTGATAGATGTTTACATAGCGAACACAACTCAAACACAACCTCTAATATAACCAAAATGATGTCGTAAGCATGACATAACAATAAACATGACAAAGATGATTGTTGGTCAAACATGTGAAAACAAAGTAAGAAGTGTAGAAGAAACACATGAAATAACTTCGTGTTGTGCACATACATGTCACTTAGGATAGGATGACATGATAATGACAAGTAGTCCTGCAAACTCATCTAAGAGGTGTACTTCTAAAGGTGTTCTTTACGTACCATACTTACCATTGAGATGATCATGCATCCGACAAAGTTTGCATGTGATCCTCATATTTTCCATTACTTGGTCTATTGGTCCTTTCCTTGACTCCTTGGTAGTGACATCAGCATGTCACCTTTTCCTATTTTCAGTCAATGATGGATCAACGTGGTTTCAACAGGAAGTGACTTATGTCGGAATGAGGCCCTGGGAGGCCCATCTACGCAGTTTCTGCATACAAGACTAATGGGACAACTTGGAAAACACTACATATTTTTGAGGCTTAGGACACTCTCACAGGATGGGGATCCTTCCAAGATACCTTTTTGCAATTTATGAATGCATTCCAGTTGGACTACTCTACGGATTTCTAGAGATCAATGGTGGCTTCCTGACTCCTCTCTGCATTTCTAGAGAGTAGTGTTGGTTGCTTGACTACTTTTGGCATTTTTGGAGAGCAATGTTGGCCAGGTCTCTATGGGTTGTAGGGTTTCCGTAGGAAAGGGAGGGAGTTTGATGGTTGCATAAGAAAACTGCAATGTTCTAGGAAGTTGAATGAGGCTAGGTTTCTTGGTAAATTTCTATGTGTGAGATCAGTTACACATATTTAAATAGTGATAGGACTCAACTGTGATCACACAAAGACACTTAGCGACACAATGTAGACCACCCAGAATGAATAAGACATACTTTTCTTGATGTAACAACCTTCATGACAAGAGTGGGTGAAGTGACTATGAAACATGTTTGTGTGATGAAAACCACTCACACACAATTCCCTTGAAGCAAAACAACATTCCATTTTGATTAAAAATAAAAACCCCTATGCCCAAATATGACACATGCTACGTAAATATGAGAAGATGAACAAATCTAAGATCGAGGGGGGGAAGCTTGAAATCATTAGCTTACCAACAAGTGACCAAAGGAAAATGATTGCATGATCCAATGTAGGCTCTGAAATTTGCATGTGAGCCAAACTTTTGGAGGGTGGTTGTAGCCATTACAATAGATTCATAAGACAGTCCTATGTACTTTTGAAAACTATGTATTTTCTCCACGAAGCTTTGTATGTATTGTAATTCACTAGATATCATTGCCCAAGGTTATTTGAAGTCATGGTTATGAGGAGTAGTCTCTTGCACTTGGAAAGGAGGCTTATTGTAGTAGGTAGAGTGTATGATTGTAACACCATTAAATGCTTAGGGGGGGGCATGTTCAATTCAAAGATGGCATGGCATTGGCAGAGACATGATTGGCAACTAAGATTTTTGGTGTACATCAACCTTGCATTACCATGATGCTATGTATGAGAAGGGGAGTCCTTCTGTCATCTGACACATTATTAGAATTTCACTTTAGTGCCTGTATGGCCCTTTTCCAATGATGTCTAAGGGGGAGAGATTTTAGATTACATCTTCAATCTCACATGTTGTATTGAGGTTGAAATCAATTCCAAAGGGGGATTTTGTTGGCATTGTAGTGTTGGCATTCATGTGCGATGAGTGCTTAGTGAAGGAAGATTCACTTGATGGCCTTTTTAATTGGAATTGATGTCAACATACTTACAACTAGACCTAGTGGAGGTGACTTGGAGATGATTCCCCATGTGATGATTGGATTGAGGTTGGCATTTTGTGTTTATTGGAGATGTTGTTTCTATAGGTGGTTGAAGTGCTAATATAGGTGTTACATATGCTTCTACATATGTTGGATGCATTGGATATGTTGCTACATGTGTCAAGGTGTTTCTACTAGTAGTGGAGGCAATTGTATAACATGATGTTGCTACTGTAGGATTCAAAGGTGGTACTAAAGGTATTGTATTGTTTATAGAGGTTGTGGTCGCTGCTTGAGAAGCTGGAGGTGTTGGTCTTGGTGTTGAGATTTGCATAATAGGTCTTGCAAGTCAATGACTTGTTCTCAGCCTTTTCATCAGTTGTATACTAATCACACTCACTTGGAGGAGTTTCTAGGTGCTAAAGAGGGTGTTCCATAAGTTGGTAGAGGTTCTGGACTAAAGATCTATTCATTTTCTTCATCCCTAGCCTCATTCACATGGATCCAAGCCTGTGGGAGTTGATAAAATGCTCCATTTGTTGGCATGTTGGGTTGTGCAAGTGACCGTTCAAATATGCCCAATGTTGTGCATGTGACTGAGGCTTTTCATGAGAATTTTTCTGAATTCCTCACGTTGATCAACTAATTTTTGTGTCGTGGTGATATTCCTGTTCAAAACTTTTCGTTTTATGGTCAGAAAAGTTTGTGGGACCTCTAAAAGCTGATTAATGTTGAAAATATAAAAAAGGCAAGTTGAATTAATGGTTGATTAAGTCAATGAGTTGAATCCAAATCAAATCAAACATATGAATAGAGTTGTGAAGCCGAGTAGTTATGATTAATTATTGAGTTGAGAACACTAGTTTATCTGTGTATTGTATATAGCTCAATGATATTTTGGTTGGATGAGTTGTATGTGTGATGTGAGTGTGAGTTTGGACAAGATCTTGCAAGGTGTGTGAGTTGTTTATGAATATTTTCTAAAACAATTTGAAATTGTAGCAGCAGATAGTTGGAGTTTTTTTAATCAATATATGATGTAGTGAGTGAGGTGTTGATGTCTCCATTGGAGTAGTGAGAATCTGTGGAATATAGTGTGATTTTGGAGGTTATTTTCTCCTATATTGTTTGTTAGTTTTTGTTGGCGATTTTGATTCAGAACAATGGTGTGGTTTTGATGTTCGTGTTGAACAAATTGAGAGACTATTCTGAAATATTGTGAAACAAGGATCACATGGAGGCAGTGAAGGCATGGAGGCTTTATAGTAGATAGTGACTTGGTAGATTCAATAAAAGGAAGAGATTTATCCATCCAATGGTGGTTGAATAGTTTGGCAAAAACTCGACAAGGCTTGTTGGTCATGATAGCTCCTCGGAGATCAGAGTCTACAGAGTTGGTTGTTAGTTCAGGAGTGATCGAGAGAGGATCATTGATCATGGTGGCCTTCAGTGGATGGTAATCCCTAGATCCATGAGAGAAACAATTTATTCTCTAATAGGTTCCATGATACTATGAGATAAGTTGAGTCTTCTCGCTTTTGGGAGTAAGTTGATCCATATAAAATTTGTTCAACAATTAATAAAATATATTGAGAAATGTAGCAACAGTAGGGTTGTTTCTTAATCGGGGAAGGGTTTTCCATGAGACATACTTGTCTCCATTATGTTTAATGGTTTTATGGTTGCTTGTTTATTTAGATCCTCTGATCTATTCATGTTTCACTTTGTGCATGGTAAGAGATTAATAAGTTGGAGAAATATTTTATTTGTCCTGTCACTACAGATTCACCCCCCCTCTCGGTAGTGATATATTTTCCAAGAACATTGGTCATTTCCTCTTATCTATGAATGATCTCAAGTGATCCCTGTCTCTATAAATCTGATAAACACTGAAAAATCACTGCATTGACCTTTGCTTGCTTCTCCTCATCACCATGCTCCTCATATGATCTATAGGGAGAATAACGTGAACTATAGTCCACCATTTTTCTTGTCATATTTGATCTTATTGTTGTAAACATACTATGTCAAATAAACCAAATACAAACATCATCGACATACCTTAGTGAAGTTTAGGGGAGGCTATCTCATATGCAAAATCAATCCAGATTAGCACAACATAGGTAAATGTATAATGAAATCATCATATCAATCATCTCAACATCATAAACTTCTACATGACGACACAAGTGCAAAAATTATCATCACCATGCATACATAAAAGCCACATATACAACCTACATGCATGCATGATAAAGAAATTCCATCCATCCAGTCCACGTGTTGAACCTGAGAGCTGTGATACCATTCTGTAACCTCCCCTCCCATACCCAACCAGTTTCACCTACCTACCATGGTAGGCATGACATGAGTAGATACTATGACATGAATCATCCTTATAAATACATTTAAGGAAGTGGAACTGACAAAGTGAAATTATATTGACCTTCCTCAAGAGCTACAGGACCTCCACGAGCCAAACAACCACTCTAGGTCCCATAACCATAAGTTAACTTACCTTTTATTGATGTGGACTAATAGTCACTTCATAAAGAAGAAAATATAGTATTTATTACCCTGTAGTCACATAGATAACCATGCCTCCTAAAGACTGCGGTCTAGATTTCCCATTTTTGAGCAAGCAACCCTAGAATCTGAGTCACTTTTTCAAGACTAGTATCCAGACCTCTGACCAAAACTTGATGGAACTTTTGAAAATGATAAAGGAAACTAGGACAAAGCCATTAACACAAAACATAGAAAATAACCTTACCTATCTAGGCCTAACGATGATAGAAATTTCATTAAACACATTCTGAACATGTAATCTACAAGCCATAAATACATATTTGAACATAGGGGTCTCATACTTATTTGGAAACCATTAAGATAGTCTTATGCCCTCTCATAAAGGTTGTGAAAAAAATATATTAGTTCATGAAATCAATAACCATTCATTTACCAATCAAAATATGTTAAGATCCATATCTAGAATATATCATGAAACCATGCTTTTAACCAACATATAACCAGAATAATAACAATGATAGAACAACCATTAAAGCCACATATTAACAATTATAGATACTCATGAAATACAAGAGGAAAATTGATCTTATTAACATATGAAAATCCAACTATGTCAGGGACTTCCACATAACACCACCCATAGATTGGGATGAAATAAGTATCTATTTCAGTTAATCACCCTTGTGCCATATCTAAAGCATGAATGTGGGATCTCATGGAATAAACCAAGAAAAAATAAAACCATGGCTTCCATTGGAAAAACCACCTCAACCCTAAACCAGTGATTCCAACTAAGGTTTGACATCACTAACCATCACCAAATTGGTATCTACCCAAGTTGTCTAGGGCTCCAGTGTTTATTCCAACCCGACTCCATGAGTAGTAACTCAACACACAATTTTTGCAAGGCTCCAGAGCACTTATTCAATGATGGCTCCAGGATTAGTAACTCAACCCACCAAGGCTCCAAAGCGTTTGTCAAACAGAGGCTCGAGGAACTCATAACGCAACCCATAGCCATATGAACATGAGCACCAATCAGAAAACAATCATGTGGGAAACCCACCACACCATGGCTATCAACGAAATGGAAAGACTAGGAAAACCAATATCAATCTAGGAAATCCTCCATGTCCATGACACATCATAACCAAATAACCAAATGTTTATACCACACATGCCAAAACTAGCAAGGAAATCATACATGCAACTTGGTACCTACAAGGAAAACTAGTTATAATTGTTCATCAGGATGTCCCCTTGCAGTTTCATATTTTTCCTTTTCCTTCTTTCTCCAAATCCAAAGTATGACAAAATCCTCCAAGAGTTCTTGAAGAAAAATCTAAGCGTGTAAGAGTATGAAAGAGAGAGAATAGAATGATAGTGTCAAAGACTAAACTGAAAAGAGCTCTGAATTGATGCTCATAATTCTTTTTATCATTGAGGCCCCTATTTGCTTAATTTTCTTTTGGTTTTACTTCAATTTCCCTCACATGAAATTTTGCTACCTTTCACCTTCCTTTTCTCCTATTTTGCATTATTTTCATAAAAAAAATGCCAATTAATGCCTCTTTTTCTTTTTCATTGCCTTTGCCAATTTTCATAACCATTTATTAATAAAAAATGATACCCATCACTATGTTTTCGTCCAACATTAAGATTGGAATACATGTCCCATGACCTTGGTATAATTTTTCTTTTATTAACTTTATTACATGGATTTTTAACAAGGGTTGTTAGATGGTTATTCAATGATTTTTATTAATGAGATGATATATTCAACGATATTATTTGATAACATTATTCAATGCTATTCCATGAACAAGAAATCATTAATGACAATTCATGGAAATATTGAATACATAATTCTAAAATTACTTTGATAATTATAGAATGTCTTTGAGTATATTAGTTATTGTCTTCTTATTTATTTAAAAATATTTAATGAAAATATGAAAGTATTTGTTTCTTGAAGATATTGGACCATATCACACCTTAGTTTAATGGAGGTATGCATACCTGAACTAGTGCATGGTGTAGGATTTTACTAGACTACAAACCCATGGGGAGGTGCATTGATTTGAATTTAAGAGACATTGTAGCACATGGAATGTGACATTTTTAAATTCTGGTGGATCTACAAAAGTTCCACTACTAGGGATGTGGTAGTACCATGTCAAAAATGGGTAGAGTTATTATGAACATTCTAACCTTGTAGGGAGGTGTATTTGTATGAAGTTACTAATTTATCATTAGAGGCATTCACTAGTAAGGGACTTCATTGACACCTAATCATCAGGATTGGGTGAATATAATGTAAATAAAGAATAAGTAATATGAACGGTCATCGAGAGATGAAATGAACAATCTTTCCCTCATGTATATAATAAAGACCAACCTGAAAGAATGGAATATACGAGTGAATTTTTCTTTGAGGAGTTACTGTCTGGCCTGACATGGTATCAGAGCGAGCTCCCAAAAATAGTTGTAACTCCCTTCTGCCTACTGCTCTCTCTGTCCACTTCCCTTGTGCGCTCTATCTACCATAAGTGATTCTGACCCATTCTGCGCCTATTGCACAATTATATTGTTGCATAATTATTATGCGCCCACTGCATAATTGTATTCTGAGCGGACTAAAGGCCATCTCTGCCATGTGTTAGGATGGAGTGTTGAACCATTGCTTATTCCATGCTACTGCATTGAGAGCATTACTGTTACTGCGTTGAGTGCATGAATCATCTCCATGACCAAGTTTATTGCGTGAAACACTGCTGGTGCGTGAATCAAAGCCTCTGAAGATCTACGAGGACACATCAAGGAAGGCAGTACAGTGACTGTCATGGGTGTTTTTCAACGGCATGAGACTATTTTGATGAACGGGTATCCATTGATTGTCAATTGAGCAAATTCCTCCTCATGAACGGGTATCCATTGATTGTCAATTGAGCAAATTCCTCTTGCCAGGAAATGTTGAAGGATTGATTATTACATGTAATGAGACCACAAAGTTTGATGGAATACCGCTTTGATAATGGAGTGCTAGGAAACGTTGCAGTGTCCATTAACACATTGTCTTTTTGCCTTTGTAATTTCAAAATACGCATCCATTATTTGTACTGAAGAATACTATGAGGATTCCTTTTCCATTTATGAAGGTAGACTTAGGTTTGTTATTACATACTTTTGAGAATGGGATGTTGTCCCCTAATATTCAGCTATGTGTTAATATTTTTTGAAGGGCTGCATTTGTTGATTAATGTAAAAAGAAACCCATATATATTTTGAATAGTGCGTATTACCAAAAAAAAGCAGATATATATTGGGTATTGATATTTGCTGTCAATTTGAGTTTGTTGTCCAGTCATATCATAACTATTTTTTTTTCCCTTTAAGAGTAAAAGTTTTGCACCAGAAATTTTTTTGTTACAGTATGCATTCAATCATATCCATCATGGGAATAGTTCTCACTGGCAAAGAGAACTATCCTGAGTGGTCCCAGATGATAAAGCACACGCTCATTTTCAATGAGTTGTGGAAAGGAGTGTGTGTGTGTTGGAGACAGAGACAAAGAGCCAGAACAACCTACCTCAGACAAAGAGCTCGTCATTTGGGAAAAAAATAACATCAAAGCTTATGCATTAATCGTAGCATCTGTAAATGAAGAGGTGAGTCTCCATATTTCACCATTTTCAATTGCTTTTGAAGCCTTACAAACGCTGAAAGAACTCTATGACTCACATTCTGCACTCGAAGTTGTTGAACTCATGATTAAACTCTTCACTCTTGAACTGTAAAATAATGATCCTCTTGCTCTTGCATTTGAAGTAAAGTATATAATGCATGATATCAAATCCACTAAGGTTGAATTGGATATTCCTCTTATCACTTTTCTCAAGGCACTTTATCCTACCTACTCCAATTATCTTTAGTCAGTGCAAGAAAATGGAAATCTCAAAGATATCATGTTTGACTCTCTTGTGAAAAAGTTTGCTGAAAGAGAGAAAGATTTTGGAAAGAAGAAAACCCTTGAATCTTTTTAAGAGGCTGTGTGCCTTGCTCATAAAGAAAAGAATCCTGCTCAAGTTTCTTCCAGAGGAAGAGGTGGTCGAAGAGGAAGAGGAAGATATTTCAGAGCAGGGGAGCAGACACTCTCAAGGAGAAAAGGCAGATTTGCATTGCATACGCTGCAAGAGAAATGGATCACATGATGCCTCTACATGCAAGTTACCATGGGACAAAATTGAGTAGCAAAGAAACCAACAGAAAGGTAAAACTCATGATACAGACAAAGGTAAAGCTCCTGAATCTGCTCACTATGTTGTGGCACAATGCAATATTGGAGTAAATGAAGATTTATTTAATGCTTCAATTGCTTATTGGAAAAATGATTAGTTGCTTGATTCAGGAGCAACCTGCCACATGACTCATAGAAAATATTTTTTTTAAGAATTAACTGACAATGTTGATGGAGCAGTATACTTTGTATACCAATAAAAAATCAAGCCATTAGGGCTTGGAACAATCAGGCTTAAACTGTCTGGTCTTCCATACTTTCTTCTGCATCATGTTCTATATCTCCCACAACTCAAGAGAAACTTGTTGTCCTTGTTCCATATCCGCCAGTAAGGTCACTCCATTCATATGTTTGATGGAAAGCTTGAGGTAAGAAAAACATCTGACCACTCACTTGTCATGAGGGGAATAGAAAAAGAAGGCTTCTCAAGCTACAAGGAACCTCTGCTCATGCAAAACATTTATCATACAATTCTCATTACGAAGAAGGTACACTTCCATCATGTTTATTATGGCATGCTAGATTTGGACATTTGAACTATGACAACCTCCACTTGTTGAAGAAAAATGGTGTTGCTGATTTGCCTACAATTCCTAGGAAACTCAAGCAATGTGATGCTTGCATTCTAGGAAAGCATAGCAAACAATCTTTACATGATTCACATTCAAGAGCACATAGAAAACTTGAATTCATTCATTCATATTTATGTGGTCCAATGCCTGTTCCTTCTGCAAATGGAAACAAATATATGATGACATTTATTGATGACTACACTAGAATGTGTTGGGTTTATTTATTGAAGAACAAATCTGATGCTTTTCATCAAAAACTTTCATAAATGGATTGAAAATGATGCACAATCACATATTGGGTCTATTCACACTGGTAATGGAAAAAATACACATCAAATGAATTTGAAAGCTATCTTTGCCAACATGGGATCAAACATCAAATAACTGTGCCTTATAATACCCAACAAAATGGTGTAGCTGAAAGAATGAATAGGAAAATCTTAAATATGGTATGATCCATGCTCTTCTTCAAAAATGTAAACATAATGTTTTGGGTTGATTCTCTTCTATGTGCTGCATATATAAAGAATAGATGTCCATCTAATGCTATTAGAAACAAGACTCCATATGAAATCTGGTATGGACATGTTCCTTCGATAAAACATCTCAAGGTCTTTGGTTCCACCTGTTATGCCTTGATACCAAAGGTACATAGAAACAAACATGATGCTAGAAGTCATAAATGTATCTTCCTAGGGTATTCAAACACCTCCAAAGCATATCGTATCTATAATGAAGTAAATAAAAAGCTTGTTGTATCTAGAGATGTAATTTTCTTGAATCATCCAAAACTAACAATGTTGTTGAGCGACAACTTGATTGCTTGGATAGATTCGCAAAAGAAAAATAATTTCAAGAATTTGATAATCAGATTCCACATCTTGAAGGGGGATTCCTATACTAGATCAACATGTGGAATCTTCTTTTGAAGAACACTCTCCCCTGCATGAATCTTCAAAAACAGATGATGCTTTAAGTGATGTGATTGACAGAATTGGGAGACTCAACCTTGATTCAGTCTCAACTCAATCAGTGGATCAGCCTGGACCATCTGAGAAAGGTCCCCTAAAGTGGCTAACAAAGACACTTGAAAGTTTTCATCCTGATGAGGTTAGAAAGACATGAACTAGAAATTCAAACCGGAAAAATGGAGGTGATGTAGATGACTCTAATTCACCTGTTGATATGTATGTTTCTTAAGATTGTGAATTGAACTTGTCTACAGATTTTGAACTAACTTCCTTCAAAGAAGCTGCTTTTCATGATGAATGGAAAGAAGCGATGAAAAAGGAGTATGATGCCGTCATAAAGAATGGCACTTGGAAGCTAGTTGATCCTCCATTAGGAACCAAACCAATTGGCTACAAGTGGGTCTACAAGAACAAGTATAAAGTTGATGGTTCACTTGACAAGCATAAAGCTAGGCTTGCGGCAAAAGGTTTTGCACAGAAGGAAGGGGTTGATTATGAGGATACTTTTTCCCCCACAGCAAAATGGGCTACCATCAGGACACTCTTTTCCCTAGCAGCTCAAAACGGTTGAAAAGTCCATCAAATGGATGTAAAAACTGCTTTCTTGAATGGAGATCTAAAAGAGAATGTTTTTATGTCCCAGCCTGAAGGATTTGTTGTGAAAGGACATGAACATAAAGTATGAAAACTTGTGAAGTCCTTGTATGGCCTAAAACAAGCACTACGAGCTTGGTATGAAAAACTAACTAAGCATCTTCTGAAACTCAATTTCAAACATTATGATCTTGATGATGCAACTTTATTTGTCAAGAAAGTTGGCAAAATAGTTGTATACCTTGTGGTATATGTAGATAATCTTTTGATGATAGGGAACAATGAAAGCTACATTACATCCATAAAGAAGGAATTGGGGAAAAGTTTTGAAATGATTGATTTGGGCTATGTTCATTACTATCATGATATTGAAGTAACCCAACATCTAAAGTCCATATTTCTTTCTCAAAGAAAATACATTGGAGATCTGTTGAACAGGTTTGGCATGACAAAATGCAATCCTCTTACTACTCCAATGGAACAAAACTTAAAGTTGACATATATTGAAGGAAAAGAATTTGAGGATGCAACAAAGTATAGACAGCTTGTAGGAAGTCTCGACTACCTAACTACTACCAGACCAGAAATTTCGTTTGCTGTTGGAATCCTCTCCAGGTTTATGAAAAAGCCTTGTGAGGGACATTGGTCTACTGCAAAAAGAGTTATAAGGTACTTGAAGGGAACTCAAGACTTTGGAATGAAGTATACACACGTGGACGACTTCAACTTGATTGGATACTCTGACTCAGACTTCAATGGAGACAAAGAAACTGGGGTATCTACTTCAAGATATGCTATGAGTCTTGGATCAGGAGTTGTCTCCTAGATATCACGCAAACAATCAATTCTAGTAGATTCCACAATAGAAGAAGAATACGTGGTATCAACTGAAGCAACAAAAGAAATTGTGTGGCTCAGGAAAATTCTTAAATATTTGTAGGTAAAACAAGTATAATCAACTCCACTCATGATTAAAAATCCCTCTGCAATAAGGTTGGCCAAGAACCCAAAGTTCCATGATCGAACGAAGCACATCACTACCAAATATCATCTGATTCGACATCATGTTGAGGCCAAAACAATCCATCTGCGTCATTGTCCCACTAATGAGAAAATTGCCGACATATTCACCAAAGCACTTTGTTAGGGTCCCACCCTAACCCCCTTATTCATGTAGTAGGATTGAGTCATAGTTATAGTTAAGTAAGGAGTCAATAAAGCCCATATTAATAATTGTTTAAGTGGTTAACCCTCAATTAATGATGGGACCACAGTTAGTTGCAAATGGGCCATGGTATTAGATATATGGTATTAATAAGAACCATGGTATTGATCCATGGTATTGCATGTACGAGTCATGTATAAAGGATAGAGACTCCCTGCGAGGAGCATCGTGTCTTATTTTGTAATCGAGCTCTGCTCTATTGGAGGTTGCCCCCTCAAAGAGGCAAGTGAACATTGCTTTCTGAGTAATAAAATACTTGTTGTTGTTTCTCACTATTCTATGTTCTAGGTATATTTCTTCGCATATTCTGTATTCTGGTATCGTCTTGCAGGTTAAGATCATAACAAGTGGTATCAAAGCTCCTTCCAGGGCTGGTGGGATCTCCATTTCTTAGCAAATTTTTTTTTGGCTAGAGACGTGTTCCAGCATATTTAAACCACGGGATCTGTCGTTGAGCGCATAAACTTGCAGATTTGGGGAGGCATGCACGCAGGAAATACAAGAGGTGGTCACGCTTGTTGGACTCCCTTGTAACCCCTGCGGGTACCCCTTCGAGTAGTAGTGCATTAGACAGAACTGTGCACGGACTGTCTTCCAAGTACCCTATAGGTATATAGAAGCCCCCTAGCTCCTCTAAAACCTCGCCATAGATAAACCATTGGCCGTCTTGCTGCTGCAGCACACCAAGAACAACACTCGGAGAGATTACTCGCCCGTACGATAGGGTAGTCGGGTGTACGACAAAGGGTATGGTTGATCCTCCTTAGTTAGAGCCCTGAAACATTGGGCCGAGTACTACTGTCAGACCCTTATGTATATTACGATTTGTAACACTTGATAGTACTCAAGACCATAGTTCCCTTTTCTATCTCGGGATCATGCATATTCTCTTCCAGATTAGATCTCGCAAGTGGTGTTGTAGCAGCAACAAACATCAGTCTCGCAGTTCTGAGTTAGCAGACCAGCCTTTCCAATCCATCAGATCCGCAGCAGCAGTCGGTGCTGCCGCTCAGAGCTATCCGATCAGCCATCCAGATCTCTCAGATCCACCAGATCTGAGTAGTTGTGTGGGGTTCCTATACCAGGGCATGATTTTCGTAGGACTTTTGGCAACATTGACATTTTGGGGATTCGGCTACTACAGTATTTGTAAGCAAGGAGACCCCCCGGGGCGCTTATTGGTGATCTAGCCACAAGAATCAGGACGACGAGCTGAGCAAGGTCGTACCATTCAATTGTTAGTGAAAAAAATTTGGACGGTCCCAAATTTCAAGCACATCAGATCGGTGCATGGTAGAAACTAGAGTGCCAGCTATGGCCAATGAGAAGATTGACAAACTTGAACAATCCTTGCAAACCATCCAAGCTCAGCTTGACAGACTAGCTGACACACTCTTTAAGGGCAAAGAGGAAGCCCGCGAGGAGGTGTATATTGGCAATGGCCACAGTGAGGGTGAGTCTAGCCACTCTCTTCACCTCTAGGACACCCACCAACAATCCCATCCATGACCTCCCAAGCTGGATATGCATAAATTTGATGATACTCACCCGGCCACATGGATAGCACAAATGGAGCAGTATTTCAATCTGAATAACATCTTAGATAATGAGACTCAGCTTATGGTGGGGAGCATGTACTTGGACAATCAAAGATGGCAATGGTGAGAATGGCATCAACGTTGCAATGGAAGTTTTCTGACTTGGGCCACCTTCAAAAAAGCTCTTACAGAGCGCTTTGACCAGGAATATTCTTTTTGGGTCATCTCACTAAGCTTCGACAGACTCGCACAATGGATGAATATGTTACAGCCTTTGAAGCCTTAGCTTTCCGCACTAGGGATCTTTCAGATGCGTTCTACATGGAATGTTTTATCAGCGGTCTTAAAGAGGCCATACAAGCCAACGTCCGACTACACCACCCTCCCACATGGTCGGAGGCTTGCAAGGTAGCTCGTAATGTGGAACGTGCGTTAGCAACCCAGTCCATTTGCCCAAATTTCACCGCCAAGGGTCGCCCCCCACAGGCTCACAACACGACTCAAACACTTAAGGTTCAAAAGGTGTCACCTGCAGAAATGGCCGAAAGAAGAAAACAGGGATTATGTTACTACTGTGATGAAAAATACTCCCCAAGTCATAAATGCAAGGAACCTAAATTTTTCGAAAATAATGCCACTGATTATAGTTCATCGGAGGAAGCCCCACTACTTGAGGAATCAGAGGAGGTAGAAGAAGACAACCACAAGGACAATGTCCCTGACGAATCAGTTATTTCGCTGCATGCTTTGGCAGGGATTTATTCACCTCAAACTCTCAAAATCAGAGGTTTTATTAAACATCGCCCAATAGTAGTCTTGATTGATAGTGGAAGTACACATAATTTCATCCATTAAAAATTCGTGGAAGTAGTGCACTATTTTGTACGAGCAATTTATAACTTCCAAGTCCAAATTGCAGATCGGGGAACAATGAAATGTGAAGGCCGCTGTGAAAATGTCAAACTTCAAATGGGGGGTTATCAGTTGAAGACCCACATGTTTGCCATACACATGGGAGGGTGTGACATTGTCCTCGGTGCTGAATGGCTTCGCACTCTTGGGAAAATCACAATGGATTTTCAGGAGTTATATAAGAGCTTTAAGCAGAACAACTCCACATATACCCTCCGTGGACTCCAGGCGGGAACTCCCTCTATCATCAGCTCACATAGAATGGAAAAATTGCTAAAAAAGGGCCATCATGGAGTTATCGCTCAATTTAATGCCATCCAGGCCGTCGAACCCAATTCTCTGCCAATTCATCCTGAGATGCAACAAATTTTAAAAAACCATCTGCCAGTCTTTGACAAGCCTCATGAACTTCCACCCTTGCGAGGGGAACATGATCATAGCATCACCTTGGTTCCAGGGGCCCAACCACCAAATGTGCGCCCATACAGATATCCATTCACCCAAAAGAATGAAATAGAAAAAATAATCAAGGAACTTTTGGAAGCAGGTGTCATTCGTCCCAGCATTAGTCCTTATTCATCACCGGTGGTCATGATGCTCAAGAAAGATGGGGAATGGCGGATGTGTCCAGACTTCAGGGCCCTCAATAAGTTGACAGTCAAAGATAAATTTCCCATCCCGATTGTTAATGATTTGTTGGATGAACTCAATGGGGCTCAATTCTTCACTAAGTTGGATCTTCACTCAGGCTACCACCAAATTCGCATGAAGGAAGTTGATATTCCAAAGACTGCATTCAGAACTCATGAAGGCCATTATGAGTTCCTAGTCATGCCATTCGGTCTTTGTAATGCCCCATCTACTTTTCAGAGCCTTATGAACCACCTTCTCAAACCATATCTCAGGAAATTTGTCCTTGTCTTCTTCGATGACATCTTCATCTATAGTTGCACTTGGGCCGCACATCTTCAGCATGTAGATCTGATCTTGCAACTGCTCCGCAAGCATAAATTATTTGTTAAGGTGTCCAAATGTTCTCTTTGCATGGAAGAAGTTGAGTATTTGGGGCACATTGTGGGGCGCGAAGGTGTCAAGGTGGACCCCAAAAAGATCCAGGCAATGCAGGATTGGCCTCAACCTAAGACCTTGAAGAGCCTGAGAGGATTTTTGGGTCTCACAGGCTATTATCCAAATTTTTCTGCAATTATGGCCGCATTTTGAAGCCCCTCACTCAACTCCTCAAGAAAAATTCATTCTTTTGGAATGATGATGCACAACAGGCATTTACAGCTCTCAAAAATGCCATGTGTTCCACTCCAGTCTTAGCACTACCTGATTTCACCAAATCTTTTGTCATTGAATGTGATGCTTCGGGTACGGGTATTGGCACAGTCTTAATGCAGGAAGGTCAACCCTTGGCCTTCACAAGCCAACAACTAAGTGGGAGGAATCTGGGACAATATACCTATGAGAAGGAAAGGATGTCCATCTTACATGCAGTAGATAACTGGCGACCTTACTTACTGGGGTGACGTTTCCAAATCCGCACAGACCATCATAGTCTTAAATATTTTTTGGAGCAACACCTATCCTCCCCAAAAAAAAAAAAATGGCTGACCAAAATGCTGGGATATGATTATGAGATCATTTACAAGAAAGGTCACGAAAATAGTGTAGCAGATGCATTATCTCCCCAATTTGAGGAGGAAAGTACCCTGCTCGTAATTTCCCTTCCCATTCCAGAATGGATTGGAGAGGCTCGCAAGGAATGGTTTTCACATCTTGGGCTCTCCCAACTCATTACTCAAGTGCAGGCGGATCCAAATTCCACCAAGGGCTACTCGTGGCAGGATGAGATTCTTCGCTACAAGGACAGAGTTGTAATATCACCAACATCCACCCTCAAAAGCCACATTTTCGTAGAATTGCACTCATCCCCCATGGCAGGACATTCAGGCTTTCAGAAGACATATGCTCACACTAGAAGATCATTTTTTTGATAGGCATGAAAAAGGATATCTTTACTTTTGTAGCGGAATGCGATGTCTGTCAACACCACAAAGGGGAGACAGTCAAAGCACCAGGCACATTACAACCGTTGCCCATCCCAACATCTATATGGACGGAGGTTTCTATGGATTTCATTACAGGTCTTCCAAAGTCGGGAAACAAGTTAGTCATCATGGTGGTTGTGGACTGACTTTCTAAGTATGCTCATTTCTGCGCCCTACCCCACCAGTTTACGCCAACTTTGGTCGCTCAATCTTTTATGGATCAGATCTTCAAATTGCATGGCATGACCACTTCTATTGTGTCTGATCGTGACTCAATCTTCAATAGTAAATTTTGTAGGAACTCTTCAGGCTACAAGGCACCCAACTAAAACTTAGTACTTCCTATCATCCACAAACAGATGGTCAAACTAAGGCCGTCAACAAATGTCTGGAAACCTACCTTAGATGTTTCACTTCAGAAAAGCAACATCTATGGGTACAGTGGTTGCCTCTAGCTGAATGGTGGTATAACACCAACTATCATGCCACCACCAAAGTGACTCCCTATGAAGCAGTTTATGGTCAACTCCCTCCTTCCCCTACTTCTTATATCAAGGGATGCTCCAAGGTACAAGTAGTGTATCAACTCCTACAAAACCGCACAACCATGCTCGCTCATCTTAAAGAGAATCTTCACCAAGCTCAAAACTGCATGAAGAAACAGGTAGATCAGCATCGCCCAAAGCGCCAATTTCAAGAAGGAGATCAGGTATTTTTGAGGTTGCAACCATATAAGCAAAATTCACTCAAAGACAAGGGTTGTCATAAACTATCTTCGAAATTCTACGAACCATATCAAGTACTTCGGTGCATTGGAGAAGTGGCCTACAAGTTAGCTTTGCCACCCACTGCAAAAATCCATCCAATTTTCCATGTCTCATGCCTCAAGAAAGTGATTGGGAACAAGTGCAAATTCAAACTAGTCTACCTGAATTGGATGAAGAAGGGTCAATCTGGCTCCAACATGAACAGGTCCTCGACACAAGAGAACGGAACCTGCGTGGCCGCATGATCAAGGAAGTCCTCGTCAAGTGGAAAGACACCTCTCCGGAAGATGCAACCTGGGAACCAGCCACTATTCTTTAGCAGTTTCCACAGCTTCAGCCTTGAGGACAAGGCTATTCTTAAGGGGGAGGGCATGTTAGGGTCCCACCCTAACCCCCTTATTCATGTAGTAGGATCGAGTCATAGTTATAGTTAAGTAAGGAGTCAATAAAGCCCATATTAATAATTGTAAGTGGTTAACCCACAATTAATGACGGGACCACAGTTAGTTGCAAATGGGCCATGGTATTAGATAGATGGTATTAAGAAGAACCATGGTATTGCATGTATGAGTCATATATAAAGGAAAGAGACTCCCTGCGAGGAGCATCGTGTCTTATTTTGTAATCGAGCTCTGCTTTATTGGAGGTTGCCCCCTCGAAGAGGCAAGTGAACATTGCTTTCTGAATAATGAAATACTTGTTGTTGTTTCTCACTATTCTATGTTCTGGGTATATTTCTTCAGATATTCTGTATTCCAGTATCGTCTTGCAGGTTAAGAGCATAACACACTTGGAAGAAAAAAGCTTGAACGATTTAGAATGATGCTTGGACTCACCAACATCCCTTCAGATTAAGGGGGGGAATGTTGACACCTAATCACCAAGATTGGGTGAATATAATGTAAATAAATAATCAGTAATATGAACAGTCATCGGGAGATGAAATGAACAGTCTCTCCCTCAAGTATATAATAAAGACCAACCTGAAAGAATGGAATATACGAATCAATTTTGCTTTGAGGAGTTACTGCCTGGCTTGAAAACAATGTAGCCTTTTTGGGAGATGTTGATATTCCATTGGATTTTTTGGTCTTGTACTTATTAAGTAATTATACTTAGGACTATGTTGTAACCTAATAGAGGTGATGACCACCACAACTAGAAGAGGGTCAAGCCTTTCTCATGTTATGATATTTAATATGATTCTTGATTGATAAGGAACTAGACCATATTGGACACTATATTTGATAAATATCATTCTTATACATATTCCTTATTTCGAAAATTCAAAATAGTATGTGTTTAATATGAATACAAAATAAATAAATAAAATCTTAAAGAATTATGAGAAATGTTGGGGTTGATGTCAATTATAGTGAGGGAAGACATAACACCCTTCATGAGCACTACTTATAAATATAGTGCATATTACAACATCTCATTTATGATTATATTTATATGAATATTTGAAAATGATTATATCAACTTCTCATATTATTAATGGAAAAATATTTGAAAGAATTTTATAAGGAATTAATTTATGTCAATACTAACATTAATTGCACAATTATGGCTTTGAATATCCACACTAACTTAAGCCAAAGGTTGGGAGAAACTGAAAGGTTATTAATCTTGTTGTGGTTTCACACTTAAAGGGGAGGATTTTAGTACAACATAGATGACTTCTCCTCTATGTTATTAGTTATTTTTTAGGTATTAAATGCAATTCAAGCTTTGGGAGATAATATGTTTGTCATATGTTATTAATATATGTAGCACAAATGGGGATGGGATTAGAATAATAAGCGAATATCATATGACATATGTAAATTTACCCTAACCATATTTCTCCCTAAATCCTATTTATGACTTCTCATCAACATTTTATGGGGTATTAATTGGATTAGCTTTGAGGCAAAAATATATTTTCTTGATGTGATATGGTGGAAAAGAAGGAAACTACTATTTTAGAGAGTCCTATTTTTTTATACAAATTCATAGAAAAAGTGGTGGTATGTTCACTTGATTGTGGAATAATTATGATAGAATAAAGACCACTAAAAAACATTGTGGTGATATAATATTTTTCCCCAAATGAAATCCCCATCCCTAAAAATCATGGTGATTAGTTAAATGACTCATTATACAAGTTTGTATAAAAATTTCGAGTAAGTTATCATGGTGATTAGTTAAATGAAAAAAATGAAGGAAATATGTGATGAAGCAAGTAGGTTTTCTTCTGTTTTTTAACCAGTTTTGTACTTGGTGGGCTCTAGACATGAAGCTAAATAGTTTTTCTAGCTACTTTTAGTTCTCTTTTGTATGTATCTAATGGCTAACAAATCTGGATCGAGTGAGGCCATGTCTCTCTATTTGATTAATATATACATTTTAAATTTAGGTATTTTAATTAATATATATTTAACATTAACTTTGTTCATCAACATTTTAGTTTAGTTTAGTTAATATTGTATAACATTCCCTTTTCAACCTACAACACAGATTCAAATTGTCCTCGCTTATAAAAAACAATTAATTGTTTTAATATTTGTGTAAACTAGTATTTTATTATCCAAATACTTTTAGGTTGGTTGGAGGTGCATGCATGCATGGAAGTAATTCAAATGTCTCCAATGAATTCGAATATGCATGCATGAAATTAATTCATTCAAAATATGCTCCAAATTAATTCAAAGCATGCTCCGAATAGAAGCTTAATTCCATAATCTGAAACCTCATGATCGATATGGCCTCAATGGTAACTGCAATCTTCCCCAGATTAAATAAACTGGAAACATTCGTTCACTCATAATCGAGCGAATAAAGAAACGTTTCCGATATGTATTATTTCTTCTGAACACGATCCTAACTTACTATTATATATATATATTTTGTTACTTTATTTCGAATGAATAAAAGTATATTTTTCTATTATTTTATTTTGAATTAAAAGTTAATTAAAATGATTTGTGAGAAATGATGAATTAACCAGACACAGAAGTTTTTGAGAGAAGTTCAATATCTTGGGACAGGGATAATATTTTTACACCATGGCCTTATTCTTTTAATAAATCTGAAATGGATCGCAATAAACAAAATCTTTTTTTAATAAATCATCCGAAAATAATAAACACAATCTTCTTTTAATAAATCATCTTAAAATAATAAACAAAATCTTTTTTTAATAAATCTGAAAGATAGCCGCAATAAACAATTTTTTTTAATAAATCTGAAATAATAAACAAATCTTCTTTTAATAAATCTGAAATTAATAGACAGAATCTTCTTTTTAATAAATCTGAAATATGGCCACACTGCAAGTGCAATCTGCCCTATTCACTCATTGTGCTTTGGGTGTAATCAGGGAGAGATACGCAAGTTGACGCCTATTATTTATGAAATGGGATTCCTCAGTGTTATCTATCAGAGTCGACGCAGGACAAATAGATAAATAGTTCCCCATCTCCTTAATGCATGAGTCCCATGTGCTTTATCTCAAATTCTCTTACAAGATCATCTTTTCAAGGTTTGATCAACTTACCATCACCGGTCAAAATCAAATCATCGACACATAATACTATAATCAATAATTTACCTTCAACAACAATATGGTAAAGCTTTTCATCTTCTTCAGTTTTGGTGAAGCCCAACTTGGTAAAATAGTTATCGATCCTCCTCTACCAAGCACGGGGCACCTTTCTCAATCCATAGAATGATTTCTTGAGTCTGCACACATGCGACTCTCTGTCAAAGGTCTCAAATCCTTTTGTTTTTTCATTTTACACCTCCTCCTTAATCACTCCATTAAGAAATGTTATCTTGACATCCTCCTTAATCACTCCATTCTCATGGATCTTCCATCCCATCTGTGCTACAAGTGCTAGTATTGATGTGATAGAATAATACCTTTTTACTAGAGAAAGGGTCTCCTTGTACTCAATTCCCTCCACCTACGAAAAGTCCTTGGGCACAAATATGGCCTTGTGTTTCTTGATTCTTCTGTCTGCTACCTGCTTCACCTTGTAGATCCATCTCGAACCCACCACTTACTTATCCAATGGCCTTGGGACCAGTGTCCAAACACTGTTTCTGACTATGGAATCAAATTCCTCTACCATGGCATCGACCCATACAGGTTGATGAACAAATTCCTCGAATAATAATGGTTATATCTCTACTAGTGATACATATCTCTTCGTCTACTAAAATTAACCAAGGTC